>OY757933.1:19705122-20355122 GCA_963585895.1 Sepioteuthis lessoniana
ACAAGTATGGTCTGCTCGAACAGCAAAATTCACTAGTCGACTAGTTGATCTTAACATTGCTGTGGTTTCGATTCATCCTCTGATTTCAAATTCCGTTAGTCCACTTTTTGATTTTTTACAGACCGTTCCAAGTGCACCAATTGCGATTGGCATCACCGTCATGCTCCTCAGCTTTTCAGTTCTCAAGCAAGATCCAAGTATTTGTTTATCGTTTCTATTTCTCTGACTTTCACTGTGTGATCTACTGGAATAGTAAAATCCTCTAAATAGCAAGTTCTTTTTTCTGGTAAATTAAAACATAGTCTGATCTTTTAGGGGATTTGTTTTATATCTCAAAATACAAGAGAATTTTATGCGTCTCATTTTCAATGACATATTCTAATTTCTGCATATACCATTATTCAATTTTAATCGCTTACACAATTCTCCATCGATCATCACTTCCACCCAGTCATGCATAATATTGTATTTCTTTTGTGCAAGTTTGCTGCATTCGATTATTATGGGAATAACTGTTTCATTTCTGTCACCACATAACCCAAACTTGCTATTATTATTATTACTTCTTGCGAGTTTTTCACCCCAACGTTAGCTGATTGTCTTTCGCTGTGAAAAGTCTCCTCTTATCTCCAAGACTCTCCTCAATATTCTTGCCGACCTCAACAATGCTGTAGATTGGATGGTCTTCACTCGTTCTCTGATTTCCAACTCCACCAGTCCTCTTACTAAGCCTTTAGGGGTTGTTCCGAGCGCACAAATTACAAGTGGTATCACTGTCACCTTCATGCTTCATAGCTTTTTAGTTCTCTGGCAAGATCTAAGTATTTGTCTCGTTTTTCGTTTTCTTTGATTTTCACTGTATGGTCGGCGGGGACAGCCAAGTTCCCGATTCGGCAAGTTCTCTTTTTTTGTTAACCATCATTATTTATCATGAGAGTTTTTCACGCCAGCGTTAGTTGATGATTTTACCCTGGATTTTGAGCGATAGCAAGTTCTTCAAGTCTCCCGGACTCTTCTCAGTATTCTGGCTGCTCTTAACAATGTTGTAGTTTGAATTGTCTCTGCTCGTCCTCTTATTTCCAAGTCTTTCAGTCCCTGTACCAGTACTTTGGTGACTATATCTAGTGCACCAATTATCATTGGTATCAGCGTTCATTTCATGTTCCATATTTTTTCACTTCTCTAGCAAGGTCTATGTACTTATCTGTCTTTTCGCTTTTCTTCAGTTTTACTCAGTGATCAGCCGAACGGCAAAGTCCATAATTCGGCAGGTATTATTTTACTCCTTTGAGAGTTTTTCACACCAATTATAGCCGATGGTCTCTCACTAGAGTTATCATTATCATAATCATTATTATTATTTTAGTCCTTGAGAGTTTTTCACACGAGACACTAGTAGTATCTGGAGGTTTTTCAATCGAGTTCGAGTGACAGAAAGTTTCCTCAGCTCCCCAGAGCTCTCTTAACCGACTTCAGTAGTTTTGTGATCTGAATATTTTCAATTCTTCCTCGGCTTTCTAGTTCACCTAATTTCTTTCCCAGGTACTTGGGTATTGTTCGACCTATGGAAGGTATTACTGTCACGATCATATCCTACACCCTTTTCTTAGTTCTCTGCGATTTTGTGTCTTAATTTCGAGCGGATCACCCTCTCCATCCAGTCGTTGCAGTTCTTGTACCCCTCATTTATTTACTACAATCTCTGACAAGTCTTATCTATTTAGCTCTTTCGGTCTTATATCATTATTCTAGACTGTTAGGAAAAGCGATTCAGTTTCTCTTTTCAAGTTTCTTCTGCGTAGCCATGTTCGGGTTATTTCCCGCGCAATTTCTTTGGATTATCTTCAGAAGTGTCATAGTTGTTTCTCTTTCCACCTTGGTTTTCTCAATTTTATATTTCTGGTTTTCCCGTTTGTCCTTTTTGTTATTTCTTTTTTTTCTTATAGTTTTTAGTTGATATAAACAATCACTTTTTGCTCTTTTTTGCTCATTTTTTAACTATTCGAACAACCGCATCAACACAATCGTGAGTCGTCTACTTTTGTTTTATCATAGATTCTGTCGACCTCGTCTTTCGATTGCAAGGCCTTGCACATCACCAGTTTTCTCGTTCTGTCAAGGTTTCTCAACTCGTCTCTTGTCCACAGTAACTTACAAAGAAGACTACTTAGGTATTCATTCTTTTGATTAAGTTTCTGCAGTGTTGTTTGTTTTTCAGTAGTTTCCTTATTCTTCTCAGGTTCTTCTTTCTTACTTTTTCTTTCATCTGTGTTTTATAATATCTGCTTCTAATATTCCCAGGTATTTCTAGCTTTCTTTTTCTCCAAGCCTTCTGATACTTTCCTGATTGAGTGGTTCGATTTCGTTTTTTTTCTTTCTTTCTTTCTTTCTTTCTTTCTTTCTTTCTTTCCTTCTTCATTATTAGCTTTGCTCATTCCGCATTTATCAATACCAAATCCCATCCCTATGTCTTGGGAGAAGATTCTTTCTAATTCCTTTTTGTTTTTAGAAACATTTCTCACAGCATCCATTTATATGATATGGTTTTATCTTTTCTTGTTATTTTGAGTATCCTCCTTTTCATTTTCTTTTGATATGGTCTGAAGCTGCTTCATCGTTTGTTTTTTATTATCCTTTACATCTTTACATCTTACCCATGAATTCATTTATCCATTCAGCAAATAAAAACAAATGATACATGTATATAGGTCTGGTCTGGGGTAGTGTGTAGAGAGAAGCTTCACTTGTACAATCCTGTGTTTCACAAAAAAAACTTTTTATTCAAAAGTATTACGACTCGCCTCGTAATTTTTTTTTCAAACTGACTTATTTTCTTGTTTCCTTGTTTTGATAGCATATCAACTTTCGTGGGTTATTTGATGCCAAAGTCATCCTTGTAGAAATGAAATAATGTTACTACTTAACCAATAACTGGTAAATATGGTGGTTCATACGATTCCTGAGAGTGTTAGTCCGAAAGTGAATGTACTACTCCGAGTGAAGTTCGAACTCACAACGATTTTGCACTCTATCACATTAACCACTAAGTTATAGAGGCTGCACCCTTCAATTAACACTGACTCGTCTAATGTCTTAAGATCAGGGGTTCATCATCCTTTTTGCTTCGTCCTCAAGTCTTTGGGTTGTAATATAAAAATTAGCAGATTCTTCCCAAACTTCTATCATTAGCTTTCTCTAACCTCTTTGTGTGGAGTTGCTTTTAAAATAGCAGTAAATTGCATATTTGACGTCTTCTCTACTCCATTTCTTTTATTGGTTTCTTGAGATATCATTAGACTGGCAATAACACTTATTGTAAGTGTCGTCCTTGTCTGTGTATCTGAAATTAGAACGGGCAACATTTACAGGACGACAATCGTGTCCTTCATGTTAACAATCAATGGAGTACCTGCCGATCATATCACTCTAATCTTTCGTTTGAGTCCCATGTTTATTTCTGTTAACGTCGGACATTTTTCATGGGTAGTATATTGTCGCTATACCAGACCCAGGGTTTTTTTATTTCTTGTATTCCTATTACAAAGATGACATGGTATTCTTCTTAGAGAGCTAACCATAGGCGTATTACCGGCGTAAAAGAGAAAGAACAAAAACAAAAACAAGACAACTACGCACAATACATTGTACTGTACAAACAATCAGTACAATCAACGAAAGATCCACGCTTCTACATTTTTTTAAATTGTGTTTTATCTTAATAGTCTCATTTTTTATCAAGTATTTCTGGGCGAAATGTATCTTTTCATTTCTAGATTACTCAACAAAATTCAACTATATCAGTTTACAATATTGCTTTTAAAAAGACTTAAATCTCAGATTTTTATATGGGATCACAGTAAGAATAGAAAGAAAAATTCTATTTAAATCGAAAACCACGTTCCTCGTTTAAGTTAGAAAATATTCCACCAGAAGCAGGACTTGGAAAATCTAAGGATTTTTCGGGATTGGCAAACTTTTAGTTCAAGCCACATCAACCAAAGGAAAAAGATTATTATCATTATTTCTCTCTTTGCGAATTTTTCACACCAGTTTTAACTAGTGGTCTTTCACAGCAAGTCTCCTCAGGTATCCAGGACTCTTCTCAGTATTCTAAATTATCTTAACAATACTGTGGTCTGGATTGTCTCGATTCTTTTTCAGATTACCAATTCCTCCAGTCTTTTTTTTCAAACCTTAGAGGACCGTTTCAAGGGCACCAACTACAACGGTTATCCCAGTCACCATCACGTTCCAAAGCTTTTTCAACTTTCTGGCAGGATCCATATATTGGACTATCTTTTCGCTTTCTATTGTTTTGTCTGAATTTTAAGCGTGTTCTATCGGAAAATATAAACAATAACACAATTTGAAATTTATCATAAATTATAAATTTACCATAGGAATACGGTCATAAATATGAGCAAAACATTGAAATATGTTTTGGTGATTATTTATTTGTTAATAAGCATCATCAAAAGTTTAACATTTATGACCTTTTGTTACATTCACCTCGGACTACGAGTGTCTTTTGTATGACACTAAACTGTTGGAGTGGTTGTATCTATTAGAGTCCCATCTCTCGGTCAAATAAATATGAATTATTAATATGAATTATTAATATTAGATAGGAATAGTTGAAACTATATAATTAGGAGCAAATTATTTGTAATTGGGATCGATACTTGAAGTTCTATTCTGGTTACAAAAGATTAATATTATTGATTAATTGAAGCTACACAAATGCATGAAACAATAATTGAAACCCTGTAACTGTGTGCAAATTATTAGTATTAGATAAGAATACTTGAAACCCTGTAATTGTCTGCAAATTATTTGTATTAGACAGGAATGCTTAAAACCCTGTTATTGGCTGCAAATTATCAGTATTAGATAGGAACACTTGAAACTCTGTGATTGGCTGCAAATTAGTAGTATTAAATAGGAACACTTGAAACCCTGTAATTGGCAGCAAATTATTAGTATTAGAAAGAGATACTTGAAACCCTGTGATTGGCTGCAAATTAGTAGTATTAAATAGGAACACTTGAAACCCTGTAATTGGCTGCAAATTAGTAGTATTAGATAGGAATACTTAAAATCTTGTTATTGGCTGCAAAAATTAGTATTAGATAGGAATACTTGAGACCCTGTAATTGGCTGTAAATTATTAGTATTTGATAGGAATACTTAAAACTCTGTTATTGGCTGCAAGTTATTAGTATTAGATAGGAATACTTGAAACCCTGTAATTGGCTGTAAATTATTAGTATTAGATAAGAATACTTGAAACCCTGTAATTAGCTGCAAATTATTAGAATTACATAGGAATACTTAAAACCCAGTTATTGGCTGCAAATTATTAGTATTAGATAGGAATACTTGTAATCCTATAATAGGCTTAATAAGAGCTTGGTTTTTTAGTTCCGTGAACATTTTATTAATATGAGAAAATTTTAACTGTTTTAAAAAGTATTTTTCGTTCTGATTTCAAATCTGAAAATATCTCCGCTGTAAGTGTGCGCACTGCTTCAGAAAAATGGAGATAATACAGGTTGTGAAATTCACAGAAAAAGTCCAAGCCGTTTAACACATTTAATTGTATTAACAAAAGGATGATATGTCTGTATCAATGTTCTCGTATCATGTGCTAATTTCCTTATTCGAGGATTTTCAGCAAATAAAATAAGCCGTATAAAGTCTATAACAAAGAAAATTATACTTTTCATACCCATATCAGACTCTCAAATTCCAAATGTCCACATAAAAACACTGCAATTTATATTCATTTCATAAAGATGAAAAGCATTCCCATATATTTCCAAAAATTATACAAGGAAAAATGTTTTCAAATACTTGTGGTGATTAAATTCCTTTCCTTCCTTTTGTACTGCCATTTACTTTTTGATGTAATTTTGTCTCACACACACATTGACTGATATAAAAATATGGATGTTTAGATTAACTTTGATTACATATGAAAGAATAATGCTAATCGGTGGAGCTTTCTTTCAGTTATTATGTTGAAAGAATTGTTATCTTGGAACACAACATCTTGAAAAGGAAATAAAATGTGATTTATTGTCCTCTGATCCTCAAGCTCCTCTTTACAAATATTATTCATCATCTGAGGAGACAAAATCTTCCATATCATTATACTGTAGCATTTCATTATCCTTATTTTCTTTAAGCATATTAGAATAGGCAAAGGCCAGTACAAAGTAGGATTTGACGAACACATGAACAAAGCCTGGAGTTACAGGTCTTCTACTTTACAATTGCAATTTACATGTTTGCTCAATGTAGACAGAGTTGTTTGAAGGCTGTTGCATTGGACAACTAATCTCTAATTTTCACATTTCCAGCCATGATTTGTTGGAGGTGGAGCATTAATATTGACGTGAAGACATTGTCGCCAAATAGCAGCCTGTTAATTTGCCCTTGTTGCGTATAACCATAAACTATTTTGGAAAGGTGGTAATGTACTATCAAATTTTCCATTTGTTTAAAAGATGTTAAAACGAGCAACATTGACAGAAGAAACATTTCTCAGTCCAAATATACAGCATACAAATTTTTCAAGTCGCTGAAACAAATCTTTGGTCAGATTCCAATTGCAGCCTAAGAATCTAAAAGTGAGCACAAACACTTCTGTTTCTTTCATCAATTCAAAATGTTTTATTTTCCCCTTTTCCTTAAAAAAAAACTAACACTATCACAGCTAGTTAATGTGTGCAGAGAGAGCTGAGCACTTGAAATAGCAGGTCCACATTTCTCTGCAACTGATCGAACAGAGATCAAACAAGACGATCAACTAGTACAAATCGACACATACAAGTCAGAACTGCTGTTGAGTAAGGCAAAGAAAAAAACTTTTATATCTGAAGTCATGATGATAATGGAAGGGAAATCAGTTGATACATACTTTGTAAGAAGCATGAGAAGGGTAACTGCTTCCTTGTGATCGGTAGTTAATTCTTCCAAAGTTTCTGTGATCACTTCATTTGTGTCATTTTGAGGTGACAACATGAAATATCATTGACTCAATGAAGCAAACACAGTTTTTTCGTGGAATTCTTCTGGTGAAAATTTCTTCCAATGCATCATCATAAATAGAACAAGGGATTCTTTGTTTTTGCTAGACACGAGGAATTTCCGAAACTGGATAAGTGTTTTCTGATTCTCATTAAGAGCACGCAACGAGTAGCAAGGGGAAATAGAACGCCGTCTTTCAGACCTTTTGATACTCAGAGGATTGTACTTATCACATACAAAGTCAATTCTTGATGACATGTAAAAGGATATAAGCTTGATTAAATATCTAAAAATATAAATATTCAGATCACCAAACGTTGCAGGAACACGATCTGCTAGCCGCTGAATTATTGCCATGCCATCTAAGATCAGTGCCGTGTTTTGTGGGCCTTTAATAATTTTAATGTCTGGAAACTTTGCTTGAAGGTAATGAAACAAAGCAACTTTGTTGTTATGCTGCAGAGAACCATCCTTGTTGCACAGGTTAGATGGGAACTGTGAAAGGCAATGTGTCAAAATTTCTCTAAGGTCAACTTTTCAGGTTCTTGCTACTATAAGAAGTCTTGCAAGGTGTTTATCTGCTTTCGATGAATCTGCTTCCTTCGTGCTCTTTTGGTGTGGATGCTTTGTTTGAAGATAACTAAAAGTTTTCATTTTCATAGTTTTAATGGAGCACGAAATTCAACTTGTTTTCAAATCAGTCGATGTTGAACAAACTGACCGGAAACATTGTAACCTTTTTCATGTGCTGTCAAAATATCATCTTTAATTTCAGATGGTGCTACTTGGACAGATTCTATGTTTATAAGTTCTTTTTCATAATATGTAGATGGATTTTGTGATGACCCAATTGTATGCATAATATTTTGAATGTCTGCTTCATCCTTCTCATATCGAGACTTACTTACAAAAGTCTTTTTTCTTATGGCAGCCCCTCTGCTTTTCCAGCCATTTCAGTGCTACTTCTAGAGATTTCTGCACGTTGTTTGATCGATAAAATCCAACGATGAACAGCATTAGCATTATTAGATAATCCAATCTGCCCACTTCTGGTCTTGCTATCTCTATTCATGGTCTGTACAATTGTCTGGTCTATTGATGTCAGACTGAAGAAGCTCTGGTTTTGTTGCTGAACTACAAAGTCCCAACAGCAAGATGCTCTGCTATTGAAGGGTATGTATCTGGAATAGCAAGAATCTCCTATATATACGCAGGGAAATACCAGGCAGAGTTCAAATGACCATATGTAAAATACCAGGGTACCATTTCTGCAGCAAATTGAAGGTGAAGAGCCCGATCTCATATCTGTTTAGTGCGAACAAAATTTAAAAACAAATCTGCCATATTCAGAGAACTCATCTAAAATGCAAAAGCTGGAAATTAACGGTATCTCTCCTGAATGAATAATGACAGTGTGATTTCAAACTCTTTAAAATCACTTGATATGCAGATGTGTTGGCATTGTGTTTTGAGAAAAGCATAATAGAAACTTTTAGACAAGGCAATGAGTTTATCTTTTTCTGTGTGTCCATGAAAGAAGATAAGAGTTTCCTTCTCAATATTTCAGCCATTTTTTTAACTCTAACACTTCGATTGTAGCGTCTGCCTTTCATGACCCCAGATAGTGACCTTGGTGCCACAGTTCCAGCTTCAAACCCTGAATCTTCGAAACACTTTCCAATGACACTGAGAAATGATATAGACGTATGGAACTCACCTCATCAAGTTTTTTTGCTTATACATGGCATCATTCCAACATAAACGATGGGCCTTGGCATAAAATGCAAGATCAAATGTCAGTAAAATGCATTGAGTTTTAAGTTCATCAGCAATAGCGAGACTTTTCAAAAATACTGCATTCAGAGTGCTTAGCTGAGTTTGGTTTCCATTGACCACAGGCAAATAGCCAATATTGCTTCTTGCTGGTATTTGTTCCAGCAATAAAAGTATATTAAAACCTATCCAGCCTGAAATTAGAGGAATTCTTTGATTTTCACTTGCACAGTGCATATTGATCATGGTCATGGCCAAATCTATTATGCTTCTTTTGGTCTCACAAGATGATTTTAAAAACCTTTCTGAATACTGTGAATTGAAATTGGTGGTAGGGAAGGACCAACTCTTTTTGCCACATGATATTCTGATATGGGTGCTTCATGCAGCATCATACTGCGCTTCTTATTCCTGGTCATTTGAGTCTGGTCTTTTTCTATTGTGACCTCTTCAATATTTGATAAGTGGTCAGGTGTTAGCTGCAGCACTCTGAGTCCATTTGTTAAACTAATTAAGGAATGAAGGGGGTTGATAAAAAAGCACAAATACGCGCATCCATGTGGAGACGCACGCACACACACATATACACACACACACACATACACACAGTCATAGAAATATTCTGACACAACACATGAGTGAGTGAGAGACAAAGATAGACAGGTAGATAGACTATATATTCATTTATTTGAAAAAGTTTTACCTTGTGTTGTCTGTGAATTGATTATAGCATTTCTCTGCATTCCAAATCTTTGGTTGTTTGCTTCGCCAATGTTTTGAAAATTTTGTTGATAAACAAAATGGGTCCTGTATTTGTCGCTGCCTCCCACCAGACACGACTTGACACAAGGTCAAAAGCCCGAAGGCCGATTAAACAAAGTTTGTTTACATAGCCGCAATTTTTTTAATTGTAAAAGAAACAACTTCTTCATTTATATTTGAAGTTTCAATCTGTATTGCACAAAAATTTTGCATATTCATTTTTTTTAATTTAAGAGAGATAACTACATCGCTGCAAGGGTATTATTTACTAAGTTATTTACTCCCTTTCTTAATTTTACGGTCAAAATTATCGATCAAATAATGCATCTAAAACGCAGATCATAAAATAATGCGCTAGGAGTTAAATTGAGATTTAAACTCTATTACATTCATACTCATGAAAAGAAGTAAAAGTTTTTCATATAAATTTATGTCCACGAAACAAAACGAAAATCGGATCTGGCCCATAGCCTGTATCTGTTGGCAAAAGTTGTTTATTGAAGAATAGTAATTTGAATCCATATAATTGTATATAAATATTAGTATAAAGAATCGTTACTTGAAGCTTTAATTATTTACTAATGATTATTATCATAAGTTATTTGAAATCAAATCATTTCTTGAAAAAGACTAACTTCAGCACTAAATAACCTAACTAGCAGCAAAACCAACTAATCTAGAGGAAACTTGGTTCGACAAATGTAAACACAATATGATTATATGTACCTTATCAACATTGTGCACTTCCAAATAAGTTTGCTCGTTTGGTTGGGTTTTAAGGCATATAAATCCTTGTAGGTTATTTAAAGCCAAATTCTCTTTATACATATATATTAAATATATATATGATTTGTAAACGCATTTTGCTGATAATATTTTTAAATGAGACTAAGCTCATTCTTTTGCACACAATTAAATGGTTTCAAGTATTGCTATGTATTGATAACAATTCAATTAAACAGCATTTATTTGTTTACACACAGTCGAATGATCAAACAGTTTTATTTCTAACAATTCAATTTAGCATGTCATTTATTTGCATAGAGTTTAAATATCAAACAGTTCTATTGGACCCATCGATAGGACTCTTTCAGGTGCTACCACTCCTGACCAAAGTGAGCCCGGGAGTAATAGCAATGAAGGAGTACTTTGCATTCCCTAACACTCCAGCATTACTAGAGCCTCACCATTAGTGTCATATCTAGGGCAATCGTTAAGTGGGAGGAGCTTACTTCTCTGCAGAGATTTTGTCGGTGTATTCTACGGCCCCGGCCGACTGGATCCACTTACAAACGAGATATTGTTGAAAAGTAAAAGAATATGCCCATAGCAACATAAGTTTAATTAACTTTTGTGAACAATATGAAAGTTGAAATCATTTTAGATTTTCAAAATTGAAGAAGTCCGACTAAAACATACACTTTCTGTAAATTCGTGATATATTCTATTTTAATATGTTCTTTAACAATTAATCAGATATAATTTTAAATTTCATTGATAAAAGATCTGCCGTTTAAAATGTACTGATGTTTTGACGAGCGTATTAATTTAATAACGACATCAAAAGTGAAAATCTGTCGTATACTGGAGACATGCCCCAGGCATAAAGAGCTTAGAATTTTATACTAAAGAAAATGCATCGTATTAATTTCATTTCAATGTACTAATTTAATTACCTATTGTTTCTGTTAGCGAAATTTTATGATCTGCCCAAGTTGATCACTTTTAGATACTTCCATCTTTCTTGGTTCACAAACTTATACATTTTTTTTTTTTTTGCAAACAGAAGCAGCAGCAAACGCAGAGTCATAAAATTATCGGCTGCAAATTTCTTGATATAAATGCATCACTAAACTCTCTGCAGTGAATTACGGTCAAGTCAAGTTGACAGTACTGATTCCAGTCAGATCATCGAAGTTAAGCAACGATGTGGCTGTTCAGTTCTGAGATGGGGTTCCACTAAGGTCGGTATGGTAAGCAAGGTGAGGCTAATGTGCCAAGCTAAGCATAGCTTGATAAATAACAACAAATATATAAGCGAGAGAAATATTTAATTTAAATTGATAAAATACAATTTGTAATATGGTTTTATTACTGAGATGATCACATGCGTCTTCTATTTGCTTTGTCAATACTTTCTGCGCCCACACTGTGTTTTTAAAGATTTATAAGATATAAAATCCTAGTTTCTACAATCCATAAGGAAAGCTCAAATATGTGAGAAACGCACAGACAGAAAGCGGATCAAAATCATAAAAACGCAAACTTTACTACAAGTCAGTAAAAAATTCATAAAGTGGTTTCCTGGAACCTGATTGGACAGAATAGTCAAGTGCCAGTGTTTTCAACTACGTCTGCACAGTTGAACTCCAAATGAACTTGTCTGGAACTTGTCGTATGCAAAAATAAAATATTTTATTTGGAGACAGTCACGTGATTAGGAGACCTATCGACAACAACACTCTCTGACACCCACGAACAATCTCTCAGACAACCACGAACAACACTCTTTCTGATAGCCATGAACAGCTCTCAAACAGCCGGGCACAGCCACGCACAGCCTCAGAAAGACGGACACAGCCACAGCCAGTTAACGACACATGCTAATACTCGCAAACACTCCATAGTAATTGTTATATCCTAACTAACAAAAGGGAAATAACCTCTGATGCCACAGGGGTTACGGCCCCTACCACATCCGGGGGATTTGGTCAATAAAGGAATGTACCAGGCATAGCAGCAGATGTTCGTTCTCGCTCTGTCTTTAATCACCATCCATTCTATCGATTCATCTTGGTAATAGTCCATACCTAGCAAGTATCCATTACCTCAGATATAAAGACTTTACATGGGCGACGAAGAAAGAGTCGTTTACTCACCAATAACAACAACAAAAAAAAGAAAAGAACAAACCTGCCCACGTGCCGAAAAAAAAACTAACATGGCCGCTTTACCACATTACCCAGAATTTAACCACGAATCAAAAAACAAAGCCGCAAAATGGACAAAATATGTCAACAGACTGAGAAATTACTTCACTGCATACAACATAGAAGACAATGAACGAAAAAAAGCTATGCTTTTAACTTTTGTTGGCGAAGAAGTAAATGATATTATTGACGAACTACCGTCTGAACAAACCACACCAGAAAAAAACGAAACACACTTCGATAAGCTCGTCCTGGCTGTGCAAAACCACTTCAACCCAGAAAACAACACTGAGTATAACAGATTTATATTCCGAAAAAAAAACCACCCCAAACATAGAGGACTTTCATCGGGAATTAAAAGAGGCAGCAGCTATGTGCCGTTTCACAGACAGACATGCAGAAATAAAATCCCAGCTAATAACGGGCTGTTTATCAGAAAAAGTTCGCCAAAAGGGACTGATGAACCCAAACATGCTCCTAGGCGATCTAATAAGCTATGCCAAAATGACAGAAACCATATCCGAACAAATGGAACAGATGCGCTTAGAAGACGCCAACTCTACTACAAAACCTACCACATCCGTTAATGCAGTAGCCAACAAAGTCACGCATGAACAACAATGGCCACGCAAACGCCCCCAGCAAAACCGGTGCAGAAATTGCAATGGGAAATACCCACATGAACGGGGGCCGACATCCTGCCCTGCATTCCAGAACCAGTGTGCCTATTGCCGGAGATGGGGACACTTCGCCTCTGTCTGTTTCAGAAAACTGAATGACGAGGACAGACGGCGAAGAACAAATCGCCCCCCACGCCCACAAGCTCAAACCAGTCAACGACTGGTAAACTACATTGAGGACCATCAACGAGACTCAAACAGCGGCAGTGACACGGAATATGTATTCCATACAGGTAAAGTGAAAAACCTTCCTTACTTTGACTTATCTTTTGGTGATGGCCATCAAATGTTCAATGTGTTAGCTGACTCTGGCGCCACCATAAACATTTTGTCTGAGGCAGATTACAAATCCCTAAGACCAACGCCCCTCCTCCGACCCACAAAAACCGTAATATCTGGATTCGGTGTCAAGGAAGCCACCCCACTCCTAGGTCAATTCAGCACACTTCTAAAGTTTAGAGGCATCTCCTGCCAAGCGGACATACATGTTATAAAGAACCCAGAAAAACCCATTATTGACTGGGAAACATGTAAAAGGCTCAAACTACTGTCAGCAAACACTCATTCAGTCAACCACATCAGTAACTCTGATGCACAGACCCCACTCCCCACTCTTAAACTTCTAGAGGACTACGCAGACCTATTCAATGGTCTGGGTAAACTCAAAGAAAAAAAAGTTCACCTACACATAGATGAAAACATACCACCCATCGCTCAGAGATACCGCAGGGTCCCCTTTCACGTAAGGAAGGATATAGAAGAGTTAATAGCCAAAGATGAGAAACTGGGAGTGATTGAAAAGGCAGACAGACCAACCCCATGGGTATCTCCTATTGTTGTAGTACCCAAAAAGGGTCAAAATAAAATCAGGATTTGCATCGACATGAGGGCGGCAAACAAAGCTATCAAAAGGACACGACACCCAACCCCCACACTCAATGAACTGAAAACTAGTCTATCAGGAGCTAATGTTTTCAGCAAATTGGATCTTAACCAAGGTTACAACCAATTGGAACTAGCTGAAGAATCCCGATATATAACCACCTTTGCAACACACCTGGGCCTGTACAGATATAAAAGACTCTTTTTTGGGGTCAACTCCGCAAGTGAGATATTCCAGGAAGAAATTAGTCAAGCACTTACAGGGATCAAGGGAGCCATCAACATCAGTGACGACATCCTTTGCTTCGGATCAGACCAGCAAGACCACGACCAAAACCTCCACGCGATATTCAGACGACTTCGCGAAAAAGGGCTCACCCTAAATAGCAGCAAATGTGAGTACAACAAGAGGTCACTGGAGTTCCTTGGACACACCTTCGGTAATGAAGGCATCAGCCCAAGCGACCTCAAAATAAAAGCAATCCTTGGATTACCCGACCCTAAAAACGCATCAGAAGTCAGAAGCTTGTTGGGGATGACTAACTTCTGCGGGGCAGAATTCATTCCAAACTATGCAACCCTCACCCATGAACTACGTCAACTAACAAAAAAAAACACACAGTGGTCCTGGACTGAACGCCACACTGAATGTCTAAAAAAACATTAAGGAGGCACTGAGCAGAACATGCTCACTTACCTACTTTGACCCGAACAAATACACTGAAATACATACGGATGCCAGTCCGGTAGGCATTTCTGCCGTGGTGTCACAAAATGGACGGATAGTACAATTTGCAAGTCGTGCTCTATCCGCAGTTGAACAGAGATACTCCCAAACAGAACGTGAAGCACTCGCCATCACATGGGCGTGTGAACACTTTCACATATATATCTTTGGAGCTCCATTCACTGTCTTTACAGACCACAAACCCCTAACATCCATTTTTAACAACACCCGCTCCCAACAAAAAATAGCAGAGGAATATATAAACTACATCCTCTCAACCTCAACCCCCAAAGCAATGACAATTGATGAAGTTGCAACGGAAACGGCAAAAGACAAGACACTCACCACCGTCATCCAAGCTATCCTTACCAACAAATGGCATGGTGTCGAGGAGGGCATAAACAAAGCAACATTCCACACTCTGCACGCCAATCGTGCCGAACTATCACTTGCACACAAGGATAGCATCACCCTCAAAGGGCACCGAATAGTACTGCCTGAAGCACTACAAAACAGAGCTGTCAAAATAGCACATGCTGGACACCAAGGCATTGTGAAAACCATGGCTCTCCTCCGAGAAAAGGTCTGGTTCAAAAACATGCATCTAGTGGAAGAAAACATCAAGAACTGCCACACCTGTCAGATCAGTACCCATAAACCGACAAGAGAGCCACTGCAAATGTCCCCACTACCAGCAGCCCCATGGGAAGAAGTCAGTACTGACTTTGGACACCTCCAAAATGGAAAGTACCTCCTCGTTGTCACAGACGAATTCTCACGCTATGTTGTTGTCGACATCCTGGACTCCATCTCAACAACATCAGTCATACCCCGCCTAGACAAGATATTCGCCGAATTTGGTATGCCAGTCTCCCTCAAAACGGACAATGGCCCACCATTCAACAGCCACGAATTCAAAACCTATGCCTCCATCACTGGATTCAGACACAGGAAAATAACACCCCTATGGCCCCAGGCTAACGGGGAAACAGAACGCTTCATGCGCACTGTAAAAAAAGTCCATTAAAGCTGCCTTAAATAAAGGTCGAAGCTGGAAGCAGGAATTATTCAAATTCCTGCTGGACTACCGGACGACACCACATTGCACCACCGGCGCACCCCCAGCCACAATCCTATTTGGCCGGACCATAAAAAACCGCCTGCCACACCTGATCACACCCATTGCTGAAGACCCCAGCATTAGGGAGCGTGACACCGAAGCCAAGAGAAAAATAAAGCAATACGCTGATAGAAAAGCGTACGTGAAACCCAATGATCTCAGGGTGGGTGATACAGTCATTGTAAAAAGCGACAACACCTCAAAGGCTCTCACACCTTACCAGCCTAACCCAATGACTATTATAAAGAAAAAGGGATCCATGATCACCGCCACACACAAAGGTAGCCAAACTACAAGAAATTCCAGCTTCTTCAAAAAAATCCCTAAGCCAACAACAAAGCATGCACATCACCTACTGGATTACCCCTCATCTGAAGATGAAAGCTACACACATACGACAACACCACCAGAATACAAAGACAACCAAACACAACACACAACTCTAGACCTCAGGCGTTCAAGTAGAACAAAACGGCCACCCAAAAGATTTGACCACTAACAAAAAAAATAATAATAATAAACATACCGTACACAATAGTCTGAACCATCATCATTTTCCTATCTCTCATTCAGGTTAACAGACATCTCCTCCGACATAGAGTCCGAGCGATCTGTTCAAGCATCCCAATCACTTCACAGACTGAATGAACTCCCTCACCAGATAATTATTACCACCACTGTCATTGTTGTTATCATTATTTAAAAAAAAAAAAAGAGCATTGTAATATCCTAACTAACAAAAGGGAAATAACCTCTGATGCCACAGGGGTTACGACCCCTACCACATCCGGGGGATTTGGTCAATAAAGGAATGTACCAGGCATAGCAGCAGATGTTCGTTCTCGCTCTGTCTTTAATCACTATCCATCCTATCGATTCATCTTGGTAATAGTCCATACCTAGCAAGTATCCATTACCTCAGATATAAAGACTTTACAGTAATGAAGATACATTGACGTCTATACCGATATTCTAACATCGACCAAAATTCCACTTCATTATAATCCGAGTCCACACATCAAAAAAACAACATTCATAATCGCAACGAAAGTAAATTTACCATCTCATCACATGCACACACATTATACTAGCTTCTCTCCAAGAACATTTTTGAACTTTTGAACTCTTGGTCTTTTACGACCACAATACACCCAAACACTAAAAACATAAGCGTGTAAATACAATTGTTAATAGGTATATAAATGTTTAACTAATTCGACCTTGGTTTTCTCTTAGTTTCTTCGCGTTGTTTTATAGACTTGCATTGTATTTGTGGATAAAATACTCGAATATAAATTTTACTTTTTAATCCAAGTAGATTGTCCCAATAGATTCGCAGAACAGATTTGACGCAGCTTGTTTGCAGCTTCTTGTGATAGTCGGGAAGTTAGTATGAATGAGTTTCCAAAGACGTTAGTAACTCCAAGAGCGAGAAACTCAACGAAAACAATTTTTTTGTTTTGTTTTTTGATTGGTTGGGGTGCTTGTTTTTTACAATATGTTTATGCAACTATTAATAAAAGAAAATCTCTGTATACTTGGCGGGGGGGGGCGGGGATTGACACGGAGAGGAATTTCGGTGGCACTTTTGCTTTATGCTAATTAGCATAGTTTTTCGACAGAAAAAGAAAAGTTAATGCAATCCAAAGAATTTTGGAAAGGCGTTACTTCTTGAATCGGAGTTTTCTTCTAACAGCAGAATCTTCTACTTGCAATAGTTTCGGAATACTCTCTCTCTCTCTCTCTCTCTCTCTCTCTCTCTCTCTGGTTAGTCCAGTCTCCAAGCCCATTTTTATAGAAGAAAATCATAGACCTAACACCTCTCATTGGCCGGTCAATTACGAATCATTTCTTACCGCATTCTTATTCACCAGCAAATAAGGATTTAGCGACTATTTACAGAGATTGAGAGGAGGAGCAAAATCCTTCGAACCTTTTTTTGATTGGACAGTGCATTTTTCAATCACATAGATTAAGGAGGAGGAGGAGGAGGAGGAGGAGCAAAAAACTCTTGAGCCTTTTTGATTGGTCCTGACATTTGATTTTTCGGTTCTGCCAGCTCGTCAATCGGGTTGCTATTCGGAGAAGTCATGCAAGTGCATGATTTACCTTTTGACAGCTTTGATAAACTTGTCATCATAGTAGCTGCAGTGACCTTTGCTTGAATTAGTAAACTTAAACAGAAGAAAAACCTTATCCAAAATCTTGGTTTTCATGGGGGGGGATGTTTTGATTTTTTTTTTAACAAAATGATTTCTTCTTATTTATCAAAAAAACGATTTTTCTTTTCTCGTTAATAAATTTTAGACGCCGGTGGGGATCCTCGTTGTGTCATAATAAAAATCAACCTTTCCTTTCATTCTGTGTGTAAACATTTTCTTTCAACAAAACTTTTACGACGAACCAAGAGGTGTTTGACATATTCGCTATCGTATCTTTGAAAAGTAGCATTGTGCGGCTTATTGAAATACCTAAAATCTAGCCAATACCACCCCAAGAAGAAAACTGTCCACTCTTTCAAAGCCGGAGAGAAGAACAAGTCGATACCACAAACTAGTTCTTATTTACTTTCTTCAGTCACAGATTGGTAACTGGAGGAGTCCCCGTGGTGTAATAGTTAAAGTGCAAGGTTGCGGCTTTGAAGTAAGCGAGTTCGTGTTGTATACTGTAGGGAACGAATAAATAAATAAATTAAACTTAAAATAAATAAATAAATAAATAGATAAAAAGAAAACTATCAAATTTGAAGAAACTCCCAGAGGTCTCTAACGGAAAAGGAGATGACGCATGCGTAAAAGTAAAAAGGCATTCCTCTTGAAAAGGGAGACCATATTATATTTATCTTTCAGGCAGTGTCCGTCGAACCAGCAACACCATTTTGCTGTCTGGTGTTTTGGGCACCACGCCTACGTCTTGGGACGTAGCGTCGGTTAGTCCCTTCACCCAGTAAATAAAGGAAAGTATAGAAGAAATGTTTTCGTCTCTTATCTATTTCTATCTTTTCTTTTTGTATATTTCTTTAGGGGCTTTCTTTGAGCAAGGCATTGCGTCGGCCAGTCAACGTGGGGTAAAATAATATAACCAAACATATGGAGTCAGATATCTACGGCAAAACAGCCTTGCCCTTAGCCCCTGACTTTCAAAGCCTTCAAACCCCACAATACTTATGATACATATACATAATACAAACGTTATACATATACAAATATAAGCAGAACATAATCAAACATAATGACGACTTCAATGAACGAACGAACACACTTCTTTATAAAAATATATATCTCACACTTTATTCTCGAAAGGGTTGATGTTGGTTGTGTGTGAGAGGAGAGTTGGAGACGGGGACAGACTGCTACATATTGACCCAAAGTTCTTCTGACCATAGCAGCACTTCTTTCGCATTCTGGCTGGGCTGCTCAACCGTGGGTCACTGAGGGCCCAAAGCCCTCTGTCTGCCGCTGGCTCTCAATTCGGCATCTTGACCCCAACAGACTCCAACAGCAACGGCAAGCCGCCTGTGGTACCTGTTTATATAATTGTCTTACGTGCACCTGCTTCCGCTGTTCCTCCGCTTATTTACACAGGTACATCTCTCGATTGATAGCTTGGTCGAGGGTCAATATATAACATTCGAACTCCAGTCACACGATTACATTCCCTTTCGGACTAATAGCCTAGGGGAAGGGATGAACCCCTCTTTCCCCCTCCTATGTTTCCCCCTCCTAACACAGCTATGTGTTAAATAGTATCATAGGTTTGGTTTGGTTTCTTTGTTTAATTGCACATCAACCTTTATAGGTTATTTAATGCCAAATCTATTCATCTAGAAGAACAGTAATGGTACTATTTAACACATGGCTGGGAGGATAAGGGGGGTTCATACCTTTCCCAAGGGTATTTGCCCGAAAGTGAACGTAATAGCGCTACTGGAGTTCGAAATCGCTTTCTACGATTCTGCAGTCCATCGCTGTAAACATTACACTACGAGGACACCACCCCAGTACTATTGAAGTGATCAGAGTTAAATAGTATCACTACTATTCTTCTTGGAGAATGGCTTTGGCATTAAATAACCTACAAAGGTTGATATGCCATTAAACAAAGAAACCAAACTAAACCATTCAATATTACTGTTTCCCATCTATAATTAAAACTTCCTGTGTAATTGTATATTGGTTTTTGTCTATTGAAATTTTAATGAAATAACTTAAAAGATTTAAACTGCGTTACTTCCCTTGAACACACTATTTCCAACAGACAGTGCTGGTTAACTTGCTTTGTAGTTAATTCAGTTGACCCTTACACCCATAGTGAGTTCGATTATCACTGAGTACCTTACTTTATAATATCATTGATTATCTTATACTCGAATAAGTGTACGAGTATAAAATATTCAGTAGTATAAAGAGTTCAATCAGTTTGTTGGCGACGAAAAGGTCCCTGTCTCGTTGGACTATAGTTAGATCTGTTTCAAAACATGCTGCTAGTGGTAAGAGAAGGCGAGATTCACATGCTATCATTATAAAGTGCCTTAACAACGCCACCCAGCAGTCATCTGCAGAAACTCTTTGGTAGATAAGGGAGATAATCCAGCAATACTCTCAGGATAGAAACATTTTATATTTACAATGTGTAGAACTGTTTTAAAGTGTTGCAATTCTTCGTAGCGTAACGATGGAAGATTTTAAATGGTAAAAAGTTTGAAGGTGAGTAAACATATTGACGAGAAATAATTCTTGTCTGAAGTATCGTGAAAACTGAATCAGTTGTGTTGGTGAAATTTCTGGTTTGTCAGATGGAACATGCTTAAAAGAAAAAAATGTCGGCAGAGTGTTTTGCCTGGAAACAACTGGCAGTGAATTGAAGTCTATAGCTGTTAGAATATTTTTTTCGTTGGGTTTGGCCCACGAATTTGACCCACTGGATATGTATTCTTCGTTGAAAATATCTTATTCAATTGCTGTCCATCGATAACACTGTGGAACAAAGTTTTTGTTACATTGATTGCAGCACTTGTTCTAACCTAATTTGAATGTACTGAATTCAAATCTGAAGATAGTTTTTTTTTTTCTGTAAGCTCTAGATTTTTTTTTCAACTCATAATTTTCACTTTTCGTGAAATCTAGACGCCTCTCACATGATGATATGGTCTATCTGAGGAATTTATAATCATACAGTCTTAGAATTAGGTTCAAAACAACTGTTTTGGCAGATATTCTTTATGTATATATTCACAAAAATGTCTACATGCATTACAATATGTATTATATTCAAAAAAGCTAAAAATATTACTAGTACGGAGTAAAATATATCACCACTTCTCTTAAATCTCTTTCCATTATAAAAGTAAGTAAAGTTGGCAACCTTAGTCGAGGATAACCCGAAGGGCTCCTTTTTCAATAGCTACTACACGGAGGTGTAGGGAAGGGCGCTACTCCATTCCTAGGATTGCTCCACTTTACTCTTGACCCTCACCTTGTAATGCTGAGTGCTAGGAAAGGAGGCTTCAAGTACTAATTTTTGAGTCGTTGGTATGACTCGACATAGGATTGAACCCTGGTCTCCCCGACCACTGGCGAACACTCTACACATTCGGCCAATATGTTTTCAATGTACAGTTTCTGTTTTTCCTGAATGTGCGTTCGATTTTCTTCAAATTCGTATCCTTGTGCATGATGAGGAATTTGTCAGGATGAACAAAAGGCAGCTCAGCTGTCTTTCGTGGCAGTTATACAAAACTTTCTTGGTAATAAAACAACAAATAACTATGAGGTTCTGATAACTAGAATGCTGTTGACTTTTCAAGATTTTGGGTGCAACTTGAGTGTCAAGCCCCATTTCCTAAATAATTACCTTGATCGATTCCCGAGAACACTGTGGCTATAATTCCACAAACACAAGAGCTTCAAGTGCCAATTCTTACCTGAATAGGACCTATTAGAACTTTTAATTCCATCCTTACCAATTTTTCTGATTCTTTATGGAGAAATATACAGGGTGTTTCAGAAAAACTGATACAATTTCGTAAATTAGTCATCATCATCATCATCATGTCGTGCCACTAGCACGGATATCCCTGACCCTCTCTCGCCACTTTTCCCAATCGTTCATCGCCTCTGGCAAGTCTTCAGGGCTACATCCCGTATCCTCACATAGCTGCTGAGTGTATGTTCGTGCTGGTCGTCCTGCTTTTGCGCGGCCATATGTGGGGGTCCATAGGAGTACATCACTTATGAGCTCGTCCCTGCTTCTCCACCAGTGTCCTGCGTGCCTGGTGCGTCTAACTTGGATAGTTTTCGTGATGGGAGGCAGGCGGCCGTATAGTTGGTGTCTTGTGGGGTGTTGCCGCCAGGACTTGTTCAATATTGCTCGCAGCATTCTTGTGTAATTGCCGTCTAACTTCTTCTCCAGTCGTTTAGTTAGCGTCCATGTAGTGCATCCATACAGCAGTATCGATACGACAGCTGCCTGGAAGAAACTGCGTTTCATTTTATCGGTCAGGTCTGATTTCCATATGATCGATAGCCTATTGATAGCTGTCTATGCCTTCGTTTAGTAAGTTGACAAAATCTCCTTCAAATGAGCTCACTTATTAAATTTGAGTTGAATTGAGTAAAATTTTATTTTTGATTTGTTTTACAACTCAAAATTCTGTTTGATGTTTAAACTGTTTTTTCTTTTCCAGTGAATGGCGTTTCTGTGCCTGAAAAGAAGAAAAACCTTAAACACACTATTTTTAGTTGTTTCTTCTCATGCTGTTAAAATTCAAAATTATAAACTAATTCATCAAATCGGGTTTGAAATGGAGGTGAAGAAAAATTATCTTCTCTTTGTTGACGTTTGGGCCATTCACAATGTTTAGCATACTTGCTTCCAGAGATTCACGGATGGACCACTCCTTCTATGTCCAATGTTTCTCTCAAGCTCGGCTGCCCCACTTGTAGGGATAGCATAGAAACTTTATGAGGCCTTTCTGTGGACAAAGGAGGAAGCTGGCCATTTTCAGATTCACACAAATGATTCAGTTGTGCTCGGGATATATGGGTAATTTATGTCATTATGTTCTTCTTGCAAATGTACTCAGTGACCGACTGGAACCGCCCTATAAACATTGACATAGCACAGGAAAATACACCTTAAGCTGCACTTAGAGCTAATCAGAAATAATCGCCATTCTTTTTGACAATTGTTGTCTGAGAAAATATAGAATATCAAAGTAGTAAATAAGACCAATCTCTAGAATCGAAAAGTGACAACAAAAATCAAGAAAATTGGTGTTGGTACGAAATAATTAACCTAGAGTCGATTTATGCCTAGTTCTCAATTTATCCCTTGTGTAAATAGCAATGGGTGTCACAGATTTCAGATTACAGGAAAACTAGATCGAGAAGAAAAACAGATTTCAAATTTGAAATCAGCGTTGAAAAAAAAAATGAAATCAGTTGAATATCATACCACAGAAAATACGGAAAATTTTTGCAACAGAAAATAAGAAAATTTTTTACAACAGAAAATAAGAGAAAACTTGTTCCCTCCAGTGATACCATAAAATATTTACCATTTTGACGTTTTATGCCACCTATACTTAATTAGATTATTCAGTTTTTAAAAAAAACATGAAGCTTTTTTCTATTAGGTTCTGATATTCAGTTATTTTTTATATAAGGGGAGGTAATCCAACATTGGTAAACCTGACATCGTAAAAAATGATATATTTATCAATTTTTTAGTCCATATCGACAAAACTTTAGTTTGGTAATCACATAACATGCAATGTAACAAGATACATTTTCTTTAATTTGCTTCCTTTTTAGTTGATTGCAAGAATATTTATCCACGAAAAACGCAAATGTCAAGAGATGGATGGATGTTTCTCCTAACCACTGAGGTCGTTGGATTGCCATACCCAGTGTTCTATTTCATGATATCTATCAGGCCAATAGAGATCTCTTGGTTATGCTCATCTCCTCTCAAATTAGCATATAACAGATTGTACTAAGATACATGGTATTAGCAGCAATGAATGATCTGAATTCTGTTTGCAGATATTTGAATCAATAGATGCTTGTCCAGAATAACACGCTAATAAAACATCAGTAGTAATATACCAAAAATATATAAAAATGTAATAATTATATTCGTTATCAAGATATGGGTAAACTTCAATTATTTCCTACATTTTTTTTTTTTTTTGCATTTGATCATCACGTCCTCAACAAGCAACAATTCACCCATCCGCCATATTTCTTTAGTTTCTCCCTCCCCCAACCACTAAGATGTCGATTTAGGGCCGAGTGGTGATATTTCATAATCAATGGAAATTAACTGGACTGAAATGTGACTATTCCGTAAAAAAGGAAGGAAATATATTAAATTTACTCTTACTTGAATGATCAATTTAAGTATTACATTTCTATATAAATATTTTATACATTACCTGGGAAATAACAGAAACTTTCATCGTTGAGCTGTTCTGGATGAGCAGGAAAAATAATTACAGACAATTTTCTTTAGATTTCTGTGTATGGATGTGTACAAGTTGGCCGCCCTATTTTTATTTTTTATAATCATATTGAGAGAGAAAAACGTAATACTTACGTTCATCATTAAGAGAAGGGCAAGTTTCAGTCCTTTCTTTCATTTTTTTTTAAACTGAAAAAAATCACATCCTCAACTTGGTACAATTCGCTCATCCGCCATATTTCTCCAACAACTACAAAGAGAAAAAAAATTATGGAAATGACTGAAACTTACTCTTATCAAAATGGTTAATGTAAGTATTATATCTCTATATACTGACTGTTTCAAAAATTTGATATCATTTGATATGTACAGGGCGTTTCAGAAATATTGATATCATTTCGTAATCTAATGTCTTGGCGTATTCTCTTTCTTTGTTTCTTTCTTTCTTTTTAATGGCATATCAACCTTTGTAGGTTATTTAATGCCAAAGCCATTCTCCTAGAAGAAAAGTAGTGGTACTATTTAACTCATAGCTGGGAGGATAAGGGGGCTCATACCTATCCCAAGGGTATTTGTCCAAAAGTGAACGTAATAGCACGACTGGAGTACGAACTTGCTTACTACGATTCCGCAGTCCATCGCTTTAACCATTACACCACGAGGACACTCCCCCCGACGTATCCTCATTGAAATGATCTAAAACTTAAACATGTGCAGAAACAATTCAAAATAAGATGTTTAATGTTTAAATGTCTTGTCTTCTCCAGTAAATGATATTTCTATACCTGAAAAGAAAAAAAAACATTTAACAAAAATTTGAGTTGTTTCTACACATGCTGCTAAAATTTGAGATCTTTGAACAAGAATTGGTCAAATTCTCAGATTATGAAATGACATCAATTTTTCTGAAACACCCTGTATCATATTTACCAAACCCCTCCGCTCGGGCAGGATATGACACAAGGTCAATTTTTTAAGCGGAGTTTAACAGGTTTGAATTCAGAGTTTTCCTTCTCCTAGACTAGTTGCCTCACCAAGGCTGAAGAACCTAGTCTGTCCAATTATTCTCCCTCCAACTATGGGTTATTTACCCATAGTTGGAGGGAGAATAATTGGATTCATACCTTTCCCAAGGGTATTAGTGCTATGTGAAATGCAATCAGTCCAGGATTTGAACTCGTGTCGCCGTGTCCAATTCCTGCGACGATAACCATTACACCACGGGCACCTCCATCTGAAACACCCTGTATAATATTTTGTATATCGTTGCAGAAATAACGAAAATTTTCTTCGTAGGGCTTTTCTGAGTCGTTTCAGATGGAGTGAAATTCTAACATTCCTCTTCTGAAAAACTGAAATATTCTTAAAGTGGAAGAAGGAAGAACTTCAAGAAAACTCATGATTATGCGTAAGGCCTTACATCCCAGAAGATGACATAAACAGGCTCTATGTGTCAAGAAAATAAAAAGAAGAAGATGACTCACTATCATTGAAGATAAGACAACATAAGAAAGAACAAAGAAAGACTATTTACAGCGATCAGAAACAACACAAGGTTCAACAAAACAATTATAACAAGAACACTAAAGAGGGAAGAAAAGAAATTGTGTGGATATTTCAAGCGACAAACAAGCGGAATCTCAGGATAATGAGGCGTACAAAGTTTTCTGGGATTTTGAGATACGAACAGATCACCTAATCTCGGCCAGACGACCAGAACTAGTGATAGTTAATTAAAAAAAAAGGAACCTGCTGGATAGTGGAATTTCCCATCCCGGCAGACCACTGAGTGAAATGAAAAGAAAGCGAAAAGAGAGATGAATATCTAGACCTTGGTAAGAAAACTAAAAAAATATGGAACATAAAGATAACGGTGACACCAATTGTAACTGGAACTGGTGCACTTGGAACAATTGCCAAAGGATTCATAAAGGGACTAGAAGACTTAGAAATAAGAGGACAAGTGGAGACCATCTTGACTACAACCTTATTAAGATCGGTCAGAATACTGAGAATAGTCCTGGAGACTTGGGGAGACTTCTTTTACTCAAACTCCAGTTTAAAACCATCAGCTAAAGCAGGCGTGATAAACTTTCAAAAGAGTAAAATAATGATAGTAATAATAATAATAATAGTGATAGTCAACAAAAAAAGAGAACCTGTCGAATAGTGGAATTTGCCCTTCCGGCATACTGCATGGTGAAACTGAAAGAAAGCGAAAAGAGAGATAAGTACTTAGACATTGCTAAAGAACGGTAAAAAAAAACTACGGTACATGAAAGTGACGATGATATTAATTGTAATTGTTGCGCTTGGTACAGTCACCAAAGGATTGGTACAGGGACTAGAGGACTTGGAAATATATAGGACGAGTGGAGACCGTCCAAACTACAGCATTACTAAGCTCGGCCAGAATACTGAGAAGAGTCCTGGAGACTTGAGGAGACTTGCTGTCATTCAAACTTCAATTTAAAACCATCAGCAAACGCTGGTGCGAAAAACTCTCAAAGGAGTAAATAATAATAATGATATATTTCGAGAGCCAAATAGAAGCGATAACATTTGTGAGTTAGGAGAGATAGATACATTAGTTTTTACGCCACGATAAGAGGCGATGAGACTATATACTGACATCCATTATATCAATCAGGCATGAATGCAGTTAGAGGTAGGAGAGAAAATTGTCGGTTGTGCACAATTTTACTCTTAGCAAATTTCCTTCGTGACCAAAACATATTATTATTCCTTTCACCAAAAGAATTCTGTTGAATTCTACAGAAGAAGAACCCGAGAAAAGAACAAACCCTAAAAATTGGCTTCAAAAAGAACTTTGACCTAAAATACTAAAGACTGGTATTTTATCATTAACAAAAGTTCAACTAACTGTAGATGGTTGACGGCATTGCTTCGTGCAAGTCAGTCGTTATTTTTTTATACCCTCTTCTTTTTTGGTTATGATATTGTCGTTACTAGGTAGAATTGTACTTTATAGAGCGACTAGTATTTGGGTAATTTTGTAAACTTTTCGTGTGTTGGTCGTTCCAATTTAAAACATAAAATCTAGCATGTCTATTGAATTGAGCACATTTCTCATAATTCACATTCTTCGCTCACAATCTTTCCAGTCAGATCACAATATGTCAGAAATTTTATTTCGCTTAAACTAACTCACTTTATTTTAAATGATACATTTGTTTATGAATATGAAAATGCCTTGCATTTAATTACTTAAAATGATTTTAGGTTTTTTCGTTAATATGTCACCAGACCGAAATTTTCCTAACCAGTAATAGTTTAAACTTATTTCCTTTATTTCTTCTCTCGGATTAGAGTTAAAGTTTTGGTTTTTGTGGTTTTGTGTATATATATTCAGAGGATATGTTTGTTTTTTTTTCGTTTAATGATATGCCATCTTTCCGGGTTTTTTGATAAACCATCTTCAGGGCGATGTTAAAATGTGATTTTAAAAATGCTTCATTCGAAAAATATTTTCAAATGAAAAAATCAAAGGAAAAGATGACAAATTTCTTTCATCGCTAATAGCGTTTGTTTGTTTGTTTTTATAAAAAGGATTTCTTTTAATTCAAAAAATGGATAATGTATTTGCTTTAGATTTCAAATGTTTTAATGACGCCGCTATATTTTAAAATGGAAGCCGAAGAATTTTTGCATTTTTTTATTTAAAAATAGTTTTCGGATGAAGCCTTTTCAACATCATATTTTAACATCACTATGAAGATGGTTTAACAAAAAAAAACGCAACATTGTTATATATATATATATATATATATATATATATATATATTTACTAATCTAATATCTACCAGTATTCACGGTATCGGAAAAAAACAAAAAAAACCTGGTTAGGAACAAGAGATAAAAGTACCTCGAATCACCGCCCAGGGGAAAAAAGAAAAAAGTTTTTTGGGTAAAAAAAAGAAAAGGCCAACCTCGTCCGACTCCTTGAAAAAAATCAAGGGGTACGCAGTCAGAGGTCAAAAGAAAATCAAAAAACCCGCCGCAAATGCCGCAATGCTACAATTACTAAAGTGCTCAACACAATACAGTTGTAGACACAAAAGGGCGTGGTTACTATATAAATAGGAATAGGTTAAAGAGAATTTTTTTTTTTCAAATAAAAATATGGTATCTTTCATTTAGTTATTTAGATTTTTTTTTATTATGCAAATTCTAGGCTAGGTGGGGTTTTTGGTGAATAAAGGAAGGCGATTTCTCCTTAAAATTTAGTCGAAGGTAGGCTTCCTGATGATCCGTTAAGGTGAAACTTTAGTAGAAGATTTTCGACTCGCGATTTAAGTTAATTCTATATATATATATATATATAATAGATCCTTTGAATATTTTCTTTTGTCACATACACACTACACACATGTATATAAATATATATAGAAAGAGAGAGATCGTCATGATCATCAATGGTGCTGACAGCGTGAATTCTCTCAACTGTCTCTCCAATCATCCGTCTCTATCGACCATCATTCTTGGTAAGTCTTCTTAATGGTATCCAGTATCTGCACCGAGCAGGTTGATACGAGTCGTACTATCATATAACATTAGAAACCATGAGATGCAGCATGGGGGGGGGCGTGAAGAAAGACAAATGAATCCAAAAGTTCAACTTCATTTGATGCTGGGCGGAGAAAACTCATAGGTCAACAGCCAGGATCAAATAGTTCAGTCAGGAAACTCCTGTTACTCATCTATAAAGGTGGCATCAAGAAAAAAAATAGCCATCGAAAGGTAATTAACACACACACACATACACGTACACGCACACACACACACACACACACACACACGCGCATATATATATATATATATATATATATTACATCTGAAGAAGTCCTGTTATATATTTCTTCGTTTTTGGCTCACACCAGAAACAAAAAACAGGATGGAAATAAATTTATAATCCTAAAATAACCGGTCTTTGATTTTTCTTTAAAGAAAGTATATATATATATATATATATATATATATATATATATATATATATATATATATATTCACAATCCAGATAAGAATAAGTTTCCGTGATTTCCTTCATTTTTTACTGAACATCTACATTTAAAAATCTCGAATTCAACTCACTACAATTCACCCACCCGCTATATTTCTTTGTTTCTCTTCAAATTCTTAGAATGTGATGACTGGGTCGATTGCCGATATAGAATTTTTGCGACTAAAACTTAACTATCAAGTAAAAAAATGAAGATAATGGCCTAAACTTACTCTTATCTGGTCGGTTGGTTGGTGCTTTATGGCATATCAACCCCTGTGGGTTATTTATATAAATATATAAGTGTGTGTGTGTGTGTGTGTGTGTGTGTGTGTGTGTGTGTGTGTGTGTGTGTGTGTGTGTGTGTTTCGTAAGCGAATAGTTTGTGGGTAATTTTATTTATAAACAAGTTGTTAGAGCTCATTTTTGCTCAAAGTTAAATGGTTACAAGTATTTCTGTCTAACACTTATAATTCTATTTAATATCAATCATTTGTTTGCACACAATTAAATAGTTTTTTGCTCACAGCTGTGTGGTTTCACGTGATTAACAATAAACATTTGTAAAAGGTCAAACAGTTCTATATATAGGATCCAAAAAGATATTACTAATTTGCGTTAGAGTGGACCTGGGAGTAATGGCCAGGAAGGAGTACTCTACACTCGCCAAAGCTCCAGGTCTGAATAAGTATTTATCTATTTATTTATTTATTTAATCTATTCTTTATAGGCTTCCGTACTATAGAATTTTAAACGTAAGCTTATGGGAAGAAACTAACAAAAAGATCCATTATCAATGCTGATTATATGAAATGATGAAGGGTGGGGAGCACTTACTTTTGTTACAAAATAGTCGTATGCATGTCTTTCCACGATAATCTAAGAGTGAAATGCCGATTATTTTTCTAAGAGACTGCTATGTGACACCTGTCTCCCTAAGAAAATAAACGGAATATTTTCTAAGAACACACTGATACTATGGAAACACAATAAACAATGGCAAAGGTTATTTATGGGAATTCCAGGTAACTGATAACTTTTTTCGAAAATGGAAGCATTAAAAATAAAATTTATTTGACCTTAATTAAACCGATTTTAACCTGAGAATATTGAGCATCGTCGCTACAATCGTAAGCAAAAATATCGAAACACTACCACTATACAAGAACTTCTTTTTACGATTACGATACCATCTTGTTAGATACCATATCTAAGTTTTCAGAGAGAGAGAGAGAGAGAGAGAGAGATGTACGACGAACACATAACGCGAACAAACAGACACAAAACTTAAACGCTGGGCACAGTGGAAACTTTTTAAATAAATCATTGATAAGGTTTTTATTTTTCAACATCTTTTTTAATTATTCAGAAAAAAAAATCAACCATTTCTCTCATTATATCGGTTCGTTTTTGTTTTTGCTTTGTGTAGGGGGGGGGCTTTCTTTTTTTTTTTCTTTACTTTTTTTTTCTTTCGTTCTTTTTATTTTTGTTATTGTCAATGTTTTCGTTTTTGCTTGGTTTTCGATCTGAATCTCGAAAATCTTTTGGAATTTTGTGGACGCTGAGAGTGGTCTAATAGTCAATAAGTTAGTCTAGCAGACCATTTTTTATTGAGTTCGATTCTCACGGGGTATGCCATAATTCTGGCCTAATGCCAAACAAAGCTTTGTAATTTCTGAAATTTCGAAACGAACACTTTATTCAATCTACCCTTCATCAAGCCGGCAGAAGGGTAAGACTTCTCCCCCCACCCCAAAAAAAAAAAAATAAAGTCCTGGGTATGATCTTCATCTGATAGTGAGGCTCCAGTTCTGGAGTTCTGTGAAGTCATCCCTTCATTGCTATTACTCCCAGGTTCACTCTGCCCTGGGTTAATAGTCCCATCTATAGATCTGTTTAAAAATTATTCGTATTTGATAGGATGGTGGACAAAAAAACTTTTAAGAACAACTACACAAAAAATGTAAATATTAATGTATAATGAACGCGATTCGTTAACCTCTTGGCATAAAATAACCCTAGACGGGTTGACATGCCGTTGAAATTAATCAACCTACCAATTCACTAGGATGAATTGTTCTCATTCACGTCATTATCAATGATTTATTTTAAAAGTTTCCACTACGCCCAGCGTTTGTTCGTTTTTGTTTGGGTTTTTTTTTTTGGGGGGGTTAATGACATATCAACCTTTGAAGGTTATTTAATACCAAGTCCATTTTTATACAAATAAACAGTTTAGTCTATAATTGTCTAAAACATTTCTATTTCAAGCTATTCAATTTTGTCAAACAGTTCTAATTCAAACAATTCAGTCTAGTTGAAATATAGTTTTTGCTTGCACACAGTTAAATCTCAAAACAGTTCTATTTCAAACAATACAGTTTAACACGCAAAAACATTTCCATTTCAAACAATTCAGTTCAACATAAGTACGCAATCTAAATGTCAAAACAATCCTATTTCAAACAATTCAGTTTTGCATAAGTACAGTTTAGCTCTATTTGACCCATAGATAGGGCTCAACCAGGTGCTACCACTCCGGGGCAGAGTGGACCTGAGAGCGATGGCAATAAAGGGGTACTCCGCATTCCCAAAGCTCCAGCATTACTGGAACCTCACCATCAGATTGTTTAGTGTCATATCCAGAACACACGTTGGGGGTGTCTTACCCTTCTGCAGAGATGCAGTCAGTGCATTCTACAGCCCCTGCCGACTGGACAATTGTGGGGGAGTATGTAATTTGGTTATTTCAGTAGACTGCTCTCTAAATCATTCCCACCACAAATACAACACAAAACTTTACAATCGCATGAAAGAAATGGAATAGAACACAACGAACATTAAACAACAAACAATTTAATATGCATATCACAGAATATGAAAACAAACAAAATATATGATGTGTAAATGGCCTTTTGGAAAATAAAGTTTGACAAAAGGAAAATAAATTTGTTTAAAGATGTGTGTATGGTCATGTTAACGAAGTCCGTAAATAAGTCGTTCTTACTTACATTAAGTTTATAGCGGGTTTTATGATTGTGGCGACAGCGTGTCGCGTTGATGAAAGAAAGTTTGTCGGGTTTTTCTTTTCAATGTCATTCTCGGCCATTTGAAAAGAGGTCATGAACTTTAGTTGAGGAAGGAAAGGAATTGGTTGGACATAGTATCGGCTACTGGCTTAGTGGCTTGTGTTCGTCTGTGTCTTCGTTTGTGTGTAAGCTTGTGTCTTGTGTGTATGGCTTCCTAACTCTGTGTTATTTATATCCTACAGGTGGATCAAAGAATCGTCCTAAAATTTTTGCGCGTAGACATTTATTGACCAATCAGATTTGTATTTTACTATTTTATTTTCGAGCCTAAATATTTTCTGTTATTTCACTTCCGATCCTAATTTTCTAGAATGTTCTATTCCATGTTTTTAGCTGATTGGTTGAAAAATATGAAAATGTAATTTAAATGCTAATGCGGGTTTGATCCTAAATTTCTAGAATGTTCTTAAGTATGTTTTTATTGCTTATTTTAAGATTAGAAGAAATGTGTATCCTATACAATTTCCATTAGATATGACTTTTTCATGTACCGTCAGACCCAAAGATTGAACTCACGAGATCTCACCAAGTATGAAATGCGGAATGAGTACAAACAATCCACGTGATTGAATAAAAGGTTCAGTTCAAAATTTCCTGGTAACTGACTATACCAGACATCTTAAGAAAACTAGAGGGTATTACAGTCGAAACTTTGTGACTATATCACAACTAAAATGGGAATATTAATCCAACCATATAAGTGAATAATTATCTATTTTATCCAGCTGTTCTTGATTTACGTCTTTGGTTCCCCTCTATCGCAATAGCTAGAGGAGAGCTCGATGATTCACCATCCTAGTGACGTGTTCACCCCAGCGTAGCTGAGACTTCAGTAATATAACCTTGGTCCACTCGATTGGTCCACCCTAGCTGAGAACCGTGACATCTGGCGTCTCACCACCAACCATGTTGTCTCCTGCTTTGAAAATACCCGCAGAGTCTGTCTCATGGACAAAAAGTGCAGGAGGAAGAACTGCATTATTATGCCATTAAGCCCTGACCAGATTTTTAGTTGTGACCGCTGTGGCAGCTCCATCTATGCCTGCCTGTCTTGCATCGTCCTTATTAATCACAGTCCCTTCTTGATCTTCGTTTCCTGAAACCAAATCATGAATTTATTTTATGTTTTTATTTTTTCTCATATTATAAAGTGTTTTAACCTTTTTTGTGGCCTTAAAGTGACTAGCTTTTCTCTTCATTAATTCCGTGATAAAGTCCAGCGTAAAACAGCGGAAATAACTAGGCTAGCATCTCCTATAAAAATGTTGAATTTCAAATAAAAAGAAAATTTTTCTCCCTTTTCATTTATTTTTTTCTTTTTCTCCTGCAACAATACTCCAATTTGAGAATTGCCTCTCATAGCGAGATCTAGAGTCACAGACTATTATTTGTGAGTCGAAGATGCCCTATACTTCGGACCTTGTACCAAAACAGGCTCAGCTTAATCAATGACTGACTACATTCCAGTTTGAGGTTATTATTTGCTAAGTTTGCTTAGTGTGATACGCAGTTATCAGGTTACTTATGTAATGCTTTGCCCCCACTACAACCAAAGATCCCGCCAACAAACGTGTAGTGGGGTTTGATTGGCTGACGAGAGATTAGAGATCACCAATTAAAAACGGCTTTAGAAATGTTACGCTTTCGTTTTTTCGGTATAGGATTTCTGGAGTGTAACAAAGCAGTCATGTTGGAGTGGGGGTAAGAAACTCCCCAAAAGAGGTTCGATAGAGACTTTTTAGATTATGTAAAGGCTCCTTTTTTTCTATGAGGGATAGTTTGAAAACTCACTGAGATGGCCGGCTCAAATTATTAACACATTAATAAACGTGGGAATCAAATGTAAGTGCGTGTTCGTCCATCCGTTTCGCCGCTTGGTATCAAGTGACAACGTTCAAGTTTAGTCACAGTGTTCAATCTACAGTATCTGATGCTCCTGAGAGGTCATTGATCTAAGAACTGACCAGGCTCATTACTGCTTAACTTCGTTGATCTTGTGGAAAACGGTGCATTCAACGCGATTTGATGGTAAGATATATTCTAGTTTGAGGTTGTTTTTGTTCTATCATTTATTTTTATGAGGGCTCTAGAAATACAAAAGTTAAAACGTCGAATGAATAAATCACGAACCGATCGGTGATCGGAATTGTTAAAGTTTAGTAAGCGGTCGTGTCGATACTGCTATATGGATGCACTACATGGACGCTAACTAAACGGATGGAGAAAAAGCTTGACGGCAACTACACAAGAATGCTGCGAGCAATATTAAACAAGTCATGGAGGCAACACCCCACAAAGCAGCAGCTGTACGGCTACCAACCACCCATCACGAAAACTATCAAAATTAGACAAACCAGACATGCGGGACACTGCTGGAGAAGTAGGGACTAGCTCATAGGTGATGTACTCTTGTGGACCCCCTCACATGGCTGAGCAACGGCAGGGCGACCAGCTCGAACCTACATACAGCAGATCTATGTATATACGAGATGTAGCTCTGAGGACCCGCCGGAAGCAATGGACGATAGGGAGGGATGGCAAGAGAGGGTCATGGATATCCGTGCTGGTGATGCGACATGATGATGATGAATGATTATAATGTCAAAAAAAGAGGCCCGTCAAACACACACTTGCTATGACCTTTGAGGTTCATACTATATCTCCTGTTATACATAGTAGTTCCGATTGATTGAAAAGCAACTTTCATCTTAAAATCATAACCTACCTCTTAATGGCCATTACTCCCAGGTCAACTCTGCCCAGTAGTGGTCGTGCCTGTTAGTGTCCCATTAATTATTCAAATAGATTTGTTTAAAAATTGTTCGTATTTCAAAAGACTGAGTTTTTAAAAAAAAGCTCTTAAAAAATAACTATACAAAAAATTTAAATATGAACGTACAATGAACTCGATTCTCTAACCTCTAGGCATAAAATAACCCTAGACTCTAGTTGTCTAAATTTTTATCATTAAGGGTTTTCGGACTATTGTCTTCATCTTTATTGTTATTTCCACCACGTTTCGGCCGATGTGTCTTCCGGCCTTCTTCAGGTGTTTGTCGAACTACACGGAACTTCAAACTACGTCCTTTATTGAATCCACGGGGGTTGCTTTGTTCTTATTCCGTTAGCCATAACCGGGTACAAGTGTTAAGTATTCCTGTATTGTTATTGCAATCAGGCTTGAACCTGCAACCTCCAGATGATTGTCTCCTTAGAAGCTTAGAGAATCAACGCCCATAACCGTTACGCTTTGTGTCCAGCAGGAAACGTTGTCCGAAAACCCTTAATGATAAAAACACTAGACTCGTTGATATACCGTAAAAACGTAACTGTTAACCCTAAAAGATCTATAATTTTTACGCACTCCTCTAAAACAAACAGAAAAAAATCGTTATGCGGCTTTTTAAACCACAAAATAACAACTCACGGCTTTTATTTAACACGATAAAAGAATTTTTTTTTCAATGTTTGCAAAGAGAAAAAATAATAGAATAAACAGGCAACAAATGTGACGACATTTTCTTTTTGTTTTGTTTTGTTTTGTGTGCGTTTTTATTTCAGAATAAAAAGAAAAATTAGTTTCATCAAATTTTTTTTTTTTTTTTTTTTTTTTTTTTTTTTTTTTTCTTGCGTTTTATGTCTGTTAGTGCTCTGGCAGCATAGTATTGCAAATAGCAGAAAATGTTTTACAAAAGTACATTTAGTAACCTATTCCAATTGTTCATATTTTGTTTTGATTTGAGGTGTGTTTATTTTACTATTTGTTGACCCTGACCAATGACTACTGTTCAATCCTGTCTGTCTTTTGAGAATTAATGCCAAATAAAAATATATTAATCATGAATGTTTGAAACACAATAATAAATAAACCAGTGACAACAGTCTGAATTCTAAGAATTTACAAAACTTAAACTGGCACACAAGCCTCAGACTGCTAATAATGTTTTACTGACTACTTGCGGTGGTCACCCATCTAAGTACTGAACAGGCTCATCACTGCTTAACTTCAGTGATTAAGCGGGAACCGGTTCTTGAACTGATCGTAAATCCGTTATAAAAACTAAGCGCAACTGAGATTTTGAGCAAAGTTACAAATATGTGGCACCTGGTGGGAACCAAACTCACTTTTCGGTGGTAATCGATCGATTAGACTAGTTTTATAACAATTACGCCACAACGAACTGCCTAATCATTTACTACGTTTAGCTTAGTTTGGTACCGGACACACAGTGAGACTCAAATTCGCAAAATGTTTCTTCTGTAAATCTAGATCACAAACTATGAGACTGGCTGACACGTCCCATAGATTAAACTCCTGTTTTGGATACTGAAAGTTTATTTAAAATATAAGTTTAACTTCTGTTAATATTACGAGTGTTAGAGTTTAAAAAAAAAACAATAATTGTCAAATAAATAAAGAAAATCCAACGAATTCAAAGAGGTTCGATTTAAAACGTATCTTTAACATTCTTTCATGTGGAAAAGTTTATATGAAATTCCTCATATATTCTATACGCGAATAATCTACACCCATTGTCTTCGGACGCTGACTGGATATATATATATATATATATATATATATATATATATATATATATATGGTACCTCTTTACTTAACACTTACCATTATAAGGTACGTATCAAGGGTAAAGTGGAGCATTCCAGGGAAAGGAGTAACGCCCTCTCCTACACCTCGGTGTTGTAGCTATTGAAAAGAGAGCATTCAGGTCGCCAACTTTATATATATATATATATATATATAATAACTGTAAGTGAAATCCGAAACCACTCCAACACACACACACACACACACACACACAAAGAAAAAACGTATCAAATATCAAATGGTGGGGGGTAAGCAGATTAAGGTAAACACACCCTAAGAAAAGGGGGAGTGACCTTGAGTACCCCATTAACAAGGCCTTGTACCATATATGTTCTCTGACGAAAGCAACAAGCAGGAAACATACACGTATGTAAAAACAAAATAAATAAATAAATGAATAATACAAATCCCTTCGTAGACCTACTCATTTTAATATATATATATATATATATATATATATATATATATATATATATATATATATATATATATATATATATATATATATATATATATAAGATTCTCTTGTGGGCATATTTTATAGAAAATAATCGGCAAGGATTTGATTTTTAGCTTTTTCAGCTTTTCTTGCTGGTGAACGAGATGCCGCAACAGTAGTTGAAGAAAGTTTAAAAACTTCCAAAATCTTTTGAACAGTTTATAAACTCTCTGTGTGTGTGTGTGTGTGTGTGTGTGTGTGTGTGTGTGTGTGTGTGTGTCCTTACGCTACCAAGAAGCGAGGGAGCTTCATAAATGTTTTGACAATTTTAAGAAAGAAATAATGTCATAGAGGAGGAAAATAGTGGGTAAAAATGGCAATCAATATTTTAAAGCATCACTCGAATTTTTTAAGGAGAACCTAACATTCCATTTTAATCAACCAACTTATTTATTTATCTATTTATTCATTTAATGTGAGGTCGATATTTCTCAATTTTTCCAACTTATGAACATAAACTACCTCACCCCACTTCTTCACACACATTTTCCCTGAGAGCACTTAAAAGTTATTTAGTCTTAATGTCTCTCTCTCTCTCTCTCTCTCTCTCTCTCTCTCTCTCTTCACAGGGAAAAATTTGACGAGAGATCGAATCTAATGTAAGTCCTCAAGTGCATAAATTTTGAGAATGGCACAAAACTTGCCCAATCCACACAGTCTTTACCAAACAAAGGCATCGTGGCAACTCCCGTTTCTTTCCAAAATGTTGGAGAGATGCTTCCAATAACATCGGGGTTGAAATTTCCGGGGATCAGACGCATCAACTTTTTTTTTTATTTGTGTGAGCCATGTCTCGCTCAAAGATTAATACTAGCATCGATCCTTACCCCGAAGATCTAAGAGATTTGGTGGGTTCCAGAACTAGTACAGAAAAAAAAGTTATGTCAACAAAGAAATTCATAAAAATGTTATGATTTCTGATGAAATCTGATTTTTAATTTCAATAAGTGCACGTGTTTATTTAATTCTTGGAAAATATTAAAATCGAAGAATTGGGATTCTAAGAAATTAAGAATTATCCAATTCAATCCAAAAATTGAACATATTTTGAACATTTGTCAGAGAATTTACACTTTTTTAATTCATTTATTTGTCTTTTCATTATGAGTAAAAAAACAAAAGAAAAAAAAAGAACATTACTTTTAAATCCTGTGGTGTTGTTATTACAGTACACTGTTCTGCTTTCGTTTTTTTTTTTGTTTTTGTTTTTTGTTTTGTTTTGTTTTTTTTTACGCTGGTTCAGTGGTTGGGATGAGGAAGAGGTCGCATTTTCTGGGGTTACGGAATAAACACTCAATAAATTGATTATTATAGAACAAGAAACATGACAACTAACTTAAAAATAGACAGCCATGCATGGCAAAGCGTTTCCTTGTTGAGTTGAACTCACAAAAGACAGCAACAAAAACTAACGCTCTGAAAACTGGGAAAGAAAAGCGAGTGTAGTTATACTTGGGTAATTTTTAAGTAGCAGTAGTCATAATAATAGTAATATAGAAAGAGAAATGACTACTACAAGAGAGAATAACGAAAGAACATTCAAATGTAGTAGGAGCAGAAACTAATGTGAAAGGTAGAAGTAAGAGTGAGAATGATTATCTATGTGAGTAAAAGTGAAATGATAACCGATTTAAGGATAAAAAGAGGAGGAAGGGGAGGAATGATTGTAATGGTAGGAGGAAATGGACATGAGTAGGAGCAGCGAATGTAAACGTAGTCGAGTATGACACAGGGTAGGAGGTATGAATGTAATGGTAGCAGGAGGACTAGACGAAGGAGGAGGCGCACTGCCTTGTGCCTACAATGAATGGATTCAGTGTTCTTTACTGTCTTGCAGCTGATGCAGTTGCCTTTTCGTTATGGAGTTTTGATGTGGATATTACAAGAAAAGCAACAGCAGCCAAAGAGGCGGCTGATGCTCTACTAAGGAGTAGATGACATTGCTACTTCTCTCTTTGCTGGTCGCTTCATCATTGCAAATAATTTCACACTTACAGGAAAGGAGTATTTACACTGCTACCACTACTACTAGGACAACGGCTACTACTTCTGTTTATTATTATTATTTATTGGAGAGAGTGGGGTGTATCAGACTGGCCATCAGTTATTGAAGAAAAAAAAAGAGAAAGAAGAAGAGGAAGAAGAAGAGGAAGAAGACTATTTAAGTTGTGGATACTATTTTGCAGTGTCGGTGATTAAAGTGGATTTACTGGATGTGCCCGGTAGCCGCAGGAGGGGTCCTACCTCAGGTTTGCTGTGGGATGAGGCCCATCCACCTGCGCCGCTGCCCTCTATTGTCCTGCCTTGGTCTTTGGATGTTGGCCCTAGGGGCCATCTGTAAGTACACGCTTCTCTCTTTTTTTTATTTTTATTTATTTTTTTTTTTTTTTTTTTTTACTACAATCTGAGCAAATAAATAAATCAAGCAATAACCGTCTTCACTACTCTAGTAAAGAAACTGGTTCCATCAAACCTCTCCGTAATCGTTTCCCTTAAAACCAAGTTGATCCTTCTAAGACTGAAGTTGGTAGCATGCAACATTTTTTTTTTTTTTTTAATATTTTTGGAAACTTTGATTTCGTGAAATGTGACCCATAGATTCGCATCCTCGATAAAAATCAGCTATAACGTTACTCGAATGATTTTCCCCCACTGAACATGCCCCCTAATATGCATGTACTGTACTAACTGCAATCTTTCTTTAAACCTGGGAAACGTAAACAATGCAATCGATGTCAAATATTTTTCTAGAGGTATTCTTCTTTTTTTTCTTTCTCGCTCTCTATTTTAGTTTATTACATAAAATAAATAGAATTCCCTTAAACGTTCTTTCTTTTTATTTTATTACCATAAAATCTAATTTTTCAAAATTAGTATTGATTCCTTCAAGTCGAATTTTTCGAATAAAACTATTTTATACAAAAAACGTTTGATGAGGGTTTGTCTTTTTTTATTTAGGGAGATTAATTTTTTTTTTTTAATCTTTAAGTCCATCACGTTTTAGCTTAAGTTTAGTGTTAACTATCTTTTATTTTCCGAAAAAAATATTTTTTGAACAACAACTTCATAATCAATATATCAATCATAACGCAACATTTGTATTTAAGACAAGACAACAAACACATATCCCGGATATCCGTTTGTGTTTACGACTAATGCTAGTTTGTTATCAATTCAAATAAGATAGAACTGTGTTAATATATATCAATGTCTCTCTACCTACTAACACTGATTGTGTACAATACATCGAACACAACAGGAGGAATTGTGTAAAATTCGAAGTTTACATCACACAAGAGAAAAGCACACACGCACAAGCAAGTTTAACTTATCAGACACGTGTACCATTGTTAGTTGTAGTAGTAGCAGTACATGTTTTTCTTTTAAGTTCTTGCTTCTTGTGTGGATGATTCGGTCTTCTTTTCTTTTTTCTTCTTCTTGGTTGAACACGTTCAAACAGATCGACTGGCTTACTATAACGTAAAAAAAAAAAACACAAATATTTCGTTTTTTTCTACTTAACACCTGCAGACTACACACGTGATAACGTAAACTAGCCATATTTCTGTATAATCCACTTTTTCTCTTCTTACCAACATCTTCATCTCAGCCCTCTCGCATCATCTATATATCTGCCACTGTTCTTCTTTTTTCTTTTTCTTTTTTTTTAACACATTTAACATGCACCTAAGATTCTGAAATTCAAGCTCGATTAATATTTCAACTGGGTTAAATTCTCTGAGCTCCATCGACTCATACCCACCCATCCGCTAAAATCTGCCTTGATCGCAAAATTGTTTTATGTTTATTCAAGGCTGTAGAAAACTTTAATTAAAATAGAGAGGAAAAAGCATCATAAACATCTAAGAAAATTGTCTGTTGCCGGATAGCAAGAAGCAGATTTTTAAAGAAAACAATTTTAGGCTATTAAGCAATTTTCTTTTTACTAAGTTTAAAAAAAAAATAGAAGGGCTTGAAATTAGTTTGGGTTAACAATACTTTTAAATTTTTTGTGAAGCACGAAATACAGGAGAGAATTACTTTTCTCAAATGAACCATAAAACAAAAAACGAAGCCCAGGTGTGCATACATGCAAAATGCATTTTTATCACCTTCATTATTTTTGCTAATAAAGCTTTTCCTTAACAAATCCTAAACTTATTTTCTTTGAAGGAAAATATAGGTACTAATCTTTTTTTTTCTTTTTTTTTTTTTTTTTTTAACATTTTTAAACTGTAAAATTTGCATTTCGATTAAGGGTGAGTGAATGATAAACTTATATATCCAGTGACGACAACCAATTTGATGGAAGATCATTTAATCTTCAACCACTAAATTGGTCGTCGTCACTGAAAAAATAAATATGGATCATCACTTTTTATGAAATGAAACGCATGATTTGTGCTACCCGCCCATTTGTGTGGATTTAAGTATTAATACCCCGACCTAAATCAAAGGATCTTAGCATAAAATGTTTTTACTTTTGGTATCCGATCAATTTCCTAAATAAATGTAGTCAAACATACGTAGAATGTGTTTGTTTGTTTGTGTGTTTTTGTTTTAGGTGTCGTTTTAGTAACAATGTTTTTTGGAGGGGTTGGGTGGGAGTTGTTTCTGTTCGTTAAGTTTGTTTTTTATTGGGGAGGGTGAAAGATTTAAAAATTTAAAAAAATTGTCAAATATATAAAAAGATAGAAAAAATGTTTTTAAAAACTTACACTACAGGATCCTTATTTTTGTAAAATTTCTTTTTTGTTAAGGCATTAAAATAGTTTCGATCTACAAACAACACAAAAAATAATCAATAACCATTAATTACCCCAATCTCCAGTTAATAGCTGCACTTTTCTATGTTGATAAAAGTCGACTCTTTAAAAAAATAAAATGTATTTGGTTTGATTTTAAGATGTTAAAAGCTTCAGAAAATGCTAATTTAATTCTGTATTTATTACGTGTTTTTACTGTTGTAAAGCTTAACAAAAAAAAAAAAAAAAAAAAAACGTGATATAATAAATGTGAAGATGACCCGATTTCGAGCAAGTACATTTTCTTCTTTTAGAGTTTTACTATCCATAGACATGCCACCACCTTAAATGTCTACGACAATAAACAACAGTAGATAAGAAGCTCCACTGTCGGAACTACTTAACTTCATGTGGGTCGACATCATCGTTGTGGTTGCTGCTGCTGCAATACATACAAGTTGAATCTTTTACTCCTTTGAAAATTCAAAGGGTTTGTTTGTTTGGATATGCTGTTTGTTTTATTAAACAAAAACCGATAAGGGTTCACAAATAGGTTGTGTTAGATTCATTGAATCAATGGATGTTATTTACTGAGTTCTCTTAAGTGTATTTTGTGTTGGTTGTGCATTTTTTGACTGCATTTCAGGTCAGTCACTTGAAGTGTTATAATTCCCGGCGAATTGCTGTTAATATTAAGTTTACGTTAACGTTAATTCTGTAGACCTTGAAATAGAATTAAATTTTAAAATTTGGAGTTTGTTTTTAAAGATGTGAAATAACATCTGGAATATGAAGAAACTAAATGATTCTAAAGAACTTTATTGACATTCAAAGAGGCAGAAAATTTAACAAGCTTTAAAAAAATAAAGATGAGTAATTTTATTTTTCAAGAAATGCTACGTCAGGATTGAGGTGGTTTATTTGTTGGTTTGTTTTGTTTAGTTTTTAGTTTTGTTTTTTAAGGGTTTTATTGTTTTGTTTTTTCTGGTTAGCAAAAATTTCAAATATAGAAATATCCTGTCAACAAGATTTACACCGGTCTCTAGTTTGAGTTAGAGAAAAAGTCGTTTTCAGTCTTTGACGTAATTCGGTCAAAAAATACTGTGACTGGTTTAAAAATAAAATTCATTTAAACTGAACGAAAAAAAAACTTTTTTTTTTCTTAAGATTTATTTATTCATTTATACTCGAATTAATGACAGAATATTTCTTTCAAAATCTAATTTTAAAATCAACTTCCCAAACTTGAGCAACATAATTGTGTAGATCAAAATGTGAAGGATAGTTATTATAGCTAAAATCTTAATGCTACAAGCATCAGACTAGAATAAATCTTTGTTTTTATCTTTCTCAGAACTTGAAATCGGATGATTTCTGTTATTGATCAAGTATTTCCATCAAATAGATTCATCAACATTTTAATTGAATTACTTCTTTGGTTCGTTCTTCTTGGAAGCTAAAGTTGGATTTAGAGATTTAGAAATATATTTTTTAAGTTTTTTTTTATATATATATTTTGCAGATTTCTCTTTAGATTAGGAAAACGTTTATTTCTATGAAAAATTTGCTTTTATTTTATGAATTTCATTTTATTTATTTATTTTTATCAAAACTTTCTTTTAGTTGTTTCGTTTTGCTGTGGTTTTTGTTTTTTTAGTTTTTGTTTTGTTAATTTTGTTTTTTGTTGTTTTTTATTTTGTTTTTTGGCGGGGGTTGTTAAAAATATTCTTACGTGGCTTTAATAACTATTATTATAATTAGGAATTCCTTGAAGTTCTTACAATACGAAACAATATTAATAAATTTTATTACAAGTTCTTCAAGTTCATCACATATTTCACTTGTTAAAATCTTAGAAAAAAGTCTACAATCCTGAACAAAGAATTTGAATGTTTATCATTTAGTTTAAACAAAAACCAGCCAATGTTATCATCGATTTAATTATATTACAAGAGGTGTTAAACTTTCATCTTTGGATGACAAATCTTCCATGACATCCATCTTTGTGAATAAGATCCTTTTCATCTGCCAAACCAAGAAATGGTTTCCAAAACATCAAAAATAAAACAATGATAATCACATGAAATTAAATATCCTTTTGATTTTCAGTTGAAAAATAAACACTAAACAGCTGTTTAGCAGTAAGTTTTATCAAGTTTATATTTATTTCATGAGAGTTTTTGATAACTTTGAGCATAAATTGTTTGGACAATTGGTGTCTATCTGTCTTCTTGATACTTTTAACAGAACATTTTGGCCTATTTATTCTCTTACTGTCATTAGGTATACACTTGAAATCGAAAGAAAAAAAGATAAATCTTTCTCCAATGGAGAGAAGTTCTTTTAACTAATTACTCTCGAGTTTCATTGGAGGTCCCATTCATAAGGCCTTGTGCCACATCTAAGTGAAAAAAAAAACCTTAGTAAATTACAATCACACTCCCCCCTCCTCCTGAGTTGAAACATTGTAATAACATCAACACTTAAAAGAAGATCAATTTCCGGCAGATTTCATCGGTATTTTCGATGTCATGATTTTGTCCATATCAGGTGAGGCAGGGGCTACTTTTTCCTACCCACCCCCAGATACTGGTGAACTGGAAAACTATAAAAATTATCAAATGAAATCTTTATCTGCTAGTGTTTACGTTAACATTGAATCTATAGATTTCGAAATAATCAGATTTTGAAATTTGGAGTTTGTTTTAAAGATATGAAATAACATCTGGAATATGAAGAAATTGAATGTTTGGTATTCAAAAAAGTAGAAAATTTAATAAGTTTTAAGAAATAAAGTGAAAACAAATAATTTTATTTTCCAGAAATACCATGTCAAGATTGATATTTTTTTCTGGTTAACAAAAACTCCAAATATAAAAATTTCCTGTCAACAAGGCTTACACCGATCTGAGTCTGAGAAAAAGTCGTTTTCATTCAGTATTTGATGTAATTTGGTCAAAAAATACGATAGCAGAGTAAATTGTTTAAAAAAAGGGGGGGTGGTATTCGTTTTGTCTGGGTTTTTTTTTGTTTATTTTTGTTTTTGTGGCTATGGGGGTCATCTTAGAACAAAATATTACTATTTTTTCTTTAGGAAACGGAAAAAGTTCTTCTCTTTATTATATGATTTTCCTAATATGATTCTGGGCGCTTCTAGTGGTGTAATGGTTAGCAAGCTAGACTAACAAACCTTCACAAGTGAGTTCGAGTCTCACTGGGTACCCCTTTCATACGGCCTTGTGCCACATTTAAGCAAAAAGCTTAGTAAATTACAATAGGATTCCGCAGAATAAAGATATATCACAAGAAATGACAAAAAGCAACAGAAAAACATCCATTCCTCTATTTCATTTTTTAATCTTTGAAAAATGGGATATATATATATATATATATATATATATATATATATATATAATTTTTACTTGTGTATATGTATTAGATTTGGTCACTCTGTTTTAATGGCATATCAACCTTTGTGAGTTATTAAATGCCAAAGACACCTTGTAGAAGAAAAGCAGTAGTACTGTTTAACCCATAGGAGGAATAAGAGGGTTCATGCCTTTCCTATGGTATTAGTCCGAAAATGAACGCAATAACACTACTGGAGTTTGAACTCACAATATCATAATCCATCACTGTATGTGTGTGTGTTTGTGGATGTGTAAATAATCCTTTGTCAGAATGAATTACCAATATAAACAACGAAAAACATGAGCTGTTTATGATTACATAATGTAGACCATGGTCTTGATTTACCAACTGAAGTTCATGCCAACGATTCAGTTTCATTGCAATGTCCTCAAGTCATTTAATTCAGATTTCAAATTACTGAATTAACTTTTCATTTTTGGGCTGCTAAGAAACATTGAAAAGTTGTGAATAAAAGAAGACCTATATGTCGAGGCTGCATCTTCATCTGCCATTCTCACAATGTGACAGAAAACCAATAAAGTCTGATGGTTATTGTAACAGTGCCGGTGTATTCAAGGTTTGTGTTAATTCTTTGGCCCCCAAAACCATGCTTGGCCTCAGAGTTATCTGATAAAGGCTTTGTTGGAGGCACAATTCTTAGGTTTATTTGCAGCAATAGTAGAATGTGTATGAAACTATAATATTCACTCTATATAAATCCACATCTTTATGTATACTACAGTTACTATATATATATATATATATATATATATATATATATATATATATATATATACACACCCTAAAATGTATGAATTTTTACTTACTGTGGCAATAATGTGACTGCTGCAAAGGGTGGAGTGAACATTTCAGGTTTTATCTTTCTCTACTGGCCGGTCAAACACATTTTGAACTTATGAAAAAGCATTTTTAAACAATTTGTATATTCAACTAATATATGCTTTTGGGTAAATGTATATGTGATTTGTTTTTTTTTGGGGGGGGTGTTTTTTTTAGGTATTTAATGTTTTTATCAAAGCAGAACCAGTCTAAAATATTTAGAGAAAAAAAAACCCTCTGCAATATTAAATATTGCTTCTTATTCCATGTTTCATGCCATTGAATAAGATATATTGTCAGATGGGTACCAATATTTTTTTTCTTAGACAAAAAACTATACACCTGATAATTATGTTGTCCAGTATGTAAAACCTGGAGTAATGGACCAATTATATGTAGGAATTTCTCATTTGCTTCTCTTTTTACCCATTAAAGAAAGTATATAATTAAATTTTCAGCCAAATTTGAAAAGGAGCTAGTATTATCTAATTCATATTGCCATTAAGAAAGGCCAAGCATATATATATTACTTAAATTTCCATAACCTGACAATGATGACACATGACAACAAAATTTTTACTTGACCAATCAAGTTACAATACTCTTCATGAATAAAACAATTTACAGTTCAATTTGAAAATGAATGATAATTTTGTGTGGGTCTTCATTTGTGCAGAATGTCTTTTTTTTCCCTCCAAATTATCAATGTAACAAAGATAACTTGGAAACACCTCTTAGAATCTGTCACACCTTCTTAAATAGAAGTATCAATATCAACATGGACTGTTGTTATAATAGGAACCCGATGAGTCTACAAGGTGTTTAGTGTTTTAATAAATGCAGAAATAACTTGTTGATAACACATTTCCTTTCATTCTCAATTCATAGTACAGATCTGATTTCAGATTAACATTTTGAAAGTTTTATCAGCTGAGGGTGTAGCATATGTCAATTGCGCCTCTACAAAGAGGTAAGACCTCCCAACCCCAAACAAGTGCCCTGATGGTGAGACTCTTGTCCTGGAGCTTTGGGGAACGTGAAGTACCCCTTCATTGTCATGACTCTCTAGTCCACTCTGACCTAGAAGGATAGTAATTGTTAGGGTCCGATCCAAGGATCAAATAGAACTGTTCAATTTTTTACTAAGGATTATTATTAATATTAGATAGAATTATTAGTGTTAAAAAGCAATACTTGTGTAAACAAATCAGCTCTGACTCAATTAAAAAGTAAGTTACTTACAAATGATTCGCTTAAAAATCATATGTGTGTATGTGTATATATATATATATATATATATATATATATATATATATATATAGGCAGGACATAGCATTAAATAACCATCAATGGTTGATATGCCTTTAAACCAAATAACCTAACCTAACATTTTTGAAAACATACTATTCAAGCCTTTTTTTTTTTCTTTTGTTTTCCTAATCTATTAATGTCATCTTTGTGATATGAAATTATCTTAAGTGCCTTCATTTTGCCAATAAAAAAAATTGATAGATGATATTATTATTATTATTATGTTGATGTGATGTACCTTATTTTGTAATTAACACAAACATCAATGATGGATATAGGAATAAGTCTTTCTCCTTAACATACAGTCTCTTTCCTTTAAAAATCCACCAAATTCTTGTGATATGAACGTATGTCTGGTCAGTTTTACAGCATGTCAACCCTTGTTGAGTTATTTAATTCTAAAATCAATCTTTTTTTGTGTGTGTGTTTTTTAAGTAATTATGTTTTCAAGGATTCCTAATCATATTTACCAACCCCTCCACTCGGGCAGGATATGACACAAGGTCAATTTTTAAGCAGAGTTTAACAGATTTGAATTCAGAGTTTTCCTTCTCCTAGACTAGTTTCCTCACTAAGGCTGAAGAACCCAATCTGCCCTACTATTTACCCATAACTGGAGGGTGAATAATTGGATTCATACCTTTCCCAAGGGTATTAGTGCTATGTGAAATGCTATCAGTCTCGTCCAGGATTTGAACTCGTGTCGCCGTGTCCATTTCCTACGATGATAACCAGTACACCACGGGTACCTCCAAGGATTCCTAATTAGTAATTATAATCATTTGTAGATATTTATTGCTTCAAGTAACTTTCATCAAAATAATTTGAAAATGGTTAATCTTCAATTAACTATTCCTACCTAATATTAATAACTAACAAACTTTTATCTGGTTTAGAGTTATTCTTCCTATCAAGCATGACGGGGGTGGCGAGTCCCCATGGTATAATAACTAAAATGCTAGAGTGTATGATCATTGTATGCAAGTTCAAGCTTGAGTTGCACTATTACATTCACTTTTGGACTAATGCCCTTGGGAACAGTATGAATCCCTTTATCTCCTCAGTTATGGGTTAAATAGACCACTTCTGTTATTCTACAAGGACGGCATTGGTATTAAAAAAGCACAAAGGTCAATATGCCATCAAAAACAAAAAAAGAAACCTATCTAATACAAATAATTTATACACAATTAAATGAAGTTCATAATCATTTTAAACATCATCTCAAACGGATCTATTTGACCTATTGATGTGACTCTGATAAGTACTACAATGTTTGGGAATAATAGCATAAAAGTGACTCAACTCTCCCCAGAGCTCTAGAACTAGCACCTCACCACCAGATTCTGTTTAATGTCATAACCAGGACTCTCTTTTTTTGGCTGGTTCTTACTCCTCCATGGGAGATGTAATCAGCCTGTTTGGGCCTCCACCAACAGAGCATATGACTATGCGGAGATCCATAAAAGGCAACCATTCCAACTGAAGAATCTTAAATCTGAAATTTTAAATGATTCCATTGATATAACCATGTTTTTGCCTCAAAATTGTCATTCAGTAACAAATAAATTATTCAGTCTGATATAATGATTTGATCAGTTTTCATAAAATTTATATCTTGAAAAAAAAAAAAAAGAATTATTTTCTTGCATTTTAAAAACTAAGTTATAGGCTTTTTAAATTTGTATTTATATTTGTTTAAAAAATCATTTGGCACATTTTCCATGACAAATGGACTTATATTTAAAAAATTAACAACTCAATGAAATTTAATAAAAAAAACTTTGTTTTATGGAATTTTTTTTTTCTTTGATAAAAACTTCTTATGAACTTCACTTTTGGACTAATGCCCTTGGGAATAGTATGAATCCCTTTATCTCCTCAGTTATGGGTTAAATAGACCACTTCTGTTATTCTACAAGGACGGCATTGGTATTAAAAAAGCACAAAGGTCGATATGCCATCAAAAACAAAAAAGAAATCTATCTAATACAAATAATTTATACACAATTACACAGTTCTGCATGAATTAATTTGTTTATTACAGACAATTTTTTAATAATTGCATGGTCATTGCTACAAAATAGAAGCTTTTGAAAAAATGAAGCTCTGAATTGAAAACAAAAATGTCTTCATAATTTCTTCTAAGTTGTCATTTCATATTCAACTTATTTCAATACTTTGTTATAATATTGGTGGTCTGCGAAAGACTTAAAATGACAGAATTGAAGGTTCATCTGTCTTGTCCCATTTAGGTAAACGTAAGGGACCATTTCTAACCTAGAAAAATTGAAAATGATAGGAACATGTGTGTGGGTGGGTATGTGTGGGTGTGTGTGTGTATAGTAGTAGTAAAATAAATAAATATATATTAGATTTATATATTTAATGCCATAGAAGTTTGTCTGCGACCTTTGGTTTCATGAAGTTTTACAAGCAACAATTGTCAGGCAGATTGGTTCACCACAAAGTGAATTAGTCACAACCAACACTGTTGCAATGTGTGTGTGTGTAGATGTTTGTGAGAGAGAGAGAGTATAGATATGTGTTGGGGTGGGGGGTGTAGATTGATAGATAGATGTGTGAGTGTATGCATATACATGATGCATAAAAAGCAGTTGTGCTGCTAACAAAGCTTTCATCAGATGGCTCTAGTTTCAAGCATGGTATTCAGCACACACACACACACACACACACACACACACACATATATATAATTCACTCTAAAAACATACTTGGAATTAAAATTTTGAATTGTGACTTCAATAATAATTCTTTTTGAAAGTTTAGCTCTAATCAGGCCAAAGGTTGTGAAGGAATAAGGTTGAGACAATTGTGTTATACTTATCTACTTTGAAAATCAGCATTCAAGATACTTGTTGTTTTTTTTGTTGTTTTTTTTTCTCTTGACTCAAAAACTGACCACGACAGTCATGCCAGATTACGAGTAAATAATGCCTCAATTAAATATGCAAGAATAAAATTACAGCTCTGAGTCAACCACAAGTCATGCTAAGAATTTTTTTAAAAGTCTTTTCTTAAAACTATATCCTCAGCAAAATACAAAGAGATCAAAGAATCATGAGTTTCCTTTCTAAATATGTAAGTTTACTTATATAAAGCTAATTGCTAAAAAAAATAAAACATTCAAAGAGTTGTCCTCTTTTATCTTAAAACAAATCAGTCAATATTTACCAATTGGTAGCACTTATACATCTTACACTAGTTTCCCGTTGGTGCAGTTCACATATCTTTAGTTTGTATTTACATAACGACAAAGCTATACAGTGCCTGAAATTAGTCCAGTGGAACAAGTTTGTTTTTTAATAGCATATCAACCTTCATGGGTTATTTAATGCCAAATCCATACGCCAAGAACACTAGTAGTACTATTTAACCCATAGCTGGGAGGATAAGAGGATTCATACCTTTTCCAAGGATATTTGTCTGAAAATGAATGTAAGAGTGTGACTGGAATTCAAACTTGCTTTCTACGATTCCAGAGAGTCCAACTCTTTAACCATTACACCACAAGGACACCCCCAGAACAAAAAATCGTTTTGCTAGATTTTTAAAACTTTTAATTAGTATTTTCTTTTTATTGTTTGAATTTTATTCAAACTTACCCAGGTTGTCCTTCTGTTGCACTAAGGGACAACACAGGTCAGAAATGATGATGATGATGATGATAAAAATAAATAGTAAGTTTACCCTTTTCCACAGGAAAGTCTTGTTAAACTCGCAACATTCTCAACCAGAAATACAATTAAAACCTTTCATGCAAAACATGAGAAAAGTAACTCCCTTCTTCATTTATTCTGTTTCTAAATCAGCTCCATATTATCCCCACCCCCCACCCCCGCCCCACGTGTCAGTGGGGCTTAAAATGCACCAACTGCATCCTCTGCAGATAGTGTGTCTTAAGTATAGCACTAAATTGCATTCGGTGGTGAGACTCCAGTTTTGGGGAGTGCAAAATGCCATTATTTCTAGATCCACCCTAAACCAATGTTATAGTACCTGTTAGTATCCCATCTTTGGGTCAAATAGATCTCCTTAAAAATCATTTGTATTAGATAGGAATACATGATACCATATAACTGTGTCTAAATTATTTGTATTAAAAATAGTCACATAAAGCTAGAATTGTTTTGTAAGGATTATTATTATTAGTTACTTGAAGTCATATAATTGCTTGCAAATTATTGCTATTGATAGAAATACTTGAAACCATACAACTGGAAACATGATTATAGACAAATTGAAAAGTGCAAAAATGAAATGGAACATTAAAAATATATTTTTACTATCAAACATTTAGAAATGAATCAAATTTTGGCATTGAATAACCCATAACGGGCCAGAGGACTCCCCATGGCATTGTGGCTAACATACTGGATCCTAACATTGTGGCTAACATACTGGATTCTAACATTGTAATAAGTTTGTACTCCAATTGTGTTATGTTCACTTTCACTTTATGTTCACCTTTGGGAAAAGGGTGAACCTCCCTATCTATGGGTTAAAATAGTAACACTACTGTTTTTCTTCTAGGATGGTTTTGGCATTAAATAACTCATGAAGGTTGATATTCCATTAGACAAAGAAATGAAACCAATCAATCAACCTTACTTGGATATTTTATGTATATATATATATATATATATATATATATATATATATATATATATGGAATGTAAGTGGCTGTACAGCTTCTGTTTTGTGAGATGCTGCTTCCAGAATTTTTTTTAGCATTTTTGTCGAGTTTTCACCTAGCTTTTTTCTCCTTATGAGACAAACTTTGTGATATTTTGTTTTACTCTTGGTTTCCTTTGTCAAATTCAATCTATCATAGTTTTTTTTCCAATTTTTAAACAGTTTGATATTACAACACATTTTTTTGAGATATTGTTCAAACAATTTAACCTGTTTTTGATATTCTTAATGTTGTTAACACATTTCAGTTGGTCCATTCTCCAACCCTCATCAAGAGAAGAAAAAAAAACATTTCATGTTTTTTTTTTGTTTTGTTTTTTTTTTTCCTTCAAACAATTTTTGATATGTTTACTCTTTTCAAAGGTATCAGAAAAGAATCGTTTTTATCTATCAAAAACTTTCTAAGCTTAAGTTCTGCGACATTTCCTCTGCTGCATATATATTTGGTTTTTTTCCTCCACTAACATGAGCTCTATTCCATGTAACCTACTACAACTTGTTGCATATTACTTTCAAAAGAGATGAACATCACCAATTTATCCCCATTGCCTCGAGACATGATATGAAAGGAAATTATTCAGCATGACACCCCCAAATACCTAAAAGGTTATAGGAGATAAGATGGGCACTGCCAAGTCATTACCCGTTACTCTGCTAACTGCCATAAAGGGTGCTATGATCCCCTAATGGTCTTATGAGAAACATCCACATCCATACAATCTGTTACACAGACTTTCTTTATATTTCCTACGAGATGAAGTACCAATTCATGCCAGGTAAAAAAGTCAAGACTTGGCTCAAAGCAGGTTATTTTAATATCATTATTGTCAATTAAAAATTCATGAGGAAAATTTGCTAAGAAGTGTTGTTATTGTAAAAAGATAAATTTATATAAAAAGATTTTGCAAATACTTGTTTACATCGAATTATCTTAATTACCTTGGTATTGTCAATGAAAAAATTGCCATATATTTAATAATATCAAGTAACTTATTTTGTAATTGACACTAACATCATTAATGGACATAGGAATAAGTGTTTTTTCTTAACGTGCAATCTTTCTTGTAAAATCTACCATATTCTTATGATATGAGTGGTTGGTTGGTTGGTTTTGTGACACTTCAACTCTTGTGTTATTTAATGCCAGTCTTGTTTTTGTTTTCATTTTTTCTTGTTTTGTTTTTTCAAGCAGTTATATAATTTCAAGTAATTATTCCAATTTTATGATACTAACCATTTTTAACTTCAAAAAATTAATAGTTTGATTTTGAATATTTTTTAATTTTATTTAGCATCTTAGTTTTTGTCAGTATTTACATTTTCAGTTTGAAGAGCTTGCATTTGATTAACGATTACAAATTAGACTTGTAAGCCTAATTTGTAATCGTTAATCAAATGCAAGTAACTATTTAATTAAGGCAAATAATTTGTTCATTTTTTTTTTTTTTTTTTTTTTTTTTTTATATCCATTCTGTATGATTTAGTCACATTTTGCAGCTACATAGCTTCCTACTGATTAATGTTTATTTTTAAATAATATCTTGACCTGTTTAACTCTTGAGGAACAAAATACTTTTATATGTTTGAGGAAAGTTTTAACTTCAACAAATTTGCAGACCAAAGACTTTATCAAACTGTTTGGTAACTAATATAGAACAAATAAGCTCTTTCAAATTGTTGTTTTTTATCACTCGGATTTTTTTTCTTTTTTTTTTTAATCTCTGAATTTCATTAGTTGGCTGGCTAAGTTTTATTATTTTAACTTGTGCAGAACATTATTATTCATACAAGGAATGCACTTTTAACTAAAGATGATTATTTTTAAACAGAAAACCAAGTCAGCTGGGGCTGTAAAATATGCCAACTGCATCTCTGCAAAGTGGTAAGACTTCCTCCCTACTAACAAATGTCCTAGATATGACACTAACTGCATTTGATGAGGAGGCTCCACCCTTGGAGCTTTGGGAAATTTAGAGTACTCCTTCAATACCATTACACCCAGGTCCACTCAAAACCAGTGTTAGTACCTGTCAGGGTCCCATCTATGGGTCAAAATGATGGAGGTGCCCGTGGTGTAATTGTTATCATTGTAGGAAATGGACACGGCGACACAAGTTCAAATCCTGGACGAGGCTGATTGCATTTCACATAGCACTAATACCCCTTGGGAAAGGTATGAATCCAATTATTCTCCCTCCAGCTATGGGTAAATATTAGGACAGCCTTGGTGAGGCAACTAGTCTAGGAGAAGGAAAGCTCTGAACTCAAACCTGTTAAACTCCGCTTAAAAATTGACCTTGTGTCATATCCTGCCCGAGCGGAGGGGTTGGTAAATAGAATCTATTGGTCAAATAGAAACATTTAATAATTTACTATACTTGAAACCATTAACTGTATACAAACAAATGATCAATATTAAATTAGATAGGAATACTTGATAAATAGAATGAATAATGTTTAATAGAAATACTTGAAACTATTTAACTTTGTGCAGACAAATGAGCTTTGGCTCATCCAAAAAAAAATGTTACTTACAAACTATAGCTTTACTCATATTTATTTAATGTATGTATGTATAAACAGGATTTGGCATTAAATAACCTACAAGGGTTGATATACCATAGGATACAATCAACCAACTTACTAACAGAATCTCTTGCTAAAAAGCGAAATGATTAACTTTAATGGCATATCAAATCGCCTTCATTCTGCGTTTATATTTACATTTTTTGTGTAGTTGTTTTTTAACACTTGTTTTGTTTTTGCGTTTGTTTTGTTTTTGTTTTGGTTTTGTTTATGTTTTTTTTTGTTGTTGTTTGTTTGTTTTTTGTGTTTGTTTTTTTTTTTTTGCCCATGGTCTTATCGAATACGAATAGTTTTTAAACAGAACTATTTAACCCCTAGGTAGGATGCTAACAAGTACTACTACTCCGGGTAAAAATGGACCTGGAAGTAATGGCAATAAAGAGGTGACTCCACACTCCCTAGATATCCAGAACTGGAGCCTAACATTTGCTTGCAATTTAGTGTCAAACTCGGGACATCCTTATTTTTTGGCGTGTTGGATACAGTCAGATTATTCTAAGCCCCACAAACAGGGCTATAAAAAAGTAAAACTCCGAATTCAAACCAGCTGTACTCTACTTAAAAATTCATCTTTTGTCTCATTCTGCTCTTTGATGGAAAGGTTGAGTAAATAAAAACTTCTTAGCTAACTTCTTGTTTCCTATTAGCAAAATATTCAGAATTTAAATATATTATTTCATTATTCGTCTGACTTCATCTACTGTGATTTCTTAAACAAAGTGATAAGAAAATAATTAGATTAAAACCTTTAAAATGTTAATTACTACAATAACTTTTAATGGAAATTGTTAAAGACTTTTTTCTAACAAAAAATATCAAAAATATGTTTAAATTGTACCTAGTAACCCGAACTGAAACAACAGCGTCTGAAAGATTTACATATTTTGTCTTGTATCTGTTTATATTTCCATTCTATTTTATTGTTTTAATGAAACATTAGTCCCATGCAGCCAAATGAACTGTAATTTTATTCTTGCATACATATTTAATTGAAGCATTATTTGCTCATAACCTGTTATTATTTGGTGGACTTCACACACATGAAATGATTTGAATATTGTTCTCCAATATGTCAGACAGGCATCGATTTTTGAACTGGCCTAATGAATTATCTAACGCTTGGTTCTCTACAGTTTCTTCCAATATTCAGATGTTTCATATTGCAAAAAAACATACAAAAGTAACTATATATAAAAGTTGTTTTTTTAATATTTTGATTTTATCTAAATCCATTTTTTTCGTTGTTGTTGATTTTTTTTTTTTTTTTTTTTTCCTTTCCTTGTTTTGTTTTTCCCCAAAAAAAAACAAAACCTTTTTTCAAAACCTTTTTCTGCCGCATTTTTTAATTTTTCCCTTCCATTGTTACGTTTTCCTTCAAAAAATAACCGTTTCAAAAAACGTTACTTTAAAACCGTTAGATTATCATAAAATGTTGTAAACTGTTGTTTAGACAATAAAAAGAACTGGGTGGAGATCTCTTTTCCCATAACTTGATTTAGTTGTACAGGCGCTTCTTATGTAGCGTTTCTGGCGGAGACCATCTCTCTCCAGTTCTACAACTGGTTTGAATTAAGTTTTCCTTTGCCTGTTGCCACACCGAGATTCAAGAACCCAGTCTGTTATCCATAGCTGAACTGGAAAGTTGGGTTTCCAAATGTATTAGCGCTCTTTGAAATACAAACACCCTCGTTCAGGATTTGAACTCTGATAACCTTGTCTACTTCCTACGACGATAACCGTTAATGTTGTATGAAATTTGACTATAGTTGCAGACGACGTGGTGATTGGGATTCGACTATAATCACATACGCTAGTGAAAGGTTAATAAACTTTAAAATAATCCCAGTAAAATATTGTGCAATATTTTTAAGATTAGAACATTAATTAAAAAGATTCATATTAAGCTTTTATGCACTAGAAAAAAAGATTTAGATGGGAAACTGAACGGAAATGAATTACATCTGTTAAAAAAATATTTACTCAAAATCAAGCTGATAAATTACTTTCTTTCTGACGTATTTATACATAGGGATAAGTGTTTAATGTAAATATTTGTCTTATATTTATTTATATTTTCATTATATAACGCTTTTTTTATTACACATACTTACTTTTATACAATTACTTTTGTTACACTCTGCAAAATAAGGACGAATATTGATGTGTGTCGAAAGTGCTACCTTATCTTGTACTAAAATTATAAAACTTTCGTCGTGTTGTTTTATGTTTAGCTACACAAATTGAAATCAGTTGCTGCTAAAGGATTTGTAATTTTAGTCTTTCTTTAATTTCGAAAAAAGACAAAATATCCTGAAAAGTAATCAACGTTGCACTTATGATTTGGGCCTGTGCTAGAGTCCCCCCCATGAATCTATAACACGGGACCCCACTCTTCTACATGTCAATTTTCATAAAGTAGAATTCATAGAAGCAGGCTTGGGCATCCTCTGGGTGTGGAGGTAGTATATACGGACCCTACTTATAACCTTGTGCGCTCTTAGCAAGAAAAATTGTTTGATTTTGAAATTTTTCTAGATTCTGTCCACTTACACCCTGTTTTATTAATGTAAATTGGCGTAGTATCTCAAAGTTTTATCATGTTCATTGTAGGTTTTTTCTTTTTTTTCTTTCTTTTTTTTTTTTAAGAATGCTTCCCACGAGGCTAAAATATGATGCAAAGTTGACTTAGTGTGGTGGGTACTCTACAGTAATTGAAACAACCACTGGGTGATAACAAAAATTGCTTTGAAATTAAGCTGATAATTCAACTCGCCCCCTCCCGGGGATTGAACATTCATTGTTTCGTTAAGTCTCACTTGTGGTTAAATCAATATTGTAGTTGCTAATGTAAGAGAAAGTTTTATGGGGGATTATTAAGATTTTTGTAGCTATTGAAAAGGGAGCCTTCGGGTCACCCTCGACTAAGGTCAGCAACTTTTACTTTTTTTAAAGATTTTTGTTTAAATTACCTAAAATATTTCAACTTTGAAATGAGTTGGAAAGTAATGTGGTTAACAATAAAACCACAAAGAAATAAGTAAATATTTATGGTTTTCGGTCCGGGAGACATGGGTTCAATCCCAGGTCGCGTCATACCAAAGACTTTAAAAATGGTACTTGATGTTTCCTTGCTTAACACTCAGCAATATAAGGTACGTATCATGGGTCAAGTGGAGCAATCCAGGGAAAGGATTAGCGCCCTCCCTTACACCTCGGTGTAGTAGCTATTGAAAAGGGAGCTTTCTGGTCGCCCTCGACTACGGTCGCCAACTTTACTTACTTTACTTTTAGGCATATATATGATACTTGGGTGAAAAGTTGTTAATTTAAGTGTGAGAGAGAGAGAGAGAGAGAGAGAGAGAGAGAGAGAGAGAGAGAGAGAGAGAGAGAGAGAAGCAGCTTTTCATCTGGAAGAGATCAAACGCCAAAAAAAGGGATCAAGCTTAGGACCTTTTGTCATTTATATCTCCACGCTGTTGCTGCTATGATGTGTTAGGTTAGTATAATTGTAAACAAAGTGTGAAAAGTAAAAATGTATTTGTCTCCCTGTTTTGATTTGAAGAGTGACTGATTATTATACTTCAATAACGATATTAAAAGCTCTTTACAGTTTGTATTACAATGTCAGTTTTCACAGTGTTTTTGTAATTGAATCTCTCATCACTAAAGTGAACACTGAAAATTAATTTTTACGTCAATGACAGATATTGATTTTTCAATTTTGATTATATTTCCTTAAATTTGTAAAATATTCTATTTCTGTGTTCTTGATTCTTTGAAGCACAATCAAATTACTGTATAAAAACTAGCTAAAGTACCCATCTCCAACGGGTAAGAGGTCAAGGCTTTTATTGAAGCTGTTTGTAATGATTGTAAAACTATTACTTAGTACTTACTCCCTGTCGGCAGAAATTAGAATACGCTGACTGTATACCCTGCAGATAAGACCCCTATACACACACTCTAAAAAGGGAGGATCCTGAATATGACACTAAACTGCATCTGGTGGTGAGGCTCCAAATCTGAAGATCTGGGGACTGTGGAGTACCTCTTAATTGCCATAATTCGCAGGTCTACCCTGATTTGAAGTGTTAGTACCTTTTGAAGTCCCATCTAGGGGTCAAATCGATCCATTTGCTAACTATTTGTGATAAGAATACTCGATATAAGAAATTATGCAATTTCCGTGTCAAAAGAATTTTCGGCAAAAAACGGATCAAAGTTGACGCAAAGATCTCCAACAAACGCCTACGCAGATGTTAAAAAAATAAACAATTGAAAATGTTTTTTAGGATCAATAGAAGGTCTCTAAAATACGCGCCCAAAGAATTTTCGAAAGTCAACGCGTGCGCGCGGGATCCACCTTGATGCTATAAAAACACTTTTACGACCTTTCCTCTCCAGTTGTTGGGTCGCATTCGGTAGGCCGTTTTACCTCCGGGTCTGCCGGGTGTGCCTCGGCACTGGAGAGTTCCTCCGGCCTCAGGGGGCTATCCCCCAAGCTTTTACCCCTTTCCGGGGGGTTATTGCCTGGCGCCCGAGGCGCACCTAATAAGGGGAATGCCGACGGGACCGAAGGTATTTTTGGTAATGCCTGACGCGTGTGGGCTTTGCCCTGCGACTGGACCCACCTGAAAACTGCCTTGTGCCATATTCGTCCAGTGGTGGGACGGATGATAAATAATCAGTTACTCACACCAACCCGGAGTGATACGTATTAACTGTTTTCTCTGCGGCGCCTTGTTCGTTTGATCTTATCCACGCTGCTGCCAGAACTAGCCTTTACGGTGGTGACTTGATACACGAATTGCTGTATACACTTCTACATTTCAGCTCCCAGCAGAGAAATAAATTTCTTAATTTTTTTTTGTAGCACTATTGTTAATATTGTCTTTTCATTCATTAACCTTAGTACCCTACACTCGATATCATAACCGTGTACAAAAAAAAACTCATAAAAAAAAACTACACAAAAATATAAACGTACGTGATTCCCTAACCACTTGACATCAGATTGTTCAGTGTCATACCCAGGACACTCATTGGAGGAGTCATATCCCTCTGCAGAGATGCAGACTGTGTATTCTGTAGCCCCAACCTTCTGGGCCAGTGATAAAGTAATCTGCTGTGCTTGTCTCCAATAAGATTACCATTGTTAATAATTCAAAGTATCATGTTGTTTCTAATGTTCTGGCATACAAAGGATGTGAAATATAAATTTCAGTCAGCAAGTTTTGGAAGTACATTTTACACTTGCCTACACAAGTTTTCTGTTCTGTCTTCACCCACCATTAAGCTTGATGTCATCACATTCTAGTTACAGAATTTGGATCTTTTTATAAAAGAGCCCCCCACCCATGGAAAAATGAGTTTAAAAAAAAAAAGAAAAAACAGCCCCACCAGTCAGTAATTGGGTCAACCACATCTTCACTCTTTATTAGATTTATTTTGAGCATTTTTGTTGGGGGTGAATCTCCTTATGCTTTCAAGTCGTGTCCATGACAAAGAGTCAGCAATTCGCTTTTTACAAACCTATGGAATTATTCACACTCAACGCCTTTATCGTAATGGTGATGAAATGCATCTCTCAATATCTTCGAATAGATGGAGATGTAGTTATTTTCCCTAAGGTAAGTTGAGCCCTGCATCATCGATGTTTTAGGGTTAGGGTGGGAATGGATTACACTCCCTAAACTGTTAACCATACGACCAATTTTGTCGAACCGGAAAGTAAGGCCCACATTAAAACCACTGAATATTTCTGGCATCTGTACAAAATGCAAAATGAACACAACTGTGGAACATATTGTGGAAAATAATCTTTTTATGTAAATACTCTGACATGAAAGAATTTCATCCTCTTCAGTAGCTAATAAAACGTTTTCTGCTACCCACCCTCATTTTGTCTGATTTTTTTGGGGGGTGGGGGTGTTTTTTTATGGGGCTCTTCAACAAAAGATCCAAGAATTTATATTATAATTAATTACAAATAAATAATGAAGTACTTTATATTTAGCCTTTAATAGTTCTTACATTTAGAGATAATAATAAGCATTATTGCAAACTTTATACTATTATCAAATTGGAAATTGTTTTATTTTCCAAGTTACAATATTTTAATGTTATTTCATTTACAAAAATCTATCATTTTTCCTATGTAAGTTATATACATAGGCTAATTGGGTCATTATCAAAGATAAATTTAATGTACAAATTTTTATACAAATGCCAAACCTCTTATACAATTCATAGTTTTTATGAGAGTTTTTTTCTCTAATCATTCTAACAATTTGTTTTTCCAAATAATTGTGACTTGTATATGACATTAAACTGCATCCAGTTCTGGAATTCTGGGGGGTACTGGATATACTCCTTCTATGCTATTATTCCCAAATCCAATCTATCCCAGTTTTTTGTAATTGTTATGATCCCACTTATGGCTCAAATCTGTTTGAGATAACATTTAAAATGATTTTAAAATAACACAACACTCAATAAATCGTGAGCCTAACAAATAAAACAACAACTTTTGGGCAAAATTTGACTTCATTCATCAACATTAGTCTCCTTTTAGGGTGATATACTGATTCCAACGTTTCTCTAACAATTTGAGGCTTTTTTTTATTTTGTAGAATGATTTGTCTTTGCCCTAAAAATACGCCTCAGTTTCCCATATCACTTCTTCAGTGGAGCCAAATCTCTTTCACTGGAGCATTCTTTTGAAGTTTGCAAACATTCAGTAGTAGCTGGGGGCCTATTCTAGAGAATAGGGTAGGTGCGAAAGCAATTCGAAGTGCAATTCATATAGTTTTGCCATCGTTACGATTGACCTACGACACAGTGCATTGTCTTAGTGAAAGACCACTTTTTTCTTTTTCATTTGTGGCCGTTTTTGGTGATTTCTTCCTTCAAACGCACCAATAATGCTGTATAATATTCGCTGTTGACGGTTCTTTTCTCAAGGTAATCGATTAACAAAATACCTTGCGCATCCCAAAATACGGAGGCCAAAACCTTGCCTGCTGATGTTTGCGTCTTTGGTCGCTTTGGACGGTTTTTACATGCTGTTGTCCACTCAGCTAACTTCCGATTTGACTCCAGAGTGAAGTGGTGGATCCATGTTTCATCCATTGTCACATATTTACGCAAAAACTCCCTTTTGTTGCGTTGAAACAGTTGCAAACAATGCTCTGAATTGTCAACGCGTTGTTGTTTTTGATCGACTATGGGCAAACGCGATACCCACTTTGAACACAGCTTTCTCACTGACAAATGTTTATGCAAAATGATGAATACACTTGTTGAAGATATATCTTCAACTCCTCTGCTATCTCGCGCAACTTCAATTTACGATCGGACAAAACGAGTTTGTGGAGGTTTTTTTTTTTTTTTTTTTTTTTTGTGTGTGTGTGTGTGTGTGTTTTCTGGGACAACTAGCAAATTTGGGCGACCTGAGCGTTCTGTCACGTGATATCCCACGGAGACGATAGAAATAAGATTAATACTATCCTCCCGTCGGAATGAACAATGGCAAACCGTTAAGAAAGAATGTAGGTCACAGAGGAGATACCAACAGATGTTGGTACTTAGTAACCTCAGGTCGCCGGACACCAGGGGGAAGGAGGGAGAAGCCAAATGTTTGGCTGGGACCCTAAAACGGAAGTGGCACCTTCTCCCCGTCGACAAAAAAAAAACGCAAAGAAAAGTCAGTTATTGGAAGGGGCTCGTAGCAGACAGACCCATAGCCATTACTCCGGGTGAAGAAGACAAAAACATATCTTGGACACGAGGGACCCAAGTTCTTCAAGCCAGTGTTAAAAATAGCATAAAGTCTATTAGCCCGTGAAAGAAGAAAGATTCTCCAGTGGAACCCCGTCGAAAAATAAGATAAGTAACTTTGGGGCTATTTCTCCTTTATACCCAAATTTTATATACCACCCTCTCTCTCTCTCTCTCTCAATTTGAAGGAAAACGAAAGAACAGAAAAGAAGACAGACATTTATGTCCATGGACTGTTCAATTCATTATATATTTGACACTTAGAAAGTGTATCTCTTTGTATAGTAAAGGATTCATGTATTTTAATGTTACCACCCTGGCCTAAGTTGTTCTTTGCCGTGTCTTCTCCGAACTTATTACTTCATGCTTCCTTTTCAGCTTCTATTCGCCTTATGTCATCTCACTTAGAATTGTTCTATTAATTCCTTTAAAATATCATACGGGAAACCGGAGTTGCCGACTGCTACAATATAATATTATTACGACTAAACCTATAGGTCCATATCTTCCATTGTCTAGGGGAAGGAAGGAAAGCGACCTGGTGGGTGTGTGGATAGTGTGAAATTTGGAACCCCTTGCCAGCGGCGGTCAGTCTAGCCCTAAATTAATCCCTCACGTAATATGCCAGTTCTTATATGCCTGAGAAAAAAACTCTGAACGAGGACTTATTCTATAAGGGATCAAGTGCCAACCTGCCCCGTCTTCTCATGTGCGAAAATAAAACTCCGTTCTGGGATAAAAGTAAACCTTTCGCATCACAGTTCAGTATCTTTTGTGTCAGTACAAACCCACTTAAAGTCAGCATAAGTAAAGTAAAGTTGGTGACCGTAGTCGAGGTTGACCCGAAGGCTCCCTTTTTGATAGCTACTACACGAAGGTGTAAAGGAGGGCGCAACTGCTTTCTCTGGATTGCTCTACTTTACCCTTGATCCTTACTTTATAATGCTGAGTGTTAAGGTAGCATCAAGTACCATTTTTTGAGTCTTTGGTATGACATGAACTGGGATTGAACCCAGGTCTCCCAGGCCTTTGGCGAACACTGTAACCATTATGCCAATCAGAGTCCAAATAACACTTATCAAGCCATTGCTTTGCTTGAACTGTATTTTTCCCATCAGGAACCAATGCTTTATCAACACAGAAAATTTTTTCATTGTTTTGAAAATTTGCAACAGTAGTTTACTTAGATAACTGTAATTTATAAACTAATAATCCACTTGGGCTCAAATTTTGACAGGTGCCATTTGAAGGTCAGTACTTTATAAAAATCATATAGATTTTTTATTCATGGCACCATCTATACGTCAGACCCCTGGACTTATTGAGTGATGTGTTACATTGGTTAAAAAAAATGTTATTACAATTATGTATAAAGCATTTACCAATTTAAATTGATTATGAAGATATATTTTTGTACTTTATATAATTGGACACCATAACTCTTGAACTGACTTTGGCATAAAATAACCCAACAAGGGTTGACATGCTGTAAGACCAACCCACAAGCTTTTTTTATTAGTGAACAAATTAAAGTATTTACTTGTTTAGTGTTACTTTTACTTATTAATACATTGACTCTTGAAATATTGATATTGTAACTATGAAATGTTTAATCATTTAAAATAATTGTGAAAATATATTTTTGTACTGTATATAATTGGAGACAATAATTGTTAAACTAACTTCAGCATAAAATAACTTGATATGGTTTGACATGCCATGAAACTAAACAAACAACCACTTGTGACTAGTGCCTGTAGTAGTGTCCCCCATGAATCATACAGGACCCCACTCTTCTACATGTCAATTTTCATAAAGTAGTATTCATAGAAGCAGGTTTGGGCATTCTCCAGTCATGGGGGTGTGGTAGTATGCACAGACCCTGCTTATGACCTTGTGCGCTCTTAGCAAGAAAAATTGTTTGATTTTGTGATTTTTCTACATTCTGTCCATTTACACCATGTTTTATTAATGTAAGTTGGTATAGTATCTCAAAGTTTCATCATATCATGAAATGTTTAATTATTTACAATGATTGTGAAAATATATTTTTGTACTGTATATGATTGGAAGCCGTAATTGTTAAACTTAAAGTAATGTAAAATTGGCGACTGTAGTCAAGGGCGACCAGAAAGCTCCTTTTTCAATAGCTACTACACCAAGGTGTAGGGAAGGGCACTACTCCTTTCCCTGGACTACTCCATTTTTCCCTTGATAGGTACCTTATATTGCTGAGTGTTAAGCAAGGAGGTATCAAGTACCATTTTTAAAGTCTTTGGTATGACCTGACCTGGGATTGAACCCAGGTCTCCTGGACTATTGGCGAACAATCTACCCACTAGGCCAATTTGACATGCCATGAAACTAAACAACCAACCAAATAACTCTAACAAATTATTGGGACTCTTTTCTTTGCTTATTAGATACTTTATCATCCAGAATACCTTACAGGATTTCTCAAATTAGAGTACACCTAGCCCTGAGGATATATAAAAGAAATTATGGAGGTATACAAGGTTTTTAAAAACACTGGAATTTAGAAGTCATCCCAATCATCTAAATGCAATTTGTGTATCATGTAAACTACAATATACATCTGGCATCTCCTTATAAATTTGTGTAAACTTCTGAGATGAAGCTTGATAATTATTATTACTTAGAATAATCAAGTAAAGTTGGCGACCATAGTCGAGGGCGACCTGGCATAGTGGTTAGAGTGTTCACAAATGGTCCAGGAGACCAAGGTTCAATCCCAGGTCGCGTCATATAAAAGACGCCTTTAAAAATGGTACTCCTTGCTTAACACTCAGCGATATATGGTATGTATCAAGGGTAAAGTGGAGCAATTCAACACCCTCCCCTACACCTCGGTGTAGTAGCTATTGAAAAGGGAGCCCTCTGATCGCCCTCAACTATGGTCACCAACTTTACTTTTACTTAGAATATTCAAACTATTAGCCTCATCTTGATTGTTATAATCACAACATTTCAACTGATATGTCCTTTGGCCTTCTTCAGGTGTTTCATGTCAAACTCGGGAGTCCACACAGAATCTCAAATTGAATTCTTTATTTGAACCTCAGGGGTAGACCACACCAATTCTGTTAACCATGACTGGGTACAAGTATTAAGTTATTGTAACTATTCCTTCTTAGTCTTTCCAGTTGTTGGGATTGAACTTGAAACCTCCAAATGATTTCACTCAAAAGCACCTTCCAACCAAATGCCTTATCCACTGCACCGTGTGTCTTTGCCAGACAATTCAGAGTAAATTTTGGGGACTTATAAACCTTATGTCTCCATTACAATTTTTTTCACCATAGCTCATACTGCAATTTTTTAAAATAAATGTTGGGAGAGCTTAAAATATGTTGCAGAGGAATAAGACCCCTTCTCAAAAACAGGAGGTGTCCTGGGTATGACACGAACAGCATCCAGTGTTGAAGCTCCAGTTCTGGAGAACTTGGGAGTGTGGACTCACCTTTTCATTGTCATTACTCCCAGGTCCACTCTGACTCAAATTGGTAAAGTCTCATCTCTTGGTCAAATAGATCTATTTGAAAATTATTTGTATTAGATCAGAATACTTGATATCATATTACCATAAGCAAAAAAAAAACATACAATGTTACCAATTAACTAACCACTAGACATGAAATAACTCCAGATGGGTTGACATGCCATTAAAAATCAGTCTGTCAATCTTTATAAATTAAAATATTTTTTCTGTAGAATCAAACATCTTTTGGTTTGCATATAAATTTATATACATCCTTCAACTTCTTTCTCACCATTGTGAACACAAGTCTTCTGCAATATGCATGACAAAATACAAATTGAATGCAAGACTGTCAATTGAGAATTCTATGCAAGTGTTTCTCTCTGAAACTGCCTAGAATTGAGTTACTTGTTCGAAAGTGCCAAGCCCAGACATCTCATTAAAAATATAACATTAAATTAATAATAAATAGTACATATCTATTGTCTGGTCTATGATATCCATACATTTTACACTTTATACTTCATATGCCAACACTGCTAGACAAGACAGACAGGTACCTCGCAACAAAATTTTTGAGAACCTCTGTCACAATTATTATCGAATTGTAAATTATATCGAATGAAAGGCTGTAAAAATTCAAAGAAACAAGTCGATATATTCAATAAGCCCAGGAGTCATTTAGTGCAGAAAAGTTTTTATGAGTTTTAAGGCAAGTCAATTCATCAAAAAGTGACATTAACAAAAGAGGGTTGGTTGGTTGGTTTTATACTATGGCAAACCTTGTTGGGTTATTTAATGGTAAAGTCAGTCTTTTTTCTTCTTTTTTTTCTTTTTTTTTTTCAAAGAAATTATAGTTTAAAGTAACTAATAATAATAATAATAATAATAATGATAATCATTAGTAAACATTTATAACTTCAAGGAACTGTTCTTAACACTAATGATTTATACACAGTTATATGGTTCCAAGTATTCCTATCTAATACTGATTTTCAAACAGATCTATTTGACTCTTTGGTAGCACTTGAACTCCAGGTCAGAGTGAATCTGTGAATAATGGCAACAAATTGGTGACTCCACATTCTCTAGAGCTCGAGCCTCACCACTTGATGCAGTTTAATGTCATACCCGAAACGCCATTTTTAGAGGTGGTCTTATCTATCTGTAAGAGGATGCAGTTGGAATATTCTAAGCTTTGTCAAAAGGGCATTTCAAAAGAGAGAGGAAAAAGCTTGTTCTAAATATTTTCAAACAGTTGCTCCATATTAGATTTGATTAACTTCTCTAAATAACCCACAAAGATTGATGAAGAAAAAACAAATATACTATAGGTCATGATTCATTTTAAGATTCAGTATTTACCTGATGTCATCTGGTACATCATCATCATCATCAAGTTGTGCTGATAGTAGGGAGTTGATATCCGTCCCTATTGTCCATCGTTCTGACAGGTCCTCTAGACTACATCCAGTATCCACACAGAGCTGATGTATGTAAATCCTTGCTGGATGGCCAAACACTGGCATATCCACTTGGAGGAGTTCATAAAAGAAGATAGCTTATGAATTCATCTTTAATTTCCCAGCAGTGCCTAGCATGTCTTGTCTTACTTGGATGGTTTGTGAGATTGGAGGTAAGTGGCCATACAGCTGCTGTTTTGTGGAATGTCACTTTCAGGATCTGTTTAAAAACCACATGTAGCATTCTTGTGGAGTTCTCATTTAGCTTTTTAGTATATGTATTTCATTCAAATCAGTTTTTTTCTTTGTTTAATGGCATATCAACCTTTTGTAGGTTATTTAATGCCAAAACCATCTTTCTAGAAGAACAAAAGTGATACTATTTAATCCATAGCTGATAAGATAAGGGGGTTCATGCCTTTCCCAAGAGTATTTGTCCGAAAGTGAACATGATAGCATGACTGGAGTTCGAACTCGCTTATTACAATTCCGCAGTCCATCGATTTAACCATTAAACCACGAGGACACCCTCACATTATTAGAATCCAAGAAGTGCATCCATACAGTAGTACAGATATGGCCATGTCTTGGAAGAAATTCCATTTCATCAGAGAAATCAAATTTCTATATGATTGATAAGCTGGTTTACACTTTCTCTATGCATATACTGACATCACTTTCAGTAGATGAGATATTACTACCGAGATATGTGAACTTATCTACTAATTTCAGAGGCCTGCCACTTAAAGTGGATATGGCTCAGTTCATAATTTTATATACATACTATAAAAAAAAATCACCTGTACCAGCAACAAAGCTTTCGTCAGATTGTAATATAATGGCCGAGGGATTTCGTTTTATGCCTTTGGGTTTAGTTAGGCTGAGAACCTTTCGGCTCGGTGCATGGGTTACTTAGGTGCAACATTAACGCAGGTGTTCATGTGCATGGGCGGAGCAGACGTGTCACTCAGATGTTACAATAGCCTGAGATGGGAAACTGGGCTAGAAAGTGCGGGTGACGTCACGCACCGGATGCGCGCGGAGGATTTTGGGAATTTTGAAAAAGTCAGTTAGTTGAGTTTAGTTCTGCCTCAGGAGAAGACAGTTGGCTTTCGCTTGCTCGCCGAAGCCAAGCCAGTGGCCTTGTGGCGGGAGCCACACGTGTTGGGGAGGGGCAGGTGGAAAAGTCATCATAGAATGATTGTGCATCTCTCTCCTTATGTCGAAACCTTTAACTCAAAGGTAACAAAAAGGTTTTGTACCTGAACTAAGAAGTCGTTATGTGTTTTTCGTGTTTCCAGACTCCTATGTGTGTGTATTATGAACGTTATATGTACGTTTCACACATAGCCATATCATGGCTATGTAACAAGATGTTAATTCAGATTCAGGTACAATTTTCCAGCTGACACACCATTGCCAAAAAATCAGAACAATCAAGCAGTGAATTGATACCTTCCATGACATTGTGTCCATACATTTTGCTTATATATTTTTATTAAGATCCTTTCAAGTTTACTGAGAAGTGTCTTGGTTTCAGGTTGGAATTGGTGGATAAATTTACCAAAATAGTCCCGAGCACTTTTAGACCTTTCATAGGCCATCATCAAGGGTTGCTTGCATGTATAAAGAGTGTTTTTTAAGTTTTAGGTTTTTATTTTGCAATAAAAAATTATATAAACAGAGTTGGATAAAACTGAAATGCTGATGAATTTAAAAACGGAATGCTATCAATGGAAATAGAATATTATCAAGAAATATGGAATATTTGAATTTTTTAAAAAAACTATAGGCATTTCAAAACATTGTTGCTGTTTTCAAAATTAATTCTATTGATTTTAGGTTTTTTTGTTTTTATATGTAGGGCTTCTAGAATTTGTAGTTGTATCTTATTAATTTCATGTGCTATTATAGTGGTGTTTTCAACTAGAATTTTTTGAAATTTGAATTTGGGAATAGAATGGGTTTTAAGATCTAAGGCTATGGAGTTAGAATCATTAAGGTGCATCGTAAGCCATCTTGAAAGGTGTGTGTGTGTGTGTGTGTGTGTGTGTGTGTGTGTGTGTGTGTGTGTGTGTGTGTGTGTTTATATATTTTAGAAACACTAAAAGTTCAACTTTGATGCTGATAATTTAACATGCAACTTTTTACCTTCTCATGATAAATGCTCTTGTCAATGTCAGTGTGTAAGACAGGTTAAATACCTATTCATAAGTTATTTTAAATGTTCAAGAAATATTAATTTATTTTTCTATTTTGATTTAATGAAGTCAACATGTTTGTCTCTGTGTTTTTGTTTCTATTGAACTTTAGAAGAAAGAAAAGGTGACTTCACTCACAATAAATCATTTCAATTTTTTTTTTATGTTCATCTCCAGAGGAAAAAAAATCTTTTATTTATGCTTCCATATTTCAATTTCACTTTGTCAAGGTTTGTTACATTCAAAAGATTTAAAACATGGCAATGTTTTTAAAAGGAGAAAAAGTCAGTAAAAATGACCTTTAAAAATTAAATGGATGCAATATTTTTTCCTCTAACTCTCAGATCTTCAGGATCTCATGCTGAGTAATTCCACTTCATGGCATATCTCGAAGCAATGGGTGTTGTTTAATGATGTATATCTACGTTCTAAATAATATCTGGCAGAATGTACTGGGTTATACGGTACAGTAATGAATGGTTCTTAACTTGACTTACATTAGATGAAATCTTTAAAAATAGATTTATTTGTATAATATGCATCTCACCCTCACAAACAGTAAATGAACTGAAAACCTGTTTAGAGGTGAGTCCCCATGGCATAGTAGCTAATGTGTTGGACATAGTAAAAGAGTACACACTCCAGTTACACTAGTCCATTCACTTTCAGACGAATACTCTTAGGAAAGGTATGAATCCCCTTATCCCCCAGCTATGGGTTAAATATTACCATTTATGTCCTTCTACAAGAGAGGCTTTACCATTGAATAACCCACAAAGGTTGGTATACCATTAAAACAAACCAAAGTCTGTATGTATTATTGTATTTTTTTTTTTTTTTTCCTTAAAAAAGAATTATAACAGGCATCATTTTGGAAATGGAGGTTTTGTTTACATTCAAAGTTTGCCCAGTTGGCTGGAACTGGAGAATACACCGACTGCACCCCTGCAGAGGGTAAAACCACCACCCGCCAACGAGTGTCCTGATTATGATATTAAACAATGTCCGTGGTGTAATGGTTATCGTCGTAGGAAATGGACACGGCGATACGAGTTCAAATCCTGGACGAGACTGATTGCAGGTCACATAGCACTAATACCCTTGGGAAAGGTATGAATCCAATTATTCTCCCTTCAGCTATTGGTAAATAGTAGGGCAGACTAGATTCTTCAGCCTTGGTGAGGCAACTAGTCCAGGAGAAGGAAAACTCTGAATTCAAACCTGTTAAACTCCGTTTAAAAAAATTGACCTTGTGTCATATCCTGCCCGAGCAGAGGGGTTAGATAAATATCATTAAACAATCTGATGGTGATGTTCCAGTGATGCTGGGGCTTTGGGGAATGCAGAGTACCCCTTCATTGCCATTGCTCCCAGGTCCACTCTGGCTCAGAATGGTAGTGCCTGATAGGGCCCTATCTATGAGTTAAATAGAACTAACTGCATACTTATGCTAAACTGAATTGTTTGAATTCGAACTGTTTGACTAAACTGGATTGCTTGAAATAGAAATGTTTTTGTCAATTAAACTTTGCTTACATTTAAACTGCGTGTTTATACTAAACTGAATTGTTTTAAATGGAACTGTTTTTGGCATTGAAACTATACACTGAACTGAATTGTTTAATATAGAATTGTTTTGACAGTTAACTGTGTGTAAACAAAATCTGTACTCGTACTAAACTGAATTAGTTGAATTAGAATTGTTTGAATAAACTGAATATCTTGAAATAGACATGTTTTGGCAATTAAACTGTCTACTTATGATAAACTGAATTGTTTGAAATAAAACTGATTATTTGTATAAAAATGGATTTGGCATTAAATAACCTACAAAGGTTGATATGCCATAAAACTCAAACAACCAACCAAATTGACTGATAATGCATCAACTTAGTATTCACAAATTGTTGTGTTGTCAAGGTGAATGATACACACTGTAGAATGAGTGCTTGATATATTTATTCAGCACCAGTATCCGGTGCTAATGGATACACACACAAAGACACAGTACAATAAGTCACAAAGAATTAACAAGAGAATTTACAAGGAATTGAGAAGGGTCAAAATGCGGTCTAGACAAACGAAATAAGATCAGTCCGAATATTAATCAGCTTATTAATCAACCATTAAAGTCTTTAATCGTATGCTATTTATAGCTATGAGTCAGTTCATCAGGTTGAGTGTTGAAGGGGTGTTAACCACTCTACAACACAAATACAATCAATCCACTGTCAGAAAATAAAATTGCAACACATTGAATAAGTTACAATTGACTCGAGATTAAATGAACAAGCCATATAAGTGGGTAGTCGTAAATGATCATGTGACCATTGCCAAATCTTGACAAATGATAGCTATCTTTACCACTAAAATTACAATTCAAATATCCAGATTAATAACTAATCCAACTTGTGAAAAATATACAAAATGCTTAAGATGATAAGGTAGTAAGACATCTGTACAACATTGGATTATACTGACATGATGTTTGTATGATACTTGTGCCACCTTCTCTACATAGTGACATCCCAGTGATAAGCATTACAATGTAACTAGTGACTATGCACACAACGAGCTCTTTCAGAGTAGTTTCTCTTTGCCTTTTTCCCCATTAAAGAATATCTACAAGTCAGCAGGGGTTTGATACTGTAGCTTCCTTCTCCGGTTTTGATTTTCTTCTAGAGGAGTTGCCTTCACTGTGGCTTTCTCATTAGATTGCAGCACCCTCTACGTCTTTTATGATTACATATGCATGCACAGGTTTCAAAATAAGTAGTGTATGAATAGTAGTTGGCGACCGTAGTCGAGAGCGACCAGAAGGCTCCCTTTTCGATAGCTACTACACCAAGGTGTAGGAGAGGGCGCTACTCCTTTCCCTGGATTGCTCCACTTTACCCTTGATCCGTACCTAATAATGCTGAGTGTTAAGCAAGGAGGCATCAAGTACCATTTTTTGAGTCTTTGGTATCACCCGACCTGGTATTGAACCGAGGTCTCCCGGGCCATTGGCGAACACTCCAACCGCTAGGCCAATGTCCGGTATGAATAGTACTTAGACTATATTAATTAGAGATAGGCGGTTTAACCAAAAGACCGACTTTTTTCGGTTTTGTCTTCACACCATGAAACTGCATCGAAATTTTTTACTAAACCAAAATTGTTCGGTTTAGTGCTATCACTACTGAGGGACCATATCCAAGGAAACACTGTTGAAAAAGATTTTCAGATTTTAATAAAATTAGATTTTATCAACATTTATACAATTTTAAGAGGAAAAGATTGAACAAAAATATAAACATTTAATTGACTAATTTTAGGAAATAAATGTGAAATCTATTTGTTTACAAAAGAAAAAGAGAAGAAAATGAAATACGACAGATATGACACTTGGAAATCTTTCATATCAAAGAATATTTTCATGTTTTAAAAAAGTGGGGGGAAATACATCATGACTGAAATCTGTTTCATTTTTTAAAAAAACAACTTTCCGTGGTAAAATAAAGTTAACAAAACAGCGTGTAAAAATTAAAAAAAAAAACAGTTGCCAGCTTCTCCTTAATGTTTAATTTTATTTTATTTAGAAATTTTATTTTTTCTTTCTAGCCATATAAATATTTTTTTATGATTGGCCCAGAAATACCTGAGAAATTGTAAGTTGACGGACTAAATTACAAATTTGTCTATCCCAAAGGAAATCAGATTTCGACTGGAAATGCTATCTTTAGACAAGAAAATAAATGGCTTCCTTAGAAAGCAAAAATACTAAATCAAAACCGAATTGAAAATCGCGGTAATAAGAAAAAAAACGAAACTGATACCCAAACATAAAATGCCAAACCGCTCAATTCTATAAATTCACTGTATATCCTTGTGCAATAATATAAACTTGCATTATCACATTCATATGATCATACAAATGACAAGTACTATTGGTATACAATAGATTAGTGTGAACTATTACTGACGTGTAGTGTAGATAATCTAAATAAGTCTGTTAAAGCAGGTGAAAAGATACTGCTGAGTGTCACTCAGGTGATTTGAATCCACGGCTATGATTGGGTTAGGGTTATGTGATCAGACGACATTGGTAAAATGGTTTTCAGTTGTTGAACTGCACATGTGCAAAGATTGCTGTCTGCATATTTTTCTACCTGTGTTCCAATAACCTCTCTCTGAATGTACACCAGGTAATATGTAAGAGGACTTCATATAATTAAGAACAAAATAAAATAAAGTAAGACGTGCAAAAAAGTAAAGTGTTGTTTATTCTTCCTGGCTAGAAATGTTTCACAAATCAATGGGTCCACAGAAAAAAAAGGAGTTGAAGCATCATCATTGAATACAGATCCAGACAATCATCAACAATTAGAAGGTAGCACTATCTTGCCATACATTATTCCGCACCAAAGACTGAAAATGTCAGCAGATTATCTTCTACTTACCTCGAGTTCATATACTGTACCCAATGTAAAATTGGATTCATCTTTCAGAGATTTGCATTTTTTTTTTCGTATATATCCTATTGGCGTAGTGGGTAGAGTGTTCGCCAATGGTCCGGGAAAACGGGGTTCAATCCCAAGCAGAGTCCTATCAAAGACTCAAAAAAGGGGATTTGATGCCCCCTTGCTTAATACTCAGGATTATAAAGTACGAGTCAAGGTAAAGGAGTAGCTCCCTTCCTACACCTCAGTGTAGTTGCTATTGAAAAAGGAGCCTTCAGATCGCTCTCAACTACGCTCACTAACTTATATATGGTGTCTCTGGTTTGGAATATAGATTTTTTTTTAAAACATAAATCCTATTCAATATTTACCTTTCTTCTTCTTTTCGGTTTTTTTATCAGTTTATTTTAAAGATTATATCAAATTCTTACCCTTACTTGAAACCTCACCCTGAAGTTCTGCAGTGTTCACCTCATAATTGCCTTTGGTGGTGCTACAATTCCATGATGAATAAAAAAAGATTTAGTTTGTCAGTTGCCTACATTTAAAGACTTGAACCTTCAAATATCCCCAGAGGAAGTAATCACTAGAGGATAAATTTTATAAGTGAGCTAACCACAGGATGTCACATGCTGCAATGATAATCACCATTTTTTTTCTTTTTTTTTTTTTTTTTTTTTTTTTTTTTAATAAGTTTCAATCATACATGCATTACATGCCATGATGGTGCAGAAATGCCACGTCTGTTACTGTTGCTCAAAAACATACTTCCTACCTGCTATTACCTACAGCAATTTTAAATCCAGATTATTCTGTCAAAACCTGTATAATAATTTAAAAAATACACTTGTTTGAAAAAATAAGTTAATATTTCAGCCTGCAGAGAAGAGTCGCCATGTCGTTGTGGTTAACGTGCTGGACTGCAACATTGTAGTCTGCAAGTTCAAACCCCAGTTGATACACATTACTTACATTTTTTTGATTATTGTCATCATCTTTGTCGCTTTTCTTTGACACTCCTTATTACTGGTTCCCATATTGTATAAATTTCTATGCTTGGTCGGCTCAGGAGATTTTTGTGGCCTAGCATATGTGCTGATTCTTTAAGTTTACGAATTTTCCAATTCGTAAACTTAAAGAATCAACACATGCAATAATAACAACAAAGTTGCAATATGAGCTCTGGTTAAAAAAAAATTTAAATAAAAAAAATTAAAAAAAAAAAACATGCAATGATAACAGCAAAGTTGCATTATGAGCACTGGTAGAAATGGTTGCTGAAGACATTAGGTTTATTATACCCAGAAATTCATACACAGATGGACTCATGGTACTGTGGATAAAGGCGTTGGTTAGATCCAGTGACATACCCAAAGAGTGAGTTCAATACCCGGTGAAGGCAGTGAACTTTCAGAGGGGAAATTAACAGCTGATAACTGACATCCATTACATCGGTAAGCGAAATAAAGGGTTAAGTTCGACATTCCAACTACCTGAAGAAGGCCGGAGCGTACAATGGCAGAAACGTTGTGATAAACATAGCGACAAAGATGAGGACAATAGTCCGAAAAATGTAAATAATACCTATCTCAGAAATATAGTCCAGTTCATACACTTTTAAAAAAAGAGTAAAGCTAGCGACATTTTCAATTGCTACTACACCGAAGTGTAGGGGAGGGCGCTACTCCATTCCCTGGATTGCTCCACTTTACCCTTGATCCTTACCTTATGATGCTGAGTGTTAAGCAAGGAGGCATCAAGTACCATTTTTTGATTCTTTGGTATGAATCAACCTGGGATTAAACCCTGGTCTCCCAGACCATTGGCGAACACTATACCCACTAGACCAATGGCCGTTAAATAAAGAAACCACACAAAACTAATCTGGAAAGAACGTTCATGTGGTCTAACGGTTAATCTATTTAGAAATAGGAAATAACTAAATCCAAATTCCATGAAGCTATTTGCCTTCACTTTATACTAATTACTCTTATCTTATAATAATTTTTATATTTACCCACTTTATTCCCTAACAATGGGTAAATAGCAAAGCTAGCCTCGGTGGTAGGCAACTAGTTTTGGAGAAGGAAAACTGAAGAAGACAATGGAAAAACCACTTCATTAAAGAAGCTGCGAAAAGTTATTACTCAATTGAAATAAACATAAAACCTTTCAGTCTAATCCTTATCAATTTGAATAATTATTGTTGAAATTCTTTGTATAGTCAACTGCACATTTTTAAGGATGGCATACCCACCCCCCAGGCAAATTTCTTTTGGATAGTTCTGATAATTTACCAAGGAAAAAAAACGCAGTATCAGATTTCAAAAATCAGCGAAAACTTTTTCTCTCCAAGTCTGACTCATCTTTGCAAATTCTGCATTCATATAAGAATAACTGCTGCATAGTTTAAATAAATTGTTATTTCGCTTTTTTGTTTAATGGCATATCAACCTTCGTGGTTTATTTAATGCCAAAGCCATCTTTGTAGAAGAATAGAAATGATACTATTTAACCCAAAGCTGGGGGGAATAAGTTCACTCATCATAATATAACAGTAGTCTTCAATTGCTGAAAATTGTTTTCATCAATGTTAGATGCCGATGTTGGTAAAAATCTTGGAAATTTTAAATTCTTTTTAAAATAACAAGATCAATTTACCGCATTTCTTAAAAGAAAGAAAAAAAAAGATCAAAATTTTTTAACGAAAGAATTTTCTCTCTGATGATTACTAGCAATTTCTCCCAAACTACACAGGTTTTTGCATTTGCGAACTGCTTTAACTAAAAGCTTTTTTCTTTTTGACTCAATTTGATAAAAATAATGCAAGATAAAAAAAAAAACATTATCAACAACAAAGAATGGACCATCTTGTTTAGATTAACAAAAAAAAAAAAAATCAAAAGAGAAAAATTTTCCTTATTTTAGTTTTTGGGAAGCTAAAAGAGAATCTCATTAGGCCACATTAGAAAGAGATCAAAAATATTTCTCCATTTGAGAGAGAGAAAAAAAAAATATCTGTTCAAGTTTGTATATTGTTTGATTTTTCAGTTTTACAATGTTGCATCTCAAAAAGAAGAGCCCTAATTAGTGAGGAATGTACAAGGAACATGACAGACTAATTTAATGTTTCATGATTTTAGGTTTTTATTAGATTTTTTTTTCCCCGATGAATTACCAAACTTATTTTAAGGCATCAGTGGAGGGCAAAACGGGAAATTGAAGAAGACGTCTCAGGTTCTATCCTAAACACCAGATGGAAAAACCTTTTCCAAAAACATAGTATATATTCTTTCCCGTAAGAAAGTCCATCCTTTCTTTCTGACCAGCTTTTTATTTATAAGAGATGGTATTGAAAAGTTCTCGCCTTCCAAAGTAGAGAATTTTTAATTTTTTGCTTTGTTTGTTTTTTAATAGTTATCACATTTGAAAAAGTTTTTAAGTTTCTATGTGGAATAGTGTATATATAGTTAGTTAGTTTTGTTTTAAATTTGAAGTCATTAGAATTTCAGTTTAATCCAATTATACGTTTATGCAATGTTCTTTTGCAATTTAAAAAAACTTTTTTAAAATTTTAAAGCCATTCTTTACATTTGCAAAACTTCTCATGATGACTTATGAAGCGTCCGAAAGCGTTCTGGACAGTTTTGATAAATTCATCCACTAATTCCAACCTAAAAACAAAGTACTTGTCAGGAAACATGTCTTTATTATTTAATCAAAACTTCGTAAATAAAGGACTGCTGTCCAACTGCACACACTCATACACATATTCCTTTTCTGATAGGGGTGAGAACTTTTCAGAGACCCAGCTTATGTGTATTCTCCCAAAAACAGTCCATAGTAAATCGCAGTTTCCTTTTAAAGGAAGCTATGGAGTCATGATTGCTCAACTCCTGAACATGAAACCTTTCATTTTATTCCATATCAACCTGGGTAATTATACCGTTGTAATTCTTTGCGTAGTCAGCCATGCATTCCGGCTCCGTTGCTGGTAACACAGCCTCTGGAAAAAAAAAAAAAAAAAAGCAACATTTTGGGCTGGAAAAAAGTCACAATTTATGACGACTGGTTAGGACTAAATTTTGTTGAGAGATGTTTTTAATTCGAGTGAGATATAAAGGATTTATCGAGTAAACATTCTGGTTTAAAATTCGTTTGTTTTTTTGCTTTTGTGAAGGGGATGTTGTGACTTTTTCCTGTAATTTGTTTTTACTTGAATTATTCCAGCACTGTTCTGGATAATATTACAAATATCTTTCATGATAAAAAGTTAGTGTGCTCAAGTACAATGACTGCCCATTTAGATTTTGTGTGTGGGGTGGGGTATAAAATGTAGCCGGCTTGGTATGTCCGGACCCAAGTCCGGGTTACTGCCGGAGCCGATATGATGTTTAATGACCCGAAATCGGCAATGAAAGCAGGACATCACTGAGGAGCTCCTACAAGCACTTGAAAAGTATTATTGGGCATTCTTTAAAATCATTGAAAACAAATATTTGTTCCCCCAAAAGGAGGAGAAAAATGTGTTATTCACAATTTAGAAAAATAATAATGTTACAATTAATATGGCGCATTTTATATATGCCATAACATTACATAATCTATGGAACTCTAATCACACCTCCAAACAAATATAAGCGGGGGTATAATCAACCCCCCCCCAGCACAAACCAAAAATGAATTCGGGTAGTTTGATCACTCACCCCTCACAAAACGTAATAATAACCTGAGGTTTTTTTAAATTACCCTCAGGAAATACTGCTGGGTCCAATTCTCGACAACCCGCCTTCATGAAAACAAATTCCAGGGAAGTTTTAACTCACCCTGCAATCAAATGAACTCGTGGGGACTTCACCATCCCCTACACTTAATCAGTCAAAAATAAATATAAGGGAACATGACTATCCCTGCACTTGCGGAAGCGTCAGCTCACTTGACCTTCCAACATTTCACCCCACGCCAATCAAATGAACCCATTGGGGTCTTCACCACGCCCTGCTCTAAATCAAAATTTAAAAAATATATAATAGGCTAACGTGACTATCCCCTCACCAATAGAAACGTCAGCTCACCCAACCCTCCAACGTTCGCCGCCACCGCGGGAAGCGGCAACCCATCCTACCTTCTCCCAGCATCCCATCCCCAACAAAATTATAAGGAACGAATTTCTAATCGAGGGTAAAATAGACCAAAAAAATCATAAAAATCATGGGGCGACTCGAACCAACCCACAAAAATCGAACGAAATCATAACCTCCAAACAGAAATAAAGATTTTCTTTTTTTTTAAGGTGTGGGGTAACGAACAACTCTAAACAAGCACAAAAAGAGAATCAAATACAGCAAGTCAACGTTAACAGTCCTTCAGTGTTTTTTATGAGAGGAGCCCTATACACACAACCACTTGCACCCATATCTCTAAGCGGCCTTGCATTTACCAGCCACCTTGAAGCCAATACCTCTCTCTCCCTATCTGTCCCTTTTTCTTGTTGTCTCATTACACTTCACTCTCCTCCCTCGTATCTATTTCTCTTTTTTTTTTTCTCTTTACTCTCTCCATTTATCTATCTTAAATTTTCATTTTTTTTTCTTTTTCTTATCATCGTTGTCTTTCTTTTTCTTCCTTGCTTTCTCTCAGTTTTTCTTTTCATCGCTATCATTCTTCCTTACCTTCCTAAATGTCCTTCTTTTCCTTTCTTCTCTCTTTCCTACCCTGCGACTCTTTTCTCTCCACTTTTGATCATAACTCCTCCGCACCCCTTTCCGGATCTCCTGCCATCCACTCTTGTTCAGCACCAAATCAAGGATTCGTTCCTTTTTGCGCTCCACAACTTTAAGAAAAAAAAAAAAAAGACTTTCGGAGTGAGAGAAAAAAATTAGAAAAATATAAAAGATAAAAAAAGGCATCATGGAAAAAAGACCACGAGAGAATTCCTCATTTCTAATATTCCGCCTCTTGTAGCAATTAGACGGACAAAATAAGCATGAAAGGTAGTGGCAAGGAAAAAAGGGCACGATATTTCAACAAAACGTTGTATTCATTACAATACCAAGTACAAGCGTAATAAAAAGAGTAAAGTGTAAAATGTAATGAAAAGTGAGAGTTGTTAAGTGAACTTAATAGGTGGCAAAATTATATGCCTGTAAACTTATCTTGTTACTTGGGTTGTTGCTTCTATGTGGTTGACCTTACATGGTCGGCGGCCCTTATAAGTCACGGGCGTGTTGACGTTTTACTTGGACGTGTGAAAGAGGTGATAGTTCTCTAGTGTTTGTATTTGTACCCCAAAACAGAACCTAATGCCGTATGTCTTGTGTGCTCTGATTGGTTGCCGACAATGGCTCTTGACTAATCACACAGGCTCTTATCAAGTGATGTTTGAGGGGCGGTTTATGTGCGATTTCGTGTTATTTCTTTTACTCTCTTTAATCAGTGAGTGTTTTGCAAAACGCCATCTTCCCTCTTTTTCTCCTTAGGGCAACTCCGTGGAAAAATATTTATTCATTTACTTACCCACTTACAAAAAATATGTTTTTCCTAAATTAACGATTCCCTAGCTACGATTTCACGCTGTCCCAAGGCAAAAGCAAAATTCCCTGGCCCATACAAAGATCCTATGCACCCAACAGCGATCAAAACAAACTCAATGTGCAGTCCCATCACTTCTTCAGGATAATTTTTAAAGAATGTTCTAAAACTTCTTCGAAGGGGAGGAAAAAAAACACCAGAAACTGACTGTAAACCCCACTGACCACCGAAGATGAAAAAAACGCGGGAAAGAGACAGATTTTTTTTTTTTTTTAATGTAGCATATAAACCTAACTACATGAAAAAATGTCTTAACAGTCAGACCACACACCCACACATACATATAAATGAAACAGATTACTTATTTATCTATCCACTTGCTTTTTGTATCTTATTCTCTATCAATTTATATACAAATTACGTATATTTGAATTATATACAAATTTATTTTTACCAATCGTCCATTTACGTCATTAGTATAAACTGTTCCATTAAAAAAATGTAACTCAAATAAGATCAAGTTGTCTAAATTTCTGAGACGAAGCTTGATGATTTTTATCATTAAGGGTTTTCGGACTATTGTCATCATCTTTATTGTTATTTCCACAACATTTCGGCCGATATGTCCTCCAGCCTTCTTCAGGTGTTTGTCGAACTCGGGAACCTTCAGGGAACTTCGAACTACGTCCTTTATTGAATCTACGGGGGTCGCCTGTTCTGATTCTGTTAGCTATAACCGGGTACAAGTGTTAAGTATTCCTGTATTGTTCCTGAATTGTCCAGCAGGACACATGGCGTAACGGTTATAGGCGTAGATTCCCTAAGCTTCTAAGTAGTCAATCATCTGGAGGTTGCAGGTTCAATCCTGACTGCAGGCGAGTAACAATACATATATATTACCTTTTTAAATTTTTCACAAAATAATTTTGCAGCGAACTCTGTACGCGTCCCCAGGAACCAGACGCAAAGAATGGGGACCAGGCGCCAAAGGCGGACTCCTTAACTTTACAAGCAGTTTCTCCTTTTTTCCCCACCTCTTTTACTTTCCTCCTCTCTCTCTCTCTCTCTCTCTCGTTAACAAAAAAAAGAAATTGTCTTTTGAGTATTCTATCTTGCGTGCATGAACTCGATGTGTGTAGGTATATTTTTTCATCCCCACACACGCACATACACTTTCCTTTTCAACCTCTTCCTATCCCCGAGCACACCCTTTTTTTTTTTTTTTTTCTATCGTAGTTTTATTTCCTCAGTCTTTCTCTCTTTCCTCTTCTTTCTCCTCCTCTTTGGCTACCCCTTTCTGTCCTCCTTTTTCTTTTTTTTCTGACTTTTATATGTATTTCTTGCCTCCACACTACCGAAACGCTTCCGCCTTCCGCCCCTGTCACCACCTTTCATGGGGCGATCCTGGTCAGAACGGCACCAATTGTAACGTAGTTACCTCGCTTGCCGTGTACACGACTCATTGCATTGTGCTGTATTTGTTGCACTTTTGCATAACTGCTTGTGCTACGATGTCAGACCCCAAACGCTACTGCATTCTGCAGATGTACACCACAATGCATACTGCCCATGAGACGGCGTTGTCACTTGGACAATTGAAAAAGAAAAGACGATATAAGCTTTGAACGACTGGACTTGCTCACGCATGGGGGTGTATGTGCGTCACTTCGGAACCTTTCTTTTAGTCTGCTAAACCCACCTACCCGCGTGATACCTACGGCGCCAATTCTTACTAGCAACGGCTAAGTTTTCAGACTGTGACGCGGGTCCTTGTGTTGCTTTCACTGTCTCGGGCCGATTTCTTCCAACCAACTGACTGCACCTGTATATATGCAGTGATGAATGTTTCCCTACTTCCATTGACTCGATAGAAAAATATTGCCAAACTCTATGTCTACTGGGCAACCTTGAAAATATGATTAAGTTGCGTCATGAGCGGTCATCTCAGCCAAAACTGACCTTCACTTAGACGAAGAGAGGTGAATGAGTTGTCCACACACAAAATACGTATGGCCACACGCACACTCACCAATCCACACCACAATGCACACGCTCAACGTATATTTACACGCCCCCTCGCAGATATGTCTAGCCCCTGTGTGTGTATGTGTGTGTGTGTGTGTGTGTGTATATATATATATATATATATATATATATAGAGAGAGAGAGAGATACCTTTGGTCACTTCGCGACTATACACATCTGTACACACATACACATACGTACCTATACCAGCTCATGTCTACCGTGATATGCATATGCACACACATATCCACACCCTCAACGTATGCTTACACAAACGCCCGCATGGATATATCTCGGTTCATACATATACATGTATCTACGCCCATGGTTAACTCGCAACCACACGTATACGCACACACATACACATATCTAATTCTATATACTACTATAGCAATGGACCATTATGTCCGAAGCTTTACGATTCCCTACTTCCAAATCATATCCAACCTGAAGTTGAGAAAATTTTTCCGAAAAATCAGAACAGTTTTTGAAGAAATCAATGCACAGCTTCTCTGATTCCGACGATCATCGAAGACATGCGTGCAACAAAAATCTCTGGGCAGCATTTTTGTTTGTAGATTTCTCAAAGGCATTTATTTGATTACGTACAAAGAGGAAAGATGGATGGATGGTTGGTTGGTTGTTTGGGTTTATGGCATATCAACCTTTGTAGGTTATATAACGCCAAATCCATTTTTAAGAAAATAGTTCTTTTTCAAACAATTTAGTTTAGCATAAGTAGGCAGTTTAAATGTAAGTACAGTTTAATTGTGAAAAACATTTCTATTTCAAGCTATTCAGTTTAGTCAAGCAATTCTAATTCAGCTAAGTATAAGTACATATTTTGTTTACACACAGTTAAATGTCAAAACAGTTCTTTATTAAACAATTCAGTTTAGTGTAAGTACATTTTCCGTAGTCCCCAGATCGGGGACGTATCAGATATTAAGCTGATTAGAACAGATACTACACTTTGATCTTAGCCAAAAGGCCGAGAAGCGATAATATTTGTCACTGCCTCCCACCAGACAGGACTTGACACAAGGTCAAAAGCCCGAAGGCCGATTAAAGTGGGGAGAAGGTCGGGAACGAGCCGAGACTCGAACCCTGCTAGTCATTGACCCACTAAGTGCAATGTGGATCTAATGAGTCAAGCCGTATCACGGACCTAAATCTAGGTCCGGGCACGTATGCCAGCATATAGCTTGAACTAGACCGTGAGGTCTAGTGCTATACAAGGCGTGCAAAACGGATCTGACAAAGCAGCTCGCCCACCCGAAGGTTACCCAGCCGAAACTGGGGGCCTATTCGGCCCCGAGTCTGCTCTTGGTTTCGATCACCCATCCGGCACGAATGCCAGACGGCCCAGCCAAAAGGCCGGGAAGCGATAGGAAAGATGGAGCAAATACCTCTAGCAGATGGTCTTCGCAAAAAACTGTTACTGTTATAATGATGTTCGATAATAGCACGAAAGCAATGGTTCGCTCACCTGGTGGTGAAATTGATTTCTTTGACATTGTTGCTGCAGTCTTATAAGGAGATACATTAACACCATTTCTATTTACTGTCTGTCTAGATTATGTACTACAAATGTCAATAGCTCTCATGAAATAAAATGTCCTCCCACTGAAACAAAAAAAAACAAGAAAGCGACGATATCCCGCAGAAACTATTATTGATGCAGACTACGTGGATGATCTAATGCTTCTCGTAAGTACACCTGCATTGACCAAAAGTCTTCCACAGCAAGAATCATTGGTTTCTACCTGAAAGATAAAAACAGATTTCTTGTATTTTAAACAAGATGATGCCATCTCTATATTAGATAACAAGCCTCTGAAATTAGTTGATTATTTCATATAAGTAAAGTTAGCGACCTTAGTCGAGGTTGACCCGAAGGCTCCCTTTTCAATAGCTACTACACCGAGGTGTAGGGGAGGGCACTACTCCATTCCCAGGATTGCTCCACTACCCTTGATCCTCACCTTATAATACTGAGTGTAAAGCAAGACGGCATCAAGTACCATTTTTTGAGTCTTTGGTATGACTCTACCTGGGATTGAACCCCTGTCTTCCGGACCATTGGCAAACACTCTACTCATTAGGCCAATGTACCTTGGTAGCAATATCTCATCTACTGAAAGTGATGTCAACATACGCATAGTAAATGTATGAAATGCTATCGGCACTATCGACCATATGGAAATCTAGTCTCTCTGAAAAATAAAATGGGAATTCTTCCAACCTATGACCGTGTCAGTTCTACTTTACGGCTGCACCACTTGAACTTTTGAGACGACAGGGGAAAAAAACTTGACGGAAACTTCACAAGGATGCTGCATGCTGTTTTGAGTAAATTCTGTAAGCAGTATCCCTACAAAGCAGTTGCTGTATGACCACTTGCCTCCCATCTTTCAATCTTTCCTATACATGCTGGACACTGCTGGAGAAACAGGAACGAACTCATAAACGTTCTACAGTTGCCTCCCTCACATGGATAACCAGTTTTGCCCGACAAGCAAAGACTTAAATTCATTAGCTCTATGTGGACACTGGATGTCGTTTAGAAGACCTGCCAAGAGAATTTATTTTTTGTCTGATAACTTTGCCGTATTGTCTTAAGTGTAATAAAACAATACGACCAAGTAAACATCTGATAACGTTTTATCATTGAAAAATATTTTGATTAAAACTAGAAAATAAGAAATTAGTTGCATCCTTTTTATTATTTATTTTTAGAAGATTCATCACCATCGAATATAACAAATATTTTCTTTCATCTTAATTTTTTTTAAACTTTTATTGCAACTCACTCGAGTCGCCAGTATCAAAGTAAAGGAAATAGTAATTTACCAAGTTTACCATGTGACACAAGGCTGTATGAATTGAGCACCCAATAAGGCTCGAAGGTTTGCTAGTCTAGCTTGCTTACCATAACACCACTCGAGATGACCGGAAGTAATTTTTTTTTACCTCCCCTCTTAACAGTTGACTTCCTGCATTCTTTACGTTGGTTTCTCTGAGTGCGTCATTGTTCATGAAAACCCTTACGGAAATATATTCCTATCTGGTTTGGTTTGATTTCGGTTTTTCTTTTTTTTTTTTTTTTTTATTTTATACCAACTTTGTGGGTCATTTAATGCCAAAGCCATTCTCGTAAAGAAACAGTAGTGATGCTATATAACCCGTTACAGAGAGAATAAAAGAGTTCATGCTTTTCCCAAACGTATCAGTCCCTAACTGAATGTTATAGCGTGACTGGAGTTTGAACTCGCTTACTACAATGTCGACGCTTGCACATTAGCAACCACACCGCGAGTACTTCCCCATATCTGGATTGTAAATATAAGTAATACATTTCTATATCTTTTTGTAGTTAAATAATTACCAGTCTTCCCTCCCCTCGAAACTATTATTTCAAATAGGTTCCCGAAGTAGTACTTGTTCTAATCGGTTGATATGTGCCCAAAAGAGGATTAAGGTTTTTCGGTGACATATCAAATATTAAGCTGGTGAGAATAGATACTACACTTTAATCTTAGCCAAAAATGGCCGAAAAGCAGCATTTTGAATGGAGCCACCGAAATCAGATTGCACCCAAAAAACATTTAGCAAAAGAAAATTACGTTTACTATTCTTATTTGCAGTTTATAAGGCTGAAAAAAAGGTGGGTGATGAATTATCAAGTAAAGAGCGAAATGATCAGCTATAAATTTTCCCCTGGACATTTCACCTTCCCTGAACTTGTTAAACTCGCTACTTCTCTGTTGCTATACATCAAATTAACTTTCCATTCACTAAACTGTCATCAGCTGCCTTACATGTCAGTTTAGACTTTATACCACAATGAACCTAATGCACTTGTGACCCCTTGAGAAAGCATTGCTCAAAGGAAACTACTACCACTATCTTCCACTGTTACTTTTGTCACAGAAAGAACATAGTCGGATATTAATAAACAGGTAGCCCTTGTAAAATGACCTACTACTTGCCAAATGGAAATTGTCCTTGGATTAGAGGGACATTTATATGGTTAAAAAAAAGGGAGGGTTGCTTCCTCGAATAGCTGACTTGTACACAAATTATAGCACTGACCGCTTCAAAAAGGGACTTTAGTCTTTGATTTGAAATACTATTCAATTAAACTATTATCACCTCTACCCCACCCCATTTATTTTAGCTATTAATTCTATTAACTACTGATTTACTAACATGGGTTTAAATGAAAAAAATAACAAGAAACCTTAATGATTGATTGAGTTCAACGGCACGTCAATTCGTCAAGGGTTATTTTATACGTAGAGGTTAGGAATCGCGTTCATAGTACGTTTATATCTACTTTGTGTGTGTATAGTTGTTGCTTAAGAGTTGGGTTTTTTTTTTTTTGCACACGGTCTTATCAAATATGAATATTTTTTTAACAGATCTATCTGACTCGCAGATGGGACCCTAACAGGTACTACCACACTGGATTAGGTGGACCTGGGAGTAATTGCATTGAAGGGGTATTTCACACTTCCCAGAACTGAAGCCTCACCATTAGATGCAAATAAGAGTCATACCCAAAACACAAGAAACTTCAAGTTTTGGTCTCAAATCGAATGTGTTAGCGTAACACAGGTACATTTCGACCTAGCATTTTTATTGTTTTTGTTCGCTTTTTTTTTTTTTTTTTTATGATTATTCTTAAAATTTCATGTCTTGTCCCAATTCTTCTTCATTATACGAAAATCTTCTCAGAATCGACTTGATTCAATTTAAAAATTTTGTTTTTCAATTTACCTCCAAAATAAATTGGTAAAAATTATGTATCTCATTCCATCCATAAATAAAATTGAATCAAATAAACAAAATTTATTACTGAATTAAAATTTATTACTGGATTACAATCCTAACATTCTTCTTAAATAACGCTCATCCCGATTTAAAAGCATTTATGAAGTTATTTATTAAATGAAAAATAAATAAACTCTGATTTCTTTTCAATTCTTGAAAATTTGCTAATGCAATCATTTCTGTACATATGCACAAATGTTTTGTTTTTTTGTTGTTGTTGTTGTTTTGGGGATTATTTTTTTTCAAAATTGGTCTAATTTTGTTGTAAATTTCTGATAATGAATTTGACTCCAAATTCATTTTTAGTTTTTATTTATTTTCAAAAGAAAACAAAAGTTAATGCTACCAATCAAAAAATGAAAATTTTTGTAGCAATATTAACTTCTATGAATTGTTTTTTTAATAACCTTCTGCTTCTGAGTGAAAAGTTTTTTTCTTTTTTTTTTTTAACATTTTAGATAAGCAGATGGTTGGTTTACTTTGCTGTCGTTTTGGTTTTTTTATCATTATTTTCATTTCATAAGTTTTTTTTTTTCAATTTCTCTTGATTATACGAAAGTCATCTTCCAATCGTCTTGATTCAGTTTGATTTTTTTTTAATTTCCCTCAAAAAAAATAAACGAAAAGAAAAATGGTGGAACGCTTTCTAAATTTTAGTGATTGTTCAACATTTAACAAACTCTAAAAAATAAAAATTATTTTGCCTTGTTTTCTTTTATTTTCATTTGAAATTTTTGCTGATTTATTTCTTCAGTCATTTAAATTAAACTGCAAAGCAATCTATTTTGTAATGATCTGATTTTTAAGTTTGTATTCTACTATAACGACAAAAAAAAAAAAGAACATGGCACATCGTCGCAAGTATTTTGTTTTGAGTAATTGTATTAAAATGCTAAAACTTAGAGATTTCAATTTGTAACTTAATAATGTGGAGGGTTGTAAGCTGTATTTTTTTTTTTTTTTTTAATTATTCAATCATCTTTATTAATGTTTTCGTGTGTTGGTTAGTAGTGTTTTATGGCATAGCAACCCATGTGGGGCATATTAATGCCAAATTCTGTTTTATTATTATTTCATATGAATATATAACAAATAGTTTATAGGCAACATTTTTTAAAGAGCCAGATTTCATTCGTTTGCACACAATCAAATGATTTCAAGTATTTCTATTTATCGTTTGCACACAGTTTAATACCAAAAATTCAATTTAGTATTAATCATTAGGTTGCACACAGTTAAATGGTTTCCAGTATTGTAAACAGTTCGATTTGACTCATGGATGGGACCCTAGCAAGTCAGAATGGATCTGGGAGTACTGCCAGTATTAAAGCTCCAGGACTGGAGCCTCACCATCAAATGATTGTTGGAGAGGAGAGATGCAGTTGACATATTCTACAGTCTCTGATGACTGGGCTGTTTTTTTTTTTTGTTTTTTTTTTTTTGTTTCACTCTTACTAGCAGTACTTATTCATATTGGGTGGCAAATAGTGCTGGGCTACTGCCTCGAAGTAAATGCGTTCGAACTCCAGTCGCGCGCTGATTTAGTTTCTAACTGATACCCTTTGGAAAACGTTTTGTGAACCCCTTTATCCCAGCTATGGGTTAAATAGTTTCACTTCCCTTCTTCTACTGGGATGCTTTTGGTATTCAATAACCCACGAAGTTTGTTATGCCATTAAACAAAGGAATCGATCGCTTATACTGCATATAGATTGTAAGATGATCATAATTGAAAATGAATGTGGTAAAATTGTATTTATTAATTTTTATGATTATTATTTGTATTTAAATGGCGATTTATTTGTTTTTATTTATTTGCTTTCTTTGTTTACACCGAGAGTGGCGCGCGGAAGACGGTTTGGGATCCTTTCACAGATCTCAGAGGCTTTCGAAAACCACTAAAAATTTGTGAATGTTTCGAATAAATATTCAATATTATTTCCCAGACTCGAAGAGGTAGTATTAACCTTTGTTTTTTAAATTGGTTTTCTAAGCCGACTGGCCGAATTGTGTAATAAGCAGCCTGTGTAGTTTGTTGTTTTTTTGTTGTTTTTTAAGTTTTTACTAATTTTTGACGTTGAGAGAAGTTTACTCTTCATTTTTATGTTCGCCCTGATCATTATAATTTATCAAGAGAAATACTTATAAATACTTGTTTATTCACAATTATTAATATAAAGTGTATAAGATGTGACTTAATATTGAGCTTCATGGCCGCTAAAAGTATCCTTTTAAATGAATTGGACGAAGAAAGTATTTTGGGATGAGACCAGATTTGGATCTATATCTCAAGAACTTTTTCCTTTCGTGGATGATTCTCTAATTATTTTAGACAACAAATTCTCATTATTAGACAGCGTTTTCATCTTTAGTGTTATATTTCTTATCTTCTACTCTATTCCACGCGGTATTGTTGATTATCTAGTGATTGTAATGTTTTGGAGAGGAGTCATTTTTTACTGTTACTTCTATTTTTACTATCTTTCAATTATTTTTATTTTGTTTTTATTTTAGCACCAAAAACGTGATGGGTTAAAAAAGATTTAAAGATCAATATTATTATTTTGGCTTTATTTTATGTTCCCTTTTTTATCATTTTCTTTTAGTCTTTAAACTAAACTTCTCAGAAAACGACCAAGTAATTTTGGATGAGAGCGAATATTTAGTCTCTTGACACTTATTGCATATTGACTATATAAATACTAATACTAATAAGTTTGTTGTTGTTTTGTGGGGGCAGGGGATTGTTTTTACAATTATAAATAATTGGACGATGTTCTTATCTTTTTATTGATTTTTATCACAACGTTTTTTTTTGTTTTGTTTTTTTTCTTTTCTTCAATTTTACATAAAATAGAGCACTCTAAATGATATCAAAATAAAGGATAAATATCACTTTTGAACAACTGTTTGTCTATCCTGTCCGCAAGGCTTAGAACACATCAACTATATTCCCTGCAGAGGGGTAAGACACCAGAAAAAAATAGTCCAATCGGCTGGGGCTGTAGAATACACCGACTGCTTCTCTCCAGACAGGTATAACAACCCCTTCCCGAACGAGTGTCCTAGCTATGACACTAAACAATCATGTTGAGGCTCCGCTAATGCTGGAGCTTTGGGGAATACAGAGTACCTCTTCATTGTCATCACTCCTAGGTCCACTCTGACCTAGAGTGATAGCACCTGATAGGGTCCTATCTATGAGTCAAATAGAACAGTTTGACATTTAAACTGTATGTAAACAAATGACTTGTGTTAAATTCGTTTAAAATAGAACTGTTTGATCATTTAACTGTGTGTAAACAAGTGACTGATATTTATTTGAATTGTTTGTGATACATAGCAATACTTGTAACTATTTAACTTTGTTGACTTATGTTTACAAATCATGTATATCTAATATATATATATATATATATATATATATATATATATATATAAACCGGATTTGGCATTAAATAACCTACAATGGTTGATATGCCATAAAACCCAACTAAAAAAATTGTGGTGTCCTGGGTATGACACTAACCTGTATCCAGTGTTACAGCTTGAGCTTTGAGGAGTCAGCCCTTTGTTTCTATTACTCCCACTTGAAGTGGTTGTATCTTTTAGGGTTATATATATATATGGTTGTATCTTTTAGGGTTATATATATATATATATATAATGTCAAATAGATCTGTTTGAAAATTATTAGTATTAGATAGGAATACTTGAAACCATTTAAGGGTGTATAAACTAGTATTAAGAATATTTACTTGGAAACCATATAATGGATTAAAAAAAAGACAGACTTTGGAATTAAATAACCCAAAAAGGTTTGACATTCCTTAAAACCAACTAACCAAATATTTATTTCTATAAATATTGAATAAAAAAAAACATTTACTTTTGAGAATTTGAAAACAAAGTCCAGAATTCAGTTGGATCTCTGTGAAGACAACATTGAAGTTGGTTTAACATCGAAAAGCTCAAATATCAATGTTGTGTTATCAGAAATAAAACAGCACTATTTTTCCAAACCCTGAAGAAAAAAGAATTGGTTAAAAGAATTGAAGAACTGGAATATTTCTTCAAAACATCACGTTTTCAATGAAATGTTTCTCTTTTTTACTTTTTTCTTTCTTTTTTTTTGTTGGTTTGTTATTCTTATTGCAGCATGTGTTGCTTTTTAAGTCTTTATTATTTCTTGACCTTGAGAGAAGTTTATTCTCCATTTTAAGACCAGCTTGTTATTGTTGACTTAGATGTCTGGTGAGTGGCATAATATCATTTAATACAAACAGATTTGGAGTAATACCCTCACAAGAATTCATATGACCCCACTCCACCCCCCACCCCCAATCTATATGACATCTTGATTTGTGATATTCTTCCATTGTTTAAGAGGTAGCTTTAAACATTTCTACTGAAACAGAAAATAACAAGATTTTTGATTTGTAAAAAAAAAAAAATGGCAGCTTATGGTTTGTGCTACAAGTATAAATAATAATTAACTTTAGTGAAGAGACTTACAATGGGGAGCTTAGCTTAGTTTGTCACAAGGTCAGAATCATAGAGCACCCAGTGAAAATTGAACAATGATCTGCCGGCCTAGTTTGCTAACCAACACCACCCAGAGACCTTTAATTTACAAAACTTTATTTAGTTTGGCACATAGACTTTAGATTGCTTGTAATAACTGCTGTTTTTAAAGTCGCTCATCTAAGTATCAACCAATCTTATCATTGCTTAACTTTGGTGATCTCATGGGAATTGGTGTTTTCAGCAAGCTTTGCTTAGTTGTGGCATAAGGCTAGAAGCATGGGGTATGCAGTAAGACTCAAACTCTCTAGGAATGGTCTGCCAGTTTTACTTGTTAACCATTACACTACCCAAGCTTTCCAAAAAACAATGGGAAAATAGAATGAAAATAAAAATTCTTAAGTCTGACAACTATTAAAACTAAGAATTGAAGAAAAAAATGTTTTTTAAATAACAAAATCCACTTGTTGATGAGACGGACATGTTACAAATGGATTAAAATAATTCAAAACAAAATTCAGAACAAAAATAACAATTGATACCAGGAGACATGAATTTATAAATGGAATTAAATTTTATTTTTAATTAAATCACATTATTAAATTTGGTGTGAGGGGAGGTCTCATGGCATAAAGGCTAAAATGCTGGACTTTGCTGGAGTTTGAACTTGTTTATTTTGAAGTCAAAGCTATTAGATTCATTTTCGGACAAATACTCATGGAAAAAGTATGACTCCCCCCCCTCTACATATCCTCCCTAACTATAGGTTAAATAGCACCACTACTGTTCTTCTACAAGGTTGGCTCTGGCATTATAACCCATGAAGGTTGATATGCCATTTAAATAAATAAACCGAAACTGATTAAACTTTTGTCACCAAGTATTATGAAATCTTGTCCATAAATTTTACACATACCTTGCTAAAAAGCTAGCCATGATAGATTTTACAAGCACAAAAATACAGAATGAATAATTTTTATTTAATACACACAGCCCAAAACTTAATATGTACAGAAGCATTTTAATCTAGTTTGTTCTACAGGTCAAGTTAAGTTAGGTTATTTGGTTTAATAGCTTGTCAACTAGAGTTGAGTGGTTTGGCAATTTATGTTTCGGTATTGGTTTCGGTTTTTTCCCTTTGCTACCTCAGTTTTCGATTTGGTTTTTAATTTAGTATTTTTGCTTTCTAAGGAAGCCATTCATTTTCTTATGTAATTTGATATCTGATTTCGCTTGAGATTGACTAATTTGCAACTTAGTAATTTTTATGTATTTCTGGTCCAATCATAAAAATATTTATATGGCCGGTAAGAAAAATAATCTTTTTTTACTTTTACTGGTGATTTTGTTGTTAACTTTATTTTACCACAGAAAGTGATTTTTGAAAAACTGAAAGAAATAAATTTCAGACATCATTTCATATTTCTCTTTTTTCTATATGAAAACTTTCTATGATATGAAAGATTTCCAAGTGTCATATGTTATATTTCTTTTTCTTCTTCTGTAAACAAATAGATTTCACATTTATTTCCTAAAATTTATCAATTAAATGTTTTTATCATATTTTTGTTTAATTTTTTCCTCTTACAATTGTATAAATGTTGATAAAATCTAATTTTATTAAAATCTGAAAGTCTTTTTCCACGGTGTTTCCTTGGATATGGTCACTCAGTAGTGATAGCACTAAACCAAATGATTTCGATTATAGAAAAAATATTGATGTAGTTTCATGGTGTGAAGATGAAACCAAAAAAAAAGTTAGTTTTTCGGTTAAACCACCCATCTCTAATGTCAACGCTTGATGATTAATTAATGCCAAATCCTATTTATACATGAATATGATTTGTAAGCGAATATCTATGGGATAGATAACCCATTATTATTTATTTGCTTACAGGCAAATTCAGGAAACCTTTAACCATAACGTTATATTTTTGGAATTTATATTGCTAACAATTCCCATGGAAATCTCACTTTGATACCAGCACAGTCAACTGGGGCTGTAGAATACACTGACTGCATCTCAGCAGAGGGATAAGACACCTCCAGCAAGCATCTTGTATGTGACACTAAGCAATCTGATGGTGAGGCTTCAGTAATGCTAGAGCTTTGGAGAATGCAGAGCACCCCTTCACGGCCATCGATCCCAGGTCCACTTTATAATGCTGAATGTTAAGCAAGGCGGCATCAAGTACCATTTTTTTGAGTCTTTGGTATGACTCAACCTAGGATTGAACCCTGTCTCCTGGACCATGGGCGAACACTCTAACCATTTCAAAATAAGCCTTCTTTATTTATATTTTACTCCTCTCTTTTAGTGTGTTCTTTTTCCTCAATCAAAACAGAATGGTCCATTACGTATCCAAAGTGATGACAGACCATAACATTGAAATGCACATTCTAGTCTTATACTGTTAATATAGATTATTATGAAAACGTGTTGAAAATTTCTCAGCCGAACCCAAAAAGGAATGTTTTTCTCTTTACTTCTACAGCTGGAATAAAAATGCTAACATGACACATGAAAAAATCATATTCAGTTATTTGATACAATTAGCAATCTCTTCTTTTTAGACCATGAATATTGGTTGTTTGGATAGCATATCAACCTTAGTGTATGAATATTAGGTTGGAAAATTGTACTTGAAGAGATATAAAAAATGTGTCAGCCTTTCCATACATTTGACCATTATAATTTCTCTTTCCACACATAAATTCACTCTGCGGGGAAACAGCTTGTAAATCTCTCTCTCTCTCTCTCTCTCTCTTGCACATTTCATCCAAACACAGTTGGCTGATGCTTTCTCACTGGTCACACAGATGGCTTGACACTACAAAAAGACGGTTCCAATATTTATCTTGGTGATGATGAAGCCACATCCAAAGTACCAACTTAACATTGACAATATTACATATGTCCATGAGTAGGAAGTTAGTGAATTTCCTTGTCAACAAAGCATAGCTTTCTATTGTGCCAAGAACACACTCATTGAAAAACAAGCAAAAAAATAATCAACAAGTAAAAATGTTTTAGCAAGGGATTGAAGTTATTAAAATTGGTCAAAAGAGAATAATTTTTAATAAAAAAAGTTTGAATATGGTTTAATTACTTTTTTCTGTGTGTGTATTTCTATATTGAGTTCTCATATTTTCAGGAGGGCAAGATTTTATAGTATTTCAACTCATGCTATCTTTAATTTCTACTTTATCAGTAAAAATACAGAAGACCACTATCACTTGTAATTAAGGATGTAGTTGTTACAAATATTAGTTACATGCAGAAGAGTTAGCAGAGATAGGTGGTCAAAAGATCAAAGAATTTTGAATAAAACCAGAGAGAGATTGATGAAATCTCAAAAGCAAATATAGTTATTTTACCTTTTATCTCCATTGACTAATTTTCATATACCAGCTGACAAGGACTATAGATTATGCTGACTGCGTGTCTGCAGAGGGGTAAGACCCTCACTAAGGATTGTCCTCGATATGACACCACCTGACCCCAGTTCTGGAGCTTTGGGGAATATGAAGTACTCTTCATGGCCATTACTCCCTAGTCCACTTTGACCCAAAGTGGTAGTACCTGTTAGGATCTCATCTATGAGTCAAATAGAACTGTTCAGTCTTTTACTAGGGATTATTGATATTAACTAGAATTATTACTGTAAATAGCAATACTTGAAACCATTTAACCATGTGCAAACAAATGAGCTCTAGCTTGTTTAAAAATATTAGAAACTATTCCCTTACTAATATATATATATATATATATATATATATATATAGTATTATTTGGTCCAGTTAAACTGGAGTTGGGAGTAATTCCATCAGGACAAAAAAACCATTCAACAGTGAACATTTAAATTTTCCTGGTAAAGAATTCAATGTAACTGACATTACAGAGCAATAATTTCTTTAAGAAAAAAACAAAATCCATAAGATCTGAAGAAGTCCTGTTAATTTTTTTTCGTATTTTTGATTTATATCAAAAACATATAACAGGATGGAAATAAATTTATAATCTTAATGAGACCGGTTTTGTTTTTTTCTTAAAGAAATATATAGGATTTGGCATTAAATAACCCACAAGGGTTGATATGCCATAAAACACAACCAACCATCTAACTTCCTTCTTTACAAAAAGAAAGAAATAAGAATTCAAAAATCCTTAGTCTTTCATGACATGGGCATCCTCCACTCTGGGCTTCTGGCTGAAAAAAACTGAACATGTAAACTGTTATAATCTGCTGTTTAACAGCTTAGACAACTGCAATGTAGAAATGGGGATTCCTTGGCCAGAATTCTTTCTCAGGAGAAGCAAACAAACTCCTCAATCCCGATGAGTCAGTTATTCCCAAGTAACATAATTCTTTATTCTCATGCATGAATATCTTTTTTTTCTAAATGAGTTTGTTGGAATACCTGTACTAAATTTGTAGATGCAATTTAGTAAGTCCTGCTAAAAGCACCGGTTCCTGCTTGATCATTAATGTTAAGCAATTATGAGTCTGCTCAGTTGTTTCGATGAGCATGTTATATAACATATGACATGGATTTTCGGTTCATTCCTAGTGACCTCGTGCGCTTTGACAAGCTGTCACATTGTGATTAGTAAACAGGGATGGCAGTGCGTCGGTGTAGGCCGGTCGAGCAGGTGTGTAACTGGAAGGAGACCACGTGATATGAGAACCACACGGTCAGATTTAGACAGCATGCAGAGAATCAAGATAGACAGCTGATCAGAGGCGTTAGTGTCATCTCTGATGATACGGCTTGCAAGGGAGTGCAAGCGTTGGCATCCCCTGGCTCCCAGAAGAAGATATGGGACAAGAAGTCCCCTCTCTGAGTATATGTCTCTCCATCTATCTCTCAAACTAACAACAAATGATGGGCCCCTTTCAAGAATAAAATGAGAGATATATTTTTATAAAGAAGTGTTTCGTTCATTGAATTTCGTAAATCACATATGAGAGTATACAACAAGTAACCACTTAGTAACACCAGATACTTTAAGCAACCTGAGACCTGTGTCCCAAACTAAGCAAAGCTTAGTAAAGAACTAGATATTTTCTTTGTTGAACTCACAAAAAAAAAAAAGAATTGTTATCATACAAAAGAGCTGCTTGGAAAAAATTTTCTTCAAAATACCTCGAATAATTTTCAAGTGACAAATATTTTTTATTGTTTAGATAAGCACAAATTTCAGGTTTGACCAACTTTTATCCTCTTCAAAAATAATGAACAATCAAATACTCTGATTTAATGATTATCATTAAATATAGAAATAAACACAAAACTATTTTATATGAGTCCTACATAGCTATACCATACGTTGATATAGTTGTTTGGTTGGTCGGGTTTTATGGCAAATCAACCCTAGTTGGTTATTTAATGCCAAATTCTATTTTTACATATTGAATATAAATTAAAGTCAGCAACCATAGTCGAGGGTGACCAGAAGGCTCCCTTTTCAATAGCTACTACATCAAGGTGTAGGGAAGGGTGCTCCTCCTTTCCTTGGATTGCTCTACTTTACCCTTGATATGTACCTTATATTGCTGAGTGTTAAGCAAGGAGGGATCAAGTACCATTTTTAAAGTCTTTGGTATGACGTGACCTTGGTTTGAACCCAGGTCTCCCAAACCAATGGCAAACACTCTACCCACTTGGCCAATGAGCCAAATATATATGAATTATAAATGAATAGTTTGTAGATAAATAAAGCAGAACTCATTTGTTTGCACTCAGATCAGAATACTTTAAGCCATTTAACTCTGTGCACACAAATGATTAATATTACATAGAATTATTAGTGTTTAATAGGAATACTTGAAACCATTTAACTAACACTAATAATTCTATTTAATTTAAATCATTTGTTTTCACACAGTTAATTGGTTTCAAGTATAGCTATGTAACACTGATAATTAAATTCAATATCAGTCATTTGTTTACTCATAGTTAAATGGTTAAGCAGTTCTATGAGACCCTAACAGGTATTACCACTTTGAGTCAGAGTGGAGCTGAGAGTAATGGCAGTGAAGGGCTACTCCACATTCCCCAAAGCTCCAGGACTGAAGCCTCACCATCAGATAATTTAGTATCATATCCAGGACACTCGTCACTGGGGGAGGGGCTTACTCCTCTGCTATGATGCTGGCGGCATATTTCACAGCCACAGCTGACTGTGCTGTTGATATAGTTGAATTATGTTTTAACTGTTTAACCCAGGAGTATCAAATACAAGGATACAAAAAAGCCATTATGTCTTGGGGTGAAGCATGCCAAAAAATGAGATTGAGAGTGGGTTCTATAATTAAGCTGTGAGGGAGACTCTGTTTATCAAAATTAATGAGCATATGAAGAAAATACCTGGGTGTTAGGTGGGCTTATACAAAAAGTCCACTGTGAATAAAAATAGAAAAATTAATTGAAGTGGCCAAGTTTTAAGAAAATGTTTGTTACAAAAATGATTCTTTTGTGCTCTCTAGTTAAGTAGTCCAAGTGCCAATTGATGTTTGAGATCTTTGTTCTTGTTATTCTAAATAACTTAATGTCTTAAATTTCATTCTTTTAATGAGTAGTGTTCACCAATGGTCCGGGAGACCGGGGTTCAGTCCCTGGTTGAGTCATACCAAAGTCTCAAAAAATGGTATTTGATGCCGCCTTGCTTAACAATCAGCATTATAAGGTAAGGATCAAGGGTAAAGTGGAGCAATCCAGGACTTGTGCCCTCCCCCCTACTCCTTGGTGTAGTAGCTATTGAAAAGGGAGCCCTTTGGGTCACCCTCGACTAAGGTCACCAACTTTACTTTTACTTATAGTATTGTTCTTTATTTGTAGATATATTCTTGAACATATTGGTTTACTTGAAAATAAAGTAAGTAAAGTTGGCAACTGTAGTCAAGGGTGACCCGAAGGCTTCCTTTTCAATAGCTACTACACCGAGAGGAGGGCGGTATTCCTTTCCCTGGATTGCTCCACTTTACCCTTGATACATACCTTGTAATGCTGAGTGTTAAGCAAGGAGGCTTCAAGTACCATTTTTTAAGTCTTTGGTATGTCTTGACCTAGGATTGAACCACAGGCCATTGGCAAACACTCTACCCACTAGGCTAATAGTACGCATAAAATTGCTTTGTTTTTCATTATATAGGGAAGGACTCTTTCCTTCGATTATACAATCATACAATGTTATTACCTTTCATTCTGTAACCTGTTTTCAAGTGAAAAATAATAATAGTTTAAATGTTGTTTAATTTCTTTTCTCTAAAAATATAGAATGCCTATGAGTACTTTCATACCAAGGAACTGAAACTCTGTAATCAATGATAAAATTGCAACACCTCATGTATTGTATATATATATATGTAGCAGTCAAAAAATACATACATCCCTTATTTTTATATATATATATAAGGGATGTATGTATTTTTTGACTGCTACATATTTATTTTTTGTGGCTGTGCCAACACTGCTATATGGATGCACTACATGAATGCTAACAAAACACATGGAGAAAAAATTAAACAGAAACTACACAATGCTATGTGCTGTTTTAAACAAGTCCTGGAAGCAACACCCCACTAAACTAGTTGTACAACCACTCACCTCCCATTTCACAAACCATTCAAGTAAGATGCACAAAAGATGCAAGGCACTGCTTGTGAACTCATAAGTGACATTCTCTTATGGATCTCTACATATGGACATGCGAGCATTGGCTGACCAGCAAAGACATATTTATCAACTCTGTGTGAACACTGGATGCAGTCGAGAAGACCTACCAGAAGTGATGAATGACAGGGACGGTGGGTGAGAGGGAGTCAGGGAACTCCATGCTGTTGGCACAATTTGATGATGATGATGATGATGATATCTATATTTTGGTTAGTTTCAATATTTGGCAATGAATAATACCTAATAATATCCATTTTATTGTATAAAATTCCACTATATTTAATAAAATCTTAGTATCTTTTGTTTAGAAGAAAATTAACTTTTTATAATTGTTTGGAGTGTATGGATTTATTAGAGATACTGTATTTATAGAATTAATTAACATTTTGTATAATTAAGTATTGGTTTACGTTTTGTGTTCAATATTGTCAGTAGTATTAACAGTTTGTTATGGGGTGGAGCTACTTTTTTTTCACTTTTTGAATAGGGTGTGTCCTTTGCTCCTAAACTCTTGAAAAACAAAGGACTAATTGTAGTTTGTTTAAAGAGTCGTTCGGACTATTGATTTTTCTTCTCTTTTTTTTTTTTTTTTTTTTTTTTGATACCACAATGTTTCAGGTATAAAATTTGAATAGAAATTATCAAATTATGTCTTCTTGGTGGTGCAAACAAATAATAGTCCATTAAAACATACACACATAAATTGGCCACCTCATTGATTTTAATGGCATGTCAACTTGCCTGGGGTTATTTTATACTTAAAAATTAGGGAATTGCATACATTGTACATTTGTTTTTAACATTTTTGTACACAGTTATATGATATCAGGTATTCCTATCAAATACTAATAATTGTTAGATATCTACTTGACCATTAATGGGACCCTAACTGATACTCTCACTCCAGGTCAGAGTGGACCTGGCAGTAATGTTAATGAAGGAGTATTCCACTCCCTTTAGAGCTCAAGAACTAGAGTCTCACTTGGCTACTCAAGGAAAGCCATAAAATGGATTAGTCAAAACATGATGACAATGAAGATAGCTAAAAGTATGAGATAAAATCTGAACAACTCTTGTAATGATAAGGTATCATTAAAAAATTTTGTTTTATTTACTAATATTTTATTCATACACTCTGACGGTTTAATTAAAGTAAAAATGGAATCAAAGCTTTGAACTGGTTTTCATAGCAACAGCCATTTTCAGAGAAAAGAATACTATTACTCTATGAATTATTTGGAGAGTTAGCTTCAATATAGTTCACTTTTATTGGTATTTTCGTTAATCTACAGAACTCACCCAGGTGTGAAATCTCTGCCAAAAAGAGTCTGACAGACTATCTTCTTCTGCACATTCAGTAAAACACATAATTTCCAGGTGAGTTTCAATAAAAAAATTAAATGAAAGACAAGTAAAATTTTCCAAAGATGAAAGAAAATACTAGTTAAGTTTGCTAGATTATATTTTCAAAGATGTTAATAAATATCCAAGAAGTGTATTTGTATAAATATGAACCATTAATTCTTTCATGTTAATTTTAATTGCTTTTAACTGCAACTTATTTAAACTTGAGTCTATGGCAATTAGAAAACATCACAGAAGATTGAAAATAAAGAAAGAATATAATCTCCAAGTAATACTTGAATTCGTGCCCTTTTATCCTTGAGTTACACATTAAACTTAATCACACGCCATATTGCTTTATACTTGACTATCATCATTTCTGGCTGTCAACCAGTAATAAAGCACCTTTATATTTTGACCAATATATTTTTTACAAAACTGTACCTATTAAATCTTAACTAATCATCTTCAACTTAAAAAAGTTAATTATCCTTTCTTGTATGCAGCACGACTTCTCTATTTTTCCATATTCTGAAAGGTCAACCCACTTGTACAAAGAAGAGATTTTACCGAATAACTTTATTTCAACTGTGATATTAATAAATATTAATGAATGACTGAAGGTCCAAATATTATTTGTGGTTCCATTCCATATGCACATTGAAAGAGGAAGGAAAAAAACTAGGATTTTATTTCAAAGCTAAATGTTTTTTGAGTTCTTTTTTTTTTTTTTTTTTTTTTTAGATTTATAAACTCTTCAATGTCCAAAAGGTGCAAATATCCAAATATTTTTTAAAAACTGAAGATGCTGGATTGATTAGGGTCTTTAAATTGATTCAAGAAAAAGAATATATTTTAGCCAAAAATAAGTTCTCTTTTGCAGTCAATCAGGACTACTTGATTGACAACTATGAGTGCTCCATTCATTCAGCCTTGTGCCACATCTAAGCAAAAAGCTTAGTAAATTACTACTTGATAGACTACTTGTTTTAATGTCATTTCTAAATAATGTATATCAATATGGTCTTGTTTTTCTTTTTTTTCTTTTTCTTTTTTTTTTTGGGGGGGGACTGCATTCACTCACTGTAAGTTGGGAGAGTCTCCATGACAAAGTTGTTAATTTGCTGGACTACAACATCATAGTAAGCAATTTTGAACTCCAGTCTAGCTATTATGTTCATTTTCAGACTCCTACCCTTGGGAAAATTATGAACCGGGCCAGTGGCCTAATGAGTAGAGTGTTTGCCAATGGTCCGAGAGACCAGGGTTAAATCCCAGGTCAAGTTATACCAAAGACTCAAAAAATGGTACTTGATGGCGCCTTACTTAACACTCAGCATTATAAGGTAAGGATCAAGGTTAAAGTGGAGCAATCCTGGGAATAGAGTAGTGCCCCCCCTACACCTTGGTGTAGTAGCTATTCAAAAAGGAGCCTTCAGGTCACCCTTGACTAAGGTCACCAACTTTACTTTTATGGCCTACTCTCTTCAAGGATGGTTTTGGGATTAATTAACATACAAAGGTTGATGTTCCGTTAAACAAAAAAACTAGAATTGAACCACTCACTATAAATGTAGTCATTGTGAGTGGTACAGTCTCATGAAATTTTATATGAAGACTTAGGAGACTAAACAAAACCTGGTACTTTTAAAAAGAGATGACCACAGTTGTTACTAAAAGTCAAAATTTTCTTTTCAGAAAATTATGACTTTTTCCTTCAACCAAGGAAACTTTGACAACAATAATTAAGTAAAATAATCACTTGTGTGTGTCTGAAATGGGAATTTTTCCAAGCTGTAGTCATGTTATTACTACTGTATGGCTGCACCACTTGGACTTTAACGAAACACTTGAAGAAAAAGCTAGATGGAAACTGCACAAGGATACTACTGCTACATGTTGTTTTGAACAAATCCTGGAAGCAGCACCCTACAAAACAGGATTTGTCTGGCCACTTAACTCCCATCTCCCAAACCATTCAAATACGATGTACAAAGCATGCTGGAGAAATAAGGATGAACTATTAAGTAGTATTCTCTTGTAGACTTCTTCACATGGATACAATAATATTGGCTGACCAGTACAAATGTACATTACCAGGTCTTTGCAGACATCGGATGCCATCTAGAAGACCTACCAAAAGCAATGGTTGATAGGGATGTATGGCAAGAGAGAGTCAAAGTAATCTGTGCTGTTGGTGCACCCAATGATGTTGTGTGTCTAAGCCATTGAAGTTTCATTAAAATTTGTGGCAATAATAAATGCTACAGTTCTTTTCATGTTTTTATTTTTTATTTTTTTGTCCAGTACTGTAATTTTCTTTTTTAAAATTAAAATAATACTGATTCAGGTTGATACTGAATTAATAGGTCAAGGTAAAGATAAACACTTCCGATTAATATCCCTACATTCCTGTTGGGTGGTAGTCCCCACAGTATAGTGAATAACATGCTGGACTGTAACATCATAGTAAATGATGTTACTATTACATTCACTTTCAGATAAATACACTTAGGAAAGGCATGAACTCCTTTATTACCCTTGCTTTAGGTTAATAGTACCATTATTGTTTTTCTACAAGGATGGCTTTATATACCTTGAGCATGAGGAAGAGAAGATTATATGTGCATCAGGGCATTCCACGATGTGCAGGTGGTCAAGTCCATTCCCTTGGCAGTGATTGGTTGCCAGCTCAGAAGTGCCTATGCTTGCATGCATATATAATGGCCCGCTCATTGACATTTTTATCTGCCAGCTAGACACTAGATGGGCTGCTGAGCCGGTAAGTGTAGTTATTATTTTATCCTATGCGTTAGGGCAGTGGCTTCTTCAATTAATAACCCGTAAAGTTTGATATACCATTAAAACAAAGAAACTAAATCATTCTTCTGGGGATTATTCCTTCTATAAGATTGTACCAAAAATTAAAAATGCAGTTTTAAACTTATCAATGCAACGGTTTTATGTGTTTAATCTATCAGGGGTGGGTGCTTTGCTTTTTTGTTTATTTTTTGAATTCATGACATATTTATCTTTATTTTCTTTGTGAAAGAAGAAAAAGATTTATGAGTCCATCTTAGATGCTCTTTAGTCAGAGACCATATCAACATGAAAAATTGCTGAAATTTTGTAGACACAAGATAAATCATTCAAATAATAAATCTATTCAAATAAATTTTGAAATTTAAAAAAAAAAGAAATGAATGATTTTAAAACAGAAAAAAATCGTTTCTTTAAAGTTTGTAAAATCTGCAGATGAAGTCAGTGGTTTTCAACCTTTATTGTATGATAACAAACTATTTAACAAATATATTTGACTTATGATGCACCCCTACTTTTTATTCTACTATAATGTCAATATACAGTAGTATATAAGAGTCAGCTGACAAGTTCATAAGCTGACCAAGATACTCTTATGGAATGTAACCAAATGAGGTTTATTGTTCACTATTGCAGTCCACACACTTCTTTCATCACTATTGCAGTGCTTTGATGCAATTGGTTAAAAAAGTCATCAACAGCAGATATGTCATCATATGAACTTTTCAGCCTGCTCTCGTATATTTGTCCATAATTTTGCTATTTCATATCATCAAACATGTTAGCCTGTAGCATATTTGTGAGATACAGCATTGGACAAAAAAAAAAACTGAAGGTGAAACTAACTTTTCTTATTACTGCCACAAATTTCAATGAAACTTCAGTGGCTTAGACACACATAGGAAGTGATTATTTTCCTTGATTATTGTTGTCAAAGTTCCTTTTAGTTGTAGCAAAAAATAATTTTTTTAAAAAGAAAATTCTCAGAAATTTCCAAGTTTTTGGCATTTCTGAATTTGAAAAAAAAATTTTATGTGTCTAATCCATTGAGGTTTGGTTAAAATTTGATGCAAAAAAATAGTTCAGTTTTTTCATGGTCTGTTTTTGTTTGTTTGTTTTGTTTTTTGGTTGTTTTTTTGATTTTTTTTTCTTTTCTTTTTTTTTTTTTTGTCCAGTACTGTAGTTGATCACATGTCATACAATTTGAAACCCACTGCTTTAAGTTTTTGACTGCGAAACTTTTAGCTAATTTCATTTTGGCTTGACAAATATTTGAGAGGAGATTCCACGTCTATTACAAGTCTGCCTGCAGCCAGTAAGGCTTACCAAATTAGGGAAGCATGTTCTTGCAAGACAGCTACAGAAAGTCTGTCAACCAGAAGGAAAGTCCAGTTCTACAATGTTACATTGCATTTTCACTAATTATTGGGAAATGTGGAAAATCCTCAGGGCTGTGCATAGGGATTTACCTTTATTGATTTGCTTGCTTATGCACAATGTAGGTACAGGTATATCTGAAGAAATAAAAGCCATTAATGTCAGCTTTAAGCTTCAATGGGTAATGGATAGCTGCAAATGAGAATTCTGGCTGCGTAGTAATAATTGCCTACTGCACAACCTTCAAATCAGGTTTTCTTCTCTAAAAAAAGTTTTAAATCCAAAGTACAAAATAATCTTTTTGCTTACTGAAGCAGGTGTTTCGCATCTTAAAAGTACATTTTATTCAACTCAGCTATGGTTGGTTAGTTGGCTTACTTATCTCAAAGTCATTTTAGCAATTATATGAGGGTCATTCAGTAAATAAAGTGAATTTTGCTTAAAGAGTTTACAGTTGCACTTTTTTCTAGGAAATCAATAATGATAGGATCTTTCATGTCCCAGGAGACTGTTAGCATGACCTTCTTTACTGACTGCTGTGCTCAGAACTTTTTCTTTATTGGAGAATCTGAATGTTTTCATTCCATGTACTGTCTTTTCTTGGAGGCAAACCCATGTTTAGCCAATTTGAAAGTAGTTTTTTTTGGGTTTTTTTAACTAAGACATACTTTTCCATACACATCACACATTCTGCTGTAAATTTCTTTGTTTGCACTTCTCAGCCACCAAAATTTTGATGACAGAATTCTGTTCAATCCTGGGACACTATTCAATTTTCCACCATTTTGATTATTCTTAAAATGAATATTTTTGCAAGATTAAAATAATTTTTGCCATAAACAAATTCCAAAGAATGCAGAAATAACATTTATGGGAAAAAATTCCGAAATTTTTTTTTTTTAATTCTCCTTATTTATTGAATTATATGAATGAAAGACTATATCTTCACAATAATTTTAAACAGGTAGATACTTTTTTTTATCTCAACTAGATCTATTTGATCCTTAGAGGTGATCCTAACAAGTACTACTGCTCCAGTTGAGAATTGACCTCCTGAGAGTAATGACACAAAAATCAATTTTTAAATAAAGTATAGCTGGTTTGAATTCAGAATTTTCCTTAACTTAAACCAGTTACTGCACCAAGGCTAAAGAGACCAGTCTGCCCTACTATTTACCCATAGTTGGAGGAGAAAAGAGGGATCCATGCCTTTCCCAGGATTCAATCTTGGCTTGCTGAGTCCATTTCCAATGACACTATCATTTGACTCAGGCCTCCTGAACAAGAATTTTACGTTTTTTTTTCACTGATATAAAAAAATAAAAAGATGTACTAATCAATGCACTAGATTATGGTGTATAAAAAGTCATTCTAGTTCCAATTGAAGATACAAACAAGTAACTTTTCAAGAACAAATTAACTGATACAGGATATTCTCTAAACCTACACAGCAGAATGTGAGCAATCTGCTCTCATGGGCTGAATTAAAGGTTTGGTTTGAAATTCTAAGCAACAACAAATTCCTGAAGAAAGTCAGAGAGTACAACAGTGGAAACATTATGACTCTTAACATCCAACATGAAAACACTCATCCAAACACATCAATTCATTATTATTATTATTATTTATCTCAAAAATTTAGATGGAAATACTTTTTGCTTTACATTCTTAACTTTCCTTCTCATTTCTTTTCTATTTTTATTTTCTCTTCACAAATTCGTACTCTCTTTATTTTTACACATTCTCTCCCCCTACTCAGTGTAATATTTAATCTTTTTTCCTCTCATCTAAAAAAAATCTTATATAACATGATATGTTTTCATATTAAATAAGGTTTTTGAAATTACTTACTAAGTTTAAAATCAGAAAAAGAAAAGAAAAAGAAAGAAAAACTGGATAAATAATCTTTCAAAACTCATAGCAATTTTTTTTTTTTTTTTTATGAAAACCATTGTAACATGAGATAAGTAAGCCTAATGAACCAAGTCAATATTACCACCAGTAAACTTCCTGCTGTGTCTACATTACTTCTTGTTCTGTCCCTTGAATTTGTTTGAATAGCTCATCTGTCATCTTCTTCAATAACATGGCTGTTCCCATTATGACTAACATTTTGAAAACTGATAATGACTATCATATTAGATCAAATTATTCATCATTATAATGGATGAATGAATACTCATTTTGATATATTGTAAATTTGTACCCTTAAAGATACTTATAAAAAAGTATTTCTGATTTAGATGTATCAAGTTATTTCATGTTTTTTTATGTTAATCAATATGGTATTAATCTTATGATCTGGTAGCATCAATCAAGTTGGTGACTTAAGCATTGGTCAACAAAAATCCTTTCAAATCACTTGAGCAAAGAGCAGAAAGAAAGAAAGCATGAGAAGAAGAAAGTAAAAAGATAATAATCAATCAGGAAAAAAAAAATTGGAAAAAATGGAAAGAACATGAAGTGATGACTGAAGTGCAACAAGTTATAATAAGAGCAATGAAAGGGAAAGAGTGAGAGAAAGACTGAGAAGTGTAGTTTACCTAATTATCAACTGTAAAAAACTAAATATATTTGAATTTTGAAACTGCCTTTGTATTGCTATAACAACAGAATTTCTCTTTACTATGTTAGTAAGAGTGTTCACCAGTGGTCTAGGAGACTGGGGTTCAATCCCAGGTCAAGTCATACCAAAGACTCAAAAAACCGTACTCAATGCTGCCTTGCTTAACACTCAGCATTATAAGGTAAGGATCAAGGTTAAAGTGTTGCAATACAGGGAATGGAGTAGCACCCTCCCCTACACCTTGTTGTTGTAGCTATTTAAAAGGGAGCCTTCATGTCACCTTTGACTAAAGTTGCTAACTTTACTTTTACTTTTATGTAAGTAAATCAGGTTGAGTTACCAATATATAATGTATATATATATATATATATATATACTTTAAGAAAAACAACAAAACCAGTCACATAGGATTATAAATTTATTTCCATCCTGTTACACATTTTTTTAAATTTCCAAAAACACGAAAAAAAATTAACAGGACTTCTTTAGATCTTTTAGATAAAAAACTAGAATAGACACAGAAAAGTGGGAGGGGTGAAGAGTTATCTCCTCATTAAGCCCACTTCCGTTTTAAATTTTAATTTCGGTGAGAAATGTAGTAAATTTATTTTTAAAAAATTTTTTAAACATCGATTGACAAAATCAAAGAGAATGGCTTCGAACTGACAAAGAAAAGAAGCAGAAGATACCCCGCAACAACAATTACCGACGCCGACTACGCCGATGACATAGCGATACTGGCAAATACACCTGACCAAGCCAAAACACTTCTGCATAGTTTGGAACGAGCAGCAGCAAGCATAGGCCTCTATGTTAATGCACACAAAACGGAATACATGTGCTATAACCAAACAGGGGACATCTCCACTCTAGAAGGAACCCCACTTAAACTAGTAGACAAATTCACGTACCTAGGAAGCAGCGTCGAATCAACCGAAAAGGACATCAAAATGAGGCTAACGAAAGCATGGACAGCTATCGATAGGCTATCGATTATATGGAAATCAGACCTGGCCGATAAAATGAAACGCAGTTTCTTCCAGGCAGTGGTCACATCGATACTGCTATATGGATGCACTACATGGACGCTAACAAAACGGCTGGAGAAGAAACTAGATGGCAATTACACAAGAATGCTGCGTGCAATCCTGAACAAGTCCTGGCAGCAACACCCCACAAGACACCAACTGTACGGCCACCGGCCCCCTATCACGAAAACTATTCAAGTTAGACGAACCAGACATGCAGGACACTGCTGGAGAAGCAGAGATGAACTCATAAGAGATGTACTCTTATGGATCCCCACACATGGCCGCGCAAAAGCAGGGTGACCAGCTCGAACGTACATTCAGCAGCTATGTGAGGATACAGGGTGTTGTCCTGAAGACCTACCTAGGGCGATGAATGATAGGGAGGAGTGGCGAGAGAGGGTCAGGGATATCCGTGCTACCAGCACGATATGATGATGATGATGATATTGAATTAGATTTAAACTTCAATTAATAACCTTACGTAATGATACAGTAATATGTATATATAAGGTTCATTCATTAAAGAAAATGAATTTTGCCTTAAGAGTTGGCAATTAGAAGCACTGTTTACAATTGCATCTTTTGTAGGAAATCAATAGTTATGGATCTTTCATGACCTAGTAGACTGTTAGGATGGGCTTCTTTACTGACTGCTGTGCCTAGAACTTTTTCTTTACTGGAGAGTTAGTATGTTTTCATTCCATGTACTGTCCTTTCAACACAAACTTGTTCAGCCTATTTGTAAACAGTTATTTTAACTAAGACATGCTGTTCCATACGCATCACACATTTAAATTTCTCATTCTTTGAACTTCTTAGTAACCAGTTTGATAACAACTTTTATTCAAGCCTGGAACATTGTATTTGATTTTCCACCATTTTGAATAGCCTCAAAAAAATTTTTATTATAAGCCAATTCTCTAAAATGCAGTGATAGTATTTATGGAAAAATATTTGAAAAATTTGCTTTTTAAAAATAAATTCCACTTATCTAATTAATAAACCTCATATATATATATATATATATATATATATATATATATATCCAACCGGGCCATTGGCATAATGGTTAGAGTGTTCGCCAATGGTCTGGGAGACCGGGGTTCAATTCCAGGTCAAATCATACCAAAGACTCAAAAAATAGTACTTGATGCCACCTTGCTTAGCACTCAGTACTATAAGGTAAGGATCAAGGGTAAAGTGGGACAATCCAGGGAATGGAGTAGTGTCCTCCTCTACACCTCGGTGTTGTAGCTATTGAAAGGGGACCCTTCAGATCACCCTTGACTACAGTTGCCAACTTCCTTTTTATATCCAACCCCCCACACATGAGCCGGATCAACACAAATTTAATTCTTAAGTGGCGTTTAACAGGTTTGAATTCAGAATTTTCTTTCTCCTTGACCATTTGCTATTCCAAAATTAAAGATTCAGTCTACCCTACTATTTACCCATAGCTGTAAGGAAAATAGTTGGATTCATACCTTTCCCAAGGATATTAGAGCTATGTGAAATGCAAATAGCTGTGTCTAAGATTTGAACTTGGGTTGCTATATCCATTTCCTATGATGGTAACCATTACACTACGAGCATGCATATATATATATATATATATATATATAAACTAACTATGGAAAACCAATGGTTTCCTGCATATCTTTAATCGCTCTCTCTAGTATAATCTAGAGGTTGATTAGTTGGCAATAAGACCAGTCTCTTCCCACTACAGGGTGCAGGAGCAATATATGGAATGATATTTTTTTTTTAAATATGATAAATCTAAATTTTCCTGATTGGCTCTATTATTATTCAAGCAATTTTTAAAATTAAAATTCAGCTCAATATGAGTGAGCAAGAAAGGAAACCACAAAGAATCTATAATTTGCTTAACACTAAAACCAAGCTAAAGTTTCTTTGTCTACCATATACAAAGCAAAGAAAATTTTTTACAGAAAAAGAGCTTTTTAAAGCAAAGGGGACATGGAGGATTAAACAAAAAATGAAAAGAAGGCTTTTTAACTGCACACGTTACAGAATTTAGGACCCCACAACGTCAGTAAGAAAGCACACTAATGAATTGAAAATCCACAAGAAAATTGTGACAACAGCAATTAAACAAGATTTAAGCCCAGACCTTAACCCGCTTGATTACACTATATGGGGCATTATAGAAAACAAAACAAATGCAACTTCCCATCCAAATATTGGTTCACTTAAGATTTCTACTGAGGAGAAATGGAATAAAATGTCTGAAGAGTTTGTTTTGAAGGTATGCAAATCATTTTGAAGGCGTGTTGATACAATAATAAAAAAAAAAATGATGACCATATTGAGTAAATTTAATATTTTGTGTTTATCTTCTTATTTTGTTGTTAATTTTTTTTAAATTCAAATTAATCTTGTTTTATAATAGAGTCGTTTATAATTATATTAGAATATTCCTAATTTTGCTTCCGCACCTTGGAGGTTTAATTTTTGCAGGTTGCAGGCGTAGGTTGATACACTGATAAAAAAAAAATCATCTCAAAAAGCAAATGATCATATAAAATACTTAATATTTTCTAAGAGATTAAATTCTGATAAAAACTCGTGGCTGATGTAGCTACCAGTCATCTTGCTCATGTTACTGTACCACAACTATAGATATTTAGAGTGTGTCTTGTGTTATACAAATTCATACCATCTATGTCTTCTAACTCATTGACCTATAACATCTGTAATTATGTGTTTCTATCAAAAAGTGATTTTGTTCATCACACATGAACCCACAGAATCAAGCTACATACAGCAACATCCTATCCTCTGGAACTGAAAAGAATGCTCGTCTGGTATGGTGCATGGTGTGCAAATCTTCTACTAATTTGATTAATTTTCAAAGAAATTCACAGAAATGGAAAAAAATAAAAATCATTTGGAAGATCAGATTGATATGTTTCACAAAAGATCTTACATCATCACAATGTATATTAACTCTGCTTACTAAATTTGGTTTAATGGCATATCAACCCTTGTGGGTTACTTAATGCAAAGTCCTGTTTATACATATATGTAATATATATAATTTGCGAGTGAATAGTTTGTAATTAACTTAATTTTTAAATGAGTTAGAGCTCATTTGTTTGCACACAGTTAAATCATTTTTAGTATTGCTATTTCACATCAATAATTTTATTTATCAAGTATTCCTCATTAGATATTAATCATTTGTTTATACAGTTTAAATGGTTATCTCAATGCAATTGTGACCCTCAGTCACTGCCTTCTAGCACCTTCAAGATAAAATAATTCTTTTTTTAATATTACCTTTCAATGATATGTCAAAATCCTCTGGGATAATAATTACTTTGTATGGTACTGATCATGTTTGTTTATTGTGTTTGTTTATTGTGTTTGTTTATAATTTTTGGTATAATTTTATTTTATTTACAATCTTTGTTTTCAATTTACACTGAACGGTCGCAAATGGTAATTGCTACTAAAAACAAAAATATAATCCCACATAAGAGAAAAGAGATTTATCAATTATGTTTTTGATATATAAGAAAAATATTTCTTTTCAAAATCTTCTTTTTTTTTTTACAGAACAGTATTAACTTTAATGTAATTAGTTTGCATCTTCTGATAAGTAATGTTTAAGTAAATATGAATAACTTTTTCCTATGAAGTTTTGAAATTTAAATTCAGAATGATTAGTTATATTCTGCAGTAACATGGCTTGCTACTTATTATTGTTTATTTATCATGAGGGGAAAATACCTCGAATCTTCCTCTAAGTCCAATAAGTATGTATATCAAATTTGGTGGCATAAAACCATTTGGTCATCTGTAGAGGACTGATAAACACGTCATTTCCAATTATCTAAATAAATTATGCTTTTGATTTTAAATGTAAAATTTTTTTGGTAACCTTGACATTAGATAGGTTTGCAAATGGAATAGGAGTGGTTCTTTTCTTTAGTTTTTGTTTTTATTTTAATTAGGATTATCTTAAAGATTATATTAAGAATGGATTAATTGGGATATAAAGTATATCTGGTTCATCAGTGTTAATCTTTTTAGCTTTCATCACTTCCAAAATCTTTGGCATGAAATTCTAATTATAGAAATTAATGCTATTTCAAATTTTTTGTTTAGAAAATTTTCCTATTTTTACTATTTATTTCTAATGATTTAATCCATAAATAGTTGCTACTGTGATTGCAATCTTGGAAGTGATCAATCCTAGCTAGGTCACCTGGGTTGAAGGTTGGACATCTAATGTTGAAAGGCCTGAAACCCTAGAAAAACCCAGGAACTTCATGATGTTTCCCACTGCATTTATTAGATGTGTTTTTATGAAAAAAACATTTTTGTAAAAGAAAAAGATACAAAATTCGTTTATATTGTTGCTTCTCGTTTTTTTTAAATTTATAACAAATGATGGGGCATAAACTTTTCCGACACTGTTACCTGGGGCTCTTGAATACAGACATCATCTCTGTAGAAGGGTAAGTACCTTCTTCCCAATGGGGCCACCTGTTAGCCATGGGTGGTAACCCATAATGCCTGAAAATGGGATCCTGGTGACAGTGATTTGATATCCAGGTACTAAGTGGTCACATGACTTGCAACACTCCACTTTAGCCCCTACTGATAATAGTTGGAAAGACCCAACCCAATCACTTGGCTGGTCATCTCAAGCTCTAATCTATGTAAATTATTTGTATTAGATAAGAATACTTGAAATTATAATTGTGGCCAAACAAATGATTATTATTAGAATCCAAGCAGCCAGTATTTGTGCTGCTATCTAGAAATATATACATATATATACCTGGATGGCCTGAATTCCAGTCAAGAGAATCCTCATTTCTTCATCTTTATTGCCTATAATTAAGAATATCATTATATCACTCCAGCCAATATTTTAGCCAATCTAAACAATGCTGTTATTTAAATGGTCTTGATTCATTCTCTAATTTCCAATATTTTCCAGCCCCTTTCCAAACTTTTGAAGATTGTTCCAAATGCACCAATTTCAATTAGTATCACCATCACTTTCATGTTTCACAGGTTTCTTAGTTCTCTAGCAACGAGTGGAGATTTAGAAGTTACCTCCCCTGATGTAGTAAAAGCAATAAGGTACTCACCATTGCATTGGGATTCCAATGAGTATCCAGTTGGCAGACAAAGGAACAAGTCATAACAGTTACTGGATGCAGAATGGTGGATATTTATCTATCATCATATCCTCATTGAAGCCAGTGGTCAATCAAATCATTGCCACACTGAAACCAGTGGCCTTTCAGGACTCAAGGATTGAGATCACTCAGAATGGAATATTCCAAAGTACTGTAAATACTGGTTGGTTTATACACCAAGAGACATAATTGTCTAGTCTGCCATTGTTGCTGCTCAACACAACTGTATTCTGACTCACTCAGTTCAATATTATTTTTTGCCCTGTTGGCTGGGACTTAGTCAACAGGGCAAAAAATAATGTTGAATTGAGTGAGTCAGAATACTGTTGTGTTGAGCAGCAACAATGGCAGACTAGACAATTATGTCTCTTAGTGTATAAACCAACCAGTATTTACGGTACTTTGGAATATTCCATACACCAACTGCTTCTCTGCAGAGAGATAAGACCCCCACAACAAGTGTCCTGGATATGACACTAAACCATCTGATGGTGAGGTTACAGTAATGCTGGAGCTTTGGGGAATGCGGAGTACCTCTTTATTGCCATCGCTCCCAGGTCCACTCTGACACGGAGTGGTAGCACTTGATAAGGGTCCTATCTATGGGTTAAATAGAACTAAACTGAATTGTTTGAAATAAAACTGTTTTGACATTTAACTGTGTGTAAACGAAAAACTATACTTATACTAAACTGAATTGTTTGAAACTTTTATCAAAATGACTTAATTCAGCATTGAATGACTCAAAAAGGGTTGATACACTGTAAAACAAAACAAAATAACCAATCAACATTATTTTTGTATTCCTATTGCTTATAAAAACCTTACAGACTGTTAATTATTAAATTATAACATTTTATATTTTCAACCATGAGCCCAGATTGGAGAGGCAGAAGGTTTTAAATAGGAATGATTTCATGAAACCACAAAGCTGTGTTCTTTTATTATAAGAAATTTTACTTGAAGATGTATCGATTATAAATTACACATAAAAACATTTATAGAATGTATATTGGCTCGTTTAACACCCTTGTTGTTTCAAAATTATTATGAGTTACTTGAAACCAAATATACTTACAAAAAAACAAGACTGATTTTGGCATTTGATAACCCAACAAGGGTTGACATGGTGTTAAACTAGCCAATATACATTCTATAAATGTTTTTATGTGTAATTTATAATCGTTACATCTGATTATGCAGTTGAACATAAAGATACAAAATTGGAAAAAGCATTAAATAATTGGGGAAAAAAAGAAAATAGTTTCTAAAATTAACTAAAAGGGGAAAATATTTTGAGTCATTCTATTTGTTGAGATAATGAGTTTTGAACAAAGAAATAAATGTACACATTTGAATATTGTATGTTGTCCTATATAAAATGGGTAGTCAAAAAATAGTCTGTAAAAAATTCTTAGTAATTCTATTTAAAAGATTTAGTCTTATAAAATTGAATCTCAAAAAAATCGGCTCCAAGATTTAAAATCAACTATGCCTCTATATTGAATAATATATATCTATTTACCTAACCACTACACAATGAGCATGATATGACAAAAGATCAATTTTTAAGTCAAGCAAACTTAGTTTCAATTCAGAGTTTTCCTTCTAGAGAGATTACCAAGCCAAAGCGAAAGAACCCAGTCTGCCCTTCTATTAACTTATTGCTTGAGGAGAAAACAGATTTATACCTTTCTCAAGGGTATTATGGCAAAGTGAAATGTAAACAGCCTTATCCTGGATTTGAACTCTGGTGATCAATTCTATTTCCTACAACAGTATCTTTTACACTAGATACACTTCCTTTATAAATGATATATTGTTGTGATGCTAGCAAAAGAAAGACACGGGGAACACAAAAAGGTAGATTGAAAAACATATATTCAAATTACAGAAACAAGATACACGTGAACCTGGTTAAACAGTAGTTAGTTAATAGGAAGCTGAGAGTCCAGTCAGGTAGCGACTATTGTCCATTACACAAGTGGTATTACAAGTGAATGTGTCACGTGGGTCTGGATCGACTCTAGTGAACTCTGGTAAACATGTATTTATGGAGAAGGGTGAGTCCATTATGTAGGGAGTACAACATATATAACATTATTTCAAATGTAAAAAACAGTTATTTCAACTATCCATAGTATTTATCACTTCCATGATCAAATTTTTGTGATTGAATTTACTAAGATTTTCCTGGCTCCATGATTTGCTTATTCATTAAAAACTTTAATTCTAGTTCATGACTTTTCTTCAATATATTTAACTGATATTTAAAAGAATTCTTTTTAAATCGACAATAAATTATATGAATGAACTTTTTTAATTAGAGGTTGAGACATTTTGTACCCACTTTCTCATAAAGCAATCAGCATGTTTGTCTCACAACTATTGATTATAAATTCACTTCTTACTTTGATGTTTCATTAATTCTAGAGTCAGTTACTCTAAAAATCTGGAACAGAAGTACAAATCTACAGCATGCATTGTCGACAAGGTTTAGAATAGATTGACTGTATCTCCTGCAGAGGGTTGAGACTCCATCTCCAAAGTGGTGTCCTGGGTGTGTAACAGTAAACTGCTTCTGATGGTGAGGATGCAGTTCTAGGGATTGTGCAATACCCCTTCATTGCTATTACTCCCAGGTCAACTATGATCCAATGTGCTAGTACTTGTTATAGATACATTTATAGGTCAAATAGATCTGTTTAAAAGTTATACATATCTAGTTTGACTGTAAACAAATACGCAAAAAATGTAAATATGAATGAATGCAATTCTCTAACCTCTTTGCATAAAATAATTCTAGATTGTCAAAATCGTTCAGTTTGGTAGATATGAGTCAGCACTCAGTTGCATTATGAGTTGACATGAGTTCTCAAGGACTCTGAGAAAGAAGAGATTTTATGGTCAATGGTTAAGTCCATTCGCCGGACTGTGATTGGTTGCTAGCCCAGGAATGGACATATTGGTGTGTGTGTGTGTGTGTATATATATGTATATATATATATACTAGCTTGTTTCAGTAAAGGTGCAAGAACTGTATTGTGTTACAGCCCATTTTATTTTTGTCTGCCTACTGGATGCTAGTTGGGACCACTGAGCTGGTAAGTGTTGTTATTACTGTTGCTTATTCTGCGTATTAGAGCAGTGACTTCTACATAGATGGGTTGACATGCTGTTAAAATCAATTAATCTATCACAATTATGTATTATAAATTCACTTTTCACATGCTGTTTCATTAATATACATTAAGAAACTGCAATAATATAAGAAGAAACAAGATTAAATTGGATGATTTCAGAAACATTGGTTAGAAAAAGAATCCAAACGGTCATTTTTGGAAACTATCAGATGAATTACTCAACAGAATTTGGTCTGTATATAGATATTGTATTAATAGTGTATATGTTTTGTCAAAAATTCTTCTTTTTATGAATGATGTGCGAAAATAGTAAAAAGCCAAGATGCCCAAGGAAACATGCTAGAAATTTAAATTTGACCATACAAACAAATGGTATATGCACAACCCAAAATCTGTCCTGGAGAATGAGATACACAAACTCCTCTGGGATTTTGAGATACAAACAGATCACCTAATCTTGGCCAGACGACCAGACCTTTTAATAATCCCTCCCAAAAAAAGAGAACTTACAGAATTGTGTATTTTGCAGTCCTAGCGGACCACAGAGTAAAATTGAAAGAAATGAAAAGAAAGATAAGTACCTCAACCTTACTAGAGAATTGAAAAAAAACTGTGGAACATGAAAGTGATGGTGATATTAATTGTAATTGGTGCTCTTCCTACAGTCACCGGAGGACTTAGAAATAAGAGGATCAGTGGAGACCATCCAAACAACAGCATTGTTGAGATCAGCCAGAATACTGAGAAGAGTCCTGGAGACTTGAGGAAACTTGTTGTCACTCAAACTAGAGTCAACTTTTCAACTGAAATAATCAACGCCATTTCAGATTTTATTCTCATTTTAAAGTGAAAGTTTGCTAATATTTCAATAAGTTGTTTCCACTTTCCATGGTATGATGAAATAAATTAAAAATATTACAGCAATGTCTAAGCTACAAGGAAGAGCTATATTTTTCTTTTAACTTTTTGTACTTAGTGATTGCTTTGTCAGTCATAACTGGTACCTTTCACTAAAGATTAAGTCTCTTCACTGTACCAATTGATTTTGATAATGCAGTTATGGGAATATATTTTATTCTTCAACGGATTTTCAGTTTTTCCAATCTCTTTGCAAGATTTATTTGTTAGGATTATTCCAAGTTTTCCAATAATCATGGGTAGAACTGTTACCTTTATGTTCCATTGTTATAAAGGGCAAAAAAAAAATGTGGGTTGATTGATTTTAATTGATTATAATGTAATATCAACCCATCTAGGGTTATCTAATGCCTAGATGTTTGGGAATCATGTTCATTGTATATTCATATTTATATATTTTGTGTAGTTATTTTTGCATACACTCCTTTTAAATTCAAATAATCTTTAGACGAATCTATTTGACCCATAGATGGGACCCTAACTGAGTAGAACTGGGAGTAATGGCCATGAAGTGGCACTCCACAGTCCTCAGATCTCCAGAACTGAAGAATCACCATTAGATGCAGTTTAGTATCATATCTAGGGGTCCAAATATGAGATAAGAAACTGTAGCAGACAATATGAAAGACGGTGATAGTATACCAGAATTAGTAAAAAGTGCTATCTCTTGTTAGATGGAATAACAGCTGCTATTTTCTTTCTTGACATAATCCATTACAATTCTGTTCAGTTTCTACTGGATTCTCAAATAAATATCTACAGCTAAATTACAAGGTATACTAAACAGATGAAGAAAAAGCTTCATGGCAACCACACAAGAATGCTGCGAGCAATATTGAACAAGTCATGGAGGCAACACCCCACAAAGCAGCAGCTATACAGCGACCTACCACCCATCATGAAAACTATCAAAGTTTGACAAACCAGACATGCAGGACACTGCTGGAGAAGTAAGAACGAGCTCATAAGTGATGTACTCCTATGGACCCCTTCACATGGCCAAGCAAAAGCAGGGCGACCAGCTCGAACCTACATACAGCAGCTCTGTGAGAATATGGGGTGTAGCCCTGAGGACCTGCCGGAAGCGATGAACGATAGGGAGGGTCGGGGATATCTATGCTGATGGCACAACAAGATATACTAATAATTGTTATATTACTCTTTGGAAATTTTTCACTCCAGCATTCACTAATGGTCTTTCACTGGAGTCTGAGTGTAAGCAAGTCTCCTCAAGTTTCCAGAACTCTACTCAGTATTCTGGTAATGCTGTAGTTTGGATGATCTCGACTTGTCCTCCAGTTTCCAATTTTTCCAGTCCCCTTACCTAGCCTTTGGAGACTGTTCCATGTGTACCAATTATAATTGGTGTCACCATCACTTTCATGTTCCGTAACATTTTTAGTTCTCTGGCAAGGTCCAAGTATTCTCTCTTTTCATTTTCTTTGATTTTCATTCACTCTGTGGTCCGCCGGGATAGCAAAGCTCACTATTTGGCAGGTTCTCTTTTTCTTTTGTTAATTATCTCTAGGTCTAGTCTTCTGGTCGGGATTAGGTGGTAATTATTATTATTATTTTACTTCTTACATGCTCATTGAACTGGTTTTAACTGATGTCTGAGTGACAACATGTCTCCTCAGGTCTCCAAGACTCTTCTAAGTATTCTAGCTGATTTTAGCAGTGCTGTGGTCTGTATGATCTTGATTCTTTCTCTGATCTCCAGTTCCCCCAGTCATTTAATTGACCATTGCAAGGGCAACAACTACAATTAGTATCTCCATCATTTTCATGTTTGACAGTTTTTTCAGCTCTCTTGGCTTAATCCAAATATTGGGCTATCATTTTGTTTTCTTTTATTTTCCTTCTGAGAATAGAGAAAGTGTGTATGTTTGTTTGTTTATTTCAAGGGCTGCTTATGTCTTCAAAATGTACAATATAGACTAGGGTGTCAGAATTAGTGAGAAAGTGTAGACTGAGAGTGTTGGAATTTGTTTTTAATGCTCGTTAGCTGTGAGTAAATACTCTTCCGTTTAAAAAGCAATACTACAACTTGAGGCGAGATTATATGAACATTGAGGCGTTCCATTGCTCTCAAGTGGACAAGTTCATTCTCTGGACAGTGATTGGTCGCTGGTCCAGTGAATGGGTATATTAGTGTGTATATACACTGGCTTGCTTAATGTGTTACAGGTTCAGTATTGGATTACCACCCATTTTATTTTTTGTCAGCCACCTGGGGCTGTTGAACCAGTAAGTGTTGTTCTTGTTTTTTATTCTGCACGTTAGAGTAGTTACTTCTACATAAGAGGAGAGTCCTCATGGCTTAATGGTTAAATCTTAGACTGCAGCCTCGTAGTAAGCAAGTTCAAACTTCAGTTATATTATTACATTCACTTTCAGATTTATACCCTTGGGAATGTATTAAACCCCCTTATCCCCCTAGCTATGGGTTAAACAGTATCACTGCTGTTCTTCTACAAAAATGGCTTTGGAGGTACGCATGGTGTAATAGTTATCATCATAGGAAATGGACACAGCGACCAGAGTTCAAATCCTGGACGAGGCTGATTGCATTTCACATAACACGGATACTCTTAGAAAAGGTATGAATCCAATTATTCTCCCTCCGGCTATGGGTAAATAGTAGGGCAGACTATGTTAGGCAACCAGTCTTGGAGAAGGAAAACTCTAAATTCAAAACCTGATAAACTCTGATTAAAAATTGACCTTGTGTCACATCCTGCCCATGTGGAGGGATTGGTAAATACATACAAAGATGACTTTGTTATTAAAAAAAACCCACAAAAGTTGATAGGTCATTAAACAAAGAGACCAAACCAAGTTAGACTAAATACTAGAGTGAGTCAAAAGTTTTGCAATATTTTAGTAACATGTGACAGAAATGGGCATCTTTGAATGCTTTTACAAGCCAAGTTTACCTGATACTCAGAGTCCTACTTATTGGATTTATCTCTATGACTTGAAGCACTGCCTTGGAATTGATGTTTTTAGACTTACCCGATCGTCAAGGGTTTTGCAATCTGAGCAAAATTTTTAATTTAGTTTTAATGCATCTTTCTTTCAAATTGAATGGCATTTCTCTACCTAAAAGAAATCAAATATTAAACATGGAATTTTGAATCGTTTCTACACATGCTGTTAAAATCTGAGATCATTTGAATGAGAATTGGTCAAGTTATTAGATTATGAAATGATATCAATTTTTTCTGAAACAACCTGTACATATCAAATTATATCAAATTTTTTGAAACACCCTGTATACATACTTATAGTTTTCTAAGATACCATATAAAAAATATAATAATGATGTGTAGCACAATATTATTTCTGCTGTGAAACTGATTTTTGTTTTTTCAACTCAGCCAGATTTATAACTGTTTTTGAATGCTTAAAATGCCTGTAAAGCATAACATTAGATCTTTATTTTTCTATATTAACAATTTGCTGACTTGAGAGAAAACATGATTTTCTAATGTGTTTTTATTTATTTTTTTATAGCATTTTATTTTTTCTTGTTTTCTTTAATACAGAAAACCCAAAAATAATTTCCTGTCACAATGTAAAAAATCAACTACATATTCTTTTTTATTACCTATGGAGAAAAAAAGAAAAAAGCAATATTTATTGTGTAAACAAATATTACTTGTCTACTTTTTTTATTGCTTTTGATTTCTAATATTTCGACAGTTTTAGTGAATTTATACAGAAGTTTTTCATCTCTAACTTTTTTCTAATTACAAAACTCTAGTTAAACTTTTTTTAAAAAGCCAATAAACAAATTCAACTTGAAAAACAATTACATTTTCTTTTCCTTTATCTCATGAAACACACACATATATATATATATATATATATATATATATATATTCCAACCCCTTCACACAAGCAGATTGTTACACAAGGTCAATTTTTAAACAGAGTTTAACAGGTTTGAATTCAGAGTTTTCCTTCTCCTAAACTGGTTCCCATACTAGTCTACTATTTACCCAGAGCTAGAAGGAGAATTTTTGGAATCATACCTTCCCTAAAGGTATTACCCGTATGTGAAATGTAAATAGCCTTGTCCAGGATTTGAATTCAAGTCTTTGATTCCATTTTCTACAACAATAACTATTACATCATGAGCGCTTCATGTAGCCATATAAAATACTGAGGTGAAAATCCAGAGAGGTATCTTCCAGGGAGATGTGTTATTATCATTACTATTTGTAATAGCTATGATGCCACTCAGTCATATACTTAGGAAATGCACAGATGGGTACAAACTCCACAAATTACAAGAAAAAATCAACCCCCTAATTTACATGGACAACATCAAACAGTTTGCCAAAAATTAAAAAAGAACTGGATACCCTAATACAGGCAATGAGAATATACAGTGGAGATGTAAAGATGGAATTTGCCATAGAAAAAGGTTCCATGCTAATAATGAAAAGCAGGAAATGACAAATGACAGAAGGAATAGAACTACAAACTTACAAATACTTGGGAATATTAGAAGCGGACAATATCAAACAAGCAATGAAAGAAAAAATAGAAAAAGAATACCTCAGGAGAACAAGAAAAATACTCAAAACCAAACTACATAGCAGAAATCTCATCTAAGGGATAAATACCTGTGCTGCTCCCCTCCTAAGATACTCAAGACCATTCTTAAAGTGAACCAGAGAAGAACTTCAACAAATTGACCAGATAACAAGAAAACCCATGACTATGCATAAGGACTTACATCCCAGAGATGATGTAGACAGACTTTATGTCTCAAGAAAAGAAGAAGGAAGAGGATTCACTGCATTCAAGATAGTATCGATGCATTGATACAAGGACTAGAAGACTACATCGAAAAGTGCAGAGCAAGACTGATTACAGCAACTAGAAACAATATAGACAACACAAATATCAACAGAACAAAAATGAAAAGAAAAACAACTGTATGGACACTTCAACCAACGAACAAGCAAAATCTCACTCAAGAAAATTTGGACATTAATAAGAAAGGGAAACCTTAAGAGTGAAAGTGAATCTCTTCTGATAGCAACACCATATGGACTATGTCAAAGCAAAAAATAAACAAGATACAACAAAATAGCAGATGTAGGTTATGTGGTGATAGAGATGAAACGATCACTCACGTAATATGCGAATGCTGTAAATTAGTACAAAGAGAGTATAAGACTAGATATGACTGGATGGAGAAGGTGATCCACCAGGAATTGTGCAAGAAGCTTAAAGTTGACCATACAAAAAAATGGTATATGCATACAGAAACTGTCCTAGAAAATGAGACACACAAAATTTTGGGGGATTTTGAGATACAAACGGATTATCTAATCTCGATCAGATGACTAGACCTAGTGATAGTTAACTAAAAAAGAGAACCTGCTGAATAGTGGACTTTGCTGTTCTGGCTGATCACAGCTTAAAACTGAAGGAAATGAAAAGAGAGATAATTAACTAGACCTTGCTAGAGAACTGAAAAAACTAGAGACCATCCAAACTACAGCATTATTGAGATTGACCAGAATACTGATGGTTGGTTGGTTGTTAGGGTTTTATGGAATATCAACCTTTGTAGGTTATTTAACGCCAAATTCTGTCTATATGTATATACATTCAACCAAGGATTTCTGAACGAATACTTAATAGGTAAAATTTTCTACGAGCAGGATTTCATTTGATCCTATTTACCAACCCCTCCGCTCGGGTAGGATATGACACAAGGTCAATTTTTAAGCGGAGTTTAACAGGTTTGAATTCAGAGTTTTCCTTCTCCTAGACTAGTTGCCTCACCAAGGCTGAAGAACCAAGTCTGTCCTGCTATTTACCCATAGCTGGAGGGAGGATAATTGGATTCATACCTTTCCCAAGGGTATTAGTGCTATGTGAAATGCAATCAGTCTCGTCCAGGATTTGAACTCATGTCGCCGTGTCCATTTCCTACGACGATAACCATTACACCACGGGCACATGATTAATCGCCCAGAATACTGAGAAGAGTTCTGGAGACTTGCTGCCAATCAAGACTCCAGTGGAAAACTATCTGCTAATGTTAGTATGAAAAGTCACCAATTTAATGTACAGAATAACAACAACAATAATCAACAGAGCTGTAACTCTCAATACAAATCCTACACTACTACTAAACAAGCTGGTATATATATATATACACCAATATGTTCCCTCCTGGGCCTGCAACTACTCACTGTCATGGGAATGGATTTGACCACATGGGCACAATGGAATGCCCCAATGTGCCATAAATAACTCTCCTTCTTTAGAGTCCTGTCAGATCGTATCTCTGATCTAACTCAGCATGTTATGCAACCAAGTGCTGACTCTAATAAACTACCATACTCAATTATTCAACACACTCAGATGAGTAAAATAATTATAATAATAATAATAATAATAATAACTAACTTGTTTTTATTTTGATACTTAAACTTAGCCAGTAATTTACAAAGAAAACTTAATAATTTTTAAAAAATGTATATTAATAGATTATCATTATCTATTATTACTTTTTCTCACTTCTTTGCAATTAAAAAAATAAAGGCAATTAGGCTAATTACGATTTGATATTCAGTTTATTTTTATCTGTTAACAAATGAATGTGGAAAATTTTTCATTAGAATAGAATGATTCATTGACGGAAGCATTTATTACTTTTGAAATATCCTATCACCTTTTTGTTAAGAAATAAACTTCCAAAATAAATTTTCAAAGTAAGCATTCTTTTTTATTTATTATACTCATCTCTCTCTCTCTCTCTCTCTCTCTCTCTCTCAATTCCACTGAAGCAGACAACAAGTATTTAATATATAGCATTACCATTGCTTTGCTTTCTTTTCTCTCTTATGGGTTGCATATTCTTTTTTATTTTAACAATAAACATAAAAATGATAAAACTTATAAATATATTTAAGAATTTAGTAGATTTGTATATTTGATGCTTCAATATCACTATTATGATGTTACCAAGTAAGATATTTGGTTTTAAGTCCATAGTTCAGTGTCCCCTTTTTGTTGTTATTTATTTATCAAACTTAACTTAGTGGGGGTTTCCTCGTGGTGTAATGGTTAAAGCGATAGACTGCGGGATCGTAGAAAGCGAGTTCTTACTCCAGTCGCGCTATTACGTTCACTTTCGGATAAATACCCTTGGGAAAGGTATGAATCCCCTTATCCTCCCAGCTATGGGTTAGATAGTACAACTACTGTTCTTTGGCATTAGCTTTGGCATCAAATAACCTACAAAGGTTGATATGCTATTAAACAAAGAAACCAAACCAAACCAAACTTAACTTAGATTTAGTACAAAGCCAGAGGTTTGAGGTGCCCTGTGACAAACTCACTACTAATGGTCTGTTAACCATTACACTATGTGAGATGCCCATGTCGTCTTTTGTATATCTCCATTTTTCTCTTAATAGCCCAACGATAAAGCCAAGGAAAATAATCACTTCCTATGTTTATCAATCCCATTCCCTCATATGTAAATTACATACAACCGCTATCCAATGATCACAACTATCCCCATTATGATTTATTTCAATTGTTAAAAATTTTATCACAAGTTCTGTGACATTAGCATTTTATATTACAGGACATACATAGTAACAGATTATTCTAATTTTGATAAAAAATTAAAATAATTATCCTGTAATATGATTCAACAAGTTAGTTTGACCACAGAAAGTCATTATGAGGAACAATCTAAGAACATGTTACTAAATGAGGTCCTAGCATGTCATCTGGTAACATGATCAAGATTATATGACTTCAAGTATGAAAAGATTTTATTTTGTTTAATTATTCAAAACCTACTCAACTTTAATTTTTAGACAAACAAAAAACAGTGAAAAAATCTGTACTAATTTATATTATTGCCACAAATTTTGATGACACTTCAATGGCTTAAATACACATAGGAAGTGATTATTTTCCTTGTTTATTGTTGTCAAAGTTCCCTTAGTTGGAGCAAAAAGTCATAATTTTCTAAAAAGGAAATTCTCAAAAATTTCCTATATTTTCATATTTCTTAGAATTTTCGTTTTAGATATTTATGACTTTTCACTACAACTAAAGGAAGTTTAACAATGACAACCAAGGAAAATAATCACTTCCTATGTATTTCTAAGCCATTGAAGTGTCATTAAATGTGGTAATAATATAAAATGCACCAATATTTTTCACTGTCTGTTTGTTTTTTTGGGGAGAATGTTTGTCAGCTTCTGTATTTACTTAGCTTAGTTTGACACAAGGCCAGAAATATTGAGCACACAGTGAGAATTGGACTCCTTTTCTTGTTGTAATGGTTAATAAGTTCTTTTTGAAGATCAGTTATTGCTGAGTAGTGAATACAATCTTCATTTGTGCCAAATGTAAGCTCTGCTTAGTTTTTTTTTTTAGGACACCCCAAATGGTTAGCAAGCTAGGTTAGCTGGTTATTACTAGTGAATTTGATTCTCACTGGGTGCCCCATACCTTTTGGTTTTGTACGAAACTAAGTTTTAGTTAAAAACTATATACTTTGATTATTATGAAAGCATTATTAATTCAAACTGTATTTTTATAACTGTTTCAATTAGAAAACTTATCTCCTATATTAATAGAAGTTTATTTGTATGCACTCTGTTGTCAGGGCCGTAGAATATAATGACTGTATAGGGGTAAGACGCACACACCCAAAAAACAGATGTCAGGGCCGTAGAATATAATGACTGTATAGGGGTAAGACGCACACACCCAAAAAACAGATGTCCTATGTTATGACACTAAACTGCATCAGATCGTGAAGCTATAGTTCTGAAAATCAGGATAGTACCCCTTCATTACCATTACTCTCAGGTCCACTCTAACCCAGAATGGTCGAACATGTTAAGGTCTCATTCATGGGTCAAATAGATCTGTTTAAAATTATTTATATTCAATAAGATTGTGTGCAAAAAAAAAATCTATTTAGAAACCACTACACAAAAAATATGAATATGAATGCAATTCTCTAACCTATAGATATAAAAAAAACCCTAGATGTTTTGACATGCTGTTAAAATCAATCAATCTTTATTTGTAGAAGCTAAAATACTGAAATATTAGTTTTTTTTCAGATTTGAATGGGCAAAGAAAATAATATTGAGTTTTTTCTATTTTTAAAATAGAAAATAGTTTATTTGCTGAATAGCCAATGCAGTGTCAGGAAAAGTTATCTTTACTTACACAAACATTCTCATCTGCAATGAAATATTATGTATGTTTATGTATATATATAATCAGCAGTAACCATTTTGAGTTTACTGCTGGACAAAAGCTTATCTCTATTCCTTCAATAACAACCCTGCTATGTCTTACCAACAGACTCCAGTATTGTTAGATCCTCAGGTCTCTTTTTCATACGATGGTCATTAATTGTATTGACTCCCACTTGTGTTCAATGACCCATACAGTGAATTCAAAGAACATTTCTTGCCAGGAAGAATAAGCAACATCTACTTTTGTGCACATTATAATTATTTCTTCTATACCATGTACATTGGAGAGTGGTTCAATGGATAGAAAAATCATGCACACTCATTATTGCAAGTATGTGTTAGTCAATGTTTTAAAACAAACTACAGCTAACTCTCAAACTTCTATAAATGTTTGATTTGGTTTTATGGCATATCAACCATTGTAGGTTATTTAATGCCAAATCCATTTTTTACATATGAACAGTTCAATTTCAAACAATTCAGTGTAGCATAAGTAAACAGTTTAGTTCTTTTTTTATCATTAAGGGTTTTCAGACTATTATATTCATCTTTATTTCCACAACGTTTCGGCCGATATGTTCCCTGGCCTTCTTCAGGTGTGTGTCAAACTCAGAAACATACACGAAACTTCGAACTACGTCCTTTATTGAATCCATGGGGGTCACCTGTTTTGATTCCATTAGCCATAACCGGGCACAAGTGTTAAGTATTCCTGTAGTGTTACTCGCCTGCAGTCCAGATTGAACCTGCAATATCCAGATGATTATCTCCTTAGAAGCTTAGGGAACCGAAGCCTATAACCGTTATGCTATGTGTCCTGATGGACAGTTTAGAATGAATTTTTTGGGATTTATAAACTTAATGTTCTTCACTTGACTAGGATTACTATGATTATGTATGATTTTTTTACCTGTGCTCATATTCAGATTTTTATCTAACCTGTTTAATTATTGGTTCCCATATTGTATTCATCTCTATACTTGGTCTACTCAGCTGGTCATTGTAGCTCAACCTATGTGCTGATTTTTTAAAGCATCTAATCCTCCAATGTTCAGCTCTATGGTCAGTTGAATGACATATCAAACCCTATTGGGTCATTCAATGTTGAATTTATTTTCTTTTTTTGTTTTTTTTTTGTTTTTTTTGCAAGCGATTATACAATTTCAACTATCTAATCATGATTTTCAAACAATTAAGCTCCAAGTAACTATTCTTAATACAAATAATTTATAAAAAATTATATGGTTTCAAGTATTCCTATCTAATACTGATAATTTGCAGGCAATTATTATTATTATTCCTGCTTAATAATTATCATTTCTTTACACACGTTTTTTTTTCCGTATTCTGATCTAATACAAATAATTTTTAAACAGATCTATTTGACCCCCATAGATGTGACTCTAACAGGTACTACCACTCCAAGTCAGACTGAACCTGGGTATTCTATACAATCAGAACTCCACAACTAGTGCCTCATCACTGGATTCAATGTCATTCTACAGGACATTCCTATTTCTTTTTTCTTTTTTAGTGAGTGGTATATTTTTGGCTCCAATGACAGGGCAATTTAATAATAGGATATCATAAAGACAGGGTGTTTAAAAAATAAATAATTTCAAAATTTTGTTTTAAAACATATCTAAGATCTTGGCATTTATAATACACAGTTTTTAGAGAAATATTTGAAGTTTATTACAGCAACTCATCACTGAAAATTAAACCTTCTGATTACATATAACAAACTCATAATGAATAATATCTTGGATAATAGTGCATCACCCCTTTTACCAGCACCAACTGCTCCCTCATCTAAAGAGGTAAAGGCTGGATTTATTGCCTGCTGTCTGAAGTACCCCAAAAGGAAACTGAGCTATTTTTGGCACAACCTTTTGCTCTGCATTCATGCACATGAAGGCTTCTGTCTATTCATATCTAAAAAAAAAAAAATGATCAACATCACCTTCCCCTTTGAAGCTCTCTTACATGTTTTTTGTTGTCATGGTGATTATGTTCCAACCCAGTGCATCAACTCTCATCTTAGCAATACACCCATGTTTCATCACCTGTTATTACATTTTTCAGAAAGTATTCATTAGAATCTTTCACTGTTCAACTTAAGTAGTACATCCACTTTCATTTTTGTATTCATTGTTTAAAATGAACCAATGATAAAGTTTTTGTTGATTTTTTTTTTAATTCCTTTTTTGGTGTTTTTTAGAAAAAGTCAAGGTCATTGCTTCACAATTTATCATGAGCCCATTAATATGTCCTATTGGTGCTGTTTTAAAATTTCAGTCTATTTTTGAGCAGACCTTGTATGTTGCACTTTAGTCTAATAAAACCTTGGCACTACAATTTTCAACAATAAAGTCAAAACCTCAAAGTATTTTTTAATGGCCTATTTCCATTGAAATGTTCCAATAAATAAAATTCTATTTAAAATATCTGATTAATTTTAAGTGTTAAAACAAAAATGAAATTTTGTAAATGTATTTTTTTTATATCATTGGATTTTGTTTTCATTTCATTCATTCAAGTTGTTCATTTTCCTATTTGTTTCTCTCCAATTCCACCTGCTTTCATTCCCAATATTTATCTCATGTTTATTTAAAATTTTCTGTAAATGTAATCATCTCACACACACACACACACACACACAACTTGCCTCCAACCTTTTAAAAAAATCTATATTTTTAATTTCAGTGTCCATAATGCTCAGTTTATTTCCTATCAGTTGCCAAATTGCAACACAATTTTTAGAAACTATTCAGTATTATTTTATTTTTATCTTATCTTTACCTCACAATTATTTTGTTTCATTTTTTTACTTATACAATTCATTATAGACATTTAGCCAGTTATTTTCATGTCTATTTATAGTTTTACAAGTTCGTCATTATAATGTTAAAAGTGTTGAACATATAAAAACTTAATTCATTCAGTTTTTCAAGATGTAAATACAAGACAAAATGATTTCTCGGGTTTTGGAACGTAAATAAAAAAAAAGGTAACTTAGATCCTTTTCAAAATTTAATTTAACTATAAGAAAGAAGAATAATTACTGCTTTGTTTTCTCACCACTTTTTTTTATATCTTCAAAATTTTTGCCTTCATGAACGATTCACTCTTGATGCCTCAACCTTAAGTTCTGACCCCAGTTGGCTGGGGCCGTACAATACACCAACTGCATTTCTGCAGAGGAGTAAGACTCCCCAGTGAGTATCCTGAATATGACTCTAAACCATTTTCTTGTGAGGCTTTGGAGAGTGTAACATACTCTTTCATTGCCATTACTCCCAGTTCCACTCTGATCCAGAATGGTAGTACCTATTAAGTTCCCATCTGTAGGTTTGGTTTGGTTTTATGGCATATCAACTATCCTTTTTGTACATATATATTAAATATATGATTTCTAAACACATTTTGTAGATAATATTTTCAAATGAGTCTGAGCTCATTTTTTTTTCACACAGTTAAATGGTTTCACTTATTTCTATCTAATATCAATAATTCTATTTACTATTAATCATTTGTTTGCACACAGTTTAATGTCTTCAATTATTGCTATATATCACTAACAATTCAATTAAAGCATCAGTCATTTGTTTACACATAGTTAAATGATCAAACAGTTCTATTTTGAACAATTCAGTTTAGCATAAGTACACAGTTCTATTTGACTCAAAGATAGGACCCTGTCAGGTGCTACCACTCTGGGCCAGAATGGACCTGGGAGCAATGGCAATGAAGGGCCATCAGTCATTTATTTATACACAGTTAAATGTAAAAACAGTTTTATTTCAAACAATTCAGTTTAGCATAAGTACACAGTTTAAATAGTTCAATTTGACTCAGATAGAACTCTATCAGGATATACCACTCTTGGCCAGAGTAGACCTGTTGGGGGAGTCTTACCCCTCTGCAGAGATGCAGTCAGTGTAATCTACGGCTCCAGCTAACTGGGCCACTCATCTGTAGGTTAAATAGAAATATTTAATCATTTTCTATACTTGGAACCATTTAACTATGTGCAAATGAATTAATTATGTTGAAAAGAATTACTAGTGGCAAATAGTAATACTTAAAACCATTTAACTGTGTGCAAAAAAATGAGCTCTGGCTCATTTAAAAATTGTTACCTACAAAATATTTGTTTATAAATGATGTATATTTAATATATATGTATGAACTGGATTTGGCATTAGATAAGCCGCAAAGGTTGATAGGCTGTAAAACACAACCAACCAATTTAACGTTCTGTAGTGTTTGCCTTGTCATTGCCTATGATATTGCTGTCATTTCTGGATAAATAAAATCTTTCAGTCGTTTGCAGCCTACGTTTAAAGACTTGAACCTTTATGTGTACTCAAAGAAAGTAAATTGCTTGCGAATAGATCTAGTGAGTGTGCTAGGTACAGGATGTTAACATTTTTTAAATTAAGTTTCAATTATAAACATGATATTCTCTATTCTATGCCATCATAACACAACTACTTACTACTACTAGTACCTGTTTGGCATCAGTTTTAAATCCAAAAGATTCTACCAGGCCCTGTATTATGGTTCCTCTTTCCTCTGGAGAGGATATTATACTCACCTGGCATCCTTGCTGTTTAGTGTAAAAAATAAAAAAATTCACGGTGACCTTACCAACCCCTCCTACCCCAGCACCAACTGTTCCCTCATCTAAAGGCATAAGAGCTAGGTTTATTGGCTAGTGTCGGAAGCATCCCTAAAAGGAAAATGCATTGTGTATTCATACGCCTGGGGGTTTCTGCCTAAAAATTTGACATTGTTACATTCTATTGTTGCCAGAAGTGTTGGTAAATTCTAGTGGGGATGTATATTTATATATTACTCCTAATGATACAAACATTGTTTGTGTGAGTATATTGCAGTTTATATGTATATACTAAATGATATGTGAACTTGCTGGGTTCCATTTGTAACAGTGGTTCTTAATGATACTGATGCTTCAATTCAGGATGGAGTAAAGTTGGTTGGTTGGTTTGTTTGTTTTACAACATATCAACCCTTTTCAGGTCATTTAATGCGAAATTAAATTTTAACAATTCAGTTTAGTATAAGAATTGTTTTCATTTACAAACAGTTAAATTTCATTTACAAACAGTTAAATGTCAAGACAGTTCAGTTAAATGTCAAAACAGTTCTTTTTCAAACAATTCAGTTTAGCATAAGTACACTGTTTAGTTCTATTTGACCCATATATAAGACACTATCGGTGCTATCACTCCGGGTCAAAATGGACCTGGAAGCAATAAAGGTGTACTCCACAACCCCCAAAGCTCCAGCATTACAGGAGCATCACCATCAGATTATTTAGTGTCATAGCCAGGACACTTGTTGTGGAGCGGGGAGTCTTACATTTTACCTAAATCTTTAGGCTAGGTAAGTACATACAACAGGTTATATAAGGTTGTATATCAGTAGCAAGGAATGATCTTTGTCTTGACCTATTATCAAATACCCAAGATAGATTGCCGTTTACAAAGCTCAGCTACTTACTTATAGGTTGAAATGGAAGGAGAAGGTAGAATGAGTTCATGCCTTTCTCAACAGCATTCTTGTAGAGTGAACACTGTAACAGCCAGTTTGGTGAGCTTGGTTTGCTCTCTCCATTCTCCGCTGTATTCGCTCATAGCTGCATCTTCTTTTTGTATTTACCGATATTTTTTTTGACACAGCTGAAAATTCCTAATACGGGATAGTTTTGCTTCATAATAAAACCATTGTTAGATATTCTTATCTGCTTTTTCTTTCCAATGAAAATATTTCATTGCAATAAATCAGAATTTATTTCATAAGGATTTTAAAAATCTGTGTGTGTCAAAAAAGACAAGCATTATGTTACCCTATTCTAACTTCAAAGCCATAACATAAAAAAGCAATAATTCCTAATATTTGCTCACAAAATTTAATTAAAAATCTCTTTATATTTTTACTATTACTGGAAAATACTGTGTATATATTTGTTACCAGATAAACTGTAAGATTTATTGTTTTAAGTTAATTCACAATGTCTGCCAACTTGTAACAAAAAAAAGGTTCTATTTATATCAATACCTGTGTACCCATGCCATCAAAAGATTTTGCCATTTACAAATAATTTTTCAGTTGCTTTGTATTGATAATATATCAAAAACATTATTCTGTTTTACACATGTTTGTATATGAATATATATATTGTAACAGTATTGGTTGTCACAATTCAAACTTTGTGGGTTTGTGGCAAACCAAATGCAATATATAATATGAATATATATCAATAGTTTGCATTTCATTTCATATTTGGGAAAAGCATGAATCTATAATATAGACCAACTCTTTCAACAGAGCTTAGTATATGCCAACTGTCGCCCCTGCAGATGGCTAAGAATTCCTGCCCGCCCCAATTATTCTCTGGCTCACTTTAACCTGGAGTTCCTGTTAAGATCCCATCTATGTGTCAAATAGATCACTGAAAATGATTAGTATTAATTAGGAATACGCGAAACTATATACCTGTGAAAATTATTTGTACTAGATAGGAATACTTGAAACTATATAATTGTATGCTAACAAATGATTATTATTATTAAATAAGAATATCTATTAGAGATCATTTGTGTATAAATCATTATGATTTGGAAGGAATACTTAAACCATGTAATTGCTCAGTTGGCTAGGGCTGTAGAATACACTGACTGCACCTCTGCAGAGGAGTAAGACCCCCCCACCTACCCAATGAGTATCCTGAATATGACACTAAACTGTCTGATGGTGAGGTCCCAGTAATGCTGGGCCTTTAGGGAATACAGAGCACCCCTTCATTGCCATTTCTCCCAGATCCACTCTGGCCCGGCATGGTAGCACCTGATTTGCCCCTATCTATGGGTTAAATAGAACTCTGAATTGTTTGATTAAACTGAATAGCTTGAAATGGAAATGTTTTTGACAATTAAACTGTACTTACATTTAAACTGCGTGCTTATGCTAAACTGAATTATTTGAAATAGAACTGTTTTTTGACATTGAAACTGCATTTACACTAAACGGAATTGTTATATATAACTGCTTGAATAATTTGAAATAGAAATGTTTTTGACAATTAAACTGTACTCATGCTAAACTGAATTGTTTACATAAAAATGGATTTGGCGTTAAATAACCTACAAAGGTTGATATGCTATAAAACCAAAACAAACCAACCAACCAACTAAACTATGTAAGGGTATGCAAATTATTTATGTCAAATTTTTACATTAAATGACCCATAAGAGGATGATGTGATATTAAACGAATTAGCTAATCATTAGATACTGGTAAATAGAACAGACTGTGTTGTCTAGCTTTCTAAGGCAACTAGTCAAGGAGAAGGAAAATTTTCAAATCAAACCTACTGCTAACATGTCAGGGATCAGCATGGCTGAGTTAGGCCCATCTCTTGCAGGACTTGAGAAAGGTCTTAGTCTTGCAATAAACTGAGAAAAAGCTTAATAGGATGGGGAATATATAGATATGAAAATATTATATCATATATCTGAGTCTAGCAACATCTGTACAGTATCTTCAGAGAGATCATTTACATGCTGTTGATGATTTTTCTTTCTTTTTTTTTTTACCAATGGGATCCAAGTACTGCAACACCAATGAAAAAAAGTGTGTGGTTTGCAAAGGAGGACCATGTTGAAAAACAAACCTCATTTGGTCACATTCATTCTATGAGAGTATTTTAGTCAGTCTATGAACTTTTCAAGCCCACTCATATATAGAAAAACTTTTTGCCAATGGCTCGGGAGACTGGGTTTCAATCCCAGGTCAAGTCATACCAAAGTCTCAAAAATGGTACTTGATGCTACCTTGCTTAACACTCAGCATTATAAGGTAAGGGTCAAGGGTAAAGTGGAACAATCCAGGGAAAAGAGTAGCGCCCTCCCCTACACCTCGGTGTAGTAACTATCAAAAAGGGAGCCTTCGGGTCACCCTTGACTACGGTCGCCAACTTTACTTTACTCATAACATAGAGGAAAAAAGTAATAATGCTTACAAATTCTAATCAAAAATAGCTTTATAGTGTATAAGGTATAATAAAAAAAATTATCAAGATTAAATCTTTAATTTGTTTTTTAATTTAAAATTTAAATGAAGATGTGGGCACAGCTGGGCAACTTATATTAAAAAAAAAGTGACGATATCACCACATCTAGACGAGTCAATTTTTTGTGTTCTGATTATACTATTAAATTGCATCTCATGGTGAGACTCTGGGAAGTATGGAATCACCTCTTCATTGTCATTACTTCCAGGTCCACTATGACACTGAGTATTTGTACCTGTTTGGGTCCTATCTATGGGTCAAATAAATCTGTTAAAAAATTATTAGTATTAGATAGGAATACTTGAAACCATAATGGCAAATTATTTGTATTTAGAATAGTTGTTTCGCGTCATGAATTCTTATAAAGGATAAGTTTCTTGAAATCATATAACTGTGTGTAAATCATTAGTGTTAGATAAGAATACTTGAAACCATATAACTGTTTGCAAGCAAATGATTATAATCAAATAGAATAGATACTTAAAACCATCTAATTATGCATAGATTATTAATATTAAGAATAGTTACTTAAAACTATACTTACAAATGATAATTGTCATTAGTTGCTTGAAAACATATAATTGCTTGAAAACCCAACAAAGGTTAACATGCCATAAAACAAGTTTTTAGTGAAACACAAGATTGTGCAAGTGCAGTATTCTAGTTCCATGTGACTTTTTTTCATGTTTCCTAAACAGAAAATTTATCTCAAGGCTAAGATATGAGGACATGGAGGACATTAACAGATTTGAGGACATGGACGATATTAAAAGAAATACTACAGCACTGCTTTTTACCATATCAAAAGAAGAATTTCAGAGGTGCTCCAACCAATGAAAAACTCATAGGAAAAAGTATCTTTAATTCCAAATTTATTACATTGTAGTAATGTAAAAACAAAACTTACATCACTTTTGTAATAGATGTTCCCCTGATGATGGCCCAAAGTCGGGCAGAAAGTTCTAGGGATATATACAATTATGGAAAATACATCAATCAATTCCCGCCTAATACGATAAAAGCAATACAGCAATATGAATGGATCAACAAGAAAATATGTAGACAGAAAATGTCTATTATGTTTAATGAAATTTGTATATATAGATATATAAAGGTATATATTCTTTTAAAATAGATATTGCTTTTTTCTTTTTAACTATGAGTTATGATATCTATTTAAACACTAAAACTGTAGCAAATGAAACCACTTTCTTTGTTAACACCTTAATTTTTTGAATTTCAAAATCAGTGTTATAACATGTTCTTCATAATGATCACTGATGGTTGAAAATATTTGGACTGCAAATCAAAAAAAATTTTTTCTAATTTTGGCCAGATTTTCGGAATCTTTGATTCATATTTTTTTAGCATCTTACTCATCAACATAAAAAAATTTTTTTTTAAATCTTTCTTTGATTTATTCAATGAAACATTGAAACATGTCTAAATGAGAATTTGCCCCCTAAACACCCATATAGATACACACACACACACACACACACATACTTGCTAGTACATATATACATACAGTGCCTTCCCAAATTCTTTCCATCCAAAAATCAAATGACTTGAATGGACCAAAACTAAAATAGGCTGACACAAAGTGTCTACCCTATTTGATAAAACATATTTAAAAGAGAAAATTCTCCCACAAACCTTCTCTCTCTCTCTCTCTCTGGATATATATATAATTTTATGATAATAACCCTGCAGTACTCCTCCCATTATTCTCAGGCAGAAAATCTTCTGACTGATGAACATTTTGACATGAAACTTTGAGTTATAAGAGGAGTGTTGTAGGATAGTAATTTTAAAATTTTAGGCCTTAACTTTACTCTGCTCTAGAAGCATTGAGCACTTTTTATAAATAATTTGTTGTTATTAGGATGAATTACATATATAAGTAAAGTTGGTGACCATAGTTGAGGGCAACCCGGAGGCTCCCTTTTCAATAGCTACTACACCAAAGTGTAGGGGAGGGCGCTACTCCATTCCCTGGATTGCTCCACTTGACCCTTGATCTGTACCTCATAATGCTGAGTGTTAAGCAAAACAGCATCAAGTACCATTTTTTGAGTCTTTGGTATGACTCGACTTAGGATTGAAGCCGGTCTCCCAGACCATTAGCAAACACTCCACCCATTAAGCAATGGCCAAGATATATATATATATATATATATATATATATATATAGAGAGAGAGAGAGTAATAAAATAAATAAAAATGAATATAATAATGATGAAAGAATAAGATCTATAGATTTGATCATTTTATATTGTAAAAACAAAGTCCTTTAAAAAAAACTGTCTTTTTTAAATATCATAGTAAAACAAATCAACATTGATTGCAACTCCAGTTTCAAATAGGATTTGGTCTTCTGGAAATATTTTATCTGTGGATTATTTATAAAAAAATTCTTCCATTCAATTATACAGATACTTTAGCTTCCAGAACCTCAACTGACTTCAATTAAATGGCACAGTTTATTATCTAAGTTGCTGATTGTATGGTTGTTAATGCAATTCGATCACTATTGAAAAGAAAAAAAAACTACTTGAATTTAAATCATAGATATTTTTTTCTGTTGTTGTAAAAATTAGAAGCCTGAATAAATCTAACAGCAAAATTTATTTGCTGAATTGTTTTCTGTTAAAGTCACTGATTGGAATTTACTCAAAAATTTATAGTTTGCAAAATCAATGTTCACATTTAGAATTGGAATTACAAGCCTCAGTAAAAATTCAACAAAATTGAATTTATTCTTGGTAAATATATTGGAAACAGGTCTTTTTAGACCTGGCAGTTCATGAATGACTGCAAAAATACTGAGATCAATTTACTCGGTTAAGTCAAAAGTTTTACAATATTTTGGTAATGAAATTGGGAGCCTCTGGATGTTCTTGCTGAGGTTGTGAAGGTAAGGAACCCCACTGTGCTGTGAGATGCCAAGCTCACCTGATACTCTCTGTATAGATTTGTCTCTACAGCTTGTTGCACAGCCTCAAAATCCATGGTTTTAGGCTTACCAAGACCTTGCCTAATCATCAAGATTCTTGCAACCCAAAGGAAATTTCTTCAACTATCTGCTTACTGTTCTGTTATTAACTATATCTTTACCTTTTACTCAACAAATGTTTTTGGTTGCTGCTGAGGTATTATGGCTCAAATCAAGCTTGTAAAGCATAAAATCCCAAATTAGACTACAGTGTACATTCATCTATCCAGCATCCAAATCACATATGAAGTGAAGCAATCTACAACATGTTAGCACACCAACTAGCATGATACTACCAACCACAGCAGGTACCTTCTTTTATTTGAATTGCTTTAGTTATGATTTACACACCACAAACTAGCACTTACCAAAACTTTTCAATCAGCCTTTTACATCTTCTTATAAATGAACTAATTATTTTTAAGTATCTTCTTGGCTTGAACAAGTTTCTTTTCTTTATTAGATATAAATCGTTATCAGCAGACATTTTGACTGTTTGCAAATTGGAATCTCAAGTTTCCGAAATCAAAAATAAATCACTTTCATTAGGCTGAGAATTGGGAATTAAAATTTGTAACCGTTTCCACCAGTGAAATTGATATGTTCCAATTTTGCATGATTGACTGCTATGGGTAAGAGAACTTTGCTATGAGATGAAATGTTTATGTGCTTGGGGTTACAATTCATCACTTCAGACCTTTCACAAGTGATTATATTTATTGGTAGAACTATGTGTGTAAAGGAAAAACAAAGTGTTTGAATGTTAAGCTTTATCATCACCTCAGATAAATAATGTGCCACTTTGATTGTGAAGAAAGAAAAAGAAGGAAAATATACTTCACATTAGAGAGTAAAAGAAAGCAAGCATAACAAAATGGAAAGAAAGAAAAAAGGGAGAGGAAGCAATAATCCTATGCATTAGATGCTTATCGTCTGCTTTAATACAATGGAAGGAAGAAAGGAGGTAAAGAAAATGAAAAGATAGAGAGAAAAAAAGAAAAAGAGAGAGAGAAATAAGTAAAAGAAAGACATAAAGAATGCTTATTTTTAAAACTTATTTCAGAAGTTCATTTCTAAACAAAAAAAAAATATTATATTTAATGAATAATAGAATCTTCCAAAAGTTAACAAATTTTTCAATTATAATAAGATTTTCCATACTTCTTTGTTACCAGGTGAAAATAAACTGAATATTAAATCTGAACTAATCTGATTACTCTTATTTCTCTCTTTGCAGATTGGTGAGTAATAAGTGATAATAGATAAAAAGTGTCATTTAAATCATATAAACTTGAATTGTAATTTTAAAAAAATTATTCTATAGATCTGATGATCTATAGAATAATTTTTTTTATTCAATAGTTTTTTTTTCAATAGTTTATTCAATAGTTTTCTTTATAAATCTATTGGTAAATTTATGAATCAAAATAAGAAAAAGAAAACTTATAAAAAGTGTAATTTCCACAGGTACTGCTTCTTCTTATTATTATTATTATTATTGTTATTATTATTATTATTATTATTATTATTATTATTTACTCCTTTAGAGTGTTTCACATCTGTGTTAGCTGATGGTTTTTCACTGGAGTTTGAGTGACAGCAAGTCTCCTCAAGTCTCCAGGACTCGTCTCAGTATTCTGGCTATCCTCAGCAATGCTGTCGTTTGGATAGTCTCCACCCGTCCGGTAACTTCCAAGTTCTCCAGGCCTTTTAATAATCCTTTAGTTACTGTGCCTAACGCACTAATCACAATTGGCACAATCATTACTTTCATGTTCCACAGCTTTTTTATTTCTCTAGCAAGGTCAAGGTACTTATCTTTCTTTTCACTTTCCTTCAGATTTATTCTGTGGTCCGCTGGGACAGCAAGGCCGACAATTTTGCAGATTCTCGTTTTTTTGTTGATTTATTATTATTATTATTATTATTATTATTATACAACAGTTGCTCCTAATAGCAAAGCAAGTGCTATGAAAGGACATCAATAAAGAATGCAATGATAAAAAGTCCACTGAGAATTCAAAAGACTGTTGCAGACTAAAATTCATGGATATGTGCAGAGGGTACCAAAAAAGAGAAATAGAATCTCTTATCATCGTATTTCAGAAAAAATACATCAGTTTATCAGAGCAACAATGAATAGACAAAAAGAAAAAACATAAAGCAAATGTTATAATGTAAAAGGAAACAAGATTGTAAACCAAAAGTTAACTCAAAAGTTCTAGACAGTAATAATAGTGATATACTGAGAACTGGGCAAATCACTTGGGTTTTATTGTGTAAATGATATCTTCACAAACCAGAGTCTGTCCTCAAAAATAAAGACTAAAAGATCTCTGAAATTTTCATAGTAAGTTTTGTAGATTCTTGGTAACTAACTCTCCTAGAGATTATTTAAAAATGGTCTCAGAATTCCCATTCTCTGTAGGTTTCTTTATATTGGCCACCTCCCATGATTCTTGCTGGAACAGATCATTGAGAAAGAGGGGTGATACCCAAAAGAGATGCAGATCAGCTAACTGAACCAAGTTCAAAAATCAAATCTAGTATTTGATTACTGAAAACAAAGAAAAGAAAATCTGCCTTAACCTTGATATGGCTAAGCCAATTTACCAAAAGAAAGAAAATAGGGAAAAAAGTACTTGGACCTTTCCTGTGAAGGTTATGGAAAATAAACACTATGGTCATATCCTTGATAATTAGTAAACTTTCCAAGTACACTAGTTAATGTAGGCCATGAATACTAAAGGTATAATTGGATGAATTAGAAATTCAAGCGAAGATTAAGACTGTCTAGATTATGTCAGATTATCTGTAATCTGCAAAAATACTGCGGAAGGTGCTGGAAATTTGAATGGACTTGCTGTCCCTCACTTTCCTGGAAATATCAACTAGGCCTATGGTGTGAAATGTATAAAATACAAATAATGTTTTTTAATAGATGTTTTATTTGTTGAGAAAAGACTCGTGAGCTACTTCAGATTTATTTTGTAAATACTGTATACTTACTGTCTGCATCTATTATTGTCATTTATTTCGTTTGCACTCAACAGACATTGAACTGTTTGAAATTGCTTACATTCAGCTGCCTGTATGAAATTAATCAATGTAAAAATGAATAGAAATACCCTTACCTCATTTACATTTCTGAGTTGTAAGTAAACATTTTTAGCATTCAGGTCTATTGATTTATTGAACAAAAATATATCAGCAAATTTGAAGAAGAAAAAATCCAAAACTTCATGTTAATTCTTGAACGAGTTTTTTTGTTTGTTTGTTTGTTTGTTTACAGAGATTTTTCTGCTTTTGGTTCATTTCTTCCCTTGTTTAACAGAAAATGCAGAGCCATGTTCTTTATGCTTTTCGCTTTGCTTATCAGATATTCCAATTTAAATACATATACATAAATACAAGGGTAGACCAATAAGTTTGTATGCTGACACATTTTGATTGGGAATTTTCATTGGAGATATGGTCAGTATCATGGCTATTATTGTAGAAAATGGAATCTGGAAGGAGAGTGTTTGCATTTCACTTCATGCTATCCATCTGTTTTTCCTCCTCTCTACAAGCTATCAGCAAATAGTAGGATAGGCTGTGTTCTTTAGCCTTCTTTAGGCAACCAATCTAAGAGAAGAAAAGTACTGAATCCAAACTACCTTAAGACTCCACTTAAAAATTGACATTGTCATATCCTATCCATGTAGAAGAGATTGGATAAATACAAACTGCACCAAAATATTTTAGTTGCTTCTAAATTTCACCTTGAGCAAGAAAATTTATGGGCTACTGACTTATTGATATACCTACATACATATATAACAATAGAAGCAATGATTAGATCTCATTTTCATAGTATATATAGTTATTCTATTCTATCTATATAATAAAAGCTTTTAAAATGTCTCAAAAGCTATTATGGTGTCATTTCCTTCAATGTGTATATTTGCACTTTGTCTTTTCAAAAGAGAAAAAATTCATACTCATGAGTAAAAACAAATGGTTGGTTAGTTTTATGGAATGTTAACCATTGTTAGGTTATTTTTTGCTTTGCTTTGGTTTCATGGCATGTCAACCATTGCTTGATTATGTTTTTGCTTTGGTTTCGTGGCACATCAACCATTGTTAGGTTATTTTTTGCTTTGGTTTAGTTTGGTGGCATGTCAACCATTGTTAGGTTATTTTTTGCTTTGGTTTAGTTTGGTTTCGTTTCGTGGCATGTCAACCATTGTTAGGTTATTTTTTGCTTTGCTTTGGTTTCATGGCATGTCAACCATTGCTAGATTATGTTTTTGCTTTGGTTTCGTGGCATAGGTTATTTTTTGCTTTGGTTTAGTTTGGTTTGGTTTCATGGCATGTCAACCATTGTTAGGTTATTTTTTGCTTTGGTTTGGTTTGGTTTCATGGCATGTCAACCATTGTTAGGTTATTTTTTGCTTTGGTTTAGTTTGGTTTGGTTTCATGGCATGTCAACCATTGTTAGGTTATTTTTTGCTTTGCTTTGCTTTGGTTTGGTTTGGTTTTATGGCATTACAACCATTTTTCAGGTTGGTTTAATGGTATATCAAATATTGTAGCTTATTTAATGCCATCATTTATATATATATGATTTGTAAACACATTCTATTGATAACATTTTTAAACAAGCTTGAGCTCATTTTTTGTACACAGTTTCAAGTATTGCTATGTAGCAGTAACAATTTAGCCTCATTCCTTATTTTGGTACGTATTTGAACGGATATACATGATATGTAAAATATTATTTTGTTGGTAATTTCATTTTTGAATGAGTTAGTACTAATTTGTTTATAAGCTAGTATTAGTATTGTTTCTACACAGTTAAATGTTTTCAATAATTGTTATTTAACACTAATTATTCTATTCAGTATTAATCATTTGTTTGCACACTGTTAAATGATTCCAAATATTGCTATGTATCAGTAACACTTCAATTAAAAATCAGTCATTTATTACTCACAGTTAAACAATCAAATAGTTCTATTTCTAACAATTCAGTTTAGCATAAGTCATTTGTTTACTCTCAGTCTAAATGTCAAACATTTCTATTTGACCCATAGATTGGACCCTATCTGTTGCAACCACTCCAGGCCAAAGGGAGCCTTGGAGTGATGGCAATGAAGGAGTACTCCACATTCCCCAAAGCATTACTTGAGGCTTACCATCAGATTATTTAGTGTCATATATACAGGACACTCATTTGAGGGGTATTACCTATCTGCAGAAATGGAGTCAGTGTATTCAACAGCTTCCACCGACTGAGCTGTTTAATTTTTGCCAATACTGTTTAATAATTTTGGTCTTGAATTATATATAGTGCAAATATGTATTTTCACAATCATTTTAAACAATTAAACACTTCATTATGTCAAGCAGATCTATTTGACCCATAGATAGGACCCTAATCCTTAATGGGCTACTTAATAACAGTCTTTTTCTCTTTTTTTTTTTTGTTCAAATAATAATAATAATAATAATAAGAGTATAAGACAAGAAACAACAAGGTGGATAAGGTGATCCACTAGGAATTGTGCAAGAAATTTAGATTTGACCATATGAACAAATGGTATATACACAACCAAGAATCTGTCCTAGAAAATGAGACACACAAACACCTGGGATTTTGAAATACAATCTCGGCCAGACAACCAGACCTAATAATAGTCAACAAAAAAGAGCTTGCCAAATTATAGACTTCACTATTCCACCTGACCTCAGAGTAAATTTGAAAGAAAATGAAAAGAAAGATAAGTACCTGGACCTTGCTAGAGAATTAAAAAAACTTAAATGGAATATGAAAATGACAGTGATATCAATTGTAATTGAATAAGAATAAAATAATAATTATTTTCAAACAATTATAACTTTAAAAACTATTCTTCTTAATACACATAATTTGCACACAGTGATGTGGTTTCAAGCATTCCTATCTAATACTAATGATTTATATCAATGTTTTTAAGAACCAATGTATTAATAAGGTTCACAATCCTTTTAAACACTATCGCAAATAGATCTATTTGACCTATAGATGGGACCCTAACAGGTACTACTACTCCAAGTGAAAGTGGACCTGGGAGCAATACTAATGAAGTGATGACTTCTCCCCAGAGTTTTTATAACTAGAGTCTCACCACCTAATACAATTTACTGCCATACCCAGAACATGAAAATGTGAATTCATGCCTTTCCCAAAGACATTAGTGAAAAGTAAAAACAAACCATTTCAGCCAGGGTTTAAATTCAGTTTGCCAGTTCTTTGTGCCATTAACCACTAGATCACCTCCTTTCAAATTATTGATATTAAAGATATTAAAGCTATAATGATTTTAAGAATTCATAAGAGATAAAAATTGCCCAATTTCACCAAATGCACAATAAGATTTTATGCAGATGGACTTCAGTTGTTAAAATAGGTTATTGTTTTGTTTTTGTTTTTATTTAAAGATAATGGTTGCTTTTTGTAGTGTTGATCTAAATTGTTCTTTTTATTTTTATTCTTGGTCAGCAAACAACTATAAACTTTTGAATCGAGCTCTCAATTCTCTTGTGACAGATCATTAGGTAACCAATCTGCTTAAAGTCTTTATGAATGAAAAAAAACTGAATCATTTAGCTTCTTGGCCAATTCCCTGGTGCTTTTAGTTGCAACTGTTGTACTCAAGAGATTATTTTCCAAAATGGTTGTTCTTCTGAAGCCATTCATATCAGAGAGGTTTAAATCATTTTTTCACTCTGAAACCATTTTTTTCTTTTTTTTTTCTTTTTTTTTTTTTCTACACTCACTGAACCCTGATAAACAATTCAAATATTTCCCTGTAACCTTGAGGCCAATTTAATTATCGGTTCCTAAGTTTGTAATATTACATCCAAATAATCTCTGTGTATATAAAATGATTCTGCTTTTCAATATCTGTGAGTAACATATAAATGGAAAAAAAATTTTTTTTCTGAAAACTGATTTATATATCACCCAGAAAACCTATATTAATAATTGGGAATAATTGTTTGTCTGTCCTCAAAAGATGGCTAGTTTGATGTAAATCTTCTTAATTTGGTATGTATACTTATTGAACCAGGAAAAAATGTTAACATAAAAATATTTTTTGTTTCTCATAGGAAGAGGGGTAAGGTTTTCATTAGAAAGAGGCCCCTAATAATAATTGTAATAATGATAATAGACATCTTTATTTAAACATTGTTTTTTTGTTTGTTTTTTGGGGGGGTTATGGCATATCAACCTTTTTAGGTTCTTTAACACCAAATCCATTTTTATAAAAATAGTTCTATTTCAAACAATTTAGTTTAGGATAAGTACGCAGTTTAAATGTAAGTACAGTTTAATTCTGAAAAACATTTCTATTTCAAGCTATTCAGTTTAGTCAAGCAGTTTTAATTCAGCTAATTCAGTTTAGTATAAGTTGAGATTTTGTTTACACACAGTTAAATGTCAAATCAGTTCTATATTAAACAAATCAGCTTAGTGTAAGTACAGTTTCAATGTCAAAAAACAGTTCCATTTCAAATAATTCAGTTTAAAATAAGCACACAGTTTAATTGTCAACATTTCTATTTCAAACTATTAAGTGAAGTGAAACAATCCAGTTTAGCATAAGTATGCCATTAGTTCTATTTAACCCATAGATAGGGCACTATCAGGTGCTACCACGCCGTGCCCGAGTGGACCTGGGAGTAATGGCAATGAAGGGTTGCTCCGCATTCCCCAAAGCCCCAGCATCACTGGAACCTCACCATCAGATTGTTTAGTGTCATATCCAGGACATTCGTGGGAGTGGGGGTCTTACCCCTCTACAGAGGTGCAGTCTATTCTACAGCCCCAGCCAATTGGGCAATAAACAATGTACAAAAATGTAAGGAGTGTGATTGCCTAACAAAGTAATTTTCTGCTCAACTCCCAAAATCCCAAATATAAAAATACATACATGACAAATAGAATGTGAGATATTGTAGTATTGTGGGTTAGAATCTCAAAAAGGTTGTGACTTGATTCCTGGTGACAGAAGAAATGGACAAATATACATTTACAGTTTGGTTTATTGATGTCTAAATAGTTCAATGAGTTTCCAAACCGTCTTTTATAGGAAGGAGAAAACCCTAAAAAAAAGCTTCTAAAATGTGAAATCCAACAAACACAGTCACTCTGAAGAACTCAAGATATTTAACTGCTACAACTCAAAGCCCAAACTTTCCCGAAGGTTGCTTCAATCAAAATCACTTCTAAGTCCACTATCCTGAGTATGAGACTGCATGGTGGTCAGGCTCAGTCCTGGTACTCTAGGGAGTTTAGAGTACCCTTTTGGTACAATTCCAGGCCCACTCTGACTGGAAATGGTATTACTTTTTAGGGTCCTATCTATGAAAATTATTAGTATAGGATAGAAATACTTGAAACTATATGACTGTGTTCAAACAAATGATTATTATTGACAGTGCAATTAAGAAGATTGCAATGGAACTTAGAAAATTTCTAGTTATAAGTAAATATATACAAATGAATCAAATTTCAGCATTAAATAAACTATAAGCCTAAAAGCTGTTAAATAAATCTAACCAAACCAATCTAACTTCATTTGTTTATCAAAAACCTCTAGAATTCTATTGAGGTGGGTTGGTGGATGTTGAAAGTGGGAACAATTGCATAACAATTCTCTTTGGGTGGGTGGATGTATATATGTACTGATATTTTTTTTTAATTTTATAAAAACAAAAAATTCCTAGAAGAAAACCTGAATATAAACAATAATCAACTAGAAGTCATGTTGCTGAAAGACATAACTTATTGCACAGAATTTCAGTTGTTAAACTTTGAGACAAAAAAGCAAAATGGATTGCCATTTAATTGTGAGCCAACAAATGATTAATATTGGGTTCAAAAGAAAAACTTGATAAATAGAAATAAGTAAAAGTAAAGTTGGCAACCATAGTTAAGGGTGACCCAAAGGCTCCTTTTTCAATAGCTACTACACTGAGGTGTAGGAGAAGACACTACTCAATTCCCTGGATTGCTCCACTTTACCCTTGGTCCTTAGCTTATAATGCTGAGTGTTAAGCAAGACTGCCACAAGTACCATTTTTTGAGTCTTTGGTATGACTCGACCTGGGATTGAACCCCGGTCTCCCGGACCATTGTCAAACACTCTACTCATTAGGCCAATGGACCTTTACATAGAAATACCAATGTTAAAAGCTGTGCTTGAAACCAATATTTTTGTGTACAAATGAATGATTAATATTAAATAGAATTATTGGTATTGGATAACACTACTTGAAACCATTTAACTATGTTCAAACAAATTAGCTCTGGCTCATTTAAAAATAATGTTGCCTTCAAACTATTTGCTTACAAACCATTCATGTCTGTGTGTGTGTGTGTAAACAGAATTTGGCATTAAATAGCCCACAAGAACTAATATGCCATGAAATACAAACAAACCAAACCAAACCAAAAATCCTAGGAATTTTCATGATATATCACCAGCAATGTTATGTTACTTGAGGAACATTTCCTGCTCACTATTGGATCTAATTAATCATATGACTGGCAGCAATAATTCTAGTCTTGATTTCTTGCCCAGTGTAGATAGGTACTTTAGCTAGTGTTTATACAATTATTATTACTATTAGCAAGTTCTTAAAAGCATTAAAATTTAAGAACAAAAAATACTTTAGAGGATCGTTGTTATTTACTAGGCACAAGGCTTTACATTGCTTAGAGTACCATACTGTTCCTAAGTAGTTACTGAACAGGCTCATTGCTGCTTAACTTTGATGATCTAGTGAGAACTAGTGCTTTGAATGTATCTTCATTTTAAGTCCTTCAAAAAAATTAGTGTAGCATAGATCTGGCACAAGGCTGTCAATATGGAGCACCTAATGAAGATCAAATATGCTACTTCATAGCAATTGGTCTGCAAGACTATACAACAAGGTGACTCTTTGAGACTCTCCTTTCTAAACTGTAAAATGTTTTTGATGTCCTCTTATAAAAAGTACTTTGCATATATTTAAGAACATTTTCTTTTTCAAAAACCTGTTGATGGAACTTAAAATACACCAACTGTATGCCTTGCAAACAGGTAAGACCTCTTCAGAAAGGAGTATCTTGGGTGTGACCCTAAATTGCATCTAGTGGTAAGGCATCAGTTTTGGAGATCTAGAGAGTGTGAATGTGACACTATATACTGACTTAGCTCTAGGCCTGTGTGTATGGTTGTGGGTTGGCTATGGATATGCATCTGCACATGTGTCTGGAAATAGGAATGTTCACCATATATACAGGTAAACCAAGGGACAATGCAGATGTCAACTAGAAGACAGTGAAACATGAGGGAATCTGCCACAAGAAGTGAGGAGAGGCCAATGCTGAAAGAGAGATGCAGAGGGGTCAATCAGATAAGTGTCTTAAACAGGCCAGCAGATGAAAGCTACACACCAGTCAGGAAGACACAAAAAGAAGTGAGTTGGCTACAAGAGAGAGAGACAGATGTGCTGAGAAAAATACAGAGACAGAAAAGATGTGGTGGGGTCCAAGATAAACAGACATGTAGAAAGGCTGAGAAATTTTTTTTTTCAGTTTAGGGATTTCATTGTGAAGGGTCACACTTCTCCTCTCCAAAAACATTTATTCAACCCTTTGTGTTTCCACCTTGTTTATTTCTGTGTGGAATCATCCCAAGCATGTAATTTAACTCAATTTGTAGAGAAAGCCAACACAACAAAGGGGTCAGATGATCGTACAGTGGGAAATGTGTGCTCCAGGGTTATGTATTTCTACTTGAATTTACCATTTTATTGGCATTTCTCTCAGGTCCAGTCTAATATTTTAGGGTCCTATTTATAGGGCTGATAAATCTGTTTAAAAATTAATAGTATCAAATAAGAATATCAGAAACTATATAACTGTGCAAACAAAAGCCTATTATTAAATAGGAATAGTTACTTGAAACTATATAATTGTATAGAAATTATCTGTATTAAGAATAATTACTTGAAGATATAATTGTTTATAAATCATTATTGTCCTTACTTACTTGAAACCATATACATTCTTGAAAAAAAGGCTGACTTCAGAATTAAATAACTTGATTTGTATAATATTGATTTCTCTGAAGTAATGTATTGATTTGATCACTATCAATCTCAACTAGCCTACTTGACTATGAAGCATTGTTCACTGAGAAATATCCAACCCCAAAAGCACTTTTGAAATATTCAATTACTCACAGTGTCATCTCCATAAACTCTACAAGGGTTGATATATCATAAAACCAACCAACCAAACATTGCCTAAAATTTATTGAATCAATAGTTAAATAATTCACTATGAATAGTATATAGATCTTGTTTCTCATTTCAAGATTGCAAACTTAGTTTACATTAATTATAAATGAAAGCACTCATGTCAAGAGTTGACAGGTGTCAAAATATTACTGTAGCAAATAAAAAAACACATGTGCACTAAAATAAATTATCAAAAACCATCCAATTACAATCACCAAAAAGACAAACCTTTTAAACTTGGTAATTGTGGTGGGGTAAATTAATTTTTCAAACTAATATGAACTAATCTAATGTATATAAACACCATTTTGACATTAATTCTATGAAACATATTCACCATTTTCTGCCATTCTGAAGTTAACTTGATAATTCCATTCTCACACAGCCTTTTTATCTTTCTTAACAAAGAACTGCTTAAAGCGCTTTTTGCAGTCTTCTTGAAAACTGAATTCTATCAAGACCAGATGGTAATTCAAAGGTGTGATATCTGATAAGTGAAAACTTCCCATTAGCAATAAAGAAATAAGTGGTGCATCATAATATTATCTTGATGGAATATTAAATCTTTTCTCTTAATTAATTCCAAATGTTTTTCATTGGTTATTGCTTTAACATGTTCTAATTAGGTGCAATACTTGTTTGAATCATTTATTTGCTTTTCCAGAAATAGATCATAATAAAGGGCTCTTTTCCATTTCAACAATATACACAGCATCACCTTTGGTAGATGAGAACTGGCATTTGGTGGTGTTAGTGAAGTTTCATTTCATTTGTTCTATGATCTCTTTTAGTCAATTCTGTTGTAGAGTGTCCACTTTTCATTGACTGTCCAAAATCTTTTGTTTTTGTCAAAGTTTTCTTGTGTCAGATTTCACTTGTGTCAAAAACATTGAGTTTGATAGATAGGAATCAGCACTCAGTCACATAACAAGGTGAGTTACGAGTTGAAGTGAGCTCTCTAGAACTCTGAGGAGAGAGAGATTTTATGGTCATTGGGGCATTCTATTATGCACATGTGGTTAAGTCCATTTCCTGGGCAGTGAATGGTTGCTGACCCAGGAATGAATATATTGATGTATATATATACCAGCTTGTTTTAGTAATGGCGTGGGACCTGTATTGAGTTACAGCCCGTTTTATTTTTATCTGCCAGCTAGATGCTACTTGGGACCACTGAGCCAGTAAGTGTTGTTATTATTGTTATTTATTTTGCATATTAGAGCAGTGACTTCTATAGTTTTTTGCTGATTTCCAACTCTTCCAGCCCCTTTACTAAAGCTTTGGGGATCATTCTGAGCACACAAATTACAAATCGTATCACTATCACCTTCATGTTCCATAGCTTTTTTATTTCTCTGGCAAGATCTAAGTACTTGTCTCTCTTTTCATTTTCTTTGATTTTCACTCTGTGGTCCACTGGGACAACAAATTCCACTAGTTGGAAAGTTCTCTTTTTTTTTTTTAACTATTACTAAATCTGGTCTTCTAGCCAGGATTAGGTGATCTATTTGAATCTCAAAATCCCAAAGAATTTTATGCATTTCATTTTCGAGGACGGATTCTGGTTTGTGCATATACCATTTGGTAAAATGGTCAAAAATCAATTTCTTGTGCAATTCCCAGTGAATCACCTTGTCCACCCAGTCATGTCTAACCTTATACTCTTTGTGCTAGTCTGCTGCATTCATTGTTATCATTGTTGAATAGTAATAGTTACTTGAAACCATATAATTGTGTGCAGATTATTTGTATTAAGAATAGTTCTTGAAACTATAATTATTTACAAATTATTTTTATTTCCTCCTTGAGAGTTTTTCACATCAGCATTAGCTGATGATCTTTCACTGGAGTTTGAGTGACAGCAAGTCTCCTCAAGTCTCCACAACTCTTCTCAGTATTCTGGCCGTTCTCAATAATGTAGTTGTTTGAAAGGTCTCTACTCGTCCTCTTATTTCCAAGTCCTCTAGTCCTTTTACCAATCTTTTGGTAACTGTACCAAAAGCACCAATCACAATTATCCTTCTTTTCATTTTCTTTATTCTGTGATCAACCAGGACAACAAAGTTCACAATTTTGCAATTTCTCTTTTTTTTGTTGATTATTATAAGGTCTGGTCATCTGGCCGAGATTAGGTGATCCGTTTGTGTGTCAAAATCCCAGAGAAGTTTATATATTTCATTCTCCAGGACAACTGATGGGTTGTGCATATACCATTTGTTTGTATGGTCAAATTTAAATTTCCTGCACATTTCCCAGTGATCACCTTGCCCACTCAATCGTGTCTAGTCTTATACTCCTTCAGTGCCAGTTTGCTGTATTCATTTATTATGTGATTGATCGTTTCGTCTCTATCACCACATAACCTAAATTTGCTATTTTGTTGTGTCTTATCTATTCTCAATTTGATATGATTGTTTCTTATGGCATTGTTTTGTGCTGCTATTAGGAGAGATTCAATTTCTCTCAAGGTTTTCTTTTCTTAGCCACGTCCCAGTTTTCTTGTGTGAGATGTTACTTATTAGCCATTTAAAACATTCATAGAGTTTTTTTCTTCCCATTTTTATTTTCTAGTTATTGTCATTCTATTGGTCTTCATATTGTCAGTATTGTTTCTGGTGGCTGTAATCCATCCTTCTCTGTGCTTTTCTATGTAGTCTTCGAGTCATTGTATCAATGCATCAACACTGTCTTTAATGCTGATAAATCCTTTTCCTCCTTCATTTTTTGATACATATAGTCTGTCAACATCATCTCTGGGATATAATGTCTTATGCATGGTCATTAGTTTTCTTGTCTTTGGTTCATTTGCTTAAGTTCTTCTCTGGTCCACTTCACAAAGGGGTCCCAAATATCTAATGAGGAGTACAGCCCAGATATTTATTCCTTTGATAAGGTTTCTGCTAGATAGTTTTGTCTCGAGTAGCTTTCTGATTCTCCTGAGATCATCTTTCTTAATTTTTTCTTTCATCTCCACTTGTTTGATGGTGTCAGCTTCCTAGATGCACAAGTATTTTAGGTTTCCTTTTCTCCAAGCGTTCTAGTCTTGTCTTGATTTGATCGTTCCATTCCATCCATCAGGTGCCATTTACTGCTTTTCATTACTAGAATGGCACATTTTCCTATGCCAAATTTCATCCCTATGTCCTGACAGTATATTCTGACTGCGTGTATTAGAGTTTCCAGTTCATTTTCATTTTTTGCTAACGGTTTGATGTCATCCATGTACATTAGGTGATTGATCTTTTCCTGCAATTTACTAAGTTTGTATCCAGCTGTGCATTTTCTGAGTATGTGTTTAAGTGGCATCATGGCATTTATAAATCTACCAAACACTTGTGCGTGACATACAAATTTTCTAGTCATGGTAATTCAATTCACAATATGATTCCTCGACTTAAAAAAAAGTAAATGTACATCTTTTTCCTTGCCCTTGAGGTTATCTTAATTACATGGATGCATATTTCCAATCCTCTTGGGAAGACTAGTTAATTTAACATCGTTTGTGTGCAATGTGGACCGGTGGCTCAGTGGTAGAGTTTTGACTCTGCATTGTTTTGATCTCCAGTGGGGAGATCACAGTATACACTGCTGATGAGACCTAATAAGATCAAAACAGTAGTCCAGTGTTTCTGTATGTCACGCTCAAGTGTTTGCTGAATTTTCTGGTCATGGTAATTCAATTCACAATATAATTCCTCTACTTAAAAAAAGGAAATGTACATCTTCTTTGAGTCCTTCTAATTCTTTTGCCATGTTGCTAATCCATTCGGCTTTTTTGTTTTGTTCTCTTTGTTGACATATTTTAGTCCAAAATTGTTCAGTTCCTCTTGCATCCAGTTGTTAGTATGTGTTCCTGTCATCTCCGCCAACTGGTTGGTAGAATTTCCTTTTGTTGTTTAGGAATGTCCTGTTTTGTCTGTTTTGTTTTACCCTTTCTCAATATCTTTTAAATCTTCCTTCTTTCACCAGTACATTCTGGTTTATTTCCTAAAGTTGTATTGTTATTTTTTCTTGTGTTGCATTTTCCTTTTTGTCCTTACATGTTCCAGCATTTTTCTTTGTTTTATCATTTTCGCCTGTTTTCATAGATTTTTTATCTGCATTTCAAATTTCCAATCCAGGTTTTGATTTTTTCTTTGTGCTCTTTAAGGGGACCCTGCTTTTCTCACAAACTAATTTCGCTCCTGCATAGATTAGTTCATTTAATTGAGTTATATTATTTGTTGATATATATGTTAGTACTTGATTTATTTTTTCCATTTCCGTCTTGACTGTTCTCTATTGTATGTTTCTTAATGATGGTAATGTAGTCTTTTTTCCATTTATAATTCTCTTTAAATTTTCTAAATTTTTTTTTTTTTTGTTCTTGTGTTAGTATATGCTCTGTATTGTTTAGTTGTGTGGTGTTTCTATTTTCAGAAGTTGGTTGTTCACTTTGGTTAGACTTTTCTTGTTTGTCAATACTTGGTGTGTCTGATATTGTATCACTATCTTGTTCATTATTTGTATCCTGGTGCATTTCTAGTATTTCTAGGTCAGAAAACCAACCTTTCTTTATTATTGTCCTAACTTGGTCAGCAAGTCTTTGGCTTGTTGTCTGAAAACTACCGCATTCTTGCCAGTTCTCTATTATTCTTTTTCTATATCTTCTTTGTGTAGGGTTGCTCCTAAAATAACAGTGCAGTGCAAGTTGGTTGTCTTCCTTAATCTATGTTTTGTGTTTGCATCTCTGATTTGTGTGGTTCCTTAAATCGTCAGTCATGTACCTGAAAAAAGAACGGCCAACATTTGCTGGATGATGATTAGGTCTCCTATGTTGGCTATCAGGAGAGCACCTGCCTGTTGCCTGGGACCCACGTTGTATCATATTTTGATTGAAAATTTTTATCATGGGTGGTATATTGTGACTATACCAGACCTAGGGGTTGTTTAAAATCTGTGCACCTGTCACAGACGTGGCCTGGTTTTCTTAAAGAGACCTCTTAAGCAGGTCACTCAAAAAAGGAAAAAAAGTTGGGTTTTTTCTTCCTTTCTGCTTTCTTTTTCTCGTTTTAATTCTTGTACTTTCTGTACTTTCCTTAAATTCTGTACTTTCCTTAAATTTATTAAGTCCACATTCAGAGGTATTGTAGGTCCTAAGCAATTGGTTAATATTTCTGGGTTATCGTATGGGCTTATGCTATTTAAGGCAGTTGACTAGTGGTAACCAGTTCTTGTAAGATTAAGCCCTGTAAGGATTATTTCTATGTAGTTACTCTTAGACCAACAAATAATAATGGTAATAATATTAAAAATAACAGAAACCATGCTTATTAATACCAACATTTGAGCAATAATTTAGTTATCTTTTGGGGTCATCAGCATTGGATTAATGCACAAGAGAATGCCTTTGCTGACTTGAGCTGCTTTTGACTTAAGTTCTAAGACCACAAATGCAAACATGTCCCTCCCCACTTTTAGTTTTTTTGCTTTTCTTTTTTTACTCTTTTAATTACTTTGGCAGAAAAAAAAGATTTTAATTGAACAGATACTACCCTTACACCGACAACTAAGAAAAATAATTATGATAATAAACATAATTATCATGTTAATAATAACGTCAGAAAACATGCTTATTAATACGAACATTTGAACGATAATTATTGTTATTATTATTATTTTACTCCTCTAGTTTTTCACACCAGCATTAGCCAATGGTTTTTCACTGGAGTTTGAGTGACAGTCTCCACTCATCCTCTTATTTCGAAGCCCTCCAGTCCTTGTACCAATCCTTTAGTGACTGTACCAAGAGCATCAATTATAATTGGTATCACTCTCACTTTCATGTTCGACAGTTTTTTCAATTCCCTTGCAAGGTCCAGGTGCTTATCTTTCTTTTCATTTTCTTTCAATTTTACTCTGTGGTCAGCCAGAACAGCAAAGTCTACAATTTGGCAAGTTCTCTTTTTTTTTATGATTATTATTAGGTCTGGTTGTCTGGCCAAGATTAGGTGATCCATTTGTTCCTCAAAATCCCAGAGAAGTTAGTTCATTTCATTCTCCATGGCAGGTTCTGGATTGTGCAAATACAATTTGTTCATATGGTTAAATTTAAATTTCTTGCTCAATTCCCATATTATTATCATCATCTACTTAAAAATATATAATTACTTGAGAAAAAGACTGACTTCAGGTTGATATGCTTTAAACCACCCCCCTCCACGAAAATATAACATAAAAACTGGCTCAAAGGATTTTAAACACTTGATTTCGATATTTTGAGTTTGTTGTGTATTTCCTGATTTGTATAATATTGATTTCTCTGAAGTGAGGTATTGATTTGATCACTATCAATCTCAACTAGCCTACTTGACTATGAAGCATTGTTCACTGAGAAATATCAAACCCCAAAGGCACTTTTGAAATATTCAATCATTCACAGTGTCATCTCCATAAACTATACAAATATTTTTTTCTGTTTGTGCTAAATTTTTAAATTTCATAAAATAAAACTGCAAAATATGCCAAAAATGTTGCTTGTTTTTTTGTTTTTTTTTCATAGAAGTCACTGCTTTAATGGACAGAATAACAACAATAATAACACTTACCAGCCCAGGGTCCCAACTAGCATCCAGTTGGCAGACAAAAATAAAACAGACTGTAGCTCCATACAGACCTCATGCCATTACTAAAACAAGCAACAAACCAGTATATATATACACCAATATCTCCATTCCTGAGCCAGCAACCAATCGCTGTCTAGGGAATGGATTTAACTACATACATGCAATGAAATATCCCAGTGACCACAAAATCTCTCATTCCTCAGAGTTCAGCTCACTTCGAAACGTAACTTCACTTGTTACATGACTGCATGCTTACAATAAAGTTACTAAACTCAACTATTCGACACTTAAATTTTTTTTTTAAATATGCCTATTTTGACAAAATTTTTCAGTTACTATTCTGACCTGGAGAGTCATATCTGTTAGGTTCCCATCTATTTATCAAATAGATCTGTTTAAAGATTATTCATAGTCACCAGAATCATGTGCAAAACAACAAACCAAATTTTTATCAGTAACAGTTTTCAGACTATTGTCTTCATCTTTATTGATAAAACTCTAATTGATAAAAATCATCTCATAAAACTTCTTGTAATGCTTCTCGGATAAGCAGGAAAAACAATGATGTCATTATTGGCGAAAGATCTTCATAGTTCTTGAACGCCTTGTTTGATCAACAGTCAAACTTTAAAAATGATTTCCTAGGTTGAATCATTTCATTGCCCAGATAAACAGGGAACACCTGAGGAAGGCCAGAGGATACAACAGCTGAAACGTTGTAAAAAAAAAATGAAGATGAAGACAATAGTCCGAAAACTCTTACTGATAAAAATCATCTCATAAAACCTCTTGTAATGCTTCTCGGATAAGCGTGAAAAACAATGACGTCATTATTTGTGAAAGATCTTCATAGTTCTTGAACGCCTTGTTTGATCAACAGTCAAACTTTAAAAATGATTTCCTAGGTTGAATCATTTCTATGCCCAGATAAACAGGGAACACCTGAGGAAGGCCGGAGGATACAACAGCTGAAACGTTGTAAAAAAAAAATGAAGATGAAGACAATAGTCCGAAAACTCTTACTGATAAAAATCATCAAGCTTTGTCTTAGAAATTTAGACAACTAACAAACCAAATATTTATAAAAATTCTCAGCTGTTACAATACAATCAAAAGCAATTCTTTTTTTTAATGAAGCTAATTAAGACTAAACACTTCTGTTGCCATCTAATCATAAAACTGACCAAACGTTTTGGCCATCCTGATAAAAAGTTTTTATATTTTCTTGAAAAAAAAAGAAGAATGTTAGATTTACACAAAGTAACAAAAATCCATTTCTACTTTATCCAAATGTGAATTTAGATTTTGAAAGATGTTTGCAATCTTTAACCAAAATATTACAACTCTTTCATTTTAAAGCAGTAAATAAAGACTAACTGAAATATCTTGTCTTGAATTGTATCAATGAAAGAAACTGAAAAATTTAAAGAATTATCTTTATCTTATCAATGTATTTTAATTTCAGAAGTCTTGAATCATGGATCACTTTTTAAGTTTATTCTATAAAATCTCACTAAACAGACTGCAAGTCATTCTTACTATCTTGGCAGAATACAAAATTCATTAAAACCAAATACACCAAATACTCTCATTAATGATAAACACGGAACAAAATTTTGGGTTAACCCAGTTATTATTTCTTATATGCAAGTACTAATATGTTTGTCACTAATGTCTGAATGATTTTTCATCAAACATGATTTTCTTTTGAATGAAAATGTATTCAATTCATTAATTACATTCAAAAGTATAGGAGACTGAAAAATAAGTAAGTACACAGCCCATCAAATATCAAAATGCACAAAAAACAGTCATTATCAATAAAATTGGGGAAGAAAACTGAATTTAAAAAATCTTTTTTTATATACTAACCAATTTTTTTTAAGATTTTTATTAATAGGTAACTCAACGGTAATGAGATTCAGCTAAACTTAATTTTTGAATTCCTTCCAGGTAAGGATATTATAAAAAAAACATCACTGATCATAATAGAATCATTATAAAAAGGATATTGTAAGAAACATCACTGTTCATGGCTGAATCATTATAAAAAGGATATTTTAAGAAATATCTCTGATCATAATAGAACCATTATAAAAAGGATCTTGTAAGAAACTACACTGATCATAATAGAATTATTTTAAAAAGGATATTGTAAGAAACATCTCTGATCATAATAGAATTATTTTAAAAAGGATATTGTAAGAAACATCACTGATCATAATAGAATTATTATAAAAAGGATATTGTAAGAAACATCACTGATCATAATAGAATTATTTTAAAAAGGATATTGTAAGAAACATCTCTGATCATAATAGAATTATTTTAAAAAGGATATTGTAAGAAACATCACTGATCATAATAGAATTATTTTAAAAAGGATATTGTAAGAAACATCTCTGATCATAATCGAACCATTATAAAAAGGATATTGTAAGAAACATCACTGATCATAGCCGAATCATTATAAAAACTGTTGTTAGGAAATTTAATTCTCATTTGATACCCTATACTTCTTGCCTGAATTATCAAAAAGATTCAATTTCAATTACAAAAAGGACAAACCTTTAAAACTTGGCAATTGAGGGGGTACATCAATTTTATCAAAGATTTATGGACTAATTTACTGTATATGATATATAATCTTTGTTTTTCTTGGTTTCTTTGTTTCATGGTATATGAACCTTTGTGGGTTATTTTATTGCTAAAGCCATCCTTGTAGTACTACTGAACACAGCTGGGGGGATAAGGTCATTCAAATCTTCACCAAGGATATTAGTCCAAAAGTGATTATCATAGCATTGCTAGAGTTTGAAGTTGCTGACTACAATTTCAAAGTCCAGTACATTAGCTACTACACCACAGGGCCTCCTCACCCATTATCTAATCTAATATGTATAATAATTGTTATAACATGATGAAAAAATGTAATTTAATAAGCCTTAATTTTTACTCATAGCAAAATATACGTAAAGAAATAAGTAATAGTTAACGGAAAATAGAAATATCTTAAGAGTAATCTAAAACAAACCAAACCAAAAAATGTCTTCAGCTACAAAATGACATGAATTGAAAAGTTCTTTTTAGTTTTGTTTCTTGCCAACTTTGATATTGGTTGAGATTTGTATTCTGAATGAATGCAAATGACTAAGGTAAGAATTAGTTTTAGATTTCTTTATTTCTGCAAAGATTGCTTCATTCATGTATTTCTCTTGTAATTATATTCTTTACTGAAAACATAACAATTGTCATTTCATCCATTTCAATAAAAATAAAGGAAACTAAGCAACACTAAAAATTGTTTATACTCAACAAATGGCGATACAATCACAATATACAAACAATATGGTCGCCAAAAGAAAAAAAGGAATATTTCATGTACTTGAATTGTTGGTTGAATAATTTTTTCCAATAAGAACAGAAACAACTTGTCCTTTTCTTCCTTTTCATAATGTATTTATAAAATAAATAGTAATTAATGGAGAATAAAAATGTTTTATTTAAACTACAAAATAACATGAATTGAAGAGTTTAATTTCAGGAGACTGTAATACTTTTGTAAACATAGGCATAGCATAAGACCATATTTTTTGAGGACTTAGAAGTTAATAAACATTTTGAAAGGTTAATGCTTATGTTCTTTTTGTAACTATTATTTTTAAAAATTTTATCTGAGAAATGTGGAGTACCTCTTCATTGCTATTACTCCGAAGGCCACTCTGACTTGTTGTAGTGATACCTGGAAGGGTCTCATCTATCGGTCAAATTGATCTGTTTAAAAATTATTCATATTCAATAGGACCATAAACAAAAAAAACTCTTAAGAAGCAAAAATACAAAAATGTAAATATGAATGTACAATGAATGCAATTCTCTGACCTCTTGACTTAAACTAACCCTAAACATGTTAACATGCCGTTAAAATCAATTAATCAATTTTCTTTTTTTAACTCAAAGTCCAGCTGGGGCTGTAAAATACACCAACTGCTTTTTTACAGAGGTATAAGATCATCCACCTCCACTCAATGAGTTTCCTAGGTATGACACAAGACTGTGTCTGATATTGAGTCTTCAGTTCTGGAGCTTTGGGAAATGTGGTGTAACCCTTCATTGACATTATTCCTAGATCCTATCTGACTCGAATTGGCAGCATCAGTAAGGGTCACATCTTTGAGTCTAATAGAACTGCTTAATCATTCGATAAGGATTATTATTAGTTATTTGACACCATACAACTGTATGCAAATTGTTTATATTACATTGGAATATTTGCTAAATAGAATTATTAGTGTTAAATAGCAATACTTGAAACCATTAAACTATGTGCAAATAAATAAGCTCTTAAAATTTATTTAAAAATAGTTATCTACAAATTATATACTTCCAAATCACACATATATATATATATATATATATATATATATATATATATATATATATATATATATTAGTGTTAAATACTTGAAACCTTTTAACTGTGTGCAAATAAATAAGCTCTTAAAACTTATTTTAAAATAAAATTAAAAAACAAATTATTTACTTATAAATCATATATATATATATATATATATATATATAATAATACTTGAAACCATTTAACAGTGTACAAATAAATGATCTCTTAAAACTTATTCAAAAATAAGATTATCTACAAACTATTTACTTACAATGGTCAAATGGGTAGAGTGTTCAGCAATGGCTCAGGAGACCAGAGTTCAATCCCAGGTCAAGTCATACCAAAGACTCAAAAATTGGTACTTGATACCTCCTTGCTTAACACTCAGCATTATAAGGTACATATCAAAGGTAAAGTGGAGCAATCCAGGAGAGTAGTAGCATCCGCCCCTACACCTCGATGTTGTAGCTATTGAAAAGGTTACTCTCGACTACAGTCGCCAACTTTACTTACTTTATATATAAATAGTATTTGGCATTAAGTAGACCACATTGGTTGATATGTTATAAAACATCAACTAACTTAACTAAAAGTCACCCCAAGAAAGGGTTAAAAACTATCAAATGAAGGATAAGGATATAACATAATGTCTATTACAAAAGAATAATAAAGCCAAAATCCAAACTAGAAAAAAGAAAGACACTTTTTAACTTTAGACTTGAAAAGTTCATGGTTGTAGTAGAAAGAAAATATTCATGAGAGTTTGAGCCACTGTACTAATGTTTTTGGAAAGAAGCTGTTGAAATGAAATATGTGTCTGGTGTAGCGAAGATTCAGAAAGAATGGATACTGCCTGCTAAAGACATCAAAACATCTTCCATAGAAGTAGTGATGGAAAATAGATTACAGATTACAGATCTTGATCGCTATCAAGGGAATTAATCATATTACAAATATAGACATAATTTTTTTTCCCTATAAACCAGAAGGAAAAGTCATAAAAAAATGTCATAACTTGGGAGGGGAGTAGAAACCTTCAACTAGATAGATGTCTAATAAAAGTGATTCTTTATTTTTAATAATGACTATTCTACAACCCATATGTAATATGGGTCAGTACTTCTAGTTTTATTATTTTTATTTAATTAGCTGGTCTCTGATAAACATTCTAACTAGATTGATACCACAGAAAATTTGATAGCCATAACAGTAACAATTCTTGAGTTCTATAATTATAATCAGACCTAAAAAAAAAACAATTGAATTATATTAATATGTTTATGTTTTTATTTGTAGTAAAAAAAAATATTTAAACTAATTAGATTGCTAAAAACAACAGAATAAGGTCAAAAAAAGTGAATAGATATTTTACAAGACAAACACTTCCCATAAGGAAAAGTTAAAAGGTTGGCTGACTGACTGATTTTTATGTCATGTCAAACTTTGTTGGGTTATTTAATGCCAAAGTCAGTCAAGCAAATATATAGTTTCAAGTAACTGATGATAATCATTTGTAAGCAATTTTAACTTGGTTGGTTGGTTGATGGATTTTAACAGCAAATCAACTTATCTGGGGTTATTTTATGCCAAGAGGTTGTAGGGAATAACATGCATTGTCCATCTACATTTACACTTTTTGTAATTAAGAGTTTTTATTTCATTTTTACGATGTGTGAACATTGTCTGGAATTGCTTTCTAATAAATGGTTCGGGAATCTGGTTGAGGGTTTTCTTTGTATGGTATTGATCAGGTTTGTGTTTAAAATTTATGGGATGATTTTATTTCTCAAGAAAGACAAAATGTCATTTATGTTGACATTTTTAAATAGATCTTTCATATCATTTTTTGAATAGATCTTCCATATTATTTTTTGAATAAATCTTCCATATCATTTTTTAAATAGATCTCCTATATTATTTTTAAAATAGTTCTTCCATATTATTTTTTAAAAAGATCTTCCATATTATTTTTTAAATAGATCTTCCATATTATTTTTTTTAAATAGATCTTCCATATTATTTGACTTGAAAAATAGCTTCACATAAAATTCTTAATACAAATAATTTATACACAATTGTATGGTTTCAATGGTTGGTTGGTCTTTTATGGCATATCAAACACTGTAGGCTATTTAATGCTAAATCCTCTTTATATATATTTATTAAATATATATGATTTGTAAATACATTTTATAGATAACAATTTAAAATGAGTCTGCACTCTCTTTTTTTTGTTTTTGCACACAGTTAAATTGCTTAAAGCATTTCTATCTAACATAAATAATTCTATTTACTATTAATCAATTGTTTTCACACATTTAAATGGATATACATATGATTTGTATGTGTAGGTAATTTGTAGCTAATTTCATTTTTAAATTAGAACTAATTTGTTTGCTCACTGGAATTGCTATTGTTTCTACACAGTTAAATGATTTCAATTATTGTTATATAATAGTCAAAATTTAAGTCATTTGCTTACACACATATTTTGTTGACAATTTTATTTTTTAATGAGTTACAGCTAATTTGTTTGCACACTGGTATTGCTATTGTTTCTATACAGTCAACTGGTTTCAATTATTGCTATCTAACACAAATATTTCTATTCAATGTCATACTTAAAACACCCGATGACAATGGCAAAAATAGGAAACTGAAAATTCATTGGATACTGTTAAAAATTGTGTGTACATTTGTTTTTGCTTTTTGATGCTAAAAGCAAATTTTCAGTTACTTCTCTGAAAAATAAATTTGTGTTTTAATGTTTACAGTCTTGCTTTTTAATACATTCGATGATGTGATATAGTTAAAGTATTGACCAAAAGTTTCTCTTTTCTTTAATTTTGTATTACCTCCAGCATGTCTAGAGAATTAGAAAGTCCCAGTTTTGCGGCTAGGCTGTGAATTGCACTCTCAGATATGATTGTCACGTACATTGCCAGCAGTAGATTCAGTTTCCTGTTGAGCTTAACTTTAAACAAGTTTCTTGTTGAGACTCATGCTTCTCTCACAAATCTGTTTAAACTCTTTATTATCTAGAATGGGACTTTATTTTCATTGAACATAATCTTTACAATGAATATTCAGTTCTCTTATGACAAATTTATTATCATTGTAAAGGAATTTTACTAACGTTTTATCCAGGTTAAATAATTTCCAAACAAATTCCATTTTTGTTATGCCCTGTTAGAATACACTGACTGTATCACTTGCAGCCACCACCCCCCAAAAAAGGGGATGTTCTGGATATGATACTAAACTGCACTTGATGGTGAGGCTCTGGTTCTGGAGATCTGAGCTATGTGGAGTATCCCTTCTTTGATATTACTCTGAATTCCACTTTGGCCTTGAGTGGTACTACCTGTCAGGGTCCTATCTATGGCTCAAATAGATCTGTTTAAAAATCAATTCAATAGGATCATGTACAAAAAAAAATTATTTAACAGCTACACAAAAAATACAAATATGAATGTACAATGAATGCAATTCCCTAACCTCTTGGCATAAAGTAACCCCAGACATGTTCACATGCTGTTGAAATCATTCACTCATTTTTATATCCCATTTTAACATGTTAGTTGTAATAAGGAATTTTAACAAATGAGAAATTAAAATAATTTGAATAAGTGTGAACACTCATGCCACAGTATTATTTTTAAGTTGCAAATTGAACTGGAAATTGCTTTATTCTCTTAACTGGAGCATTTTAATTGTTTTGTAAAAAAAAACTATTTTATTTTTACTGTGCAATATTCAACAATCAGATCATCAGAACATCATTGTCATAGCAGGTTAGTAATTTACAAAGCTCTTTTGCTTCGATGTGGCACAAGGTCAAATGAAAGGGGCGCCCAATGAGACTCGAACTCACTCATGTAGGTTTGCTAGTCTAGCTTGCTAACCATTACACCACCAGAGGTGCCCTTATTGTCATAGCAGGTATGTTATACTTTTCTATGAGTAATATAAACATGTATAAAACATAAATGCTTCGCATAATCAATTTATCTTATAATCATTCACCATTTGTCCATTTATACATCCAAGGCTCCACCACTTTTGGTCTAATTTCTACCTACCTTTCAGGAATTTTTAATCATGCCTGGAAAGATTTTTAAAATATAATTAGGAGACCTCTCCATCTATCCTTTACTGTCCCCCTTGCTATAAAAGGAATGTGCATCTCACAAAGCGTACCCACTTTAATTGCTTTGTCCTTTCTGATCATAAAGAGGGAAATCATTTCATTTCAGTTGTGGTCTAGCCTTAAAAAAAAGCTTCGAAATCCATTTAAAAAAGATTTATGTTTAGATTAATGCTTCTCTTATATATCTGGAAAATGATAAAATGAGACATTTATTTGAAATATCTAATTGTTAAGGGTTTTCAAGCAATCTGAGATCTCCAAAAGAAGCTGAATCTGTCTTCCATACATTATACTCAAAGCTAACAAACAATAACCTCTTGTAAAGAAATGATAAAAAACAAATCAAACATCCTTTAAATAGGAATAATTATCCTAAACTTCAAAACTTTAATAAAAGTTATTCTATGTACTTTATTTTTTATAATGACCATCTTACATCCCATATGTAATTATGAGATCTGATGTTACTAAACCAGAAATCTTCAATAATCTGGGGTGCATCACTGATGAGCAGTCCAGTTTTTTTCCATATATATATATATATATATATATATATAAGCGGTATACTTCTGTGGACCCCTTCACATGGACAAGCAAAGGTAGGAGGACCTGCTAGAACCTATATACAACAGCTCTGTGCCGATACAGGATGTAGCCTTGAAGACCTACCTGGAGCGATGGACGATAGAGACAGGTGGTGGGAAGATTAGGGAGATCCTTGCTGGCAACGTGACATGATTATGATGTATATATATATATATATATATATGAAAAGAAATATATATATATATATATATGAAACAACCCACACACCAGTTTTGTTGGTTTGCCAATCATTTAGTGGTATGGACCACACTGTTTCTTCTCACACCCGGCTGTGTGGATATTTCATAGGTTGTATAAAAAAAAAATAAAACCAAACAGAGGGTAGAAAGAAGAAAAGACTAAACATGAATTCAGAACATCAAAACATAAGAAGGTGAAGTTTAGCCGTTTTTTTGGCATTCTATGTGTATGTGTGGTTATTGCAGGAACTTAGCAAAAATCCTACACAGCTACTAAAAATGCTGATTCATCTCTGGCCATTGTCTTCCCCGCTCATCGTCCTGCTTCTGACTTCACTGCCTCGTATCTTGTTTCTTGACTGCCCGGCCCCATGTCTGGGCTCTGAATGTCTGACTTTCTGCTTCAGAGTCTCACTCCTAACTCCCAACGTCCTTCGTTCTCTCTTCTGGTCTTGCAGGTTTTCGCAGGCACAGCTCTTTGTATGGTCTTCACCCCAAAATAGACAAAGGAATATCTAGACATTGGCACCACTTCAAAGATGTTGACGATGATTCCACTGGCTACCCATAACATACAGAGACACACACACACACACACACACACATACATCCATATATATATACATATACATACACACATGAATGCTTATCACGCCACATATATAAAAATAAAGTTGGCAACCATAGTCAAGGGCAACTCAAAGGCTCCCTTTTCATTAGCTACTACACCGAAGTTCTGGGAAGGGTGCAACTCTTTTCCTTGGATTGCTCCACTTTACCCTTGATCCTTATCGTATAATGCTGAGTGTTAAGCAAGACAACATCAAGTACCATTTTTTGAGGCTTTGGTATGACTCAACCTGAGATTGAACCCCAATCTCCCAGGCCATTGACAAACACTTTACCCACTAGGCCAATGGGCAGGTATATATATATATATATATTCCCCCAAGATATTAACATCACATCATATCTACTCCATTATGAGTTAGTACTTCTAGTTTTGTATGATTATTTTGTCTTTGATAAATATGCTCACTAGATTGATGTGATTATTCTAAGTCATTTTTCTAGGCCAAAATAATTTTTCTTTATATAACATGTAAAGCCTTTCTATAGAGAAAAAGATCAAATGAGAAGTTTTTTTCTATAAGCCCTGCATAAACTGAATATATGTTTGAATTTTAACTTAAGATTCATTTGAAGAAAATATTTCAGTGAACTCTGAATAAAATAAATCATTGTTCCTTTCTAATGTGCTTTTATTTAGAAAGATTAAAGTTCAGGAATTTATTGCACTTAGCAAATTTTATATTAGTCTGTACACATATTTTTTTCAATTATAACTTTTCAAATAAGATATGATTTTTACTTCTGACTTACAGTATCACCCATAAATAAATATATCTTATCAATTTTTAAATAAAACTAATTTTCTTCTAAATCAAAGATACCAGTTTTTTATTATTTCTAGAGAAACACTATATGATCAAAGTGGAGATTATTTGGTATTATTTACAGTATCACCCATAAAAAAGTACATTCTTAACAATTTTTATAAAAAAGTTAATATTCTTCAAGATATCAGGATTTTATTTCAAAGACAACATTATATAATGAAAACAGGTATTATGAGGTATTACCTGTTACCAAACTCTCCAGTATTGAAATTCTATAACTAAAAATAGATAGTAGCTTTAGTTCTGTAATATTTGGTAATGAATAATGTTATATATCAGGGGATGAAGTGACAACAACACTTTACAAAAATATATAAACTCTCTTTTTATTTACGAAATGTCAAAATGGTTGTGTGAAAGAGTGTCACATAGACAGGGAACTACTTAGATATGATATCTTCAGATTTACACCAGGTGGAGATACATCTCCAGAGAGCCTTGCTTCTTCATGCTTCTTTCATGGGAGACTGATATAGTGTAGGCTCTCAACCTGAGGTCACTGTCCACCCTCAGGCTAATGACCAAAATGGTGTGACTGCTGACTGACTGCCCTCTCCTCAGAGTTGAAAACTTTCATCATAATATATTTTTCGGACACCTATGTAATTCCTCCTATGCAATTCACGTGGCATTTCTGCTGTCTTTTGTTTACCTTAAGACATAGCTGCACATCCAGTTTTGAAATCCACAAACTAACTGGCTTATCAAAGGTCAGTATGTAACAATATTTATTTTATCTGTTTTGATTATTGGTTCATTTTATATTTACAGCATACCAACCCTAGTTAGATTATTTTATGCCTGTAGAAGTCACTGCTCTAACATGCAGAATAAACAAGAATAACAACACTTACTATCTCAGTGGCCCCAGCTAGCATCCAGCTGGCAGACAAAAAGTAGAACAGCGTTAATTCAATACTGAACCTATAACACCTGAAACATGACTGAAGCAAGTGTATATATCCACTAACATGCCCACTCACTGGGCCAGCACTGTCTAGGGAATGGACTTGGCCACCTTCGAATAGAGGAACATCCCAATGTCCATATAATCTCACTTCAACTCATTATTCATTACATATGTGAGCACTGACTCATTGCTACTGAGCCTTATGATAGAATTCTAACAATGCCAAAGTCATAGTTTCAAATTATATGTAGTACACAAATGTCTCTTTACAATCATTCTAAACCGATAAACACTCCATTAATCTCAAACAGATCTATTTGAATCATAGATGGGACCTTAACAACTACTATCTCTCCAGGTTTGAGTGGACCTGAGAATAATGGCAATGAAGGTGTGACTCCACACTCTTCAGAGCTCCAGAACAAAAGCCTCATCACCAAAAGCAGTTTAGTATCTTGCTATATGTTACCTCTCTTCTAAAAATCATTAGTATTAGATAAGAATACTTGAAACTATGTAATGTTGTAGAAATTATTAGTACACCAGGAGAATATGATTCAAGGAGAATACAGTTGGTTTCAGAGTTTACCTTCTTCTAGATTGGTTGCCATACTAAGGCTAGAGAACCTAGTCTACCCTACTATTAACCTATAACAGATGGGAGATAGAGAAGAAATGGATTCATGCCTTTCTCAATGTGAAATACTAACAACATTGTCCAGGACTTGAACCAAGTTTGTTTCCTCCAATGATTAAAAAAAATGTTTTTCACAAAAAACAAAAAACTGACATCAACATTAAATAATCCAACAAGAATTGACATGTTGTAAAACCAACAGACCAACTTGCCAAATTCAACTGGAAAACAGTAAAGAAACTTTTTATCTGCTTAAAGAAAATGTTCTTTAACTAAATTTGGGCTCCAGAATTCAAATCTGATATCAGAATTTAACCATCTCATTATATTTTTGATACTATATGTTACTCCACGTATTCATATCATATGGTATACCATGACATTGGACAGCAGACTTGAGTACCCTATAAATACTTTATTACATCATATTCACTTCAGCTTAAAAAATCACCAAGAAAATTGTCTCTTAAGTAACAGAACATGTGTCCTCAATATATTAAACTTAAGCATTGTTCAAAAGTGTTTGCATGGGTTTGAAGTGCTGGTCCCACTGTTGAAACAAGCAAAAATATCTTGGTGGAATCTTTCTTCCTTCTTATTATTTATCTTGCCTAGATTAGGTGGAAAAAAATTGCAATGAAAATGCAATGGCATTCCATTCTTTGTTGCGTTGTTAGCTTGTGGCTTATTAAGTCAGTATTGCTGTTTTCCATTCAGAGAGATCCAAGAAAAATTTGTATATTCAATATGAATGAATCCCATGTCACTAGCTCAAATGGATTCAGTTTATCTCTGAACTTGTAGTCAGAAATCAATTCTCTGATCATGGGTCAAAGTTTTTTACTATTGTACTGTACCATAAAAAATGAGGGTATATATGAAATTGAAATTTTTACTAATAATGATCAACTATTCTGTCTTGCTAACCACAAATTATGATCAACTTTTCCCTCTTGCTAACCACAAATTATGATCAACTTTTCCCTCTTGCTAGCCACAAATTATGATCAACTTTTCCCTCTTGCTAACCACAAATTATGATCAACTTTTCCCTCTTGCTAACCACTAATCATAATCAACTATTCTGTCTTGCTAACTACTACTTAATCTGTATTTACTTTTATAAATGTTGCAATCAAGGAAAGTAACTCAGTATTTATTTCACCCAGTCACCTGGGGTTGCAAAATATACCAACTGCATCTCTTCAGAGGAGTAACCCCACTTATAACAAGTGTCCTGGATGTGACACAAAACCATCAGATGAAGAAGCTCCAGTCCTGGAGATCTGGGGAATGTGGAGTACCTCTTCATTCCCATTGCTTCCAAGTTCACTTTGACCTGGAGTGATAGCACCTGATAGGGTCCTATCTATGTGTCAAATAGAACTGTTTGACATTTAAACTGTGTGCAAACAAATGACATTAAATTGAATTGTGAGGGATACATAGCATTAGTTGGAATAATTCAACTGTGTGCCAATTAATGAGTAATGTTGAATAGAATTATTAGTGTTGAATAGCAATTCTTGAAACACTTTACTGTGGCTCTAAATTGAATTATTAGTATTATATAGCAATACTTGGAACCATTTACATGTATGCAAATATAACTATTGTTGGGTAGAATACCTGAAACCATTTAACTGTGTGTAAACAAATGACCTCCAGCTGGTTTTAAAAAATACTTACAAATTATTCACTTGCCAATCATAAATACTTTATATATATATATATATATATATATATATATATATATATATATATATATATGTGTATGTTTGTATGTATAAAGAAGATTTGACATTAAATAGCCTACAAGGGTTGAAATGCCTTAAAATACAACCAAACCAAACCAAACAATATTTATCTTAATACACACACACACACACACACACATATATATATATATATATATATTGAGCTCTCTAGCCACATTGAAGAGTTCTAATAGAACGAAACATATCTGTCTGTGGATGACAATATATATATATATATACATATATATATATATATATATATATCATACATAAAATGTGACAATTTTTATAGGAGAGAGGTAGTATTAGATTCATATTATACATCATAAAGTAGCCATTTTAATGAAAACTGCTTCTGGCCTGAGCTTTTTTATATTTCTTCTCTTTAATCTTGCCTCAAGTAACGGACAAAGTGAACGGGATATTGCTATAAATTCATCAATTAAATTTTCACTAATCCTCTACGAAATTGCATAATCTTGGCTTTTATTCTTGCTCAGCAAAAACTTTCATCTTGATTTTTAATTAAAGTACTCAGTTAATTGACTAAGCAAATAGGCTTTCTATTTATGGCTGCACATAGATCTAATGTAAGTATTTAATACAAAATTTGATGCAAAGATTTGCACATATATCAACAGTACTTCAGTATTTTCAAAGAAACCATTTCATTACAGTTACTTCTTATGATTGATATATTTAATTAATGATTGTTTAGTATATAAAGTATTTTAAAAGATATATATATATATATATATATATATATATATATATATATATATAATGTAGTAACTCTACTGTCCTACATAATATTTACCTAATTCCTCTGCCACAGGCAGGCTATGACACAAGGTTAATTTTTAAACAGTATTATTTGTTTGAATTCAGTTTTCCTTCTTCTAGACTGGTTACCTTACCAAAGCTAAAAAGCACAGTCTATCCTACTATTTACCCATTGCTGGGTTGGGATTCATGCCTTTCCCAATAGCATTAGTATAAAGTGAAACACAAACAATTTGGACTGAAATCGCTAATTCCATTTCCTACAATGATCGACTAAGTAACCAATAGTGAGAGTTATGCACTTCTAGACTGCTTTTGTTCAAGGCTTGTGTACAACTACCCACACTTTTTGGACAAGTTGAAAAAATAGTGCAATAGTATCATGGTACCCAACCTGCGGACTGTAATGAACTCTTCCTGTTGCTATTAATACTGGGAGAATATTCATCTCGGTGGTGAAGTTCTCCCTAACCTAACACTTTGGCAGTCAGATTGACATTCAACATCTTTTTACCTATGTTATATTATACTTTCGTTAATATACATTGTTCCACGTGAACCCGATTTCATGTCTTTCTTCCGGACCCTTTACTGGTCCACAACAAATAGTATGTCACAGATTCTCTGAATAGAACTCTTTAGGTTTTAATTTCAGAATTTTTCCTTCTTCTAGACTGGTTGCCTAGCCAAGACTAAAGAGCTCAGTCTGCCTTACGATTTACCCATAGCTGAGGGGAGGAGAGACATAGATTAATGCCTGTTCCAAAAGCATTAACATTAAGTGAAAATTTAACAGCCTCATCCAGGATTTTAACTCAATGAATCTATTTCCTTAAGACAATAACTATTATGGCACTCGTGCCTCAATATATACAGTATGCAGAAGCAAAATTAGGAATATTCTAGTATAATAATAAACGACTCTATAATAAAACAATATTATTTTAATTTTAAAAATTAAACAACAAAATAAGAAGACAGACATAAAAGAATAAATTTACTCAATATGGACGCCATTTCTTTTCAATTATTGTATCAATACGTCTTCGAAACAATTTGCATGCCTTCAAAATAAATTCTTTAGACATTTTATTCCATACATCCTCAGTAGCAGTTTTAAGCGAACCAATATTTGGATGGGAAGTTGTGTTGTTTTGTTTTCTAAAATGCCCCATATAGCGTAATCAAGGGGGTTACGGCCTGGGCTCAATGGAGGCTATAAAGAAATTCCAATTATTTCAGGAATTTTTTTAGCTTAGTTTCAGTATTAAGAAAATCATAGATTTTTTTGTCATTTCTTTTCTTGCTCACTCATATTGGGCTGAATTTTAATGAAAAAATGCTTAAATGATAGAGCTAATAATGAAAATTTAGATTTATTGCATTTTTTTCAAATATTCAACTAATTAGACTAAAAAACCTTTTAAAAATTATTCCATATTTTGCTTCCACACCTTCTATATATGTATGTTTATATACATAAATGCATATAAACCTTTAAACATATTTACCAACTTTATGATATTGATTTTCATTTAAAATCACAATTAAGACTTCAAAAGGTCGTTATTCATTAATATTGTATACATTATTTACTTTTTCTTTCTACGTTGGAGAAGTCTCCATGATGGCTAACATGTTGGATTATGACAGCATAGTAAGCAAGTTTAAACTTCAGTCACACTATTAAATTAACTTTTGGACTAATATCCTTAGGAAAGGTATGAACCCCCTTTATCCACCACCCCAAGATGTTTTTCTACAGGGATTGTTTTGGTATTAAATAACCTACAAAGGATGATGTGTCATTAAAAAAGAAAACAAACCTTACAACTGATTTCCTCTACAACTCTTTTTATTATTTCATTCTGTTTTTTTTTTAGTCTACCACCTACGTTTTACAAAATGACTATTCTGACAAAAAGCAATCAATGGAGCAACTCTCAAAAATTGCTGTCTGTGTGTCTGAATACCCAGCTTCCTATTTCATGTCAGAGATAGAAGCCATGCTTTTTATTGTAACCATTTTTTCATACTGATTTTCCTTTGAAGGTGTATGTGGCACAACATTTAATATAGGAAATCAACTCGTCAAGCAAAGTTCAAATCTTGGATGAGACTGCTCGTGTTTCACTTCAGTTTAATGTGAAACATCCACCAAAGAGTAAACATCAATATGATATATCAATACTCTATTTATGAGTCACTTTAGCATAATGGTTAAAGTGTTTGCCAATGGCCCTGGAGACTGGGGTTCAATCCCAGGTTGAATCATACCAAAGATTTTTAAAAATGGTACTTGATACAAGCTTGCTTAACACTCAGCATTATAAGGTATGTATCAAGGGTAAGTAGAGCAATCCAGGAAAAGGAGTAGCACCCTCCCCTACACCTTGGTGTAGTAACTATTGAAAAGTGAGCCTTTGGATCATCCTCAACTTTGGTTGGCCAACTTATATATTCAAATAATATACTCAGTATCTATTTACACTAACACCCTTGGGAAAGGTATGAACTCCTTTATTCCCCTAGCTATAAGTTAGATTGTACCAATACTAAGATGCTTATGCCATTAAACAAAGAAACCAAACCTAACCATACAATACTTATTTAGATACAGACAATAAAACTGAATTGACTACTGAGAAGAATATTTTACTCATTTTTCACTTCATGATAAACAATATTTTTTATAAAACAAATTCTTCTTTTAGTATCTTATCTTTCTTTATTGTTGGATTGTACAACATTCACTTTGACATTATTATTTTTATCTTCCATCATACTTTTCCAAAAATATTGTAATTTGTCAGATTTGTTGAGTTTGGTAGATATAAAGTCAGCACTCAGTCGTATAACAAGTTGAGTTACAAGTTGAAGTGAGCTCTCCAGAACTCTAAGGAAGGAGAGATTTATGATCATTGAGGCATTCCACTGTGTGCATGTGGATAAGTCTATTCTCTGGACAGTGATTGGTTGCAAGCCTAGGAATGGACATATTGGTGTATATATATGCCTGCTGATTTTTAGTACTTGTGCAAGGTTTATATTGGGTTACAGCCCGTTTTATTTTTGTCTGCCAACTCGACACTTGTTAAGACCCCTGAGCCAGTAAGTGTTATTATTAGATTTATGATCATTGGGGCATTCCATTGTGTGCATGTGGATAAATCCATTCCCTGGACAGTGATTGGTTGCCGGCCCAGGAATGGACATATATGTGTATCCATATACCAGTTTGTTTTTTTAACATTGGTGTGGGGTTTTTATGGAGTTACAGACCGTTTTATTTTTGTCTGCCAACTAGACACTAGTTGAGACCACTGGGCCAGTAAGTGTTATTTATTATTATTATTATTCTGCACATTAGAGCAGTGACTTCTACATAAATATTACTAATTAGTTACTGTATTTGACAGTATGTAAGGCGCACTTTTTTTAGTAAAAATATCTTTTAAAAATCCACTACATTTTATAAGCCATATGTTGATTTAAAATTCGCCATAGTCAGCCAAAATTAGCTACCTGGCAACTCCTATTAGCTTAGACTTCAGATTAACTTTCAAATACCTATTGTCATTATTTAAATGGCTCCTATGCAGATTAGAAGTGTTATCATTGATAATATTCATTATATTAATTTCATCACGTTTAATATTAGTACTTTATTTTTTCTTGATTTGCCTTACTGAAATTGGGGTGCGTTTTATGCACTGTCAAATGCGTTAATTCATTTTTCATTTAACTCACCACCACCGCACCACATTTAAAAATAACCAGTAAATATGGGTTTACATCTTAAATGAGAAATGGATTTGTGCTTTTAATTTTTGCAAAACTAAAAACTGTTTGAACATTTCCTTTGGTGACTAGAGAGTGAGAGAGTAAAGTGAGGTATCAGGTGGAGAAGGTTGGAAGATAGATGTGTTGTCAGTCTTTCTTTCTTTCTACTTTTAGCCTCTGTAATGCACACACACAAAGATAGTCACACTTATATTGATTCAGAGAGACTTCCATAGAGTGCCAATGCTCAAATGCAGTCCTTCTTGTTTATGGGTGATAACAGAGTTATCACCCATAAACATATTTATTTAATACTTCTTTTTAGTTGCTTTATTTGAATCTTTTATTGCTTTTTATTCTAAATGATTTTATTACCTCATTTTATTTACAGGTTTTATATATCAATTGTATCAATAAGCTCTTTTCTTTTATGCTGAAAAGTGGGCAAAAGCCTTGATGGTGTGGGTAACTTTTAGTAGAAAAAATATTTTTAAAATTCGCAAAGTTTACTGCTTAGTTCCTATTGACAAAACTCATTAGCACATTTCCTCTCAAGAAAATGAGAGGCCTGTTGATGGGACTTGAAATATACTGACTGTATCCCCCTTGCAGAGGTGTAAGACCCCCACTAAAAGGAGTGTTTTGGGTATGCATCTAATGGTTAGACTCTAGTTCTGGAGATCTTGGAGGGGTGGAGTACTCCTTCATTGCCATTACTCCCAGGTCCACTTTGACTGGGAGTGGTAATCCCATCTATTGGTCAAATAGATCTATTTAAAAATTATTTATATTTGATAAAACAGTTGGCAAAAACAAACTCTTAAGAAACAACTACACGAAAAAATGTAAGTATGAACATACAATGAAAGTGATTCCCTGACCTCTCGCTATAAAATAACCCTAGATTGGTTGACATGTCATTAAAATCAATCAAGCAAGAGAAAGAAAAAAACTTTGTTGCAAGCAATATTGAACAGGTCCTGGCAGCAACACCCCACACAGCGCCAACTGTACGGCCACCTACCACCTATCACGAAAACTATATAAGCTAGACGAACCAGACATGCCGGACACTGCTGGAGATCATAAGTGATGTGCTCCTGTTGACCCCCGCATATGGCCAATCAAAAGCAGGACGACCAGCTTGAACGTTCATACAGCAGCTATGTGATGATACGGGAGGTAACCCCGAAGACCTGCCGAAGGCGATGAATGATAGGGAGACGTGGAGAGAGAGGGTCAGGGATATCCGTACTAGCCGCATGTCATGATGATGATGATGATTTGTTTAACTATTTTAAAACTTTTTTGTTTAACAAGTGATGAATTCACAAATTACAGGATTTCAACTTTACTTTTTTTTTATTTCATTTATTTATTTATTTATTGGTTTTATTTTACTTTATTTATTTTTTGTTTGTTTGGTGCTTATCCAGAATAGGACAACTCAGAAAATTTTCATTATTTTTGCAATAATGTACACCAAAATTATATAACAATATAAAACTTACATTCACCATCCAGATAAGAGTAAGTTTCAATCCTTATCTTCTTTTTTCTTTACTGCACAATTAAATCCCATTAATCATGACTTAAACTAGCAACAATTCAGACATCAGCCATATTTCTTTAATATTTCCCTTTCCTAACCACTAAGAAGGTGCCTACTTATGGCTGATGGTAGAATTGTAATTTTAGGGATTTGAATGAAAATGCTCAGAAAAAAAAATTGGAATGAATGACTGAAACTGACTCTTATCTGGATGGTGAATATAAGTATTACATTTCTATGCATAGTTTTTTGTACATTGCAGTAGAATTAACATAAATTTTCTTTGTTGTCTTTTTCTGGACAAACACTATTTATTTATTTATTTATTCACCAAGCAGATTATTTTTCACTTGTATCTTGTGTAAGGTCATCTCAGATGGCTATAAGAATTTGTTTGACATGGTTATGTAAGCAGAATGATCCAGTTGATTTTGTTTACCCTGCTGTTTTTCATTTCCCTTTGGCCTCAAAAAAAAACCTGATAAGGAAAATAACAGCAACAGTTATTCTGTCAGTACAATTGACAAAAAAGAAAAAGTTATATAAAAAGAAATATAGAAAATATTTAGTTATGAATGGAGAATAGATTTCTTATTCTGCTTGGACTCTTATGTGTTTCTATTCTATGATCAGTGTAGTATTAATTCAATTCTTAGCTCTTTTAAGCGGGAATCCGCTATGTTTTCTGACATAGAAACCTACATAATGATATCAAGCAGGAAGGAATGAAGAAGGAAAGGTAGGAGGTAAGAAAGTTGGGAGGTAGTAAAGGTAGAAAAAAATTAAAAGAAACCCAGTTAAAAGAAATAGAGAGATAGACAGACTGAGAGAGAGGAATATATGAAAAGAGAGAGAGAGAGAGAGAGATATAGAAAGTCATTTAAAGAGAGAGAGAGACATTAAAAGAGAGAGAGAGAGAGAAGGAGAGACATTGAAAGAGAGAAATAGAAAGAGATATTGAAAGAGAGAGAGAGGGAAAGATGTTAAAAGAATGAGATGAGTGGAGATGTTGAAAGAGAGAAAGATGGGCACATAGACATCAAAAGAGAGATGAATAGAGAGACATTGAAAGAGAGTGTGGGGGAGAGATGTTGAAAGAGAGAAAGATGGGCACATAGACATTAAAAGAGAGATGAGTCAAGAGACATTGAAAGAAAGAGAGATGGGCACATAGACACTGAAAGAGAGATATGCAAAGAGACATTAAAAGTGAGAGAAAGATGGATGGAGAGATGTAGGGAAAGAGGGGATTGGAGGAAAAGACAGAGGGTGACAAAAAGACAGGGAAGGGATGGAGACAGAAGAAAGATTCAATCCCAAGAAACACAAACCAAGGTAGGTAAGGACAGAAACGCATAAAAACTGTAATACATTAAAATTCTTTATAGGAGGAAGATAGAGCAAAAGAAAGATGAAAGAGACTATACACTAAACAAAAATATCTTTGCTTTTGTTGTTCTCTTTTTTGTATGTGAAACTAATCCATATTTGTATAATATCTTGGTAAAAATATTGGTGGACAATGAAGATTAGATTGAATAAGGGAGAGAATGAGAAGATACAGGCAAAGAGTGAAAGAAGAGAAATAGTGCAAGGTAGAGGATAATCTCAGTTGCCAATACCAATGACATTTCCATCGGTTCAACTTAAGCTTATAAATAAGTAATAGAGTTCAAATAACAGTACCATAGGAAAATTTAATCCTTTTTTTTTTTGTCGGTTTATTTGTTTTTTGATGCAAATCTCTTTGATCCTATTTACCAACCCCTCCGTTCGAGCAGGATATGACACAAGGTCAATTTTTAAGCGGAGTTTAACAGGTTTGAATTCAGAGTTTTCCTTCTCCTAGACTAGTTGCCTCACCATGGCTGAAGAACCTAGTCTGTCCTACTATTTACCCATAGCTGGAGGGAGAATAATTGGATTCATACATTTCCCAAGGGTATTAGTGCTATATGAAATGCAATCAGTCTCATCCAGGATTTGAACTCGTGTCGTTGTGTCCATTCCCTACGAAGATAACCATTACACCACGGACACCTCCACATCTCTTTGATAATCATCTAAGAATGTTCAACATGTTTATCGTTTTTCTTCTATATGAAACATTGTCTAAAATTTCAAAAAATCCTATTTTAATATCTTGTTTTTTGATTTCTATGAATCATTTTAGGTTTTGGTTGGTTGTGTTTTATGGCATATCAACTCTTGTAAGTTATTTAATTCCAAATCCTGTTAATACTAAATATATATTCGATATATGATTTGTAAATGAATAGATTGTGTTGTGAAATTGAAAAGCATGACCAGTAGCAAGCAGTTAAAAGGTTTCAAGTAAGAGAGAGAAAGACAGGATTGGTAGCGAGCAGTTAAAAGGTTTCAAGTAAGAGAGAAAGAGAGAGACAGGATTGGTAACGAGCAGTTAAAAGGTTTCAAGTAAGAGAGAAAGAGAGAGACAGGACCATTAACAAGCAGTTAAAAGGTTTCAAGTAAGAGAGAAAGAGAGACACAGGACCAGTAGCGAGCAGTTAAAAGGTTTCAAGTAAGAGAGAAAGAGAGAGACAGGATTGGTAGCGAGCAGTTAAAAGGTTTCAAGTAAGAGAGAGAGAGACAGAGACAGGATTGGTAGCGAGCAGTTAAAAGGTTTCAAGTAAGAGAGAAAGAGAGAGACAGGACCAGTAGCGAGCAGTTAAAAGGTTTCAAGTAAGAGAGAAAGAGAGAGACAGGACCATTAACAAGCAGTTAAAAGGTTTCAAGTAAGAGAGAAAGAGAGAGACAGGACCAGTAGCGAGCAGTTAAAAGGTTTCAAGTAAGAGAGAGAGAGACAGAGACAGGATTGGTAGCGAGCAGTTAAAAGGTTTCAAGTAAGAGAGAAAGAGAGAGACAGGATTGGTAGCGAGCAATTAAAAGGTTTGAAGTAAGAGAGAAAGAGAGAGACAGGGCCATTAACAAGCAGTTAAAAGGTTTCAAGTAAGAGAGAAAGAGAGAGACAGGACCATTAACAAGCAGTTAAAAGGTTTCAAGTAAGAGAGAAAGAGAGAGACAAGACCAGTAGCGAGCAGTTAAAAGGTTTCAAGTAAGAGAGAGAGAGACAGAGACAGGATTGGTAGCGAGCAGTTAAAAGGTTTCAAGTAAGAGAGAGAGACAGAGACAGGATTGGTAGCGAGCAGTTAAAAGGTTTCAAGTAAGAGAGAAAGAGAGAGACAGGGCCATTAACAAGCAGTTAAAAGGTTTCAAGTAAGAGAGAAAGAGAGAGACAGGACCAGTAGCGAGCAATTAAAAGGTTTCAAGTAAGAGAGAGAGAGACAGAGACAGGATTAGTAGCGAGCAGTTAAAAGGTTTCAAGTAAGAGAGAGAGACAGAGACAGGATTGGTAGTGAGCAGTTAAAAGGTTTCAAGTAAGAGAGAAAGAGAGAGACAGGGCCATTAACAAGCAGTTAAAACGTTTCAAGTAAGAGAGAGAGAGACAGAGACAGGATTGGTAGCGAGCAGTTAAAAGGTTTCAAGTAAGAGAGAAAGAGAGACACAGGACCAGTAGCGAGCAGTTAAAAGGTTTGAAGTAAGAGAGAAAGAGAGAGACAGGATTGGTAGCGAGCAGTTAAAAGGTTTCAAGTAAGAGAGAAAGAGAGACACAGGACCAGTAGCGAGCAGTTAAAAGGTTTGAAGTAAGAGAGAAAGAGAGAGACAGGATTGGTAGCGAGCAGTTAAAAGGTTTCAAGTAAGAGAGAAAGAGAGAGACAGGATTGGTAGCGAGCAGTTAAAAGGTTTCAAGTAAGAGAGAAAGAGAGAGACAGGATTGGTAACGAGCAGTTAAAAGGTTTCAAGTAAGAGAGAAAGAGAGAGACAGGACCATTAACAAGCAGTTAAAAGGTTTCAAGTAAGAGAGAAAGAGAGACACAGGACCAGTAGCGAGCAGTTAAAAGGTTTCAAGTAAGAGAGAAAGAGAGAGACAGGATTGGTAGCGAGCAGTTAAAAGGTTTCAAGTAAGACAGAAAGAGAGAGACAGGATTGGTAGCGAGCAGTTAAAAGGTTTCAAGTAAGAGAGAAAGAGAGAGACAGGATTGGTAGCGAGCAGTTAAAAGGTTTCAAGTAAGAGAGAGAGAGACAGAGACAGGATTGGTAGCGAGCAGTTAAAAGGTTTCAAGTAAGAGAGAAAGAGAGAGACAGGACCAGTAGCGAGCAGTTAAAAGGTTTCAAGTAAGAGAGAAAGAGAGAGACAGGATTGGTAGCGAGCAGTTAAAAGGTTTCAAGTAAGAGAGAAAGAGAGAGACAGGACCATTAACAAGCAGTTAAAAGGTTTCAAGTAAGAGAGAAAGAGAGAGACAGGATTGGTAGCGAGCAGTTAAAAGGTTTCAAGTAAGAGAGAAAGAGAGAGACAGGATTGGTAGCAAGCAGTTAAAAGGTTTCAAGTAAGAGAGAAAGAGAAAGACAGGATTGGTAGCGAGCAGTTAAAAGGTTTCAGTTTGTGGGTAACATTATTTTTAAAGAAGTCATTCATTTGCAGACAGTTAAATAGTTTCAAGTATTGCTATCTATCACTAATAGTTCTATTTCAACACAGTTAAATGGTCTCAAGTATTGCTATGTAATACTAATAATTCAATTTGACGTGTCATTTGTTTACACACTTAAATGGTTTCAAGTATAGAAAATGATTGCATATTTCTATTTGACCCATAGATAGGACCCTAACATGTACTATCACTCCAGACCAGAGTGGACCTGGGATTAATGGCAGTGAAAGGGTACTCCATTCATCAAATCTCCAAGCTTATAGTTTCACCATCAGACACAGTTTAGTGTGATATCTAATACACTTATTGGGTGGGAAGGGATCTTACCAATCTGCAGAGGTACAGTCCACCAACCGGGCTAATTTTTGGTTTTAATGCCTGCAATGAATATTACACTTCATTTCTTTATGATTATTCCATAATTTTTGTATTATTATCTTCATTCACCCTACATGTATTTTTGCAGGTTGGTTTTCCAACCATCATCAGGTGTATGTGGCATCTGACAAATAATTATTTATTATATAAGTAATTAATTTATGCTGAAGTCAGTTTAACCTTTATTGTTTTTCAATTATGTTTGATAAAAAAAAATGTATCTTCCACAATTATTTTAAACAGGTAAACTCTTCATACTTAGTTGTGATATCAATGTTTTAAGAGTCACTGTATTAATAGAGTTCACAATCATTTTAAACAAATTTATTTAACCTTTAGATGGGGCCTTAATAGATACTATTATTCCAGATGAGAGTGGACCAGGAAGGAATGGCAATGAAAAGCTGACTCCATAGTACTCAGAGCTCCACTGTATGCAATTTAATATCATACTCAAGACACTTTGATTTGAGATAATTAGTGGCTGAAAATTCCCCAATTTAAGATTCTACTGAAATAGAAAAGAAATTACTTAAGGATAAAATTCCTCCATTGAAAAATTAGAACTATTAAAAATGTAGCATAAACTAAATTTTATATATATATATATATATATATATATATATATATATATATATATATATATATATATATAGCTTATCTAGAGAAGGACAACTCAGAAAATTTTCATTACCTCTACAATAACGTGCACAGAAATTATATAGCAAGGTAAAACTATATTCACCATTCAGATAAGACTAAGTTTCAGTCATTTTTTACTGAACAGTTAAATCCAATAATCATGTCTTCAACTAGCAATAATTCAGACTGAGGGAGTCCCATGGCATAATGGGTTATGTGCTAGACTGCGGCATCAAAGTGAGTGAGTTCAAACTCCAGTTGTGCTATTGCATTCACTTTTGAACTCATACCCTTGGGAAAGGCATGAATCCCCTTATCCCTCCAGCTATAGGTTAACTAGTATCATTACTGTTCTTCTACATGGATGGCTTTGGCATTAAATAACTCACAAAGGTTTATATTCCATTAAACAAAGAAACCAAACCAAATTAATCAGACTCCAGCCATATTTCTTTAGTCTTTCCCTCTACACTAACAAGATGTCTATTTATGGTGGATGTTAGAATTGTAATTTGGGGATTTAATTGGAACTGTTTCATGACAAGAAAAAGAAATAAATGACAGAAATTTTCTTAAATAAACAATCTTCAAAGGGAAAATATAAAGTTTCTTAAAGGAAATAATTAACAATTACAAGAGAAAAAAATTATACTATCATTGGGGAATCATTTATGATTCATTAGCTTTGATAAATTGGATTTTTACTTTTAAAAGTTGTTAAATTTTTTCTGAAAATACCAACCTACGTTGATAATACTCCTAACTATGACTGCAATCATTTCAACTATTGTTTTTTTACAAGAATAGCTTTGGTATTAAATAACCCACAAAGGTTGATATACCATGAGACAAAGAAACCAAACCACATTTTTCATGTGAGTTCAATCCCTAGGCCCAGGGAAGAGGCATTACAAAGACAAAATAATTAAGAAGGCAAATTGAATAATACAAGAGATTCCAAGGGATAGACAGTAGAATGGGAACAGTTATTCCCATGAATTAAATAAAGAGTTCCATTCAAAATTCCCTGAAGGTTACAGACTATGACAAAAGACATGAGAAGAAAGCCGAAGCTTACAGTGGCCAAAACATTGTGACTATAAAAACCAAGATAGGGATAATAATCCAAATTGTGTCGATGACAACTCATGTCAGAAATTCAGATGAGAACAAATGCTGCTATATATCATTTTAATATGTTTTTTGTATTTTATGATTCTTTGTTCTCCAGATTATTTACTTGTTATTTCCCTAAACTTTTGCTTAGTTTAAACTTAGATTACTTAATATCCCTGCCATTGCTAAATGGTTACCTATCTCAGAACTGAACATATTCATTGATACTCAACTTCAGCAATTTGACTTTAACCAGTGCTTCACTTGAGTGAATTAGATCTTATCTAATCTATAAAGACTGTTTAGGTTTGGTTGGTTTGTTTAATGGCATATCAGCCTTCATGGGTTATTTAATGTAAAACAGTAATGGTACTATTTAACCCAGTGGTTCCCAATCGATTTGGGGCTATACCCCACTTATGTATTTCTAAAATTCTGTCCCCACTCCCGTAATATTGAATTCTTACATATTCAAAATTTCACTGCAATTCTTGTGAAAATACTGTATGCCCAACCAAAATATTACCATGTTGGGAATTACTGATTTAACCCATAGCTGCAGGGATAAACATATTAGTCCAAAAGTGACAATAACAGCCGGATTGTTTAGTTGTTTTAAAATCCTATATACCAACAAATATATCATACTCTATAAGTTGGGTAACATCAATCAATGAATTATTTTTTCCCGGGAGCTGAGGGTAGTTTCTTTAGAGCATCTTTCTTTTCTTTTTTATTTTCAATCCTAGAATCAAAATACAGTGAAGTTTTGAACTATTCTTTTTTGATTACTATATGACCATCCTCTGCTGTGTGTGCTTTTAAGATTTGATTTATATGTGTGGAAAGGTGTGACATATTAAACAATAATACAGACACAAATTCCTCGTTTTCTGTGAGAGTTTTAATTTCTTGTTGCATAGCAACCTGCCAATTCTCTGAATCAACTGAATTTATCACTTCCCTATAATTTTTAGGGACTGTTTGCATTGAATGACAATAATGAGTTTTGTTGTCTTTAAAATTTTCAACAATAAAATAGACTGGCTTTTTTTTTCTCTTGTAGGATTATCATAGATTTGAGAAGGATCCAAATTTCCAGACAAACATCTGAATGTTCACTCTAGTTTAGACAAGCAAATTGATTACTATAAGAAAATACTGTCTGACAAGAAAAAAAATCAACACAGTTCAATTAAATGTGGACGCACTTTTAAATGGAAAATAAATTTTCTATCAACTTTAGATTGAGTTTTCATCATAAAAACATTTATTTGGTACTTTTGTAAGTATCAAATGATTTTTTTAAAACTTTATTTTCCAGGATTCATTATGATAATTCCCTTTTGAGTAGCGCCCTCCCCTACACCTTGGTGTAGAAGCTGTTGAAAAGGGAGCCTTTGAGTCGCCCTCAACTACGACTACTACTTTTAGGTTTTATTAGTGTGGTTTTGCTATATGTAGTGACATTGGGGGATTAAACAAGAAAGATTAGTGTGGTTTTGATATATATGGTAATATTAGGAAATTAATTAATCCACACTAATCCAGGGATTCCTATATTCCTTATATATCAGAGTAAAAGCATTTTTTATGCATGAACATAACTCTCTCTCTCTCTCTTCTGATTAATTACAAGTGATGATTAATCTTTGGCAATATCAGATTACCTTGCTGAACATCTGTTACCACCATATGTGACTGTCTACACTGGAATCGAGTAAAGTCTGATAAGAAATGTCTTATTAGATGTTGCCATTTTAATGTAACTATGGTGCCGGGATTTGAAAAACTATTAGCTAAAATAAGAACATTGACTGGAAATACAATCTTCTTCTCAACAAAAAGCATTGTCTATTTGTCTGTGTGTATATATTTCCATAACACTCAGACTAATTTTATCCAAACTTTGTCTGTAATCAATATTCTTCCTCAAGTTTCATAAATAAGCAGCTTTCTAGAAAATTAGTATAATTTAAAAGAAGAAACTTAAAATGGTACCAACAGAAGTTGAATCATAAGCCCAGGAGGAAAAAAATGCTCGTTTATTCTCATATAGTTTTCTTTGCCTGTTCATTATAAGTTGTTTCCAGTGATTATTGTAAAATACTAGCTGAAGTACCCATTTATTGTGGGTAAGACTTTGATCAAGACTTAAATCTATGCTTGTTATTTTACAATTTTTATTGTCAGTTTAAATCTACACCAAATATTCATAAATGCTAATTGTTACTATATATATATATATATATATATATATATATATATATATATATATAAAAGGATGAACAAAAATGATAAGATAAATAGGTATATTTACTTTATTTATTTTTTTGATTGTTTTCAACTAGTTTTGACCTTAGGTCATTGTCAGAAGAAATATTTTGGCGAAAAGTTTTTTAAAGTTTTATGCTATAAAAGAAGCTAGGGAAAATACACTTGTGACTTAACATGTCCATTTGTTGAATGAAAATAATTTGCATATATATATATATATATATATATATATATATATATATATACACTGTTTCTGTCTGCCTGGATCTGGGTCTGGGTCTGGGTCTGGGTTCTACATAAAATTGTGTCACCAAAACAACTGCTTCTTCTTGCCTTAAACAAATTTCTGGAATTTTGCTTTAAAAATCAATTATTAAAAAGAAAACAGGTTTTTAAAACAAATAGGAATGAAATTGAATACCTGTTTTATAATGCATTTACAATCTTAAATTAGTGATTGTTTTGTTATTAGCTTTTATAATTATTCTTAGCTGTGATATTATCAGCCTTGACCATCTCATGACCTGGCAATGTTAGCCTTATTGTTAATCTAACCATTCAATATATTTACCTACAAAAGTGGTTTATTTACTTCTCAAAACCTAATCTTCAATTTTCCCATTTCATATTTCATTTGTTTATCAATTTCTTATCTAATTCATTTATGTTATTTATTCCTCAATTTTTTTTATAGCAGTCAAGATCAATATCTTAAAAAGTTTCAATTTGTGAAATTATTATTAAATTCTATGGAATATTAATGGAATATTCAAGTATACAGAATATCTCAGAAAAATTGATATCATTTCATAATCTAACAACTTGACCAATTCTCATTCAAATAATCTCAAATTTTAACAGCATCTATAGAAACTATTCAAAATTCTATATTTAATATTTTATGTTTTTTCTTTTCAGATATAGAAATTCCATTCACTAGAAAAGAAAAGACATTTAAATATTAAGCATAGAATTTGACCAAGTTTTTAGATTATAAAATGATATCAATTTTTCTGAAACACCCTGTGCATCTTAAATGATATCAAATCTTTTTAAACATCCTGTATAACAGAATATACATATATACAATATATTTGGTAAATCTATTTTCTGTTATATACAGAAAATAGATTTACCAAATATATTTATGAAGTTAATATTGTTCTGAGAAAAACTTCAAGGAATTTTGTATAGAAATATTTTAGAATTTGAAATTTGTCCACATTGTTAGTCTTAATTTAATGATGATTCTATGTAATTATTTTACATCTTCAAATTGTTCGTCTTAATTAAACAATAATGTTATATAATTATTTTACATCTCCAGTTTAAAGAACTACCTGTAAATTTAATCCGTAACATTTAATTAAATGGGAATATTTATTTTAATAAGATATTTTGGGACTTAGGAGCTTTAAAATTCAAATTCTGTATGCTTAGTTACTTCTTGCAAGAACATGGCTTCCTGCTGGCTATTAATTATCATTTATCAATGAGAACCTCATCTTTCTCCAGGTTTTATGTTAAAACCTTCTTCCATGTCTAATAAGCATTCATATCAAATTTGGTTGTTCTACATCAGATTATTTGGCTGTCTTTAGAGGACAGATAGACAAATTCTTCCCAATTATTATTATAAATAATAAAAAAATTTCTGCTCATTGATAACCATCCTCTCTCTCAAACTTATTTTAAATATGTATCTCTAGTCTTTTTATAACTGTCTATTTAAGCTAAAGTATCACAAAAGCTATTAATCAAAAATCAATACTGGGTTTAAAATTCTAAAAAGTATCAAAGACTATCATTTATTTTCGAGAGAGCAATTGGAAATAATTTAAGTCAGGCTGTCTAATTCTGGAGAATGAGACAACCTATCAATTTCCTGGCCTTTTAAACTAATTTGTTTCAATTAAATGCTATTATAAGACAATAAAATTTCCTGCCAATAAACTGATCCACTTATTTCCCAAGCATAACAAAATATTTAATCTAATCTAAAAACTAAAAGAAAAAAATGTCTGTCTTCTGACAGTGACAACTACATTCTCAATGTTGCATTTGACAAGTTCACTTTGTGTAAAGGGAAGAAAATAATCAGTGGATTGAAATTAATCTTTTAGCCATTGATATATATAAGCAGATTAAAAATGTGGATAGGTTTGTTGTACGTGATCAATTTTCTTGGCAATTTCTTTCGTCTGTTTTTTCATTGAAATAACTTCAAATTTCCACTATTTTTCTCTTTCTTTTATTACTATTATCTAAATATTATCTTTTTCATTTTCTATTCGCTGATTAGATATTATCTGCACAGAATAGTTTTGATTCTCAATTTTCAATTTTCTTCAAATGATTATAAGTCGACTGCTTAAATTTCTTTTCCAATAAGATAAATTCCTTTTCCTCCTTTTCTTTTTGATCCATTTTGTACTTTCATATATTTACCTCATGTTAAAAGTATACTTATTCTAAACTTCATTTAGTATCAATATCCTCGTGGATTTATAGAAAACAGGTTAAAAATGGGTTTAAAAGCCTAATTTGGTGGCTATTAAAATGATGCCTATGTATAAAATTTACATTATAATTAATTGGAAGTAAATAAATAAATTAGGAGAAATGTTCTACAAATAGTTTTTGTATCTATCTCTTTTCAGAAATTAGAGTGATGGGGTTAGAAGAAACACATCCATTACTGTTTAACAGCAAAAATAACATGCTATAGTGTGATTTTTGTTTGCACAATAACATTAAAATGCTCTGAGGGAATAAAACAGTTTCCAATCCATTTTGATAATAACTGTATGCAGTCAGCATCTACATTCACTTTGATCATTATAATTTCTCAAGGGGAAATAAATATTAAGAACTACTTATAGAATACTTCTCCTTATTATCATAATATAAATTCTATTGTGATTCAACTTTAAGCTTCATGGTTATCGAAATAATGCTACAAATTTATATGAATAAAAAATTTGTCCCCACCAAAATTACTGAACTGCTTGCATCAAGGTGAATTTGCAAAAAATAAAATCAAATAAATTTCAAAAATTTCAGTTTACCTCAACACAAATAGATTTTAGGTTGGACAAAGAAAAGCCTATTGTGGTATTTTGTTTGAGAGTGTCCTCCTTGGTTTATTCAGAATGTTAGACATAAAATGGCAGGAGAAACAGAGTTTGAATATGAGACAACTTTCCTTTAATTAAAATCTGACCTGCAGTGCTCTCTTGTTTCCAGTACTGAAATACTGAACACTCAAAAAAACAACAAAGAAGATGATATGTGCAAAATATTTTTACTTCTTTTTCGTAGAAATGCTTATTGGTAACTTTCTCTTCTATGCTTTAATCTCTATTGGTTGTTTTCATTTTCTAAGCTGAACTTAGTTTGGCACAAGGTCAGAAGTATGGAGCATCCAGTGAGAATTGAACTCACTAATCATTAATCTACAAGACCTTAATAAACATCGCCTGAACTTAATTGGTTGGTTTTAATGACATGTCAACCTGTCTTGTGTTATTTTTTGCCTAGAGGTTAGGGAATTGTGTATGTTAATTTTATGTTTATATTTATATTATGTAGTTTTTTAAAGGTTTTTTTTGTTCATGGTTAAATAATACCAAGTATTCCTATCTAATACAAATGATTTGCAAACAGATCTATTTGACTCATAGAGGTGACCCTAACAGGTGCTGCCACTCTGGGTCAGAGTATCAGGAAGTAATAACAACAGAAGAGTACTCCATACTCCCCAAATCTCCAGAACTGAAGCCTCACCACCAGATGCAGTTTGGTGTCATTCCCAGGACACCTCTTGTTTTTGGGTGGGAGGAGGAAGTCTTACTTGTCTGCTGAGAATATGGTCAGTATATTTTAAGCCCTAGGGTGGGAATTGGTGGTATGCCATGTCTCTTTTAATCCCACCATTTTACTGAATATGAGAGACATGTCCTTTGATCATACTAGCTATGACTATGACCCTCTTTGGTCAAAACAAATTGCTAAATAAATTACACTATTAAATTTCCTGTACCCAAAAGGTTTATTAATTATGTATGTGCCAATCACCTATCTTGAACTGAATTTTGTCCTTCTCTCTTTTCCTGTGAGATTTGATATCTGTGAGTCTGTTCTTTAGGTTCATAAAGGGTTCCTTTCTGAATAAATTGGCTGATTTTGGCTGCTATAAATAAAGAATAAGGTGTCTAAGATCTGCACCTGCTGCTTATTTTGTCACACTTGTCTGCACCTGCTAACATCAATCAGCAAGTGTTATTTATTTCCTTGATCTTCTGAACTAAAGTTCACATCAATGTGATGCACTCTGACATTTTAATACTATGAACACCTCACCATTCAGTGCACGTCACTATGACCACAGCTAATGTACCACAAGAAAAATAGGAACTTCTTTCGGCTCAAGGAATGTTTTAATGGTATTAACAGATGTGCTCAGAACAATTTAAATGAAAATTGATCAGGAAAGCCTAATTTGTCCAGAAAACAAATAGAATTGCCATCTCTGAAACTTTTTGAAGAAAATTAATAAGGTAGGACTTGTTTGTACAGAAATCAAATTGAAAGACGGATCAAGGGTAAAGTGGAGCAATCCAGGGAAAGGAGTAGCACCCTCCCTTACACTTCAGTGTAGTAGCTATTAAAAAGGGAGACTTCGGGTCGCTATACTGATAAATAAAGCTTTATCAATTCAGCATTTATCTACTATTTCCTGTTTGATTTGTATATTTTAGCATTTACTTATCTATTTGTTTTTCCTTTATTTTAACACCTGTTTATTTGTTTATTTATTTCCTTTAAGCATCTACGCCGTCCTAACTTAGATATATATGATCTATCACTAAAGTTCCGGTGAAAAACCATCAGCTAACACTGATGTGAAAAACTCTAAAGGAGTAAAAAATATGATAAAAACTGGAACACCATAAATCAAACGGAGTACGGTTGATAAATTGAAAAATCACATCAGCATAGATAAGCAAGCATTACCCAAAAGGACCCACAGACTTGTCCAGCCTCTCTATTCCCAGCATGTACCATATAAAAAGCCACCAAACATATCCCCAGAACACTTGGCCTGATGAATGCGTAGGCGATAAACTGGCAATTAGCAAGCACCATTGATTTAGATATATACACTCTATCAATGATATAGAGTACTCTTTATTTATCAGTATAGCAACCTATATTATCAATACTGATATACCACTACGAAGAAACCAAAATTGCACTTATTTAAGTGCTGACATGGAAATAAACAGCTTCAACTACTCCACAAAGAACATTCCTACCCACCAATCCTCCTGCCATAAATTGATACCAATAGAAAAAATAGAGAATTTTATAAAAAGAATCAGATGGAAAGAGAATTTTTACCTAAACAAAAATTATATATATATATATATATATATATATCATCATCATGTCTTGCTGCCAGCACGGACATCCCTGACCATCTCTCTCCACTTCTCCCTATCACTCATCGCCTCCGGCAGGTCTTCTGGGTTACATCCCGTGTCCTCACATAGCTGCTGTATGTAAGTTCGGGCCGGTCGTCCTGCTTTTTGCTTGGCCATATGTGGGGGTCCATAGGAGTACGTCACTTACGAGCTCGTCGTTGCTTCTCCAACAGTGTCCGGCGTGTCTAACCTGTATAGTTTTCATGATGGTAAGCAGGTGGCCGTACAATTGGCGTCTCATGGAGTGTTGTCGCCAGGACTTGTTCAATATTGCTCTCAACATTCTTGTGTAGTTGCCGTCAAGTTTCTTCTCCAGCCGTTTAGTTAGCGTCCATGTAGTGCATCCATATAGCAGTATCAATACAACCGCTGCCTGGAAGAAACTGCACTTCATTTCATCGGTCAGGTCTGATTTCCATATGATTGAGAGCCTATCTATAGCCGTCCATGCTTTCGTCAGTCGTGTGTCGATGTCATTTTCGGTTGATAAGGTAGGTGAATTTGTCCACTAGCCTCAGAGAGGCTCCGTCTAGTGTGGTAATGTTGCCCGTTTGGTTGTAACACATATATTCAGTTTTGTGCGCATTGACATGGAGGCCAATGCCTGCTGCAGCTCGTTCCAAACTATGCAGTAGTGTCTCTGCTTGATTAGGCGTATTCGCCAGTAACGCCAAGTCATCAGCGTAGTTGGCATCTGTGATTGTTTTTGCGGGGTACCTTTTGCTTCTTTTCTTAGTCAGCTCGAAGCCATTTTCTCTGATTTTGTCGATCAAAGTTCTAAGCACGTAGTCTAGACAGATGATAAAGAGGTATGGGGCTAGCGTGTCTCCTTGTAGTACTCCTGCAACAATGTCGAAGTATTCCATGTCTCCATCTGGTGAGCGTTCTTTCACTTTTGTGTTTTTGTATGTTGAATCACGAAACACACTTGTAGTCAGTAGCTAGGCTAAGAGCAATGTCTTTAGCAAGGCCAAAGCTAAAGACGTTGCTCTTAGCCTAGCTACTGACTACAAGTGTGTTTCGTGATTCAACATGGCGCTACGAACAGGATAGGTGTTGATAATTGAGTTCTGGACAGTTTCTTCGGCGCAGTTGTATAGTTGGACGTTCATTTGTGTGTCAGAAAGGTTGGTCATCTTTGTGAATACGTCCCAATCTATCTTAAATTTCCGAAACTGCTGTGGTGTCATTTCTGAAGTAGACCTATACAACCCTGATAAATGCGATTAACCAGGGATTCTCACCCAAACGCAACCTCACAGAACCTGACATCCATGATTTCTGGGAAGTGCGACACCGACTTAGCAATGACAGAGGGCTAGTATTAATGGACAGTGGAATCGCTCATTAGCATATGTCCCACAAATCCATCCCCAGAATGGCCATTCCAACAAATAGTGATGGACATATTCCACGTTGGGCACGTTACGTACCTTGCCTGCGCAGACAGATTGACTGGCTGGCTCATATTATATCATCTGAAACCAGGCCATGCCACAACATCAAAATTAATGTCCATCTGTTGACAACTATTTCAAACATATGGCACTCCAGAGGAAATCAGTACAGATGGTGGCCAACCATTCACCTCTACTGCATTCCAGGAATTCCTTCAGACATGGGGCGTAAAGCACAGACGATCCTCGGTCGCATATCCCCAGTCCAATGGCCGTGCAGAGCTAGCAGTAAAAACTGCAAAGAGGATAGTGAACGGAAACACAGACACTCAAGGTTCCCTGGACAATGACAAGGCTGCTCGAGCCATCTTGCAGTACAGAAATACCCCAATTCAAGGTATTGGCCTATCACCGGCACAACTACTACTCCACCGCCGGCTCCGGGATTCCATCCCTTCGCAACCATTCCTTTACAAATCACATCCTGAATGGATAGCAGCAGTGCAACGCCGCGAAGTAATTCTTCATAAACTCTAAGTTGGTAGAAAGATACAACAGACATACTCACAACCTATGCCCAGTAAGCATTAGTCTTAACTATGCTGGACCTCAGGTAAGTGTTGCTGTTATTATTGTCACTATTATTGCTGTTGTGTATTGTTGCGTTCTACACTGTAGAGGATCATTATTGCTGCTACGGTTTCTTTTGGTAGGCCGTATGCTAGTAGGATTAGTTCCATTTTCCCTCTGTGGATGGAATCGAAGGCCTTGGTAAAGTCGACAAATAGTAATGTCGTCTGAAGGTTTTTTGCCCAAACGCCTTCAAGGATTCTACGGATGGTCAATATTTGTGAGGTTGTGGATCTATTTCTCTGGAAGCCATTTTGGTTTTTCCTAAGGATGTTATATATGTATGGAAATAAATAATATATATATATATATATATATATGGATTTGGTTTGGTTTGGTTTGGTTTTATGGTGTATCAACTTTTGTAGGTTATTATAGCCAAATCTATTTTTATGTAAATAATCAGTTCTATTTCAAACAATTCAGTTTAGCATGAGTACACAGTTTAATTGTCAAAAGCATTTATATTTCAAACTATTCAGTTTATTCAAGCAGTTATATATAACAATTCAGTTTAGTGTAAGTACAGTTTCAATGTCAAAAACAGTTCAATTTCAAATAATTCAGTTTAGCATAAGTATGCAGTTAGTTCTATTTAACCCATAGATAAGGCCCTATCAGGTGCTACCGCGCCAAGCCAGAGTGGACCTGTGAGCAATAGCAATGAAGGGGTGCTCCGCATTCCCCCAAGTCCCAGCAGATTTTTTAGTGTCATATCAGGACACTCATGGGGGGGCGGGGGTATTCTACAGCCCCAGCCGACTGGGCAATATATATATGGAAGTAAATATAATATGGAAGTAAAATACATATATATGGATATATGGAAGTAAATAATGGAAATGAATCCAGCAATAGAGGGAAAAATTGAAAAATAAGTTAATCCAAATTAAATCCAATTTAATGTAAAAACAAAGTCAACATTGTAATGTTTCAGTTCTAATGAACCATCATCTGGACTTGGAAGGATGACATTAAATCACCAATGGATTTTCACAAAACTAGGTGGAAATATTATACAGAGAAAGGAGTAACTGTTAAGTCAATAAATCAGTGTTCATATTGGAAAATATGTCACATGACTGTTTACGACAATGATGTAGAACAAATAGAATCATCAAGAGAAATATATGGAACAATAGGTAAAGGGATAATGATAAAGAATAAGGTGTCTAAGATCTGTACCTGCTGCTTATTTATATATTAAAAGGAGAAAGAAGGAAGAAAATTCTTCTCTTTTAATTGTTTTTGAATTTGATATATATATATATACTCAATACACAATGTGAGAAAGAAGTAGCAGAATGATGTCAGTGATGTTACAAAATGCAAAACATCTTCATGCAGTAATTAATTGTACTTTCCTTTCTGACGATTTTTCAACAAAGTTAGATGAATAAAGACAGCATTAAACAATTATGCTTATGTTTTCTTCTTATTATGTTGTTATTGATTCATCTATTACTTCTGACATTCATACACACATACACAGTCTCTCTCTCTCTCTCTCTCTCTCTCTCTCTCTCTCTCTCTCTCTCTCTCTCTCTCTCTCTGCTATTCTAACATATATATATGCCCTATCACTGATATTAAGCATTGTTTACTTTTAGATATACCAAATACATTATTATATACTAGGGTCATTCAATAAATAAGGAGAATTGTGCCTAAGGATTTTGACAAAAGACAGCCTTCTTCAAGGAAATCAGTAGTGATGGGTCCTTTCATGTCCCAGAAGACTGTCAACATGACCTCCTTTACTGACCAGTGCACCTGTAACATTTTAGTTACTGAAGAATCTTATAGTGACAAACCTATGTTTAACCCATTTGTAAACCTTTTTTTGACTAAAACCTGCTTCTTCATACACATCACATTCTTCTGTAAATTTCACATGGTTTGCATTTCTCAGCCACCAAAAATCTGATGACAGATCTCTGTTCAATCCTGGAGCACTCTGTTTGATTTGCCATTATCTGGAATAACCTGAAAACAAATATTTTTATGACATTAAAATAATTTTTACTATAAACCAATTCCAAACAATGGAAAAAAATTATTTAGATTTTTTCCAAAAAGTTTGCCTTATGCATTATTTACATTTTTCGGATTATTGTCCTCATCTTTGTTGCCATCTTTATCACAACGTTTCAGCCATTGTAAGATCTGGCCTTCTTTAGGTGCTTGGAATGTCAAACTTAACCCTTTATATCACTTACCGGGGTAGACTGTTCTAGTTCCATGAGCTACGTTTGATGGATGTCAGTTATCAGCTGTTAATTTCCTCTCTGGAAGTTCTCCAATACCTTCACTGGGTATTGAACTCACACTCTTTGGGTATGTCACTGGATCTAACCAATGCCTTTATCCACTGTACCATATAAAATCAATTGATATGAGGAAATTAGTCAATCAATATATAAACTTGTAATTTAGATAAAATTGGCCATGCCTTCTGAATAAATAAACTTCCAAATTGTTAAGTGTTTCATGATTAACTTTAAGCTATTGTTACATTGCAGACCTGCCTTAGGCTGCTCATGTTGTCATACAAGTCTAAAGTTTAGATATTGAAAAAACTAAAGATATATATATAATCAGGATACCAGAAGCTAAGTTTATTGTCATTCAAAGTTTTAAAAAGTTTTCTGTTTAAAATCTCTCACATTTTATTCAGAAACATTTTCTTTAACTTTTAAGGGAAAATATTTGATGCACATTCCTCAATAATGAATTCTCTTTAGCATTAATTAGAATTATTTAAAATCTACATTATCAAAAAAAAACATATATTCTAACATATACAGTCTACTGAAAAGAATACATATAAGAGATATATGCATGTGTGTCTGTGAGTGTATATATATATATATATATATTGTGTATTTAGGTCACATTCTCTTGTAGGCATATTTTATTGAAAATAACTGACAATTTGGTGTTTAGCTTTTTACTCGTCTTTTATTGATGATAAATGAAATGTTTCAACCCTGGTTGAAGGCAGTTGAAAAACTGTTCATAGACAAAAAGTACACATACTTGGATATTACTTACAGGGACTTTTGAAAGTTTTTAAACTGCTTTCAAGATCTTGCTCGCAAACAAAAAATACAAATAAAAAACTAAACCCCAAATCCTTGTCCATTATTTTCTACAATATATGCTGAATATATATATATATCATCATCATCATCATCATCATCATGTCGCGCCATCAGCACAGATATCCCTGACCCTCTCCTGCCACCCTTCTCTATTGTCCATCGCTTCCAGTAAGTCTTTAAGGCTACATCCTATATCAGTACAAAGCTGTTGTATGTAGGTTTTAGCTGGTCATGCTGCCTTTGCTCGTACATGTAAAGGGGTCCACAGGAGTACATCACTTATGAGTTTGTCCCTACTTCTCCAGCAGGGTCCCACATGTCTGGTTCGTCTAACTTGGATAGTTTTCATGATGGGTGGTACTATTTACCGACCCCTCCGCTCGGGCAGGATATGACACAAGGTCAATTTTTAAGCGGAGTTTAACAGGTTTGAATTCAGAGTTTTCCTTCTCCTAGACTAGTTGCCTCACCAAGGCTGAAGAACCTAGTCCGTCCTACTATTTACCCATAGCTGGAGGGAGAATAAGGGGGTTCATACCTTTCCCAATGGTATTTGCCCGAAAGTGAACGTAATAGTGCGACTGGAGTACGAACTCGCGTACTACGATTCCGCAGTTCATCGCTTTAACCATTACACCACGAGGATGGGTGGTAAGTGGCCACACAGCTGCTGCTTTGTGGGATGCTGCCTCTAGGACTTGTTCAATATTGCTCGCAGCATTCTTGTATAGTTGCCATCAAGCTTTTTCTCCATGTTTAGTTAGCGTCCATGTAGTGCATCCATACAGCAGTATCAACATGACCGCTGCTTGGAAAAAAACTGCATTTCATTTTATTGGTCAGGTCTTATATATGTGTGTGTGTGTGTGTGTGTGTGTGTGTGTGTGTGCATTTATTTTTCTAAAATAGAGGAATTATATATTATAAATTGAATAACTATGACCAGAAAATCAATCTCCCGTGGGGGAGATCACGGCATACACTGCTGATGAGAGCTAATAAGGTTGAAACGGCTGTCCAGTTTTTCTGTATGATGACCGCAGTACTTAGAGAATTTTCTGGTCATGGTAATTCAATTCATAATATATATATATATATATATATATATATATATATATAATCATTATATATATATATATATATATATATATATATATATATAAGCATTATTATATATATATATATATATATATATATATATATATATATATATATAAGCATTATTCCTGTCAGAAATGACTGGATTATTTACTTAATGGCCAGTACTTCTGTCTAAGATCAGAGTATCCTATGGAAATCCCAGTTATTTTAATGCTCTTTCCACATCACCTAGTATATGCCAACTGCATCTCCCGTAGATAGGTAAGACACCCCTCAATGCATACACACATAAAAAGATGTCCTCGGTGATGAGACTTAACTGCATCTGGTGATGAGGTTCCAGTTTTCAAATATATATACACAATTATAACTAAAAGTTACAGTTAAAACCATTCTAAATCAGTAAAATGTAGTGCTCTTTTCTCAAGAATACAAAGCAATATCATATTTCAGCTATAAAATGAATTAAAACAGTAAAAACTCAGGGCTGAATTTCATGTGTCCAATCTTCAGGTAAGTTTGTATCTACATGGACTTCAGACAGGTCAATACAAGTTCACTTGAAGATCAAACATGTGAAACTCATTGTCGTGAGTTTTTAATCTGTTTAATTTTATCTTATAGTTGAAGTATTGTGCATGTGTGTGCCTGTAGTGTGCCTGTAGTGTGTATATATATATATATATATATATATAAAGAGAGTGGGGGGAGAAAACTAAAAGGATTACCACCCTTGATTTACATACATGTGACTAAATGTTTCATATCTTAATGAACACTATCGTCTCACTGGAGATGGATAGATGTTATTTATGGGTAAATCATTCTACTTTTTAGGCTGGTCTGCTTTGCTGGTATTTGAGGATGTTTATCCTTTATTCCAATGATATTTCACACTTTGCTTTTGTTTTTCACATTGTTTACCTAATTATTGTTACAATTATATATATATATATATATATATATATATATAGTGACTCTGTGTGTGTGTGTGTGTGATATTTTAAAGAATTTAATGCTTCATGATACATTTTTATTGACCTCATTGGTAAAACATTAAAACACTATTTCTGATAAAATTCCCAATTCAAGACTCACAAGTTTTCATAGTTACTTTATAAACATTTTATAAGTTTTCTTTTTATTTTAATACAGAAATTTACAAAGAAAACTTTATAAAATTTCAAAAATTCTATCCTTTAAATTGCATGTGCTTGTATTATAATTTTTGTGTAAAATATTTTATAGATTATACTTATTTATTTCACTCATTACTTCCTTCGTTGCAAATAAGGATAATTAGACTGATTTGGATTTAATGTCAAGTTTATTTCCATCTAAAATAAAGTACCAAAGATTTTATTAAAATCAAATAATTTGTTGACTTAACGCATCTTTTTTTTAAATAAACTTTTAAACTTTTTTTCAAGATATACATTCTTCATTTCTTTCTTTTCCTCATTTCTCTCTATTGTTTCCATTTTTTTTCTTCGATTCTATGAAAGCATGCAATAAATATCTGATGTATTAGCATCTCTCTCTCTCTCTCTCTCTCTCTCTCTCTCTCTCTCTCTCTCTCTCTCATTATATTTGCTTTCTTTTTTCTCTCTGCTGTGTAGGTTGTTCATTTTCTTTCATTTCTTTCTTCACAATCGAAATGGACTAGTCCATTATTTATCTAAGGTGATGACAGGGCAGAATATTTGAACATGAGTCATGTCTTATTCTATTAATATCATAGATTCTTTTTCATCTCTAAACTTTCTATAATCAACAGCAAATTGTTGTTTGGTTTGGCATATCAACTCTTTTTAGGTTATTTAATGCCAAAGCCATTCTCCTAGAAGAACAGTAGTGGTACTATTTAACCCATAGCTGGGAGGATAAGGGGGTTCATACCTTTCCCAAGGGTATTTCCCCGAAAGTGAATGTAATAGCGCAACTGGAGTACAAACTTGCATACTACGATTCCGCAGTCCATCACTTTAACCATTACACCACAAGGACACCCCCTCTGACAGTAGAGATCCGAAAAACCCAACTACATCTTTCAACGGTCAATAGTCAACTCTCTGCCTCAACAATCCTATCGCGACAGACTCTTTTCGAAATCCTCAAATTCTCAAGACCATCTCTTCCGAGCATGACGTCATCCACTCTCCAGCCCCATTTCCTGTCTGGATGTTTATTATGATAAATGGTGATTGTCATATCCTTTGCGCGCGAGCATAACTGCACCAAATGACTATGCACCTGGACTTAAGAGACTCGATAGTTCAAAGCCTTACCAAACTGAATGATAAAATATAATTAACAAAAAATGATTAATATCAAAAAATCATTTCCTAATTATATAACGAAATGAGTAAAGTACCACATGTGTGTTATATGAAATATATTTGGATCTTAATTCAACCTGTTACTTTTCATGATACTGGCTCATCGGCCTTGTGGGTAGAGTGTTCACCAATGGTCCGGAAGACCTAGTTTCAATCCTAAGTCGCATCATACCAAAGACTTTAAAAATGGTACTTGATACCTCCTTGCTTAACACTCAGCATGTATCACAGTACATATCAAAGGTAAAGTGGAGCAATTCAGGGAAAGGAGTAGCACCTTCCCTTACACCTCAGTGTAGTAGCTATTGAAGAGGGAGCCTTCAGGTTGCCCTCAACTACAGTCACCAACTTGCTTTACTAACGTTTCATGAAATTTACTCTTTTCATAGAGTAAATGTGGTATTTTGGTGGTTATTGCGCGCTTGGTGAAGAATGAATGACAAATTGTATTGTTGAATGGGTCGGCAAATGTGGCTAGCTAAGGCTCCTTAGTTTTCATAGACCAGTACCCCTTCCCCTCCTGGTCAAAACTTGGGGCCTTATGTGTCCCCAAAATTGTATACAATACACTTTTAGAAATAAAATTAATCCTTTATCATATTTACCAAGCCCTCCGCTCAGGCAGGATATGACACAAGGTCAATTTTTAAGCAGGGTTTAACAGGTTTGAATTCAGAGTTTTCCTTCTCCTAGACTAGTTGCCTCACCAAGGCTGAAGAACCCAGTCTGTCCTACTATTTACCCATAGCTGGAGGGAGAATAATTGGATTCATACCTTTCTGAAGGGTATTAGTGCTATGTGAAATGCAATCAGTCTCATCCAGGATGTGAACTTGTGTTGCCGTGTCCATTTCCTGCGACAATAACCATTACACCACGAGCACCTCCAATAAAATTAATCCTTTATGTAAGAAAGATTTGTTCACATTTATGCAATACAATATGACAATAAGTTAATTCAACTCAATAGCACCCACCATGTTGATTATTGTCAAATCCATTTTACAAGCAAATTTTATTATAAATCCTGTAAAATATTAAATAAGTTCTGAAATTAATTTTTGTTTAGTCAACAAGAAACTCACTTTCATGATTTGTCAATGTTGACAGATTCAGAAAATTAGAATTTGGTCTCTTGGATAGTTTTTGTTTTTTTGTTTTGATTTTGAGATGTCTACAGGGTTTGTTTGTTTAGGTTAGGGGGGTTGGGGGGGTTCTTTCTTGTTACTTTTTTGGTAGAGTGAAGGACTCTTATTTATATCAGGCGGACCTTATAATTTTTTGTTTATTTTGTTTCTTTGTTTTCTTTCTTGTTACTTTTTTGTGGGGTAGGGGAGTCTTATTTATATCAAGAGGCCCTTATATTTTTTTTGTTTATTTTGTTTCTTTGTTTTCTTTCTTGTTACTTTTTTGGTAGGATGGGGGACTCTTATTGATATCAGGAGGGCCTTATAATTTTTTGTTAATTTTGTTTTTGTTTTCTTTCTTGTTACTTTTTTGTGGGGTGGATGACTGTTTTTTATATCAGGAGGTCCTAATAATTTTTTGTTGATTTTGTTTCTTTGTTTTCTTACAATTTAAATGAATATCATTTTTCAGTTTCAGTTTCTTTTATTAATGGCATATCTACTTTGCTGAGTTATTTAATGCCAAAGCCATCCTTGTTGAAGAACAGTAATGATAATATTTTATCTATAACTGGTTGGATAAAAGGGTTCATACCTTTCCCTTGGGTATTAGTCCAAAAGTGAATGTAATAGCATGGCTGGAGTTTGAACTTGGTTACTTTGAAGCCATAGTCCAATAATCTAACCATTACATTACCGGGACAACATTCCCAAATTTTTGAATTTAGTTCAAATATTAAACTAGAAGACCTCAAAATTCTTAAATGAAATGGAAATATTCTGGATGTCACTAATATTAAAGACTAAATATCTTTTTTACATTTTTTTGACAAAACATTGTCAGTCTTGTTATTTTTTAAAGTGACTAAAATTAAAGAGGAAAGAAAATACTAGTCAAAAAAATAATGATTTGATAAGTCATCTTGTAAAAAGTTAAAAATAAATAAGATATTGTATTGAGATGATTAGTGGGTGAAGACAAGAACAACAAATATGACACCAACAAAACTGAAAATGATGTATTGGATTTCTGTGACACCAATTGCTCTTATAGTTAGTGAAGTTGATGGTATGGATAATCAGCCTTCCTTAACCTTTTCACTCGCACTGGGACACCGGTGTCCTAGTTGAATTTCATTTTCATTTTAACCCTTCAAATATCATAATCAACTCCTGATTTTGCATATTCAAAACTTTTCAAAAAATGATAGTGAAAAGTATGAAACTTATCTATAAAAGTCTAGCAGCAAAAATATTTTTTAAATAGATTATTGTTGAATAGTTTCAATTTAACTTGATAGTTAAAGGGTTAAGACAAAAAAGAATCTCACAAACTGCTCACCCTTCATTATTGTCTTTGATGTTCCTTGTTGATGTTATAGGAATGATGAACTTGATGAGTTTCAATAAAAAACAACTTAAATCAAAAAGATGAAAAAAAGTCAAAATTAGTATTATTATTATTATTATTATTATTATTATTATCATCATTATTATTATTTTTATTATTATTATTGTTATTATTATTTCACTCTTTGTGAGTCTTTCATGCCAGCATTAACTGGTGGCCTTTCATTGGAGTCTGAGAGACAGCAAGTCTCCTAAAGTCTCTAGGATTTTTCTCAGTATTCTACTCAATCTCAGCCATGCTGCAATATAAATGGTTTCAGTTCTCCTGCTGATTTCCAATTCCTCCAGTCCCTTCTCCAAGTTGTTGGTAACCATTCTGAGTGCACCAACCACAATTGGTATTACTTTGACCCTCCTATTCCTTTCAGTTCTCTGGTAAAGTTCAAAGATTCGTCTTTTTACTTCCTTTTGTTTTCACTCTGTGGTCTGCCAGAATGCCAAACTCCACAAGATGGTAAATTGTCTTCTTTTTGTTAATTAACTCTAGGTCTGGCCTTCTGGCCTGGATTAGGTGATCTCTCTGTATCTTTAAATCTCTGAGAATTTTATTTGTCTCTGATTTTTCCAATACTATTTGGTAGTGTGGTTGAGTTTCAACCTCTTATACAATTCCCAGTGGATTACCTTTCCCACCCAGTCATGCCTTGTTTTGTACTCCTTTTATGCTAGTTTGCTGCATCTGCTTATGTGAGTAACTATTTCATCTTTTTCACCTCATAATTTACAATTACTATTCTGATGCATATTATCAATTTCCATTTTAATATCTTAGTCAACCTTAGTCGAGGGTAACTCGAAGGCTTCTTTTTCAATAGCTACTACACCGAGGTGTCAGAAGGGCACTACTCTATTCCCTGGATTGCTCAACTTTACTCTTGATCCTTACCTTATAGTACTAAGTATTAAGCAAGGCAGCATCAAGTACCATTTTTTGAGTCTTTGGTATGACTCAACCTGGTATTGAACCCCAATCTCCCAGACCATTGGCAAACACTCTACTCATTAGGCCAGTGGACAGTGAATATAATTTGTCCTTATTATTATCATTAAGATACTTTGGATTTCACATGAATTTCACTCTAGCTTGATATGTGAGATAAAACCTCAGAATTCTTGCCTATATGCTGCTTCTATCCTTGGAGTCAAATTGACTCGTAAGAAAAAAAATCACACAAAGTTATTAACAGACAGAATTATTGTAAGATCATGTATCTGTTGTTCCCAGTGAAATTTTGATGCTTTTCATAAAATACTATTCTTATTTGGATTTTAGCATTAACCAATATTCCTGCTATCAATGCTGCATTCCAGAAATACTTTTGAAACAAGATCGTTCAATATTTCAAATTCCTAGTGCATCAATTTGTTTCAAATATATGTTTGTGAATGCACTTGCCTATCCTAGTTTTATGTTTTATACTTTTTTGTTTTTGTTTAAGTTTTCAATCATCAGGTTTATGGTATATAGTAAAATATCACTCAGTCTGAAATCAATGTAAAATGTATATTAGTATCATAGAGTCATATATATATATTAGTATTACACTATAAGATATGTATTGGTATTACAGTGTAAGATATATACTGATATAACACTATGAAATATGCGTATATATTGGTATTACAGTATAATATATATATTAGTATTACACGATAAAATATATATTTTGCCCAGTCGGCTGGGGCTGTAGAATATACCGACTGCATCTCTGCAGAGAGGTAAGACCCCCCTCCCAATGAGTGTCCTGGATATGACACTAAACAATCTGATGGTGAGGTTCCAGTGATGCTGGAGTATTGGGGAATGCGGAACACCCCTTCATTGTTATCACTCCCAGGTCCACTGTGGCCTGGAATGGTAGCACCTGTTAGGGCCCTATCTATGGATAGATAGAACTAAACTGCATACATATGCTAAACTGAATTACTTAAAATAGAACTGTTTTGATATTTAAACTGTGTACTTATGAATTGTTTGAATTGGAACTGTTTGACTAAACTGAATAACTTGAAATAGAAATGTTTTTGACAATTAAACTGTGTACTTACATTTAAACTGTGTACTTAATGCTAAATTGAATTGTTTGAAATAGAACTGATTATTTGTATAAAAATGGATTTGGCTTTAGATAACCTACAAATGCCATAAAACCCAAACAAACAAACAACTGAAATATATATTGGTATTACAGTGTAAGATAATTCCCTGCCTAAAATATTAGTCTTAAAGTTTCAAAAGGTTAATATTAGATTTCATAAATGTCTTAAATGATAATCTAAAGAAGTAACATGTAGGAATTTATACCAAATTTAAAATTGGTTATAACTTGATTACTTATAAGATAAAAGAAAAATATGGCATGTGATGATGTTTTTTTTCTCCCCGACCCAATTACAAGAGTTGCCATTGCGATAAAGTTCAGCTTCATCAACATCTTTTACAGAAACGATTTTGATGTTAAAATATCTTGAGAATACATAATATGCATGTTATTTTTAGAGACCTAATTTTCAGCTTTTGGAAAAGCCATTTCTGTTTTATTTTAACACTTCATTTTTATTCCCAATTAACATTGCCTGAACCAAATAAATACTCGGCTTTCAGAAATTGATTAACAAAATTTATTTGGTTTTACTATGTCTTTAAAGAAATTACTTGGAGCTTCCCTTTTTTTTTCTTTTTTTTTTTCTTTTTTTTTTACTTTCATAAGTATTTGTCCACTCATGTACAGAAATTTATCAACTCTAAAAATGATTTTCAGTTAATGTATTTTAATATCACTATACATTGATATACTTAGACTAGTATCATTAAGAGTTTTCGGACCATTGTCTTCATCTATATTGTTATTTCCACAACATTTTGGTTGATATGTCCTCTAGCCTTCTTCAGGTGTTTGTTGAACGTGGGAACCTTCACAGAACTTCAAGCTACGTCCTTTATTGAATCCACGGGGGTCACCTGTTCTGATTCTATTAGCCATAACCAGATACGAGTGTTAAGTATTCCTGTATTGTTACTCACCTGCAATCAAGATTGAACCTGCAACCTCCAGATGATTGTCTCCTTAGAAGCTTAGGAAACCAACGCCTATAACAGTTACACTATCAGAGAAAATGGCTTCGAGCTGACTAAGAGAAGAAGCAAAAGATACCCCGCAAAAACAATCACGGACGCCGACTACGCTGATGACTTGGCATTACTGGTGAATATGCCTAATCAAGTAGAAACACTACTGCATAGTCTGGAACGAGCCGCAGCTGGCATTGGCCTCCATGTCAATGCACATAAAACTGAATATATGTGTTACAACCAAACGGGCAACATTGCCACACTAGACGGAGCCTCTCTGAAACTAGTAGACAAATTCACATACCTAGGAAGTAGCGTCTCATCAACCGAAAAAGACATCGACACACAACTGACAAAGGCATGGACGGCTATCGATAGGCTCTCGATCATATGGAAATCAGACCTAACCGATAAAATGAAACGCAGTTTCTTCCAGGCAGCGGTTGTGTCGATACTGCTATATGGATGCACTACATGGACACTAACTAAACGACTGGAGAAGAAACTAGACGGAAATTACACAAGAATGTTGAGAGCAGTATTGAACAAGTCCTGGCAACAACACCCCATGAGACACCAACTATACGGACACTTGCCCCCCATCACGAAAACTATACAAGTTAGACGAACCAGACACATGGGACACTGCTGGAGAAGCAAGGACAAGCTAATAAGTGATGTACTCCTATGGACCCCCACATATGGCCAATCAAAAGCAGGACAACCAGCTCAAACTTACATACAGCAACTATGTGAGGACACAGGATGTAACCCTGAAGACCTGCCGGAGGCGATGAATGATAGGGAGAAGTGGCGAGAGAGGGTCAGGGATATCCGTGCTGGCGGCACGACATGATGATGATGATAATATGTCCTGCTGGTAAAAATCAACAAGCTTCGTCTAAGAAATTTAAATAACTAACTTAGACTATCGTTCTCATCTTGGTTTTAATAGTCACAACGTTTCAGCTCTTGCATGTTCAAATCTTCTTCAGGAGTCTATTATAACTGATAACCTGATAATTTCAAACTAAACCATTTATACAATTCATGAAGGAGAGATAGAATTTTCTTATTCCACTCTCCATGCTTAGAAGATAACTTAATTATTTTTTATGGTGTTACTTGTTTGTCTCTTCAGCTGAGCCAGTGTATATGATTTTGTTGCACTATCAGCTAACTGGATGTTTTAATCAAACACTTTTATTTAATAGGCTATTGCCTCATAGAACAATCTGATGGTGGAAGCTTTAAAATCAATGTCACTTTGTCTCTTCAATTCAACTAGAGTAATATCTTCTTGAACTATTATAATCAGGTGGTGGTTATTATTGTGTCATATGTCGTTTGTTTTTCTTTTACACTTGACTGACTAAAGAGGTTATTGGAATCTAAACTGTGCTCTGATTCTTTCAAATGTCTTTTCTGGAAGGTCATTTTCTTTATTATGTCACTGATTAAATGGCTCTTTTTCTTGGGTTGTGGGAAGCTACTTATTGTATGCAATTTATGCAGTACAATGCAGTTTCATTAAGAAAGTAGAATAACATTCTAATTTGGTAGTTCATTTTTTTTATATTATTTACATTATAAGCTGTCATTATATATATATATATATATATATATATTTTCATCATACAACGTGTGAAAGCACGTGCGATACCCTGCCCTCATCAGCCACCAACCAGGGGTAATAACACAGTTTCAGTAGCTCAAGGCGGTACTGCCACTCCTGGCGCTACCAAGTGGCTTTTGCCACTGGACAGGGTATTAAGAGAATCATATATATATATATATATATATATATATATATATATACGCCAGATCAATTAAGAGCAGAGACTACATTGGACATTAATCTTCATTTTTAATGTGCAGTGTATGATTAAAAAAAAAACGCGTTTACTTTCAGCCGTTGATGTTATTATACGTTTACTGTAACCATTTCTTACGTAATCACACAGGAATGGTGTTTCTGCATGTATTTCATTCATGCTAAAAACTTCTCGCTTTCAACCATTGCCAACTTGATGCATATTGTGCCGCAGTCTGAAGATGATTTGAGGCAACTTTCAAACTGTGGCCAGTGATTCCTATTTTTGAAAGAAACAAAATGACTGAGTGTCCTAGAAAACCATGACAACCAACCTCAATATGAATCACATGGCATATCCAAGCCTTTTCCATGCAATCAGCAAGCAGTGTCTCGTATCAGTTTTTCTTCCTTTCGTGTGCTTCCTCTTGGTTTTCTTCCCAGGGGACAGTTAATTCTATGAGGAGAACACTCTTCTTTGAATCGGACCATGCTTCAATGTAATATATATATATATATATATATAAGGGGAAAAAGTTTGACTCTTCAGAAAAGCCAGGGTTTTTCTAGATTTTTCTAGATTTTCATCTGAAATTTTGAGTGAAAACTAGGCTTTTTGAATGTATAAATTTTTAGATGTTTAATCAAAAATTGTTTGGTATATTTGCTTTGTTTCAGCTATAAAATAAAGATTTATTTTGAAACTTTTAAAATTCTTTGTATATTAAATGAAGGTTTGTTTTATTTTATCTCATTCGAAGTAAGATGTGAAAAAGAAAAAACATCTGTATTATTTTACTTAAAGGGCTGAACTGCAGGCTTGAAGTAAGTAAGTTCAAACTCCAGTCAAGCTACTACATTCACTTTTGAACTAATACCCTTGGGAAAAGTATGAACCCCTCCCCTTATTCCCCTATGAATTAAATTGTATCACTGCTATTCTTTTACAAAAAGTTCTCAGCCTCACCATAGCTGAACATTTTTATTGTGTCAATTCATTACCACTTCACATAAAACTAGAAAAATCTGGATAAGTTTTTCTTGTTTTATAAGAAGTGGTAGTATGTTACCACAACAAAAATGTTTAGCTTGGGTCTTCTTTTATGTGAGGGTTAGAACTTTTTGAATGACTCTTGTACACATATTAGTTTATAGTGATATTGAAACCTGGCATAAGTTTAGATTCTGCTTCTAAAATTACATCAGACATATGTTTGTTTAAGACCAGATCACTTAAAAACCTTTAAACCATCTTTTGATTCTATTTTTGTTGATTCGTTTGCTGATTTGATTTCAATTTAATATTCATTTTCATTTGAAATTTAATTTTCTTTTCAGATTTCTACATCAACCAATCTCCTCAACTAAACCAAAGATGGCCACAACATTCAAGTGTCCCTCAGGGCTATGCAAGGATGGTGGGAGCACCTGGGCTTGTCGACCCCATAAACCAGGTTCTTACAGATGACGAAGATGAAGATGCAGAAAAATTTTTTAAAAATCTTCGACTAACTGATCGCAAAAGCAAGTGGCAGCACACAAAAACACGGAACCCCTTATCTGTATCGAGAATTGCTGAATATTGCAATTCACCAACACTTCCAATAAGTGGTTCTGAAGGTAACTTTTTTTTCTTTGTCTTTTATTCTATCTGTCTATATTATATATGATGTGCACCTTCTTTTGTTCTACTTTGCATTTATGTATATATATTTTTTTTTTTTTTCATCATACAATGTGTGAAAGCACATGCGATACCCTAACCTCATCAGCCGCCAACCAGGGTGATAACACAGTTATATATATGGTTATCGTTATAAGAAATGGACCTGGCAATCCAAGTTCAAATTCTGGACCAGGCTGTGTATTTTATGTTGTACTACTAAATATACTTTGGAAAGATATGAATCCAACTATTCTCCCACTAGTTATGATTAAAGAATAGAGCTGACTAGGCTCTTGAGCCTTGGTACTGCAACCAGTCTAGGAGATGGAAAACTCTGAATTCAAACCTGTTGTAGTCTACTTAAAAATTGACCTTGTGTCACATCCTGCAGAGGGGTTGGTAAATATATATTTTTTTATATGTGTTAGAGAATTCAACAAAATTATGAGGATATCTCTCCTTAAAATAATGAAAGAAGCTTCAGACAAAATTGACAAAATAGAATTATAAGCATGGAATGTAATGTATTTATCATTTTTCATTTCCCAAAGTTGTAATTTACTAAACTTTTTGCTTAGATGTGGCACAAGACCCTATGAAATGGGGTGCTCCTTTAATTTCCTCAAGTTAAAGTTGAAAAGTAGCATGTTTGTATAAAATTCTGTTTCAATTTAGAGAAATATATTTATGAAGACTTCTAATTATTTAAGTCAATTGCAATAAAGTCACAAGTGGTTGTACCAGCATTTTAAATTAGGTAGAACACCCAAAGATGATAATCTGAAAATGGAACATCTTTTCAATCACTTTAACAAAGTGCAAGCTATTAGGGGGATCAGACAGTTTTGCAAGGGTTAACTAACTTGTTAACCATCACTCAATGACACAGTTTAGTATATAAATTCCATTTTTCCTTTTAACTGAATCTTTTCTTTAGGGTTTTAATATTGTCAACATATTTCAGCCTGTCCTTTTACATCTTACTTCAGGTTGGTTGATTTTAAAGCATACCAATTTTTGTTGAGTTATTTAATAACAAAATTGTTACGTTTTTACATACAAAGAAAAATATGTAAACAAAACTGAAAAGAGACAGACTTGTGGGTGTACAACAAAACAATTAGCTTATAAACCTAATTGTTTTGTTGTACACAGGCAGAGTCATGTATCTATTGACCAGGAAAAGAACTGTTTTACCTTTGTATACACCAGTCAAATGTACATCCACCATGTGCCATGACTGGATTAAAGTCTATCTTTATTATTTCTCACATGTGTCAGTTCTTCTGAGCTCTATAAATCCCATAATGCACTGTCCATAGGAAGCAACTCCCTTTGATATTTTTTTTTCATTATGTCTGATCCCTAACACAAAATCAGTCTTTGTTTTTTAAAGCTTTTATATGGTTTCAAGTAACTATTCCTTTTTGATGATAATAATAATTTGCCCATAGTTATAAGGTTTCAAGTATTCCTATCAAATTTTAATATGTATGCTATTATATTGTTCCAAGTAACTATACTTTATTATCATTTTAAATTGGTAAACACTTCATACTTAATTTCAATATCAATATTTTAAGAGCCAATGTATTAGTTACGTCAAAATCATTTCAAACATTATCTCAAACGGTACTGTTTGACTCAGAGGTGATTCTAACAGATACTACCACCCTAGGTCAGAGTAATAGTAACAAAAAACTCCACACTCCTTAAAGCTCAAAAACTGGAGCCTCACCACTGGATTCAACTTTCCTCAAGTGTACTGTCCATGTGGAAAAAAGTCTCTTTTTCCAGCAGTTTAAAAACAAAATGAAAAAGGGTGGCAAATGCATTTTTAAATCCATCTAAACAGCAATGCTTATGATATCAATTATTCTATTTTTCTTAGTTTTGTCTGCTGCTTGTTCCAATTTTTTAAGGTGAAATGTTTTCATATCTTTTCTTTGTTAAATTCCCTAACACCTTTTTTTGTTGGATAAAAAAAACATGCTACTTAGATAGATTTTTAAATTTCTATTTACTCCCATTTTCTGGTTTTGTTTTACCTTTATTTCAAATAGACTGTATAAGTAAAGATGGCTGAAAAATTGTGCTGGCAAAATATCAAAGGTACAAAGAAAAATGGATTGTTAATGATTTGTCTTAAAATTAAAAACAAAAGAATGAACTTTATTTATTTGAGATTTTAAGGTTTGAATAAAATCATCATCATCATCATCATGTCGTGCTGGTAGCACTGATATCCCTGAACCTCTCTCGCCACTTTTCCCTATCGTTCATCGCCTCAGATAGGTTTTCAGGACAACATCCTGTATCCTCACATAGTTGCTGAATGTATGTTTGTGCTGGTCATCCTGCTTTTGCACGGCCATATGTGGGGGTCCATAAGAGTACATCACTTATGAGTTCGTCCCTGCTTCTCCAGCAGTGTCCTGCATGTCTGGTTCATCTAACTTGAATAGTTTTCGTGATAGGAGGCAGGTGGCCGTACAGTTGGTGTCTTGTGGGGTGTTGCTGCCAGGACTTGTTCAAGATTGCTCGCAGCATTCTTATGTAATTGCCGTCTAGCTTCTTCTCCAGCCATTTTGTTAGAGTCCATGTAGTGCGTCCATATACCAGTATCGATGTGACCGCTGCCTGGAAGAAACTGTGTTTCATTTTATTGGTTAGGTCTTATTTCCATATAATCGATAGCCTATTAATAGCTGTCCATGCTTTTGTTAACCTCGTGTCGATGTCCTTTTCGGTTGATGCGACGCTGCTTACTAACTGTAAAATAAATTAAAACCAGTTCATGTAGGTATTTTTCTAAGAGGAAGAGAGAATTTCCCTTTTTGTCTTCACTTTTATTAACAAATTGATAATATTTTGGATATTTGAAAATTAAGTTGGTCTTTGTGTGTGTGTGTGTGTGTGTGTGTGTGTGTGTGTGTGTGTGTGTGTGTGTGTGTGTGTGTGTGTGTGTGTGTGTGTGAAAGGCTATGTGAAAATAGTTGGGCCTACAGGGTCCTCTGGCCTTGGCAAAGCAACAGGTCTCAGAGAACTCTGAATTCTAATTCCCACTCCACCCAACCAAACTTAACTGGTGAGAAAGATGGCTAGACGTTCAACAGGACTAAAAAGGAAAAAAAAACCTGTTAAACCTCTCTGTAGGTCAAGAGCCATCGCAAAACTATTCACTACAACTAGTGACCAATCAAATGTATTCTTAATGTCTTGAAAGGTCAAACACAACCCAAATAAGCTTCACTGACTAAATTTTTCTACTACAATTTATATATATATATATATATATATATATATATATATATATACTATATCTCTTTCATTGTTATACTTTTTGAATCAAATAACTAACTAGATATATGCTAAGAAAATTCCTTATATCATTCATTGTCTAAATGTGCTTAGGCTTTTTATAAAAACAAAAAAGATGTTTATATGAATAATATTTTACTAATATGTATCTTCTTTTTCTTTTTTCTTTTTTCTTTTTTTTGTAATTCAGGCGACGTCCCATTGAAATACAACTTGGAGCAAGTCCATGTTTTAATCCGGCATGGTGACCGTACACCAATGCATTCTTTTCGGAATCATCCCAACCCCACATTAGGATGTCGTATTGACCAACAACTATTTGCTGCTCACAGTCCGTACCTGGAGGGTTTCCTGCCCACCATGATAGCATTCCAGGGTAAACAGCATCCAGCTAGTGGTTTCAGGAATTGGGCCCTTTATCCAAATCATCCGATTTGTGATGGCTCCCAGTTAACTGGACTTGGAGTTCTTCAACATCTTCAGATTGGAGAGTTTCTCAAAGATAATTATGTACATCGGTGGCGCTTATTTGGAAATGCTTACAATGCCCGGAAACTGTACATCCGAAGTACCGAGTATTCACGGACATACCAAAGTGCCATTGCTTTTCTATATGGATTCCTGCCGCACTTTAATTTGACAGAGCTTCTCATTGAACGCTCGTCCAATCTTTTGATGTGTTCCGAACGGTTTTTTGGTTCTTCCTGCCACTGCCCAGTCATTCATGCCCTGAAGCAGTCCACCGATCGGCTAGCATCTTTTCTTATACAAAACAATTCCCAATATTACTATTTAGCTCAGAAAATAGCATCAGTCTACAATTTAAAAGTTGGCCAGCTTCCATGGGCTAGTGCTATGATGGACGTATTTATGTTCTATGCATGTCATAATATCACCCTTCCTTGCAACGCTAAGGGTCAGTGTGTTGATTGGATGGTATTGGACAATCTTTGGGAGCACCTTGACCAAAATGGCATCCGACAAGTGACTACAGACAGCACTAACCTGAAGCGACATCGTCTAGCCACACATCCTTTCTTGTATGAAATCGTGCAAGCCATGAAAACCTACATGAGAGGAAATTCTATAACTAAGTTTCAGTTATATTCAGGTCATGATGTTACTGTGACTCCAGTGTTAACAGCACTGGGGGCACACAGTGGCAAGTGGCCCCCTTATGCCTCGAGGATTGTATTTGAACTTTACAGTTATCGACGGAACAGACAGAAACGATACTACATTCGGATTTTGTACAATGGACAGGATATAACAAATCTAACGCCATTCTGCAGTTTTGCTACAAACGAAAATCTTTGTCCATTTGAAAAATTTTCAACTTTTGTAATTAAAGACAGTCTGCGGAAAATAGGTATTTCTGATTACAAGGATGCATGTAGCCAGGGATTGCCGCCAACAGAAATTAAATGAAAGGAAAATACTGATATAAAATCTATATAAATATATATGTGCATGGGTGTGAGCATGTATGTGTGGGTGGGTGTGTATATATATATATATATATATATATATATATATATATATATATATATATATATATATGTGTGTGATTTTTCTTATATGGATTGTTGACAATCAGAATCACAACTGGATTGAACAAAAAAATTCTCCAACATAATTGATGTTGATTTGGGAACTACAACCAATATAGGATAATACCTTTTTTTTTTTTTTTTTTTTTTTTTGCGTATGTGTGAGGGAGGAGGGAGGCTGGTGTGATTCTGTCTGAGTGTTTCTAGTCTCTTATTTTTAATACAACTATTTTAAAATAAATTCAAACCATCAAACTTTCCTCCTGGGTTGGCAAATATTTTGGGACAAATTATGTCCCTAATCACAGACAAATATTTCTTCTCCTAGACTGCTCTTGTACTCATTAACCTCTGATCTAAATCTTTTTAAGCAAAAATTTATTAAATATTTTCTTTTATATACATTTAAGTGCAATTATCCTGTTACAGCTGCTAATACCATTATTTCCTGTTATAAATCTCAACTAATTAAAATGTGGGGGAAGATATAATACATCTCTTAGCAAACAACTGAACTTTATTTTTTTTTATTTGTTTTTTTTTTTTTTTTCTATCTTGCTTAAAGGCCCTCTTTGGTAGCCATTAAGTTCAATATTGTCACATCCTATATAAAGAATTACAATTAAGTAATTACAAAGCTTATAGGGCACCCAGTAAGAATCAAGCTTACTAATAATCGTCTACTTGCATAACTTGCTAATACACTAGACACATTAAAATTAATTGAAAATCTATAAATAAGAAGAAATAAGCTATGATTAATATAGAGGGGTTATCTTTCTTGAGAAATTATCATGATCAGAGTGAATATGAATGCAGACCTCAGACTATTATTATTAAATTCCAAATTGGATTGAAAATTGCTTTATTCTCAAAAAGCATTTTCATCTTATTGCACTAATAGTAATATACAAACATAAAAAAATAAGATCATCATAATATCAATGAATATATTAGAGATAACTCTAAAATTTGCTTTCTAAAACAAATATAAAAGAGAAATTGTCAACAGATTTATCAAAATATTTAGAAAGGTATATTTCCAAGATTTTTATGTTAATAGCTGTGGAAAAACAAAAAAAAAGTTGTTAGAAAGGTATATTACTCCATTTTTATATTAAGAACGGTGGAAAAAGCAAAAAACATTGTTAGAAAGCTATATTCCCTCATTTTTATTTTAAGAGCTGTGGAAAAAGCAAAAAACATTGTTAGAAAGCTATATTCCCTCATTTTTATTTTAAGAGCTGTGGAAAAAACAAAAAAACATTGTTAGAATTTAGATTAGATACCAGCTATAGTGATAATGCTACTCACTGACTCCTTCCAACCTATTAGTAGTTTTTGTATGATAAGAGATTAATGCTTATCATTTAACACTAAAATTTTTGACATCTATAAACAATGTAAAACTCACAACCAGGAATATCTTAGTAGTTGTTTTCTTTCATCGCAAACATTTTTTTTCCTGCAAACTCTTATTCTACAAATAACTCAAACCTCATTTGTACCATCTATAAAAAAAATTTAGGAATCAATTTTTATAGCTACTTTATTACTTTGAAATTAAACTTTACAAACTTTGACAAATTTACTGAGGATTAATTACTTGGGTGAATCAAAAATTTTGCAATGTTTTGACAACTTATTTGCTTTATTCAAGTTACAACAAAAACTGCCTTGCATTCAAAGTAGAAACCCTTATGTTGCACAGCCTAAAGCTACCTTTCTGCCAGTTCTTTAATCCCACAATGATACTAGTTCTTGTTTTTTTTTAATTAAGAACTCCTTCACTAAAGCTTTCACTTCCTCATGAAATTGAAGTGTCATGTGTGCAGGAAGTGAGCCATAGATCAGAACAAGTAATAATCCAAGGGACTATATTCTGTAGCTTCAGTTTGAGTCCCTCAAATTCCTAAAGTTTATTCCAGAAACTAGCACATATGCAACTATGGAAAAAAAATTTTGACTCACCCAACTGATAGTTAAAAGGATTTTTTTTAAGAAACTTCTTAGTTTGACCCTTTGAACCCATAAGCCCAATATTTCTACTTTTGTTATATAAGCTTTCAGGCTCAGAGAGATTACAACCCTTCATAGCCAGAGCCTTTCTTTTGATGGAATGGTGGGATAGCTTTAAACAAATATGTCTGCTCTCTGGAGCAAAGTTTGAGTGTGTTTTGTGATTAATTTTTTTTTTTTTTCCTTTTTTTTTTCTGAGCTCAGGTACAGGGTATCTGAGAATCAAAAGGTTAAGGGTTCAAAGAATTAATGAAATTCTTTTATTTTGGATTTATATTTTATCAAATGGATTAAACATTTTCACTAAGAATAAAAAAAATAATTGGCTCAATACAAAGTGCCAAATATTTACTTACAAAAATTGCATTATTCTTTTTATTATTTTAGCTGTATTCAAATTACTATGTCTATTTTCTTATATTTATTTTCTTTTTATTTATTAAATCATCATAAAATATCATAAAAACTATTAATGAGATACAGATGTTCATATTGATACATTAATGTACACATCATTAATAAATTCAACCCCTGTCCCCCCTAGGCTATTGACTGAAAATATAATGTTGTAATCTATAAGAACAGATTACAACATTTTATTGACAATATCCAACCTGAATTCAGGCCACTCAGATAAAATTACTTCTAGGTAGTGACACAAATATCAGCCACTTGAAAATGTAAAGGTTGATATGTAAAAATATTTATCCTTTTCTAATTACAAGTCTTTTTATCAATTATTGTAATATCATAATTAATATCATCAATTATTTAACTTAATCATACCTGCTGCCATATTAAACTTTGACAGGAAATTACATTGCAGTTATCAATCATAAGTGAAAATAATGTAGGTATTGATTTTTTTAAGTAATATGGAAGTCTTGATTTGCAATATAATGTGGGAGATAGAGGATCTCAACAATTTACATATACTATCAGTCCTGTCAAGAAAACTATGAAAAAAATATAATTTCATGAGAGACATACTTTATATAACAAAATATTAAATTTCTTCAGTTTACAATATATAAAAGTACATGGTGTTTTACACATAATTTCTTTGATTTTATCATGAAAACAACACATTCATTTAAATATTGCTCATACCTACTCCTTAGTTATCTAAGACACACTTATAATGCTGTTGACCTTCTTGGACCCCAATGCCTGAATTATCAAGAGATCATACTGTATAAGGATTTGCATTTGATTAGTATATAAATAAAGTTCAACAGTTGATATAATAATTATAACATTGTTTAATGATTACAATATCTTATTCAAATAATTGTATTGTTATTAATAGTAAAAATACAAGCATTAATTAAAGTCATTAATTCTATGCTATTATATATATATATATATATATATATATATATATATATATATATATATATATATATATATATATATTGTAGAGGTTTATGGTTCTTACTAGCTCACTTGGTGAGTTAATGGAGAACCAAATGTTGCAGTATTATTAAATAATGGTCAATATCAATGATAGAGCATTTATACATATGGAAATGTATATATATTATATATATTACATGGTGGTGTCTCTAATCCTTGGTTTCATGCTTTACGCATTCGTCAGAGTTCATAAGAAACTTCTTTGTTTGAACCCATAAGCCCAATACTTCTTATAAACTCTGTCTAACGAATGTATAAAGCATGAAACCCAGGGTCACAGACACTCTCATATAATATATAATGGTTAAAATTCAATGCTAAAAGCGCCTCTAAATCCTAAAATGTTTATAGTGCTCAATACACAAAAATGTTGAGCAATATCACAATATATCATAAATTATAAAAAGATATAAGGCAGGGTAAAAACTCACATGCCTTCATTCTGAATTGATAAGCCATATGTCTGACTTATTCAACAGATATGTGGATTACTGGCTCACCTAACGAGCTTAGCCATGAAATGATTTTTTGCCCTGTCTTATATTTTTTATAATTTTACATATATATATATATATATATATAATAATTTGGTCTCCCATGTAAATGTATCAAAATGTTTTTTATCCACATTTTTATGATTCCTAACAAAGATGGGAAGCTATGAATTTTGTTTTGTTTTGTTTTTTGTTTGTTTGTTTTTTTTTGTGAGTGGTCATTCTCCACTAATAAAACATTTTTCTATAACGTATTTGACAGAGTTTGGACTTAGCAGTTCACACTTGAAGTTAACTGACCTTCTATTCCAAAAACTAAGATGTAACATGCAATTGAAATTGTAAAACCAAGAATATTTTATCTGGGAGAATATTTCTATTTGGCTGCTGCTGCTAATATTTTAATAAGTTACAGCAAAAAATAAAGATGAAATCTTAATTATAATAGTAATTTTTTTTCCTTTCTTTTTAGGGTTAACAATAAAAAAATCCAAAAATAATTTTAAAGCCTATATTAATCCATAAAATAATAATACTTACAATTGCTAAATATAAGTATATGTTTCATATCTACAAATATTTATACTTGTCTATGTAAATATGTATATACATGTGTGGCTATATGAATGTGTGTGTACGAATGCAAATCCCTTCCTATGATATATATATATATATATACATATATATATTTAAAGGAAAATATTTTCACTCATTGAACAGCTTTCTATTTAAGCTGTATAACTCATAAAATTGAAATTTTCACCATTTTGTTTTACAAACCTTTGTGTAAATCCACCAATATCAATGCCATTATTTGAAGAACATAAATTTTCAGATTAAAATGTTATAAAAAAATCACTTTTAAGATGAATATACAGTCTACTTTCCACCCTAAAGATATGTTTATGTGCATATATAAATAAATCAACCTATGTTAATGAATTGTGTGTACGATAAAGAGTGAGAGAGTATATACATGTTTGGAGATATTCTATCTTGCATGTATTTTAACTATCCCCCATGGTGGACATGTAATCTGGCAATAATAATTATTAATACAATATATATATATATATATATATATAGTCCTGGTCACAATTATTGGTACCCCTAAAATTTCAGTGCATAATGGAGAATATCTCCTGAAAAAACCAAATGAATTCAGAGAAGCAGCTTTAGTCTTTTGACAACTCATAGTTGATAAAGAACAACTATTGGTAAAATAAAAAGTTTATATAAATTTTGTTATTATCTGGGGTTTTTTTTCTGAGGATATAACAAAAAAAAACAAAGGATGCCAATAATAGTGACCAGGACTCTGTGTATATATATATATATATATATATATATATATATATCATCAGTCTAATGATATTCAAATAAGTTTCTTTTTGTTGGTTTCTTACATTTGGTATGGTTAATGTGATTCCTCAAAACATTTTTACCATCTTCAACAAACCTTTTCAACTTACAAGTTTTTAATAATCATTGGATAAGGCTTCATTACAAATTGAACTTCTCCATTTTAAAAATGAAGTCTCATCACATGATTCATATAAAAATTCTTCAAATTGTTCATAATATATTTCATGTGGTAAGTTGTCAAATTTTCTGGACTGTTTGCATGAATATACTCATACACATTTGTAGAATTATGGCTATTGTCATAGGAATTAGACCTGCTGACCTAAGTTCAAATCCTAGACAAGGCTGTGTGCATTTCACACAGTACTTATAAATACCCTTCAGAAGAATATGAAACCAACTATTCTCTCCCCACACTAGTTATGGGTAAATAGTAAGGCAGAGTGGGCTCTTTAACCTTGGTACAGCAACCAGTCTAGAAGAAAAATTCTGAATTAAAACCTGTTGTAGTCTGTTTAAAAATCAACCTTTTGTTACATCCTATACATGTTAAGGGGCCTAGGTAAATGCATACATGTGTGTGTGTGTGTGTGTGTGTGTGTGTGTGTGTGTGTGTGTGTGTGTGTGTGTGTGTGTGTGCATATTAATAATGGCATATCTAAGCTATGGCAGGTTTTGCATATGTCTTGGATATTACTGAGCAATTTCTATTAAATTCAAAGAAATGAAAAAAGATATTTTTTTCCAGATGTAAGATCTGTCTTTGATTATTATGAGGACTAAGATGACCAAACAAGTTATATAAATTACAAAGTTGGTTGGTTGATTGTTTGGGTTTTATGGTATATCAACCTTTGTAGGTTATTTAATGCCTAATCCATTTTTATGCAAATAGTTCTATTTCAAACAATTCTGTTTAGGATGAGTACGCAGTTTAAATGCAAATAAAGTTTTATTGTGAAAACATTTCTATTTCAAGCTATTCAGTTTAGTCAAGCAGTTCTAATTCAGTTTAGTATAAGTAAAGATTCTGTTTATACACAGTTAAATGTCAAAACAGTTCTATATTAAACAAATCAGTTTAGTATAAGTACAGTTTCAATGTCAAAAAACAGTTCCATTTCAAATAATTCAGTTTAGCATAAGCACGCAGTTTAAATGTAAGTACGGTTTAAATGGCATATCAACCTTCTCAGGTTATTTAATGCCAAAATCCATCTTTTTAGAAGGACAGTAGTGGTACTATTTAACCCATAGATGGGAGGATAAGGGGACTCATACCTTTCCCAAGGGTATTTGTCCGAAAGTGAACGTAATAGCATGACTCAAGTTCAAACTCACATATCATGATTCCACTGTCCAGTGCTTTAACCATTACACCACGGGGACACCCCCAAATTACGAAGTAAAAATACAGTGCTCGAAATTGCTTAATCATATTATTCATAGTAGCATTACTCAGGATTAAATGGCAATAAAACTATTCTGCTAAAGAAACTGAGAAGTTGGTTTAGAATTGTGTGCAAAATCACTTAAATTTTAAGTGTAAAACAAATGGATGTCACTGTGGTAAATATTTGTTCAAAAGCACAATTTCACCGTTTGACATAGACTTGCAGATTGCCAAGCAAATAAAATAATAAAATATTTGTCTTCTTGAATTAGGAATGTCTAAGCTCAGAACAAAACAAATATTTATTGTTTCATAGCTTTGTTAATTATATTTTAAACTATTCTTTAAAAAAATGTTTCAGCTTTAATTAAAAGATTATCTTGGTTAAAAGCTAATCCAGAGGTTTTATTAGTATACAATGAATTATACAAATTGCATCCATTTTCAATCTTAGTTTAAAACTAATAAATATCTAAAGTTTTGAAAATCTCTTACTTCATCATCATCATAATAATAATAATAATGTCATACCTATAATAAGTTGAAGCCCTAGATATGATCAAGAAAGTTACAGATAAGCATATTTACAAGATTCCAAGTTACAAAAGATTTTAAAATATTGCACTCTGTGGAAGTGCTCATCTACTCCAGAGGGTGTTACCAATCTAAAGAAAATATAAATATACATCGTAAGTATCACTTAACATCAAAATTTGTGCAAACAGAATGTATATATTTACTAACTTGCCTTAATGACCAAGTAAAAGGGATTTTGGTTAATGACCAAAGTAAAGGGCTTTGACCAAGTAAGAGATTTTGTTAAACAGAAAGCAAAAGATGATGATTCTGATGACAATGATGCGTTTTTTAGTGTGAAAAAAGTGTACAGAATGTATATTTAGGGAAATAAAACAGAAATCTTGTTGACTTCAATTTTAAAAACATTAATCATTTGTGGTGTAATTATGATACTCATATCATTTTTTTTATCTGTATCAGGTGAGAGAACCACATAACTCTGGCAATCTATTCCACAGACCTAATGCTAACAAAAAATTCTTAATGTTTAATCAACATCTAACTTACTTGAACAGAATCTTCATGATTTCTTAGGATACTTGACCCTCTATCAAAAAACTTATTGATTCAATCAAAGCGACACACAATTTGAAATAATCCTATTCAGTCAGTTTGAACTCTCCTACTTTCTTACACTGTTCAACCAAATTATTTTCCTCTTTTCCTCTATTTGAACTCTATGGCTGTTCTCAAAGAATGAGATGGCTTTGGGGATGGCTAGCCTCCAAGATTATTTGTTGGCAGCTTGGACCTGATCAGTGGTTAATTTCATAAGAGATGAGAGCTTTTTAAAGTGTGTTTTTGTGTCTCTTTTCTGGCATTAATTTGAAATAGTGGCTGTTAGACAGCTCTCTGGAAAGTATAACCTTTTGGAGGTGGTGGTCTTTCATTCTGATTTGTCCAGTGCAGTTTTATTTTCAGCAACATTGCTTCAAAACTAATGACTAATTTTTTTGACAGTTTCAAAGCAGTTTAAATATCTCAAATATCTTAACTTGTTTCTTTATTCACTGCATTTGGGAGTTAGGGGTTATTTCTACATTCACAGGTTTGGTCTTTGTACCAAAAAATGACCACAAAATCATTTATAGATAGATAGATAGATAGATAGACTTTTTATTTAAATATATGTACAGTATACATGAATAGGGAAGAGTGTTTAAAATGACAATTTTATTCAGTAATAAAAGCAATAGATTAAAGACAACATTTAAACAAATTATTAAGTTCTGATTTTATGGAAATTTCCTTTCCATTTTCTAATCAGTCACTTATATAATGTCACTTTAATAGAACGAATTCACTGCATGAAAAAAACATATTTGTTTTCTATGGGTAGACGTGAGTCTTTAACCTTCATAAGGCAATCAGTCTAGGAGAAAGAACTAACTGAATTTAAACCAGTTATACTCCTCTTAAAAATTGTCTCAGTGTTGCATTCTATTTATGCAATACAGATACAGGTTTGGTAAATAATTATTTTGAAGGCAATAGAAAAACATACTGGAGCCTCTCTCTGTTTGAAAATGTTAAACACAAAACAGGTTTTATCAATATATATATATATATATATAAGGCATTTGTGGTCTAATGGTTATCGTCATAGGAAATGGATACAGCAACTTGAGCTCAAATCCTGGACAAGACTGTTTGCATTTCACATAATACTAGTACACTTAGGAAAGGTATGAATCCAATTATTCTCCTTCCAGTTATTAGTAAATAGTAGGGTAGACTGGACTCTTTAACATTGGTGTCATACCAAGGTTAAAAAGTCAGTCTGCCCTACTATTTACCAGTCTGGGAGAAGGAAAACTGAATTCAAACCTGCTAAACTCCACTTAAATAATTGACTTTGTGTCACATCCTGCTCATGTAGAAAGGTTGGTAAATACATATATATATACATATATACATATATATTGGACCCTAAAGTCAAATTTTTTGTAGACCAAAAAATAGTAAAAATATGTTCACTTATATGTGTATGAAAGAAACAGGTTGTCATGTCTCTATGTACACATACACAGCAACTTCAGTAGATGTTTCTGGAAGATTAGGGTTGTTTGTCTTGTATACAGATCTTATCAGTGATCAGTTCTCTAAGTTGAAGAAAGTTAATTATTTCAACATTCTAAAGTGAGTTAACCTAAATTAAATAATAAACCAATTATTATAGTTTACAACTTCAATTACCAAACTCAAAAATAAAATGTAAAACAGAATAAAATAACTGCAACTGATGATAGTTATAAACTTATACAAGTATAAAATGGTTTTCTATTATTAATTATTAAAGAAAAACTAAGAAACTATTGTTGCAATTAATCAATTCTCTGTTTCACTCCTAAATTTAGTGATAGATATGTGTTTTATTTACTTCTTTATTTTACAGTCAAAAAGTTCAATGAATATTCAAAATATTTTCATAAGTTTTATGCCTAACATTTTCAAACAGGTAAGCTCCAGAATGTCTTTCTATTGCCTCTAGAGTATATATTTACGAAACCCGTTAGCTACGAATGCGACTGAAAATCGATTTTCAAGCAAAGTATAGCTGGTTTTAATTCAGATTATTCCTTCTCCTAGGTTGACTGACCTACCAAGATCTAAGTCTACTCAATGGGAGGAGAAGACGTGGATTTGTGTCTATCCCAGAGGCATTCATGCAAGGTAAAATTCAAAAAAGCATCGTCTAGTCACCGAGTTCATTTTCTACTATAACCGTTAAGCTACGCGTGCCTCCAAAGTAATAACTCTTGATCACTAAACAAACTTTAAAATCGCATATTATGGTGTAAGAGTTATTTCCCTTTAACCTAGTGATATGCCATTTCGATATTATATGTATTATAAGTGAACTGTTCAATTTCAAATAACAACGAAAGAAATTAAGAAAGATAAACCTAGTAATAGATTTTTTTTCTATTTGATCAAGTAATTAGACTGTAAATATAAAGACACCTATTGTTTGAAAAGTTTCAGCATATTAAGTGATGTTACTTTTTGTGTTTACTCTCCAAATATAATTAACAGCCATGAATTTTGTGGCCCTGATAAATTCATGAGTTAATTATTCAATGTCTAATTAAATCAATATTTGATGCTTCAAGTAATATTTTTAATTTTATAGTTATTTCAACTTAAGAATATCTCTTATTTAAGAAAAGTGGGATAAAATGGAAAGTGCTGTGACCTTCAGGATTTGAGTGATCATGGCTTCTTCATAGCTTCCTTTATCAGTTAATTGTGAATTTTTATGATTCTTATTAAAAGAGATAGAGGATTGGTTTCCCCATTGTCTTGTCCATGGTTTGAATTCAAAATTGTCCTTCATCTATACTGGTTGCTTACTACCATGGCTAGAGAGCCCAATTAGCTCTTCTATTTTATTTGTAGCAACTGGGAGAAATGGATGTTAGAGTGAAGTAAATACGAACAGCCTTGGCTGGAATTTTAATTCCGCTTACCAGTTCTTTTTTCTATACCAACAATTATTATCCACCTGCACCTCCAAAGAGAAAATAAGAATTCAATTTAAAAGTATATATATATATATATATACATACATATATATTTGGGTAAGTACTTTGTTATAAATCTATAAGTCGCTTGAAATTTATCTCATATTCTTTCCCACCTTAGCAAACATCACAATCCCCGCAGAAAGCAATCAGAATCTCTCCTTTAAATTATCCACCTAGCTACGAGTTAAATAGTACCACTACTGTTCTTCTACAAGGGTGGCTTTTGGATTAAATAATCCACAAAGGTTGATATGCCATTAAAACAAAGAAAGAAAATATTCAAATTGGTACAAACAGTACAACAACTGATTCAAAAACCCAAAGAAAAGCAGCAACAAAAAAGTCACAATAAATCAAGAAATTGAATTTTTCAAAAATTTAAATCATAACCCTCAGAAAAACTGAAACTCAACAATTTGAGACCAAAAAGTTTTAAAAAGAAATGTTCCCGTGCAAAATTGAATTAGATAAAAATAAAATTTCTTGTATTATGGAACTTAAAAAACTTGCGCTGGCTTTAAAATATATGTTACATAAGGGTTTTTATATTTTGAAAAATATATTTAGAGTTTAAATAAGTTTTTATTAAATCATTTGGATAATAGAGATATTTTATTATACTGCTAAAAATATAATTTAGCAAAAATAAATTTGCTAGTAAAGATTTTTTTTCTAAATTGTTTAAATGCTACTGCTGCTGCTGTTGCTGTTTCTAATACTATTATTATCATTATTATTACTATTATTATAACAATAATAATAATAATATATAATGTGTATATGTATAAAATGTGTATATCAATTTCCTCTAAATTGGTCATCTCTATATAAGATTCTTCAAAGGACAAGACATATATATAATGAAAAGAATTTTCTGTTATATTAAACTTGTTCAATTGATTATTATTCAATACATCATGAAGTATTGAAAGTACACAAAAAAATAAGAGTAACAAAGTTTTTGAGATTTTATAAACACAATATAATTGCAAAATTACTTGAATAATTCAGTCATTTTTGGGCAGCATGAAGTAAACTAGTATTGATATATTTTAGTGACTAGAACATTTCTTTCATTTAATAAACACAATTTTTCTGTTGTCTAAAAATGACTCTAAAATAAATTACAAAAACAAGAGTAAAAATTCTTACCATTTACTTTAGTGAGAAACCAGCTTCAATGCCAACATTTTACATTGTAACAAAAAGAACAATTTGGAAAGTGGATACAAATGCATATCAGATCTGTTTATATAAACAGCTTATTATTCATAAAAATTGGCTAATGATGAAAATGAGAGTTCTTGCTTTGTGGGCTTAGAATCTGACACAACGTTAAATTTTGAGTAACTTTTCCGTCACTTTGAGATTTTCAAACTAACTAAATGATTTTGGTGTATCTTTTATACATACAAATGAAACTAAAAACAAAATCTTTCAATTAGAGGAACACATTTAAATGATAAATATGATTGAAATTTTCATTGCTATGTTTTTATTTTATGCACTATAACTTGCTTTTGATTTAACTATATCATTCTAAAGCCAAAATATTACTCCCAGCCCCCCCAAAAAAATGTTTATTAAAGAGCTTAGCATGTCTTGAAGAATTAAAAACAAACAATCTGGTTGTTAACATGGATTGCCAATGTCAATTTTATTCACACCAATTACTGTTGGAGGCAATGCTGAGTGGTTACTGTCTTGCAGAATCCTTATTTTTTAAATACTGTCTGCAAATGGATGCATTATTTTCCAGGAACAGATTCTGAATTGGTACAAACGTTTGTATGTATGTTTGTGTGGATGTGCATGCATATATAAAGATGCATATACATATATGTACAGTATTATATACAGGGTGTGTATAAATGATTAGATCCAACTGTATATCTATAATCATAGGTATGCTCATAAAATCTGTGTTTGCATATAAATACACAAATTGGAATAATAAACTATTTTTCTGTTATGAGACTTTAGCATTTTTTTTTTCTTTTTTAAGAAAACTATCTGAAATTATTCGCATGAAAATTTTAATTTTCCTGTTGAATAATCTGTTAATTTAAAAATCTAATTTAACAGCAAAAAAAAACTGTATTTTACATTGTGTATGACTCACTCAAGGCCAGACTATTAATCAAAATAAATTACATTTGAATTTTGTCCATTTTAAGTTTTCTTTCATTCATAACTATAATCTTATTCCAGGTACAATAACACAAGTCGATGCCTGTATACCAGACTAAAACCATTGCTGCAAAAACAGTAAAAGTTATGTCCCTTGTTTAATTCATATTTTTTCAGCAGTTGTGAAAATCACTTTTTCAGTCAGCTTATTTTTATCAGACTGGAAAACAAAAGATTAACTGTCCAAGAAAAACTGATTTTAAACTAAAATAAACAACTCTAACGTAATTTTTTTATCTATAAAATTTACAATCAATATTCATACATTTTTTTTTAAAATTTACTTGCTGAATAATTGTCAATTGTTAACCCTTTGAACCCATCAGCCCAATATTTTAACCTAAAGACTATTTTACTATATATCATTAACTTTATATTTTGGACTGAGCACTATTACTTTATGATACACTGTAAACCCATATTTCAGATTCAGAGATCGCATCTGATACTATTAATAATAAATGTAGCAACTATTCACAGCGGGTTTTTTTAATGGAATGATGGGATAGTTTAAACAAAATGTCTGTGCCCTGAAACAAAATTTGAATGCATTTTGTTTCTTGTTTTTGTTTTGTTTTTTTCTGTTTTTTTTTTTTTTAATTTTGTGAGCTCAGATACAGAGTATCTGAGGGCCAAGGGTTCAAAGGATTGTTTTTTTTTCTAACTAGTATTTCTTTCATTTTAATTTCAGTTACTTCTTATCCCAACTCTTCAACTGTCATTCAGCAATGCAGAAAAAAAAATAAAGAATACATCTCCAGCCAGTCAACACATTCCTTTTTTCAGGTTTATATAACAGCTGCCTTACCATTTAGGCTATGGAACCTTCTAGCAACAATCATTCAATTCTAACCATATAGTAATTCCTTATTTATATACACTAGTAGTATTTGTAGAAGTAATTTTTTTTTATTTCTTAGATTGAGAATTAACAGCAAAATAAAATTTGTGGAAGTGTATGGTGTAACAGTTATTGTCTTAGGAAATGAACCTAGTGACACAAGTTCAAATTCTGGATAAGGTTGTTTGCATTTCATTCATCATTAACACCTTTGAGGAAGGCATGAACCTATCTTTCTCCTCTCTCAGTTATGGGTAAATAGATAAAAATGATCTTTTGTCAAGTCTCTTTATCATTTGAAAGTTTTAAACTGAGAGTTTTATTTTCTTTATTAAAGATTAAATTCTATTGCAGTGATCAATTTATTTTTTCTTCCTGGTCTACATTTTAGTATCATGGATACTGTAAACATTTATAAATGTTTTTTATCATTTAACTGATTGGGTGTATTACAGACAAAAAAATTAAAAAAACATACATGTGACATGATGTTTATCGTCATAGGAAATGGATAGCAAGACAAGTTCAAATCTTGAATTGATTGAATTATATTTCCTATGAATTCATTTATTCTCCTCTCTCCCAGCGATAGGTAAATACTGGGGTAGACTGGGTTCTTTAACCTTGGTACAGCAAGTGATTTGGAAGTAAAATTGAATTCAAACCAGCTTTGCTTAAGAATTGACCTTGTGTCACATCCTAGGTGTGGTGGATAGATCGGTTGGGTAAATGCAAACTGTAAAATAATTCATTATCTTGTAAAGAACATAAACTGCAAAATATCAAATCTTACCTATTTTTCATCACTGCTTTCTTTTTTATTAAAGATAATCAGTTCTGTTTTATAAGTTCCTAAAGAAGTAATTAATTTAACAGCTGTGTGAATCAGACAACCAAGTCCAAATTCTTCCGAGGACAGTTTGCACTCACTTCACACTATAAGCCCCATATTCTTGCCCTGAGGAAGAATCCATCCTCCAGCAATATTGTTTGGTTTAGTTTTATGGCATATCAACCATTGTAGGTCATTTAATGCCAAATCCATTTTTAAACAAAAACGTCAAAATAGATGACGTTCTGTCCTTCTTGCGAGAGACAGGGTTGTACAAAAAAATATAATGAATTAAAACTGGTTAATCATGTGCAAACAAATGGAATCCTGCTCATAGAAAATTTTACCTACTTAGTATTTGTCCAGAAATCCTTGGTTTAATGTATATACATATAGACAGAATTTGGTTTTAAATAACCTACAAAGGTTGATACGCCATAAAACCCAAACAACCAACCAACCAACCTTTTTAAAAACATAAACAGTTTTATTTCAAACAATTCAGTTTAGTATAAATACACATTTTAAATGCGAAAAACATTTCTATTTCAAGCTGTGTTTAGTCAACACAGTTAAATGGTTCCAAGTATTGCTATGTATCGCTATTAATTCAATTAAACATCCGTCATTTATTTACACACAGTTAAATTTAAAACAGTTCTATTTCAAGCAATTCAGTTTAGCATAAGTACACAGTTTAGTTCTATTTGACCCATGGGTAAGAGCCTATCAGGTGCTACCACTCTGGGGCAGAGTGGACCTGGGAGCAATGGGAATGAAGGAATATTCCACATTCCCCAAAACTCCATTACTGAAGCCTCACCATCAGATTGTTTAGTATCATACCCAGGATACTCGTTGGGGAAGAGTTACCCCTCTGCAGAGATGCAGTCCGTGTATTATACAGCCCAACCAGCAATATGATCTGATAACAATACAATCATAAAAAGATTGTCCTCCTCAAACATAGAATAATAGATCAGGTCAGAGATTGTTCCTTACTACTGGTAAAATGTAACCTAATACAACTTGTCACATGTTACTTGGAGAGAAGATGAGCACTGCCTAGTAACTCCAACTTCATTGCTCTGTCATAATGTCACAAACAAGAATTACACCACATAGTATATCAACAATTTAAGAGATTATAAAAAACCTCCATCTGTTGTCTGATATAGAGGAAATATGGTCCGAAATTCTTCGGGGACCAGGTTTATTCACCAAATAGAAATCTGATCTCTCTGAAAAAATAGGAATTCTATCAAGCTGTTGCTGTGTCAGTACTATTGCATGGTTGCACCACTTGGACTCAAACAAAATGCTTGGAGAAAAAGTTAGATGAGAATTACTAAAGAAAATTGTGTGCTGTTTTGAGCAAGTCCTAGAAGCTGCACCCTACAAAAATAGCAGCTGTATAGCCATTTACCTCCCATCTCACAAATCATCCAAGCAAGATATACTAGCCAACCAATGAAAACTTACATCCATCAGCTCTCTGCAGACACTGGATGCCATCTATAGGACCTACCAAGTGCAAGAGTCAAAAGAATCCCTGCTTTTGACATAGCTTGATAATAATGAGGATCAGACACTGATTTGAAAGGAAAATTTGCTGCTTCATCTAAAAATCTGCTCCATCCAAATAAAAAACAACTACATGAAAAAATATTAGAATATATTACATAGTTAAATATCAAAACAGTTCTATTTCAAACAATTCACTTTGGCATAAGTACACAGTTTAGTTCTATTTGACCCATTGATAGGACCTTATCAGACGCTACCACTCCGGGCCAGAGTGATGGCAATGAAGTGGTACTCCACATTCCCCAAAGCTCCAACAATATTGGAACTGCACCATCAGATTGTTTAGTGTCATATCCAGAACACTCGTTGCAGAGAAGCAGTCAGTGTATTCTATAGCCCCCAGCAAAATGATTTATTTGCCTAACACATTAACTATTATATCACTCAAGGCACTCCCTAAAAACCTACATATTGTTGAGACTTGGTCACAAGTTTGGGGCACCTTGAGAGAATCAAAGTCACTACACATTACTTTGATTTATTACATTATGACAAGCCATCACGGAAATAATTATTTACTAAATTTAGCTTATTTGTGACACAAAGTTAAAAGGAACCCAGAGAAAATCAAGCTCACGTGTGTAGTTCCCACCTAGCTTTATCTCTGAGTGTTTTGTTTAAGTCCAAGTAGTGCAACCATACAGTAGTACTGTCACAGCTACAGCTTGGAAAGAAAATGGTTTCACACAATAAATACAAAAAACAAGATTTTCTTATTTCAATGTTTATTTGGTTTTCTTTTGTCATATTATGAGGGCGAGTCAAAAGTTTTGCAAGATTTTGGTAATATGAGACACAATTTAGCAGCTTCAGATACCTTTGCTAAAATTGTGAAGGTGGTGAACCACACTGGACTGTGAAATGTCAAACTTGCCTGATACTCTCCAAATGATACTCACCATATTTGCCTCTCTGGTTAGGCACATAGCCTCCGAATCCATGGTTTTAGGCTTCATAATCTTGCTTAACCATTGAGGTTCTTTCAACACAAGCTAAATTTCTTGAACTATCTGATTACTCTACTGTAATCCCCTTTCCCACTACAAATGTCTTTGGGGTGCTTTCATGATATTATGGCCCAGTTCAAATTCATAAAACATAAATTCCTAAATTAGACTACATTGCACATTCAGCTGAGCAGCTTGCAAATCACACACATCAGTGCACCAATCACCAACCACTGTGGCTACTTTCTGTTATGCTGATCTATCTACATGATAACTCTTCCTCCTTCATAAATACTAACCCTAAGAACTCTCAAAGAGTCTTCCACCCAGAAGTCAAACCCAACAGTTTTCAGACGGACACTTCTACCTGCTGTACTAACACTCTTATTTTGTATATATGTTCTGTTTATTCAATACACTTGTTCCGTCTACTTTCTCTTCTTCTGTGTCTTCTTCCTGGCCCCTAACAGGCCACAGCACTTGCCACAGCTTAAAGTGCATTAGTCATGTGACATACGTTGTGCATTCAATAAGTCTCCAGACTTGTTTTATACAGGCATTTAGAATTGTCGTGGACTCTTGTAAATTCAGTATGTTATTGCTATACATCTTATGAGATGACTGACCAATTTATATGATTTCAGCTTCAAATGAACAGCTACAGCAGCAATTGGAATACACCCTACTAAAGCCTGATTGTCACAGCTGGTGAATTGCAAAAATGCAATCTGGACGTAAGGACACTTTAGAAGAACAATATGCAATAAAATTATGTTTTAAACTTGGAAAAAATGCCACAGAAACGTATGGAATGCTTCAGACTGCTTTTCGGCCATCTTGCATGAATCAAGCATCAGTTTTTGAGTGGCATAAGAGATTCAAGGAAGGCAGGGAGTCTGTGAGGGATGATGAGAGGTGTGGGAGGAGTAAGGAAGTCAATACACCACAGTTGATTGGCTAAAGGGTTAGGGTAAGGTTAGGGTTACTATGTTGAGGTTTTAAGGGAGTTCAAGAAGAGATTCCGTCAGAAGAGGCCAGCACTCTTCAAATCAGGTCAGGGGCATTTCCACCAGGACAATCCACCAGTCCACAACTCCATCCTTGTCACAGACTATTTGACCAAGATGGGCATCAAGACAGTTCCTTACCCTCCCTATAGTCCAGACCTTGCTCTCTGTGACTTTTGGTTATTCCCTAAGCTTAGAGGCTGTTGTTATGAGACAATTGAGGAGATGATAGAGGCTGTGATGAAGGTCATTGACATGCTCACACAAGAGGACTTCCATAGGGCCTTTCAGAAGTTGTTGGAACGGTACAACAAGTGCATTGCAGCCGGAGGAGATTACTTCAAAGGAGACAAGAGTTTCATGTGTGTACTATCAATAAAAGTGCCCATACAAAAAAAGTCTGGAAACTTATTTAATGATCCTTGTATGCACCACAAATTAGATGCTTGGGTTTGGTTTCTTTTTTTAATGGCCTATCAACCTTTGTAGGTTATTTAACGCCAAAGTCACCCTTCTATAAGGACAGTAGTAGTAATATTTAACCCATAGCTGGGAGGATAAGGGTGTTCATGCCTTTTCCAAGAGTATTTGTCCAAAAGTGAATGTAATAGTGTGATTGGAGTTTGAACTCGCTTACTACAATTCTGCAGTCCAGCGCTTTAACCATTACACCCTGAGGATACCCCACACAAGTTAGAATGTACTACCAAAATATTGCAAAACTTTTGGCTCGCTCTAGTATTATTAATCTTAAGAAGTGCACTAGTGCATCAATGTCATAAAAAATGGACTCTATAAACCAAGTTCAAATCCTTGATGAGGTTGTATTTCATTTCACATTACTGCTCTTTGAGAACGCCATAAATCCTTCTCTTCACTCTTCCACAATGAGTTAATAGTCAGACAGTCGTTCTGTTTAACCTTAGTACAGCAACCAGTCTAGGAGAAAGAAAGACTATGAATCAAAACCCAAATCGGTATGGGGTACACAACTACACCCCATAAAAACCTACACAATTGCTCAAAAAAAAACAATTGGAGAAATTGCTAATTTGTTGGTAATGCATTTTAAAATTTCAAAAAATGTCTCATTTCTTAAACATTTCAGTTATTTACTTTAGTATAAAAAGTTATAGGACACTCCAGTAGAACTATAAGTCAAAAAATTCAGAAAATTTTTATTGCTTGTTGCAACTTTGTTCTTTTGAACAATACTGAATTACAGACAAAAAGTAAATATACATGCAAATGTAACATTTTCTTAATACAAATTTAACTTCTTGTAAATTTTTTCATTTTGATAGAATTCATTTTTTATTTATCACATTACAAAGATTTAATTTATACATTCAAAAAATATAAAACATCCCCATTATTTTTTATTATTACAAACCTATTTTTATGAAATTCACTTTGAAAATATTTCATGCAATAAATTTGATGAATGGGAACTCAAATCATAAAATGTTGCAAGAATATTTTTAAAACTCTAACAAAAATATTGTGAATCTGTTTTTGTTATGTTTTATTGATTTTTGAGGATGTACTTAGTGTACTGATTAACCTTGCTAATAAGTAAAGTCAATTTACTCTACTTCTGTGACCCCAATTCAAAAGTACATATACAGCAAATCAATAAATAAATATGACAAAAATGTAGATATGATAATGAAACTATTTTCTAATATCTATAAAATTTAATTTTAATTTCACTTCTTATATGTTATATTAATTTAATGAAGAAAAATTTATAGAATTTCTAAGCTGAATTCTAAAACATTTTTCCTATTAAAAAGGGAAATACTTTTGTTATTAACTAAATTGACAACAAAATGGATGAAGAAAATAGATGCCATTTCTTCAATATTAACCAAAAGTAAAATTCTTTCATTCATTCCAATTAGTAATAACTTGGCTTCAGCTTCAAAAAAATTAAAAAAGGATTTCTTGATAAATATTTTAAGAAGTCTTTGTTTCATAATTGTTGTTAGATGTACAAATGACTGTAACAACTATTATGGGACAGAGATAGTATCTAAAACAAGACTTAATGAACATGCAAGTTTGGGAAACATCATGTCAGGTGAGAGCAAATGCACTCTTAAATAGAGAGGAAGAATATTCAATTAATAAGAATATTCTTAAAATAAAAATTACTACCTGTGTTCTGAGAAAATTTTCATGCTAATCTTTTAGCCACCTAAAGCAAAGAGTCTCTACACAACCATTACAATAAGCATCAAAACCTTTTTTAGTTAAACATCAATACAATGAAAAGGCTTTTAACTGGAGTTTCTAAGATTCTTATTCAGTTACAAGAATAGATACAAGAGACATAGTAACTATAACCGTTGTTGTCATAGGAAAATGGTGTCAGTGACCGGAGTTGAACTCTTGGGTGTGGCTGTTTGCATTTTACTTCATGTTTTCTTTCTATTTATGAGTAAATTGTAGGGCAGACAGAGCTCTTTAGCCTTGGTTTGGCAACCAGTCAAATAGAAGGAAAACACTGATTTCAAACAGTCTTTGCTCAGCTTTAAAATTGACTTTGTGTTACATTGGTAAATATCTACCAGAAGTCAAAATAAGAAAGTGATTCTCAGTAACTATGGACAATTTATCCTCAAAAATCATAAACTGCAGCTTTAATATTACTGAGGGGGAGCCTCCACTTTCGGACTAATCTTATTTACCAACCCCTCCGCTCGGGCAGGATATGACACAAGGTCAATTTTTAAGCGGAGTTTAACAGGTTTGAATTCAGAGTTTTCCTTCTCCTAGACTAGTCGCCTCACCAAGGCTGAAGAACCTAGTCTATCCTACTATTTACCCATAGCTGGAGGGAGAATAATTGGATTCATACCTTTCCCAAGGGTATTAGTGCTATGTGAAATGCAATCAGTGTAGTCCAGGATTTGAACTCGTGTCACCGTGTCCATATCCTGCGATGATAACCATTACACCACGGGCCACTTTCCCAGCTATGGGTTGAATAGTACTACTACTATCCTTATAGAAGGGTGACTTTGGTGTTAAATAACTTACGAAGGTTGATAAGCCATTAAACAAAGAAACCAAACCAAACCATCAAAGTACACAAGTTAAAACTTGAACCATGCAATAACATTCACTTTTTGACTAATGCCCTTGGAAAAGGTATGAATCTCTTTATTCCCCCAGTTATGAGTTAAATAGTATCACTTCTGTTTTTTCTATGAGGATGGCTTTGGCATTTGATAACCCACAAAGGTTGATATGCCATTAAACAAAGAAACCAAATTTAACATTACTTTAAAGATTGAGCACTTCACAGCCAGCGCCTAATAGACAATGGCTTTTAAATAAGTCATAAATTCAGATCTACTGAGGTTTATTTTATTTGGCTGAGGAATAGTTTACAAACTTGAAAAAAATCTTTGTTATGGTTAAGTGTGAAACCTAAACATTCTTAAATGTCTAAAATTTGTAGCAAAGTCTTAAAATAAGCTTATTTCATCATACTTTTCTGGAGACATTTATAATACCACAGGCCAAATTTATAGAATTAGCACACTTAGAGAATTTTCTCTAGGGGTTTTTATTTAGCAATAAATAAACTACTAACTGAAAAGATGAAAAAACCTTTTCTCCTTGATTCCTGAAATATTCCCTAAACAAACTCAAACACATCACTCAATAAGTCCCGGGGTCTGACATATAGATACTGCCACCAATAAAAAATCTATATGATCTTTATAAAGTACTAACCTTCAAATGGTACATGTCAAAGTTTGAACCCATTCGGATTATTAGTTTACAAATTACAGTTATTTAAGTGAAGCTACTGTTGGCCTAATGAGTTGGGTGTTTGCCAATGGTCTGAGAGACTAGGGTTCACTCCCAGGTCGAGTCATACCAAAGACTTAAAAAATGGTACTTGATGCCACCTTGCTTAACACTCAGTATTTTAAGGCAAGGATAAAAGGTAAAGTGAAGCAATCCAGGGAATGGAGTAGCACCCTCCTTACATCTCGGTGTAGTAGCTATTGAAAAGGGAGCCTTCAGGTCATCTTTGACTAAGGTCAACTTTTTTACTTTACTTACTGTTCCAAATTTTCAAAACAATGGAAACATCTGAATTTCGTGTGTTGATAAAGCATTGCTTTTTGATGGGAAAAAATACTGTTCAAGCAAAGCAATGGCTTGATAAGTGTTATTTGGACTCTGCTCCATTGGAAACAATAGTTAAAAGGTGGTATGTTGACTTTAAACACAGTTGTACAGACACAAATGATGCTGAACACTCAGGTCGCTCAAATTTGGCAGTTGTCCTGGAAAACACCAAAAACTGAACAAATTCATTTTGGCCGATCGTAAATTGAAGTTGTGTGAGATAGCAGAGGAGTCAAAGATATCAAAAGGCAGTGTATTCACCATTTTGCATGAACATTTGTCAATGAGAAAGCTGTGTTCAAAGTGGGTGCTGTGTTTGCTCACAGTTGATCAAAAACAACAACACATCAACAATTCTGAGTGTTGTTTGCAACTGTTTCAATGCAACAAATAGGAATTTTTGCATAAATATGTGACATGGATGAAACATGGATCCACCACTTCACTCCAGAGTTAAATCAGCAGTCAGTTGAATGGACAGCAGTAGGTAAAAGCCGTCCAAAGTGACCAAAGACACAGACATCAGCAGCCAAGGTTTTGACCTCCCTATTTTGGGATGCACAAGGTATTTTGTTCATTGATTGCCTTGAGAAAGGAAGAACCCTCAATAGCGAATATTATATAGCATTATTAGTACATTTGAAGGAATGAATCGCCAAAAAATGGCCACAAATGAAGGAGAAAAAAGTACTCTTTCACCAAGACAATCAACCCTGTCACAAGTCAATTGCAATAATGGCAAAACTGCATAAATTACACTTTGAATTGCTTCCACACCCACTCTATTCTCCAGATTTGGCCCTCCACAACTACTGGCTGTTTGCAGACCTCAAAAGTATGCTCCAGGGAAAGAGATTTGGCTCCAATGAAGACGTGATATCAGAAATTGAGACGTATTTTGCGGCCAAAGACAAATCATTCTACAAAAAAGCATCAAATTGTTAGAGAAGCATTGGAATCAGAAGAAGATTTTATCAATGAATAAAGTCAAAATTTGCTTAAAATTTGTTGTTTTATTCGTTAGGTCCAGGATTTATTAAGTGATGTGTTACATGACTTGAAATAAAATTTCATCATTGATTAGAAAAATTAATCTAGTTTACTTAAGGTATTTTTTATGAAGCCAGAATGTTCAGCAATTAAATAAGAATATTTTGCATCTTATTTTTATTATTTTTAGTAAATGCTAAATAAAAATTTTAAAAAAGTGAGCATCTTCAAAGTCAGCTAATTCTATGATTTTTGCCATTAGTAGTGGAATAAAAGGTATTCTATAGAATTTCATACTTTCCTGTGATGCCTTGGTATTCTATAGAATGCCTAACTTTTGGAGGGGACGATTGTAGGAAATAAGCTTATTTCATACAATCCTATTATAACATTATGAGGTATTCATAATTGCTCAAGTTATCGAGAGTATGATACATTTTTTTTATTTAGAAAAATGGTATTTTGCTTTTATAAGAATATTAAACAGACTTTGAAAGAAATTCAAAAGTCAATTTAAAATGCCAGTGAGGTACTTGTACTAATGGAATTTTCAAATTCTCAAAACAAAAAGTAAGCAGGCTTGGGGTTTTGATGGTGCATTGATTCATTTTAAATCATGACATCCAGAACTAGCTCTTTGCCACCTTTTGGGGTTAAGAAGTCAAATCTTTGGATAGACAAATCAGATCTTAGATTTTTGTTTTGTTTATATGAAAAGAGATAGATACACCTCCACAAGGCATGGGTTAGGACTTTTAATTAACTAAGTCGCTATATTGTGTTTTGATTGGATGGCCAATTAAAATCTGATACCTGGAAGAGATACTCTTCTCACAGACATAGATCAGTGTATTTGTTTGGCTGAATAGTCAAATAGTAGAAGAATACAAAATGATCTGTGATTGGTTAGTCAATCAGGAATGTTTGTTCCAAAAGGAATCCTTTATAAAAATAGATGTTTTAGGTTTAAATGAGGGAAGATATTTGATGTCCATACTGAAAACAGGAGAATAAGAAATGAAATCTCTCCAAGAACTAGTGCCTCTCCAGCAAAAGCTTCACTCTCCAAAAAATTGAGCAATGTAGAAAGATTACACCAGCATTTGCCTGTCTCTCAAATAAAACAAAAACTGACACAATTTCTCTATATATATATGGTATATATTATTGTTACACCATTGTGTTTCAATAAATAGTTGTTAATTGTTAATGGAAAGTTTTTCTTGTATTTGAGTTGCCAACATACAGGCAACTTGTTCCAATGAACCACCCCAACCATCAGAAGTTCTCTGGGGGGGTGTCCTTGTGGTGTAATGGTTAAAGCGATGGAGTGCGGAATTGTAGTAAGCGAGTTCGAACTCCAGTCGCGTTATTACATTCACTTTCGGGCAAATACCCTTGGGAAAGGTATGAACCCCCCTTATCCTCCAAGCTATGGGTTAAATAGTACCACTACTGTTCTTCTAGAAGAATGGCTTTGGCATTAAATAACCTAAAATGAGTTGATATGCCATTAAACAAAGAAACCAAACCAAACCAATCAGAAGTTCTGAATAGATTGTATCATCCCACCTCAGTGGATCTTTCACACACAATGTGGGCACAGAAGGAGTTGATAAACCAACTTGACGGAAATGCATACGGTAGTCATATAACTAAGGCCTCAATCAAGTACTGTGAGTAGCATAAGACCACATTAGGATGACTAGGTATTCTATAGAATGTCAAACATTTTTTTTTTAGTGGGAAGGATTGTAGGATATAAGCTTATTTCATACTATCCTATGAGGATTCAGTATTCTATAGAATGCATTGCATTTTTGGCATTATATAATGTTACATGTATGATTTTTTACTTGTGCTCATATTCAGATTCTAGTCAAGTAAGAACATTAAGTTTATAAGTCCCAAAAATTCACTCTGAATTGTCCAGCAGGACACATGGCATAACGGTTCTAGGCGTTGGTTCCCTAAGCTTCTAAGGAGACAATCATCTGGAGGTTGCAGGTTCAATCTTGATTACAGGCGAGTAACAATACAGAAATACTTAACTCTTGTACCCGATTATGGCTAACGGAATCAGAACAGATGACCCCCGTGGATTCAATAAAGGACGTAGTTTGAAGGTTCCTGAGTTCGACAAACACCTGAAGAAGGCCGGAGGATATATCAGCTGAAACATTGTGGAAATAACGATGAAGACAATAGTCTGAAAACCCTTAATGATAAAAATCATCAAGTTTCATCTCAAAAATTTAGACAACTAGTATTCTATAGAATATCTATACATTTTATACTTTGTAAAGTATTCTATAGAATATCTATACATTCTATATAATGCCTTATTTTCATACTTTGCAGTTGATACCAACAAAACCTACAATTAAGTTTTTGAGAAGACACAGGTCCATGAAGATTGTTAAATGTTATAGAATAAACCAGTAAAATTTAGATGTTCACTATTTTCTCAATTTTCAAGCAACATTATCTAGCCTGCAAAATTAATAATAATTTTCACTGCATGATGTGGTTTAACATTGCCTCAAATAATAAATGAATTGTCTCCCCTGTAGTACAAAAAAAAGCACAAAAAATTCTGATTACATTTCTTTTTTTAAGAATTTATTTCCAAATTATCAATAAAGTATTACTGTGTTTTCATTAGGATCAAAAATTCTTAAGACATTTATTATACAAAATATTAATAAAAAAAACATTGATTCCAAGCAAATTTTTATCAGCTCTTTTAAAATCATACATAAAATTCATTCCCTCTCACATAATTTCTTAATAATGTCTGTTGTTATAACACTTCTTTTTTCTCTCCAAAACCAGAAAGATTAAACATGTAAGGCAAATATGAAAACAAGTATCATACATCTTACTCTAGTGGTTTCAATTTTTTATATCTAAAACTTTTTTTTTGCTTCTCTCATAAAAAATGATACATTTTTTAATGCAATTCATAACAACTATTTTCTTTCAAACTTTAAAAAAGAATGAAATTACACCAGCTTTTTTAAACAGATGCCAAATAATATAATCAAATCAAGGAATTACTTTATAGTGATCAAGTTTAACTGAGTTTACTAAAAGTAACACCTATTTATTTTGGTGGAAACTACAAAATATATGGGAACACAATAACACCATTTGATAGAGCAATTTTTCATTCACAAAACATATCACCATTGTTTTTTGTGGTTTGTTTTTTGGGGGGGTTGTTTTGTTTTTTTGTATGTTTTGGGTTTTTTTTCTGTTTAGGTTGTTTGCTATGATGGTTTAATAAAAGTCTATATTTTTTATTCTGCTGCAAAAAAAAAAGATATTATTGTCTACATGTGTATGTATGTATTTATAAACAATATATAAATGTTCAGGAAATATATATATATATATATATATATATATATATATATATATATATATATATATATATGTATGTATAAACATTTAAAAACACATTAAGACACCAAACCAATATTACAGAGTTTATATAATATTCATTTTAGAAATAAGAATTAAATTTCTTTTTGATCTTTATGTGTGGAAATGGAAGAAGATTATTTAGGGACATTTCAATGAAATGACTCCACCAGCTTATAGATATGTATATTTGCACACACACACACACACTCACACATGTGCAATGCAAATATAACCATACAGCACACATATAGAATAAATATAAGCAGCAATCATCAGCAGTCAATAGTCTAGGAGTCAAGGGGACATCACACTACATACCACCAATGGCTGACTTCAACCAACACTGTCAACCTCAGCCAACCCAACACTTTATAAAAGAAATTTATTTCATGTTTTGTTTTCTTTAAAACAAAACAATTTGTATTAAAAGAAAACAAGAAAGAAAATAAAGTGACAGAATATTTTATTTAAAACATTTTTCTTACTTATTAGAGTGTGTAACTGAATAAATGATATTTTCTGAAAATACAGTGGCAAATAGTTCCAGTGCCATTTTGGGTTGGCCAAGTTGTTCAAGTTTTTTAGCCATAAAAATCCATTCTTCACCCAGGGGCATTCCTTCAGTCAATATCAACTGATGAATAATGCTCATACCAGTTTTTTGCCCTAAAAAGAAAAGTTTATCAATAATGTTCACAAAATATTTCAAATATTAATCTTTAATAATAAATGCTTAATCTAGCAAATTTTTTAATTAATTCAATAATTTATTGAAACTTTTCAGAATATAACATAATAAAACTTATTAAGTTATGGATAGATGGCTGTATTCCAAAAATCTTTTGGGCTGCCATGATGAATAAATCCTCTTCATGGCATCTCACAGAGAAATGGGAATTAATAAGCAATGTTTACGTCCTCTCTTTATGAGAACTTATATTCATGAGAAACATGAATATTTTCCCATACAAAAATGCTTTTTCTTTTATTAAAATATTCAAAAAATTAAATGAATTAAGAACTAACAGACTTAAAAAATATTTCTTCAAAATTTTTCTAGAATAAAAACATTTAAAAATAATAACATTTATTGGTGAATAAATTTGGAAAGCTAAATTAACAATTGATGCAATTATTAAGAAAATACAAATAATTATTATTAAGAAACATGCTATTATTAGAAAATAATATGTGATTAATATGAAAATAAAAACAATAAGAAATAATTATGTAATTATTAAGAAAATAGAATCTTTTTAAATTCATCAAATTCTCTATAAATTTTTTTGCATTAAAAATAAAATATAAAAAACGGAAATATTGATAATCATCCTTTTTTTGGTAGTTATTTCTTTTTTTCACAGATTTACTTTATAAAGAAACAAAATGAGAGAACATTATTTAATTCCTTCTAATCTCATTCATGTTATTTAAACAATAAAGCAATAATGTATTCCTTATTTGTTTTGGCCTTAATTTAATTTTGAATGAAATAAAATTAAGGAAAAGAAATAATTATAGTGATTTGTGAAAGATTGGAAAATTTCTCAACTACAGATACCCACCAAAAAACAGCTATAACTCAAATTTTGTTAATGAAATCATCTTAAAACCAATTCCAATTTCATCACAGGACAAATCTACTTTATCAAAGAAAAGTTTCCACTAAAATATCCCATTTTCCCAATAACTCAGTTTCAAACAAACAGAAAACAATTAAAAGCTGGACAATCTTCTGTTGAGAAGTGAAAAGATATTGACAAATGTAGGATTACCTCCCTTGTTTGCCAGACAGTTCTGCTAAAGACCGTTGGATGACATATTGTGGGAATACCTCCCTTGTCTGGTAAAGAATTCTACTAATAACCAGTAGGTGGCGTTGTCAAAGCTGCATATAATGCCAGCACATGAAAGCATCAGCCTCATTTTATTTCCAGCAATGCCTTGAAACAGACCTGATTCTAGTCCCATGAAACAGGGGCTTTTTGCTCCCAACAAACCTTGTCTCATTGAACACAACAGCATAGAATAATACATTTCTTAAATATGTAAATCTTCTATTTATCTTATACATACATATTCTAATGACTCTACAATCTACATTAGGACATTTCTCTATACTCATTATTTAAATACTATGTCAGTATTTCATATCATTTTTGTATTCATTTAATTAAGTTTATTCAACCTATAAAAGATGTTGTTGTTCAATCATCAAGAATTTTTCTCACATTTATTCTACACAAGGAAATTTTATTCAACTACGATTCCTCTACAATTGTTACCTTTTTCTGTTATTGCAAGTTATAATACCCAAAGACAACAAACGTATGAGATCAATCTTCATTCATTAGGATTATAATTCCCATTACATGTTTGCTTCTTTAAAAACACTTGATAAACACTTTTACCTGTTACAATCAGTTTATTCCACAGATGGCTTACTGTTTCTGTCTGTTGAGCATTGATAAGGATGCAAAGAACTGTTTTAAACTTCAGCAATGATTTCATCATAAAATCTGTCCAATTATCATGGTGAATTAGAATGTGTAAGGACAATTCTAGAGAAGGACACTTGGTCAAAGCAATTTTGTAATCATCTTCTGTGAATTTAGCCAAGTGTGTAGCAATATGTAGCCCACACTCAATACGGTTCTGTTTCAATAAGCAAAAGGCCATCTGCCTGTACTGTCCAAGCTTACAGTAAATATTCTCGGCTAATGATTGGTAATTGCAACTGCATACTACAGTACATTTGCAATTGGCAGCAATCATGTCTCCAAGAGATTTACTCAATGTCAATCTGTATAAAATTAAAAACAGAACAAAGAAGAAAAAATCTTAGTTATTTTGAAAAATATTTAAGAACAATATAAAAAGGTCATTAGACAAATTATAAATTTTGTTATCAAAGTTTTAGGATAAATGTAACTTTAATGATATTGGCAAGTGGTTTTATGTAATTTGCATTCAAAGAAAAATATATATTGATGCAATGAGGAGAAAGAAAGGAATATACAAAAAGAGGGCATTAAACTACAGACTTGAAATAGAAGAATTTACTGGGTAATATCATAACAGTATCATAACCTATCATAACAGTATCATAACCTATTATAACATATCATAACCTATCATAACAGTATCATAACCTGTCATAACAGTATCATAACCTATTATCACATATCATAACCCATCATAACAGTATCATAACCTGTCATAACAGTATCATAACCTATTATCACATATCATAACCCATCATAACAGTATCATAACCTATCATAACAGTATCATAACCTATTATCACATATCATAACATATCATAACAGTATCATAACCTATCATAACAGTATCATAACAGTATCATAACCTATTATAACATATCATAACCTATCATAAAAGTATCATAACATATCATAACAGTATCATAGCCTATCATAACAGTATCCAAATCTATCATAACAATATCATAACATATAACAGTATTATAGCATATTATAACATATCATAACAGTTTCATAATCTATCATAACAGTATCATAACCTATTATAACATATCATAACAGTATCATAGCCTATCATAACAGTATCATAACCTATCATAACAATATCATAACCTATCATAACAGTATCATAACCTATCATAACAGTATCATAGCCTATCATAACAGTATCCAAATCTATCATAACAATATCATAACATATAACAGTATTATAGCATATTATAACATATTATAACAGTTTCATAATCTATCATAACAGTATCATAACCTATTATAACATATCATAACAGTATCATAATCTATCATAACAGTATCATAACGTATCATAACATATCATAACAGTATCATAGCCTATCATAACAGTATCATAGCCTATCATAACAGTGTCATAGCCTATCATAACAGTGTCATAACCTACCATAACAGTATCATAACGTATCATAACATATCATAACAGTGTCATAACCTACCATAACAGTATCATAACGTATCATAACGTATCATAACATATCATAACCTATCATAACCTATCATTACAGTATCATAACAGTAAAAAATAAAGCAAAAACCTAATTTGAAAGACGGCTACTTCTTTTCCAGAAATTCCATTAAATTGACATCTTTTCAACAATTTTTCAAAGTTATAAACTCATTTAAAATTTTAAAACTGATATTTTTTTTGCTATCAAGAGCAGTTAATCTAAATAAATCATCTTTATGTTATAGATGATAAATATAAAACAGGATGTGAAACAATCTTACTTATTAAATGGACTGTATAAGACACTCTCAAGTTAAAAATAACTCCTAAGAGGATACAAAATGACTGAATAATTAATCAGTGATACACTCAAGGTATGATACACTCAATGAGTATAGAATCAAAGTATTGATCCCTTACTGGGACCAAAGTGTAGTATCTGTTCCTCCTCCTACTCAGTACATATAAATTTATATAATCAAAATCAATAATTTTAAAAAAATAAATTCTAAAGTAAAAAATTTTAAGTAAAAAAACATAAAATTATGAATTTATAAAATCATAATTATTCTGACATACAACTTAAAAGATTAAATACTATACAACTAATAGATATTGAGATAAGATTTGTTTGATTTTTTTAATATGTCATATTAAAATAAATGTTTGGTCTAAATCAATTTTGAAACCAAAAACAAAGGTTATTTTAATGTATTAACAATCTGTTTTCATAAATGAAAAATTTAATTGTAACAGTAATATAATAATAAAAGTCTAAGACAAATTTTCGCAACTGCTGCTATCTCACTCTTTAATTCCCTAAATACTCATCCTGGTTTTTATATTTCTCCTTATTTTAAATAGCTACAATATATTCCATCTTTAGTTAATATTTTCCACATATATATCATAATTTTTATGCTTTCTATTTTTCTTTTTGTCTTTCTTTTTCTTCCTTTTGACTCAACATCTTTCCTGACAAACAAACATAACATAAATTCTATACAATATTCCTAATAAGTCAAATGAAGTAATTTAAAACAACAAACGCTGATTCACTAATTAAGTAGACAACTTTTTCTTGTTATACAAATTTTCCCCTAGGTTTTTGTATTTTGCATTTTTAAACATCCATCGTTGACTTAACATCGCTAATATCCCCCCTCATGGCCTGATGATGGTTCAGTAGAACCAAAACACTATAGTGTCGACTTTACTTCTCATTAAATCTCTCCTTCCCCTCGGATTGCCTGGTTATCAATTTTTCTCAACATATTGTCGGATTACAATCCATTATTTACTTCCATAGTAATAAGATGATTGTTCATTGTTAAATAATAATTTGTTCAGTTTATTATTTATTTAATGGCATATAAACTCTGAATGGGTTATTTAATACCAAAATTTTATAAATTTGTAAACATTTAATTGTAGTTATAAAGTAATTTCAATGATCCATCTCATGTTTCTGAATATCACATTTTTTTTACTTTTTAATATTCTTTTGTTGTACGCAGTTATATGATAAAGTATTCCTGGCTAAAAAAAATAAATTACAGTTTTATGATTCTAAGTATTCTAATCTAATACAAATAATTTCTGAAAAGATCAGTTTGAACTATAGATAGGACCTTAACAGGTACTGCCACTCTGGGTCAGAGTGGACCTGAGAGTAATGGCAATGAAGGGATACTTAACACTCCTCAGAGGATGTAGTCAGTGTATTCTAAGCTGACAGGACTTAATAATGTTTTATGTTTTCATAAGAATAGAAGTTTTCATTTCAGTGGAGTAAAATCAGGTTGTATTTCTGGTTCTGTTTTGTTTCTTTGTTCAATGGCATATCAACCTTCATGGGTTATTTAATGTCAAAGCCATCCTTGTAGAAGAACAGTACAGCCACAATTTAATTCATAGCTGGAGGGATAAGAGGGTTCATATTTTTCCCAAGGATATTTGTTTGAAAATAGCACAACTGGAGTTCACACTTGCTTACTACTATAGGGTTAAGGTTTTATGGGTGTTGATGGTCGGTTATTTCTTCTTTCAAACCCCAATACATGTCATTTTTTTTTTGCTAGTCGCATTAGTTGAAAAAAAAATAAAGGAAGGAAGGAGAGACAAAGAGACAAGTGAGGCTATTAAGACTCAACTTATTATGATGAAAGTTTGCTACTAAGTCTTAAAGGAGGAAGACCTCTCTGAGCAACCTTCCAAACCGAGATCTGAGTTCTTTCTCCTCAAGTTTATTTTTCACACCAGAAATCCTCTTCTTTTTCCGAACATGCTCAGATTGTCCTTCCTGTCAGAGGCCTCCAGGGAGATTTCTTTCTTTTGTATTTATTTTATTTTGTGTTTTTTCATCTAGTTTTATTTTATTATTTTATTGTTATCACTTTTATTTATTATTCAATCACGATGCTACAATGTCACAATCTAACATGTTAGCCATTAAGGTACAGGGATTATCCCCCACCTTTATTGTATCTACTTATTCATAAAGTTACATAACATCATAATATTATGGGCCATTATTATTTGTTTTTTGTTATAGTAGTTTCAACCATCTTGGGTTTTGATGATAGAATCTTTTTTTCTAAGTATGTATTTACCAGAGCCCTCTGCCTCATGCAGGATGTGTGACACAAGGTGAATTTTTAAGTGGAGTAAAGCTGGTTTCAATTCAGAGTTTTCCTTCTCCTTGACTGGTCACATAACCAAGGTTAAAAAACCTAGTCTGCCCTACTGGGTGGGGGGAACAGACAGATTCATGCCTTTCTAAAAAGCATTAGCATTTCTAAGTAGTTTAGGATCAATAAACATTATATAACGTCAAATATAAATACCACAACTTCTGTTTCAATATTCAAACTACTGAACTCCCCAATGATATCTAAAAAAAAAGATCTGTCATGTTTAAATCAACAAAGTCAAATCAATCGAAGCAAATTTAAAATTGGAAATATTTATCAACCAATTCAAATGAGCCTGAGAGCAAATCAATTAAATTCATTTGTAATACAGAAAAATAAATTAAGTGATATTTGTCTTTTTAATATATGGTCTCTGTTAAACAAATATATTTTAGTTAACTTTCCTAAGATCTTTTTATCATCAAACATAAATTTTAAACAATAGGTACAAGCTAGTATTATGGGCAGACCAAGTTTGAATTTTGTATCAGGCTGCTTTTATTCTCTTATCACTAATTAACTTAGTGTAATATAATGGCAGAGGGATTTCGTTTTATATATCTTGCCTTTGGGTTTAGTTAGGCTGAGAACCTTTCGGCTCAGTGCATGGGTTAGTTGGGTGCAAACATGAGCGCAGGTGTTCACACGCACGCAGAGCGGACGTGTCATTCAGAGATGTTACAATAAAAATCCCAGACAGAGGATGTGACCAGGGATGTGAGTGACGTCACACACCAGAAGTGTGGGTGTAGATTTGAGAAAAGTGAGTTAGTTGAGTCTTGCCGTCCGAAGAAGAAGAAGGGTGACTTTCGCTTGCTCACCGAGGCCTTGTGGCGGGTGCCACATGTGGTTTGGGGCAGATGGAAAAGTCAGTATAGAAAAATGGTATCTCTCTCCTTATGTCGAAAAACCTTTTAACTCAAAGGTAATAAAAAGTTTCGTACCTGAACTAAGAAGTCGTAAGTATTTTTCGTGTTTCGGGATTCCTATGTTCTATGTATATATGTTATGAACATTCTATGTACATTTTACATATCTGTATCATGGGTATGTTACATTAGGAAACACATGAATCTACTTCCCCCTTCACTCAGTCTCATGAACATCTATCTTGACAAAAAACATCTTGTTGTAGGCATGCCACAATAATTGATGGAAAAGAAAGTGAGTTAGTGAGCACCTGATAAAACCACTCATACATAACTACCTTATCATCAAGGCAATAGTAATAATAATGATAATTCTAAAAGAAATTCAGATTAATAGATAATTAGATAATAATAAAGAAGAACTGTCAACTATGAAAGGAGTCAACTGAGATCAACCTGTTTCATACAATAATAATAATAATAATATACTTGTCTTTTGACAGCCAATGGAAGAGTAAATGTTGTTGTTGTTCAGCAAGAACACACATTACACATTCCAGTGACATTTGTTGATCAGGTTTCGATCTTGCTGTTTCAACAGTTGACATGAGTGCTTCACAAAAGCCCAACAAGTGAGAGTGTTTGTCTGGTCCTGGATGTTTTAATTCTGAAAAAAAAAGCAGAAAAAATATTTCAACGTATCAAAAATTGTAGCTTAGAAAACTTTATTTTAAAATCCATTCCAATATAAAAGTCATGGAATGTCATCCAAAAATTGGTCTAGTGCGTAGAGTGTTCGCCAATGGCCAGGAGACCAGGGTTCAGTCCCAGGTCGCGTCATACCAAAGACTCAAAAAAATGGTACTTAACACTCAGCATTATAAGGTACGCATCAAGGGTAAAGTGGAGCAATCCTGAGGAAGGAGTAGTACCCTCCCCTACACCTCTGTGTAGTAGCTATTGAAAAGGGAGCCTTCAGGTCGCCCTTGACTATGGTTGCCAACTTTACTTACTTATTTACAAGACTAAACTAATATTATAACATTATAACAGATACAAATAAGGATATAACATAGTTTGCCAGCACCTAAAGCATGGAAAGTATTACATCCCCAAACCATGGATGATTTTCTGTGTGAGGAAAAGGCCAAGCTATTTTTTATTTATTATAACTATATTTTTTCTTTTGAAATTTTGTTCCCTTAAGAATGTTGTGCCCCAGGGTAATCATCCCTGTGGCTTTAACCATGCTATGCCAAGAAACACAAAAACTTATAGATTTCAGTAAAAGTTTTGATTCTGTAGACAATAACTATATTTGTTGGAATTTTTACAGGAATTATAAAAATGTTATTTTTTTAATATTTAGAGTATTATTACAATTTCTAAATGCTAAAAACTTCATCAGAAATAACATGCAGGATAAACAGACATTTAAAACTCTAAGACTTTTCAAGTAAATGTTATATAGCTATTTTGAATACTATGTAGTTATTTTACCTCTCCAGCTAAAAGAGTTACCAATAATCCTAATGAGTCATATAAGGGAACCTCGGGTGGTGTAATGGTTAGCATGTTAGACTAGCAAACCTACATGAGTTAGTTCGATTCTCATTGGGTGGCCCATTCATGCGGACTTGTGCTAAATCTAAGCAAAAAGCTTAGTAAATTACAACCCTAATGAGTCATATTGAATTAAATGTGAATAATATTTTACATAAGACAACTAATCCATTACTTCTTTTCAGAAGTTCTTTGCTTTTTGTCAATTAAAAATTCTTGTTGAACCTGTTGTTACAAACACTGATTGTTAAAAAAGAAAAATATTTACCAATTATATTTTTTATATTGTGAATATCTAACAAACATTTTTCTGTGAAAATTTATGAAGAGGTTTTGTCAAGAATTTTTTTTTTTTTTCTGGGTACGACTTGAGGAAATTTACACTTATGTTTTGTTTTAGTTTAGATTGTTATTTCTAAGACATACTATCCAGTTTATGAGCATCAGTGACTATTTCAAAAAGCTGTATGTAATTCAGGTAAGTACTTCTAGTCAATATGATTTACTAAAAAGTTAAAATTGCTTGATATAAAATTCATGTCAAACTATCACTTTTCTAAAATCATTTTTTTACTTGTTTTTTTTTTTTTTTAGTTTTATGACAATATTTCATTTTCAACATTTCAATACAAAAATATGAATATTTTAAAAATCATCCCAAGTAATTTACTGAATTATCTGTTATTATGAAGTTATCAGATTCAGCAGATTAGTTTGGTTTGGTTTTAAGGCATATCAACCCTTGTAGGTTATTTAATGCCAAATCATGTTGATAAATATATATTAAATAGATATGATTTGTTGACACATTGTTGATAACATTTTTAAACAAGCCTAAGCTAATTTTTTTTGGCATCCAGTTAAATTGTTCCAAGTATTGATATTTAACACTAATTATTCTATTCAACATTACTCATTTGTTTGCACACAGTTAAATGATTCCCAGTATTGCTATGTATCAGTAACAATCAGTTAAACATCAGTTATTTATTTACACACAGTTAAATGATCAAACTGTTCTATTTCAAACAATTCAATTTAGCATAAGTCTTTTGTTTGCTCTCAGTTTAAATGTCAAACAATTCTATTTCACCCACAGATAGGACCCTATCAGGTGCTACAACTCTGAGCCAGAGTGGACTTGGGAGCGATGACAATAAAGGGGTACTTCACATTCCCCAAACCTCCAGCATTACTGGAGCCGCACCATCAGATTGTTTAAGAGACTCATTGAGGGAGTCTTACCTCTCTGTTCTCAATATATACTAAAAATTAATATAGATAAAATTGTTTTTGTTAGTATTCACATAAAAGCTAACTTCAGCACTTATTAATTTTAGTATCAAGTCACACCTCATGAATAGAATATATAATTAATTTCAAATAAATAAATAAAAGATATAATTTATAATTAGCATTTAGTAGTTATCTTCCTTGAAAAATTATATTGATTGTGAGAAGAAATGCAGACCCCCATAAAGTGCAGTGGAAATTAAATTATTTCAAACAATTCAATTTAGCATGAGTACACAGTTTAATTGTCAAAAACATTTCTATTTCAAGCTATTCAGTTTATTCAAACAATTCTAATTCAGCAAATTCAGTTTAGTATAGGTACAGATTTTCTTTACATACAGTTAAATGTCAAAACAGTTCTATATTAAACAATTCAGTTTAGTGTAAGTACACTTTCAATGTCAAAAACAGTTCCATTTCAAACAATTCAGTTTAGCATAAGCACGTAGTTTAAATGTGAGTACAGTTTAATTGTAAAAAACATTTCTATTTCAAGCTATTCAGTTTAGTCAAACTGTTCTAATTCAAACAATTCAATTTAGCATAAGTATGCAGTTAGTTCTATTTAACCCATAGATAGGGCCCTATCAGATGCTACCATTCCGGGCCAGTGTGGACCTGAGAGCAATGGCAATGAAAGGGTGCTCCACATTCCCCAAAGCTCCAGCATCATTGGAACCTTACCATCAAATTGTTTAGTGTCATAAACAGGACACTCATTGGGGTGGGTCTTACCATTCGGTGTATTCTACAGCCCCAGCTGACTGGGCAAGATTTGACAATAAAACTGCATACATATGCTAAACTGAATTGTTTGAAATAGAACTGTTTTTACATTTAACAATGTGTAAACAAAAAACTGCACTTCTGCCAAACTGAATTGTTTAAAATAGAACTGTTTATGACATTTAAACTGTGTACTTATGCTAAACTGAATTGTTTGAAATAGAACTGTTTATGACATTTAAACTGTGTACTAATGCTAAACTGAATTGTTTGAAATAGAACTGTTTATATGTATAAAAATGGATTTGGCATTGAATGACCTACAATAGTTGATATGCCATAAAACCAAACCAAACCAAACCATAAAAGAAATAACATATGAAACCTCACATTTATTGCCCCTCAAACATCGCCTGATAAGAGCTTGGGTGATTGGTCAAAAGCCATTGTCAGCAACCAATCAGAGCACACAAGACATACGACATTAGGTTCTGTTTTGGGGTACAAATACAAACACGCTGCAGACTGTCCAAGAAAAACGTTTACATGCCAGCGACTTATAAGGGCCACCGATCATGTAAGGTCAACCACACAGAAGCAACAACCCAGGAATCAAGATAAGTTCTCAGGCATATAATTTTGCCGCCTATTAAGTTCACTTAACAATTCCTTAACAACTCTCACTTTTCATTACATTTTACACTTTATTCTTTGGATTATGCTTGAACTTGATATTGTTATATTACATTGCTTTGTTGAAATGTTTTCCTTTTATTCCTATTTTGTCCATCCAATTGCTACAACCAAACCCAGCAATAACAAATAGGTTTCTCCTGTTGCAAGTTATTTTATTATCTGGTGATTATTATAGATTTAGAGTGATACAAGTGCTAACAAGTTTTAATTTGTAGTGATTATGATTTTCACTCTTATTAAGTAACTAAAAGATATTCAAAGACAAACTAAACATTTTCAAATCACTGAGAAATACTAAAATGCCTCTAAAATATGTTTAAATTTAACAATAAAAAAAAACGGTTTTTGTTGTGCTGATTTAAATTTCAAATAAAGTGTGGAAAGAAAAGATTCATTTTTGCCATTTAAAAAATGAGAGAAAATTGTGAAGTCAGAGTAAAAAAGAGTTTGTTATTTTGTTTGTTTGTTTGTTTATTTGTTTGGGTTTTATAGCATATCAACCTTTGTAGGTTATTTAATGCCAAATCCATTTTTATACAAATAAACAGTTCTATTTCAAACAATTCAATTTAGCATAAGTACAGTTTTGTTGTCAAAAACATTTCTACTTCAAGCTATTCAGTTAAGTCAAATAGTTCTAATTCAAACAATTCAGTTTAGTATAAGTATAGTCTTTGTTTGCCCTTGGTTAAATGTCAAAATAGTTTAGCAAAAGTATGTAGTTTAAATGTCAAAACAGTCCTATTTCAAGCAATTTAGTTTAACATAAGTATGCAGTTTAAATGTCAAAACAATCCTATTTCAAGCAATTCAGTTTACTTCAAACAATTCAGTTTAGCATAAGTACAGTTGCAATGAATTGTAAGTATACAGTTCTTTTTCAAGCTATTCAGTTTAGTCAAACAGTTCTAATTCAAACAATTCAGTTTAGCATAAGTACACTGTTTAGTTCTATTTGACCCATAGATAGGACCCTATCAGGTGCTATCACCCAGGGCCAGAGTGGACCTGGGAGCAATGGCAATGAATGGATGCTCCACATTCCCTAAAGCTCCAGCATTACTGAAACCTCACCATCAGATTGTTTAGCATTATATCCAGGACACTCATTATGGGTGGGGGGTTTACCTCTCTGCAGAGATGCAGTCGGTGTATTCTACAGCCCCAACCAATTGGACAAAGTAAAAAAGAGAAAAAACTAAAAGAAAAGAGTTGATATTGAACTATTTGCAAATTTGAGAAGCTATTTTGAAAGTTATAGCAATGTTTATTATTACTGTTATAAAAAAAGATCAACAACTTATTGATCTTGAAATAAAAGTCTGTCATACAAACCTTTAAATTTGAGTAATGTAGCTTGTGTTCGTAATATACCTTTAGGACTAACAGCTGCATGCCTACCAGCCTCTGTGTAATGGCCATTTTCAAAGAGTTCATTAAATTTGTCAATATAATCCAACATCATTTCTGCTTCTCTTTCATTACTTGATTCATCTTCTTTAAACACTTTAGTAGAACTGTCTGATAATTTAACATCTGTATCAGAAGTGTCTGTAAACAGAATAACAGAAATACATTCAGAAAATGAAATCAGACCAAACATTATCAGATATGGCTCAGTAATAGGAAAAACATAATAGATTCAATAGCCAAATTATTATTATCAGTATCAATTACAACTGCCAACTCTTTCTTTTGCCTCTTGAACAACAGGTCTTGTTCTTTTGGAAAGGTTTACTTGCTGGCTGTCTAGTAATCCTCCTCACCAGTTAAGTCTGGTAGGCTAGAACAGGAGGTTGAAATCAGTGTTTTCCTCCTAGACTAGTTACTCTACCAAGGCTAAAGAGCCCCATTTGTCTTACTGTGAGAGGAAGAGATGGATTCATGCCAACACCATGCACACCTTCTATTTTGACATTCTACAATTTTTAATTCATAGTCAATAGAATTAAAAATCTTAACAGAATTTGATGTGAGAATTTCTGGGTCATCTTGCATGGGATTTAGGACCCAATAGTGTTAGCTTTACTGGGCCATTGGCATAATGGTTAGAGTGTTCCAGGACACCTGGGTTCAATCCCAGGTCGTGTCATACCAAAGACTCAAAAATGGTACTTGATGCCACCTTGCTTAGCACTCAGCACTATAAGGTAAGGATCAAGGGTAAAGTGGAGCAATCCAGGGAATGGAGTAGCACCCTCCCTTACTCCTCTGTGTAGTAGCTATGGAAAAGGGAGCCTTCAGGTTGCCCTTGACTACGGTCGCCAACTTTACTTACTAATATTAGCTTAAAAATTAATCCTATTGTTCCACTCAAATCTCATTATGATTCATGACACTTTTCCTCACTGTTAACAATCAGTGGGTCACAGAACAATCAATGGGTCACTTGGAGCCAACTACTGCCAACTGTACAGATGTGATGGTTAGCAGATCATGTGACCTAATAAAAGACACCAATACCAATGCTTCTGAAAAGCACATAAACACACAAAATTTTTCATTTTCAATCTCTTTTTTGTGACCTTGGCCAGCCAACACATGTGCCTAGCCACACATAATATCTCTTTTCTCCTAACCTTATTGGTCAACAATGATAGACTCTTTCCACACATTATGCCAATTTTTTGCCAGTCAACACACATGAATGATATCCTTGACCCCACAAGCTATTTGCACATACGAGCTCCAATCTCACTTTTATACTAATGGCTCAATTTACATCTATACAAACGCTGTATAAAGACCCCACCTCACAAACGGGGTCCTATTCACATCCCTATGTGTTTCACAGAGGCCCCAACTAACTGTTCTATCTATGCCAATACACATATTACTTTGAACCCCAACTAACAGCTTTATCTGTAGTCACATTAACCCTAAGAAGTTGCTGACTAACCACAAACAACAGCAACAAGTCTGAATATCAAACCTTCCTCCTCCATAAACGTTTTTTATGCTTTGTACACACTAATTATGAATCTGTAATATATGTACTTGAGTTATGTTATTTTAGATAATAAATGAGAAGTACAAATATTAACTTTAAAAGAGGAATTTTATTCTTCGTATACAACGCCACGTGTTGGCTAGAAAATGTCCTGCGGTCAACACACGTGTTTTGTATCTGGAATCTCTTCAGCAACTGCCTCCTCTTCTGTTCTTGGGTCGTCTTCAGCAACTGCTACTATCTCCGCTGATTGGCCAGAGGGAGAGGGAGAGCGAGAGAGAAAAGGAGAGAGAAGGAAAGAGAGAAGAGTGAGAGGCGATGGATTCTGGGATAGCATTCCTTGGCCGAGGTGGAAGTAAGGACCAAGATTTCTGTTGAGGTAGTACTGACTGCCCCATTTACTGACCTTAGTAAGGGAGGTGATACTACAAATCAATATGCAGACGATGATTTTATATTGTAAAATTGTCTCGTATAATCCCTTATATAAAATATATCCCTTTCTTGTTAAAGGAATTTGTTTGTTACCATTACTTCTAACATCTTACCAACCAACAAGCAGTTTAATATTGTCTTTGTCAAGTCAGCCTTTCCTCTTCCCTTTACACTCTTCTCCCCTCCCTTGCATTGCTATACACAAATATATAACAATAATTCTTAAATATTTTTGAGACTAAAATAAACTATTTGTGTATCAAACACTCTAAATGATATTTTGTTATTTATGATTAAAATGTGTTTTGATTTGCCACTGATAAAGAATGCATACTATAGTGATAAACCAGACTGGCAAAGCTTCAATAATTTGATATTTTGTATTTGAAATGAGAATCACTCATCAAGTTTTCTTTCTTCTAGAAAATTATAAGAGAACTCATTATGATACAATTCTGTTTATAAATATTTACAATCATGATTATGTCTTTTAACTATTAAATACAATTATCAGTTCCAAACTACTTTTGTGTGTAATATGAAAAAAAAAGCATCTCACTGTAAAATAATAAAATAATGACACAATGATCACAATGAAGTAATTGCCTGAAAAAATAAACAAAACAGATGTTACTTTTAACGAAGGAGCTGAAAAAGAATAAGAAAACAATTCCTTTGACAAAGTTGAAAAATATATTATCAACAATAAGAATAAATAATTTTACCTTTCTCAAGGAATTGGCTATCAATGGCCAATTTGAGAGCATGAGCCACAATATCTCCAACTGACCAATGAGGGGGTCGTATATCATTGTACGCTTGTGCTGCTTCAAAACCAACCTTGATTCTCTGACGTTTTGCCTGTAAATAACGGCCTTCCTGACGCATATTATCTCTCTCAGCAATTTTTGTAGCAAGCACTTGTTTCAAGTAAAGTTTGTGGGATTGAGGTAAGTATTTATTTTTCCAAGTGGAATTTAGGTCAGCAAGTTCCTGATCGAGTGCCTTTAGTTTCGATTTGAGGAATGTAACATCAGTTGATTGTTCAAGAGTTAATCCTAACCAAAAAACATTGAAATAAGGAAATCGATTTAGTAATAATTTTATATAATTAAAAAGAATTATTTATGACAATATAAATTCAAAATAGAATGAATGTGTACTTCCTTTTACACATTTTTTTTACTTAATAATTTTGATTAAACTAATACAAGAAACTATTTAGTTTTAGTATTTTTGACAATGTACAAATGGGTTAATTGGGTTGGTTGGTTGGTTGGTTGGTTGGTTGGTTGGTTTGTTTGTTGGTGGTTGGGTGGTTGGATGATTGATTGGTTGGTTTGTTGGTTGGGTGATTGAGTGGCTGGTTGGCTGGTTGGTTCGTTGGTTTTTTGGTTGCTTGGTTTTACTAAATGCTAACCCTTGTTGGGTTATTGAATCCTAAGGTCAGTCTTTCTTTCAAGTAATTGTATGGATTCAAATAACTAATTATAATAATCATTCGTAAACAATTATAGTTTCAAGTAAATATTCTTAATACTAACAATTTGTTTGCAGTTATATAGTATCAAGTATTCCTATCTAATACTAATGATTTTGAAACAGATCTATTTGACGCACAGATTAGACCCTAACAAATACTATCACTCAAGGTCACATTGGACTTGTGAACCATAGTAATGTAGGGATTACCCCACACTCCCCAGAGTACCAGAACTAGAGCCTTATAATTGGATATATTTTATTGTTATACCCAGGATGAACAAACGTAGAGATACAATGAAAAGATACCAATTATAAATACACATACAATTACCACTGAAAACATCTGTATGTATATGCAATTACTTGTTGTTTTGTGGGGGTGTTGCTTCCAGGATTTGTTCAAGATAATTTGTAGTATTCTTGTATAGTTCCCATCTAGTTTTTTCTCTATGCGCTTTGTAAGCGTAGGCACGGACAACTATCGATAGGCTATCAGTCATATGGAAGTCAGACCTGACTGATAAAATGAAGTGCTGTTTCTTGCAAGCAGCGTTCGTGTCAATACTGCTATATGGATGCACTACATAGACTAAACGTATGGAGAAAAAGCTTGATGGCAACTACACAAGAATGCTGCGAGCAATATTAAACAAGTCCTGGAGGCAGCACCCTACAAAGCAGCAGCTGTATGGTCACCAAGCACCCATCACAAAAACTATCAAAATTAGATGAACCAGACATGCAGGATACTACTGGAGAAGTAGGGACAAGCTTATAAGTGATGTACTCCTGTGGACCCCTTCACATGGACAAACAAAGGCAGGATGACAAGCTCGAACCTACATACAGCAGCTCTGTGCCAACACAGGGTGTAGCCTTGAGGACCTGCCAGAAGCAATGGGTGATAGGGAGGGGGAGCGAGAGAGGGTCAGGGATATCCATGCTGATAGCGCGACATGATGATGATGATGATGACAAGAATCACAACTTTTTAAACAACACCTAAAGCATTCATTCTTTAAATGCTTTTTACTTCAGTCACTTGTATAAGTTATATTATAAAATTCTTCTTTGTTACTGTGTATACTATTTTGTTCTTTATTTCCACATTCCTGAATATGATTCAAATTCGAATTATGTTTGTATGTAAGCCAGCAAAAACAGCACATCACAGGAAGATTTTTGTTAGTTCAATACACCTTATAGGAATTACTTCCCTTGCCTGTCATCAATTTTTTTTCTATTTGGCACTAGATAACACAAAAGGTCATTACTTCCCCTGTCAACTAAAATAGTTCTGCTAATGACCACTAAAGAATATGCTAAAGGTAGTGTAACGGCAAAATTATTAAAATCCCAAGATGAGAATTTATTTTTCACATGTGTGAAGATGAGGTGATCTGGCACTTGATCCCTCGTAGAATAAGTCCTTGTTCAGAGTCCTTTCTCGGGCATATAGGAACTGGCATATTATGTGGGGGTTAATTTGGGGCTAGACTGACCGCCGCTGGCAAGGGGTTTCCAAATTTCACATTAGACACACACACACACACCAGGCCACTAGCTCTTCCTACCCCTAAAATAATGGAAGATATGAGCCTCTAGGTTTTGATATAATAATATTAACTATAGTAGTCAACAATTTCAGTTTCCCGTATAATATTTTTAAAAGAAAGAATAGGATAATTTAGGCGAGAATAACATGAGGCAAAAGAAGCTGAAAACAAACATGAAATAGACAACTTGACAGGCAGACAACACAATGAATAAATCTCAACACGTGGGGACATTAAAACATGACAAGGTTTTTTTTTATATACACGCGGACACACATATTCAATGTCAGCTATATTATCAGCGGATAATACATAACTATAAATGTCTTTCTTCCTTTTTTTCTTTTCTTTCATCTTTCTTTAAATTGAGAGAGAGAGAATATGTAATTGCAGTACTTAGCTTTTTGACGGGTTCCTTCAGAGAGTATTTTCTCTTTTATGGGCTGGCAGAATTTTATATATATATATATATATATAGCTCTGGCTTGAAGGCGTAGGTTCTTCTTGTCCAAGATTCTTTCCGTCTTCCCCCGGTGATTTCGGCAGTAGTTTCAATATATCTTATCACTTCAACTACTGTCCCGCAAATCCCAGTTCTGGTGCTTCGAGTTTGGCACGAGATTCGCCCCATCTGTTCACGACGACATCTCTCTTCAAAACTGATATTCTTTACCCCTATTTCCACTGACGGAAGAAGGTGCCACTTCCACTTTAGGGTTCTGGCCAATCATTTCGCCTCAATCTTCTTCCTTCCCCTGTCAGGCAATTCTTTAGGACTACTATCTCTTTCACCCGGTCACAGAGTGCAAACATCTGTCGGCTTTCATTCTGACCTGGATTTGTTACTTTGGCCGCGAGGAATTGACCTAGATTCCTATTCCTCTCTTAACGGTCATTCTTTGGGCAGCCTGATAATTCAAACACAGAGGGGTAGGGGACATTCCTTATCTCTCTCCTCTCAGTGGTAGACCCCGTGACAGTAGTGTATAAGGAGAAAGCAGAAAAATCAAATTCTCTTTCTCAACTAGCACCACTCCAAAGAACTCATGCCTTGACCACTTGCCAGGTTCCAGGCCTCAATAGACATAAGGCGGTAGGAATTTATATAAAATACATACACATACACACACAATAGAGGACTTTCATCAAAGAACTTTTTCCTCTTTTTATTCACATGTACATTTTCCTATGTGTGATAGAGAACTTTACTAAAAGACTTTCTCCTTTTTATTGCATTCACACATATTTATTCTCTCTCCACATTTCTTTAAACCAATTCAATTACATTTTTCCATTGTGTTCACTTTATTTATAAATCCTAGCTGTCAGAGCAACTGCTTAGCAACAACCTAAAATGCTCTGACTAAGAGAATAAAGTAATTTCCAGTCCAATTTGCAACATAATGATAATTTTCACTCTAGATGTCATTCTTTAATCATCCAAATATTTTATATAGCAGATAACTATGAATTACTAATTTGCATCATTCACTCCTTCCTAAATAGAAACATCAACATGATCAAGGATGATTTTACTATGAGATGCTAAACAGATTTATAGATATAAATCCTCACTCGTCACCAGCAACAACACTAGCACACTTACTACAAAGAAACTAGAAAGATAGAATCAACAATTAATACTTTACCTTATACACTCTACATTACTTAAAAATGTCTCGGATGGATGAGGCTTAGAATATACTAATTGGATCCTCAAAAAACGGGTAAGAACACCCGCAAAAAAAAGGAGGGTCCTGGGTATATGACACTAAACTGTAATGGTCAGACTTTAGTCCTGAAGATCTGGAGAATGTGAAGTACCCCTTCATTGCCATTACTCCCAGGTCCACTCTGACCCAAAGTGGTTGTACCTGTTAGGGTCCCATCTATAGTTCAAATAAATCTGTATAAAAATTATTTGTATTTAATAGGGCCATGTGCAAAAAATTATTTGTATTTAATAGGGCCATGTGAAAAAAATTATTTGTATTTAATAGGGCCATGTGCAAAAAATTATTGGTATTTAATAGGGCCATGTGCAAAAAATTATTGGTATTTAATAGGGCCATGTGCAAAAAATTATTGGTATTTAATAGGGCCATGTGCAAAAAAAAACCCTTAAGAAACAACTACACAAAAAATGCAAAGATGAACATTCAATAAACGTGATTCCCTAACCTCTCGGCATAAAATAACCTTTGACAGGTTGACATGCCATTAAAATCAATCAATCACTCATTAAATTATTTACATATAAACTACAGATTTAACCTCCACGAAAATTTATTTCTTAAATAAAAACAAAATTTGAATCGGAGCTTCAAAGTTTTGAATTTAATTCTTATCATAAGATAATTTAGATTGATAATATACGTAGATTTGCTCTGATATAAAAATATACATAAATTTGCTTTGATATGAAAATAACAAACTCATATTCTAATAAAAAAAATATGTATCATTTGAAGAATTTCAATACTTAGAGAATTAGATTAAATTATTTTAAATACCTGGTATTCTTCTTGTATCCATATAATTATGAATACCTCTACTTTTCTTTCTTTCTTCTTCTGAAATTATCTCCTGATGTCTTTGGTGAATAATCTCAAGTTGATGCAACAAAGAACTTTCATATTCTTGTAAAGAAATCACACTGAAAAAAAAAAAAATGGCCAAAGTCAAGAAGAATTTAAAAAAAAGAATCTTTTCGTAAATCTTAATTTTCTTTCCAATCTTATAAAAATAAAAACTTGACTGATGAAAAACAGATTAGTCAATTTTAAAAAAATATTTTCTTTATAACTATTTGTTTGGTTGATTACAGAAATTTATTGAATGGTAATTAAAGTGTTATAGAGATAAAGGCAGCCATTAAGCTCCATGTTAAATCCCACCCAATTTATTGAATTTATATCAGTAAGAAAAAATTGTTGTAGGCTCCCTTTTCTATAGCTACTACACAGAGGTGTAGGGGAGGGTGTTACTCCATTCCCTGGATTGCTCCACTTTACCCTTAATTCGTACCTTATAATGGTGAGTGTTAAGTAAGGCGGCATCAAATACCATTCTTTGAGTCTTTGACATGACTCAACCTGGGATTGAACCCCAGTCTGCCAGACCATTGGCAGACACTCTACTCATCAGGCCAATAATACTTACCATTAAATTACCATTTAATGGTTATTTCTCCAGAGAAATTATAATAATCAGACTGAGCAGAACTGTGTTAGTGATGGTTAGAATATGCTGACTATCCCCTGCTGAGAAGTAAGACCTTTCCAAGAAAAGGGGTATCCTAAGTATGACACTAAACTCCACTTCTAGAGATTAGGGAAGTATGGAAGTATTGCCATAACTCCTAGGTCCTGTTAGGGTCCCATCTATAGGTCAAATAGATCTGTTTGAAAACTAATCATATTTGAAGGGGACTATTTTCTTATGATTGTCATTCAATAGGACCATATGCAAAAAAAAAACGACTCTTAAAAATAACTGCACAAAAAATGTAAATATGAACATATAATGAATGTGATTCCCAAACCTCTAGGCATAAAATAACCCTAGACAGGTCGACATGCCATTAAAATCAATCAATCAATCAAAATAAGCACAATTACTAACATGTCCAACATTATTAAGTCTCAAATTGAATCAGAAATTGCTTTATCTTTCTGCTAGAATATTATTCAAACGAAAATCTTGCGATGACATGCCATTTTTGCTGTTCAGATTAGATGCCAACAAAAATTAGATAATTATAATATAGATTCTATAAAACAAACAATCTATGAAATTAATAATCTATGCAATCAACCATAATTCTAAGTTTCACTCAAACCCTAAATGGCTTTTCACAAAAATATTATTACAAATATTTTCTATAATACAAATTACAATATAATTTGAGATGAAAGTTATTTTTCCCAGACAACTTCAGGTTATCTTGCCAGTAAGTAAGATTAATAAAAAATGACTAAAACCAATAAAAGAAAATAGTAAACTTTATTGATTAAAAGCAAGTTTTTAATATAAAAAAATAAGGTGAATTTTTTATCTATAAAAGTAAGCACCTTACCGATCTTCAAGTTGGTCAATTCTTATCTGATAATTATGCAAAGTAGATCCTTGAGTAGATAATGCCATAAGTACATGCTGTAGTCTTGGATTCTGGTTCTTTGAAGTACGAAGTGCTTCAATGACAGCTTCATATTCCTTTTTGACAGCCAACAGCAAAGGACGGTAAGAATTAATATGTTCAATAACCTTTAAATGAAAACAAAAAAACATTGCATTAAATCCAGAGGCTTTGCCACAGAATGGAGAGAAAAATGTAAACATTATCATGACAAAAACTGACTGAAGGAAAATAATTCATTCTTAATTTTTGCCAGAACTTTTAATTATTATTGATAATTATGAATGAAACAATATTGATTTTGTATTTAGTTTTTATACCAAACAGAAATGAGTATATTTGGAATTTAGAAGAAACTTTATTCATTGGTGAGACTTCAATTCTCGAGATATGGGGAATGTGGAGTCACCCTTACATTGTAATTAATCCCAGGCAAATGCTGACCCAAAGAGGTACTACTTGTAAAGTATATCTGTTTGAAATTGTTAGTATTAGATAGAAATACTTTAAAATATATAATTGTGTGCAAGTTATTTGTGTTAAAAAATAGCTGCTTGAAGTTATAATTGTTTACAAAGGATTACAATTATTTGTATAATTGTTTGAAATACTTGAAACCATATCATTGTGTGCAAATTATTTGTATTAGAGAAAAATACTAATCAAATAGAAAAACATCTAAAAAATGCTGAAAATTATAGAGTTACTAGAATCAAATTATGTTGTATTTTTCCTCTTCCAGTCATAAAAAACAAAAGATTTTCTGCAGTAGTTTTGTTATATTGGAGTCGTGGAGAAAATAAATGAGCACTTATTGGTATGGAGAATGTATCAGATTGTTTCTAGCTGTCTATCCTGTGCAAGCTCTCTCTCTCTCTCTCTCTCTCTCTCTCTCTCTCTCTCTCTCTCTCTCTCCTTCTCACACACACACAATTATACAATTAGCACTGAAGTAATATAGATATGTAATCAAATATATATATAGTGGCCCATTAGTATAATGGCTAGAGTGATTGCCAATGGTCCAGAAGACAGGGGTTCAATCCCAGGTTGAGTCATAAAAATGGTAGTTGATGCCTTCTTGCTTAACATTCAGCATTATAAGTTATGGATTAAGGATAAGTGGAGGAATCCTGGAAAAGGAGTACCACCCTCCCCAACACCTCACTGTAGTATCTATTGAAAAGGAGGCCTTTGGGTTGCCCTCAACAACAACTATGACTATATATATATATATATATATACCACACTATTTCAGTAAAGTAGAATATTCTATTTTTTGCAAATAAATTTCATATTTCTTGTTTGAATTACTTTAAAATTAGACAATTTACTCTTCTTAACAGTATATCAATTCAATCCATTTCCTCTTGGATAATTTAAATTCATCTAATGATTTACATATGGTATCATTTCATGGATATTATCAATGTCAAAGTAATGGTATAAAAAAGAATGAAATCTTTGGTGTTTAGCATCATAAATGTCAAAAGTTAAGGATATGTCGGAGGCACAAAAATCCATCATTCATGCCTTGTGAGAACATGGCAAAACTCACAAAGTATGGACTGAAGTATGGACATTGGTGTCACTTGAGATTTATCGCAATCTAATCAGTTAGTTTCCTGAATGAGTGAAAGTATTAGATGTACAAATACAGTTGTTCAAAAGTGTGTCCATTAATGAATACGTTTTCTTGACTAAAATTGCTTTTTTTGTCTTTTTGTTACAAGATATAACAATCTTTAAATTTCAAAGAAATCCTGGTTTGTCTGTGAAATAATACCTGATTATTTTCATATATCAAATATACATAGTGCTAAGAGTAAACTATCAAAATTCAAACAAATTTGATTGATAATTATGAAAGTTAGTCTCAAAAAACTGAGTATTCCATTTCACTTAATTGGTGTTGTAAACAGAAGAAAAAGGAAGCAAAAAAAAGACACCTATCTTATAAATCTGTCTATGTATTCTTTCCTGACCACTGACTATACAACAGTTTTCCAGGATTATATCTGAAAAGATATTAATTAATTTACAATGGTAATTTCCATTTAATTCTTCTTGTGTTTCCTTCACAAATGTTTTTTTTTTGTACTTTAGTGTGTAATTACACAAAGAGAAAAAAATCCTAACCAACTAAATATATTATATACATATCAATTCTATTTTATCCTTTGAATTCTTTTAGTCTAGTTCACTGTCAATTCTCTAAACTAAACTCTTTTTACAATTCAACTAATTTTTACTATTTTGTTAGTATCATCAAATTATTATCAAATAAATACTGAATTAATATATAACACATCACCCTACATGAGATGACATGTACTATTTTGTTTTAGTATTTTTCATACCTCTTAACTTTACAAAGAAACCAATTCCTCTAACACACACCTTACATGGCTTTGAATTTTGGAACAATATTTCTTGAAATCTCAACAGCCACCAAATGTTAAATGTATTTTTAAAATCTTGATAACCTATATAAATTGTGTTATTTTATTTGCATTATCAAAAAGTGTTTTTCCAAAGGAAAACATTTGTTTTAATAAAAAGGATTTGTCTTCAGGATATTAAGGATGAGAGGGTCAATGGAGGGTGTATGTGTATGTCAGTGATGTGTATGTCAGTGTGTGTGTGTCAGTGTGTGTATGTGTGTGTGTGCTGAAAATATGAAAAGGTAAGCAAATCATACTGTTATGATCTTGCAAATTGAATAAAAAATGATTAACAATATTAAATTAAATGTATCACATGACTTCTAAAATGTCAGCTGAATCATTTCAATTGTTTGTATTTACCATTAACTTCTAAAACTTAACTTCAATATAAAATTTAAGAAATTCTAAAAAGTTTATACTATTTAATTATGATAATTTCTATTTGAATTATCAAAATATTTATGTTAATATCAACATTTAAGAACTATAATAATAATAAATAACAAATTCAACTAACATAGAAGAAAAAATATATTCACTGGAGGCAAAAAATATAAAAAAGATGCTGATCATCCAACAGTCCCCAGTTACGGCTGATTCTGAACTCTGTGTATTTCTGATTATAGTCTTTTCTCTAGTTTGGTTCATTTTTCATGGGGAAGTTTCATATCATTTTATTGCAGAAAGAGATTCCAGCAAAATGAATTTTCCATATCACAGATACAAATTTTCAAAGGCAAATATCTGCTTACAAATTTCAAATGCTCATTAAAATAGGTCTCACCAAGTCTCCCTAATGTATTGCATGATACAATTAAAAGGAATTATATTTTAAACTTAATAAGTATTTTTTTTAAATTCTATGGTAAATGATTTTTATAGAATAAGCAATATGTAGTTTTCTTCATAGGAATACATACCTCTTTTCTGTGTGTGTGTCTGTGTCTGTGTGTCTGTGTCTGTGTCTGTGTGTGTGTGCGTGTGTGTGTGTGTGTGTGTGGACTCAAATGTATATGTACTTTATATCATGAGATTGTATACTTTAAAACCAATACTCAAAGTAACATCAGTAACAGTTGTATCATTTCAACAGACATGATTACAATAAAAATATTTGTGATTTTTGCTTCTTCTTTCGATTGTCTAAGATGGAAATGTTTGTTCAAGCAATTGTAGCTCACCTTATTAAATGATCTTTGAAAAATAATGAACCTTTCATCAGGATCTTGCTCATCTATTTCCTGGAGTTCTGTGTTGATGAACGAGATCAGCTCGCAGACAAACCTGGTATCTAGACCATTACCCACTTGTTGACCATTATCAAAGATGGTTTTAGATGATGCTCCACTGGAAGAGACTGAGGATTCATTATTTGGTTCTGTTTGCATATTCAAGTCATTTGATAAAGGAAAAATATTCTCCAAAAATTCCACTGCAAATAAAATATAAAATTAAATATTACTATCAGTGAAAACAATAAAGAAAATGATTATAATAAAATATTATTTAAAAAGTATAAAATTTGTATTAAGATAATTGTATGTGCTTTTTTTGTTTGTATCAACAATTATTTGTATTCTTAGTGACCACCAAAGAATTTAAAGACAAAACTAATAGTTACTACTTTTACTTATTGTACTATTTTATTTGAAAATATATAACAGGAAGATTTTAATCAAAGATTTTTCAATAGATCCACAGCTGGATTAATTTTCAATGCTGAATAAATACAAAGAAAAAACAATATATTTGTTGTGTAAAATAAATGATTTTTTTTCATTATTATACTTTGGACCCATTACGGTACCAAAATAAATACAAATGGTATTCTTAACTAAAAAGACTTGGTTGGTTGGTTGATTGGTTTACTGCATGTCAACCCTTGTTGAGTTATCTAATGCTGAAGTCGGTAATTTTATATGCATTTATTTGTATGGTTTCTAGTAACTAACAATATTAATCATTTGTAAACGATTATAGCTTCAAGTAACTATTCTTGACATATAATTTACATACAATTATGTGGTTTCAAGTATTCTTATCTAATCTTGATAATTTTCAAACAGATTTACTTGACCAATAGATAGGATTCTAACAGATACAACCTCTCTGAATCAGAGTGGACCTGGGAGTAATGGCAATAAAGGGGTGATTTCACTCTCCTTCAAGCTCCAGAACTGGACCCCCACTACTGGATGCAATTCATACTCATGACACCCCTTTTGAAGATGTTATCAGTGTATCTACTGGGCCATTGGCTGATTGAGTAGAGTGTTTGCCAATGGTCTGGAAGACCAGGGTTCAATCCCAGGTTGAGTCATACCAAAGACTCAAAAAATGGTACTTGATGCTGCCTTACTGAACACTCAGCATTATAAGGTACATATCAAGGGTAAAGTAAAGTAATCCAGGGAATAGAGTAGCGCCCTCTCTTACACCTCAGTGTAGTAGCTGTTGAAAAACGAGCCTTCGGGTGACCCTCGACTAAGGTCGCTAACAACTTATCAGTGTATTGTGGTCAATACTGACATGGAACAAAAAACCTTGGCAATATATAACTAATACAGAGTATTCAGTTTGTGTTGTCTTATCTTTTTTGTTTTATGTTTTTAACTAATTCTTTGAAAAAAATATTAACAGTCCAGAATAAAATTTAAATTCTAGTATAACAAGCACATATGTCTCTGTTTAATTCATGTAAATTGACTAGAAGACCCCACAGAATTTTTATTCATGTAAATTGGACTGGAAATTTAGAACATTTTAGGTGTATTGCTCTAATAAAATTCTTGCTATAATGTGCCACTTTGGTTGGGTTATATATAACTAAATTTACAGACACACACACACAGATATATATATATATATATATATATATATATATATACTAATCTAATATCTATCAGCATTCACGGTACCAGAAAAAAAAGAAAAAAAACACCACCAGGAACAAGAGATAAAAATATCTCGAATCACCGCCCGGGGGAAAAAGAAAAAATTATAGGTCAAAAAGAAAGAAAAGGCCAACCTCGTCCAACCCCTTGAAAAAAATCAAGGGATACGCAGTCAGTTGGACAAAAGAAAACTAAAACCTTCCGCGAATCCTGCAATGCTACAATTACAAGAGTGCTAAACACGAGTGGAGCCAATTATAAAATTAACTTAAATCGTGAGTCGGAAATCTTCTACTAAAGTTTCACCTTATCGGATCATCAGGAAGTTAGGCGTTCTGATGATCTGATAAGGTGAAACTTTAGTAGAAGATTTCCGACTCGCGATTTAAGTTAATTTTATATATATATATATATATATATATATATATATAAAATTTTGATGATATATACATATAAATGAAAAAGTAAAACTACCATTCTAAGTAAAAGTAGATAGCCAAAAATTATCATCCAATTAAAAATTCTAACGAGAATCATTTTATTCTCTTGGAGAAGATTTTTGTTAGAGCAATACACTTAAAAGTGTATTGCACTAACAAAAATTTCACTTAGTTTTTAATTAGTTACTATCATATATATACACATATACATGTATATATATATATACACATTCATATATATATTTATATATATATATATATATATAGTAATTTAAGAAGCTGTTTGCTTTGATATGGCACAAGGCCGAATAGATGGGGTACCCAATGAGACACAAACTCACTCATGTAGGTTTGCTAGTCTAGCTTGCTAACATTACACTATCAGAGTATATATATGCATACATCTATATACATTTATACATATACATATATATATACATTTATATATATATATATGCATCTATATATATTTATACATATACTTATATATATATATATAGTTACAGTCAATGACAAAATTATTCATACACTCATCAATTTTTTTTTAATATTTTATATTTTTATATAATCAACTAGTCATGGTAATTGTGTGGCCAATTAACTTGAATGTGTCTTGCAAATTACATCCTTACTCTTTACAGAGGACACGGTCACCTCCAGGGCCACATCTTCCCAGGAGGATTGGAAATACACATCTGTGTAATTATTATAACCTCAAGGACAAGGATATAGATGTACATTTTCTTTTCTAAGTAGAGGAATTATATTGTGAATTGAATTACTATGACCAGAAAATTACCATGACCATGTATATATATATATATATATATAATTTGGTATCACTCATGTGCAATGTGGCCTGATGGATTAGTGGTAGAGTTTTGGCTCTACATTCTGTGTTCACTGGTTCAATCTCCAGTGGGGGAGGTCATGGTATACACTGCTGATGAGACCTAATAAGGTCAAAACAGCGGTCCAATGTTTCCGTATGTTGTGTGTAAGTGTTCGCCGGATTTTCTGGTCATGGTAATTCAATTCACAATATAATTCCTTTACTTGAAAAATAAAATGTACATACATTGCCAATGTGTATCAGGGTAAATATTCACACAATATAACATTGTTTAAATAGAAATGGGTTGTATGGAAATCAACCACAATGAACCCCCATTCATAAACCATGTCACATTGTTGCTTGGGTTAATTTTGCTTAAAAGTTCTTGGACAAAGAAAATTGTTTTGGAAGCAATTACTATGGTGTGATGGAATAAAAATTGAGTGTTTTAAACATAATGATATACAGAAGATTTAGCACAAGGACAGTGAGGCTTTCCTCCCAATGAACACAGTGCCAACATGCAAACATGGAGGCAGTTTGATGATGTTTGGGGGTTGTTCTTAGCTCAAGAGGGACTGGAAAATTAATTGCCATAATAGGAATAATGAAATTTGAAGACAATATTAAAAATCTACAACTATCAGCACAAAATCTTCATTTAGGTCGGCAATTTACTTTCTAGCAATGATCCCAAACATACATCTGAATCAGTGACTGCGTGGCTTCAGAAAAAAAAAGATTGCAGTTCTGTCATAACCATCAATAAGTTGACTTGAACCCTATTGAAAATCTATGCCAAGAATTGAAATTTGGAATTTTGGGCACCAAAACCTTCAGGAAATTGAAGAATGGAAGAAAATCCCAGAAAAGACTTTAACTTTAAAAACTTTAGATAATGATTGCAGCAAGTTGAAAAGATGAAGGCCATGCTATTGACTATTAAGAATGTGAAAATTATTCAATTTTTCATACTGTATGAATAATTTTATCTTTTCCTCTTTTGTTTATTTTTCTTATCATATTTAGTAAATTTAACCCTTTCCTTCTCAAAACTGAGTTTTATATTCCTTCTTTTTTTTCACTTAATAACATATAAAAAGTCAGGCATCATACGAGTATTACATTTTTAGAAATGGGTCAAAATATTCAATCATCATGGGTTTAAAAATAATTTTGTCATTGACTATATATATATATATATATATATGTATATATTATATCAATTAAGTCAATAGATATACTTCCAGAATTTGCTCCAAACAACACATAGCATACTAGTATAGTGCTCATCTACCTTTTTCTCCAGGCATTTTGTAAGTCCAAGATGTTCAACTATACAAAAGAACTGACAGGGCTTACTAGCAGGCATACACATCACTTGGTTTCAACGGATATGGAGTCTGAAAAGCTACCAAAAAGGTACACAATGTTTTGAGTGGAGGAGAAATCACAGGTAGAATAAAACCATACCATATCACGATACGCATAAATGGGAACAAAATAGCCATGGAGGTGGACAGAGGAATCACAGTCACAGTAATGAGTGAGGCAATGTGAGCAGTTATGGAATACTGCCCACCATTACAAAAACCAAACACCAAGTTACACACAAATATAAGAGATAAACTGAATGTTTTGGAAACTAAGGAGGTTAACTGATTATCAGGATAAACATTATAAGTTACCTGTAACAGAATTTCTTCCAGCCCATGCATTTTTCTGTGAGTCATGGAAAATTTGTTCACTGGGATTATATATGTGATTGTGAGGATGGATGAAATCTTAGTTAGTGGCAAAAATGATTTAGAACATCTCAGGAATTTGGAAGAAGTACTGAAACGACTGTTAAACGCAGGCCTAAGGTTAAAAAAGTGTTTTCATGGTACCAGAGGTGATGTAGTGTGGACACAAGGTCACAACAGAGGATGTCACGCCAGTGAAAGCAAATGTATGAGCAATACAGGAACCATCAAGACTTCAAAATACCAACCAGTTGACGTCCTATTTAGGGATGACAAATTATAACTATAAATTCCTACTAGCACCCTTATATAAACGGTTAGCTAAGAATAATTTATGGAACTGGTTAGCTGAACAAGACTAAGCATTTTGTAGATCCAAGGAGTTGCTGACATCTACTTCACTGTTGGTACACTATGACAATACAAAGAAAATAGTCCTTGCATGCAATGCATCACCATATTGAATTGGTACAGTAATATTATACATCATAGAGGATGATGAGGAGAAACCAATTGCATACACTTCTCAAAACTAAACAGCAGCAGAAAAAAAACTATGCACAAATTGATAAAGAAGGTCTTGCAGTAATAAATGGTGTAAAGAAGTTTCATTAGATGCTGTATGGTCAACATTTCATCATAATAACAGATCACAAACCACTCTTATGACTATTAGGGGAAACAAAAGGAATATCACCATTAGCCTCAAGACGAATTCAAAGATGGACACTGACATTGTCAGCGTATGAATATACTCTGCGATACAGGAAAGAATGTGACATATCAAACGCTGATGCCTTTAGTAGGACACTGTTGAAGGAAACGTTTTCCATGCCAGTGCCAATCCTGAGAGAAATACACTGGTTGATCAGTCTATTAGACTCATCCCTGAGCATGAAACGATAGACTTGTCTGGACCCAGTAATGTCCAGAGTATTGATTTTCATCAAGTGAGGATGGCCTGATAGAGTAGGTCACACCATAGTAGGTCCAACCATATTTCACACGTAAGAATGAAATAATAGTGCACAAGGGTTGTCTTTTATGAGAACTATGGGTCATCATTCCAGAGGCAGGTAGAAAAAAATTTACAACTCTATGATATACATCCAGGCTATGTGTGGTGGCCAGATAAAGACATGAAAATCTGAGTTCAAAGTTGTTCCGAGTGTCAACTGAACCACAAAAGGACCGCAATGGCTCCATTTGCACCCCAGAGAATTTCCACAGAAATCATTGTCTCATATTCATTTGGATTATGCAGGATCCTATGAAGGGAAAATGTTCCTGATCATTGTACATCCTATGAATACAGCCACTTCAAGCACTACAATTGAGAAACTGCATCACACTTCTGTGGAATATGACCTGCCTGACCGGTGTGTGACGAACAATGCCACCTGCTTCACCAGTTCAGATTTTGAAGAATTTATAACCAATAATGGCATAAAACACATCACCCCAGCTCCATACCATCCGGCAACAAATGGACAAGCAGAGGGGGAGATATCTGGTCTTAGTTCACATCTTCGATTACAGGAGGAAATGGATTCTAAGGGTAGTAGATAAAGGGTTAGAATCTGTTTCAGTGCACGTGAGAGTGCTGAACAGACGAATAATCCGAAGACATGTCGACCATATACATAAACGTTGGCCAGCCATAGAAGCCAGCCCTAGGGGCACCGACACTCACCCAGTAGAGAGTATAAAGAGACCATCAAAAGCAAGGTATCAGCAAATGTCAATAGTAGAACCAAACCACCATAACAATGCACTTGTAGCCTGTAACAATGAGAAGTACACTCATGTCAAACTCAAAAAGGCCAGATCTTGAAGCACCCAGATACCCACACAAGCAGCACACCAGGCCCTTGTATCTGAGAGACTATGTTATGTCTGTGTTGGGAACAAAACATAATTGTCTCCCTTCCTTGTGATTCATGGGCGGCGCTTCCAACAATCACATGAACATTAGTCATGTGACAGTTTGAGAAGCGAGTTCTATCACTTTTTGACCAAGAAGGTCCTAGGGATAGGATGTCTACTTCAGTCTCTGCTATGTGAGAAGAACGTGTGTACAAATCACCTTACGAGAACTCACACTACACCAGAACTACGTAAGTGCAACTTCTGCCATTCATCACTTTGTTCTTGGAGCAACTTTTATTTAGTATGGTTTAGGACAATTATTATTGAGAACCATATATGTAAATATTAGATATTTGCAGTTTAATTTTTCCGTGTCATGTAGTCTTTTCTTGCTGAACTATCAACAAGATAGTCTAATGCATTATAGGAAAATGTGGTTGGTAGTTCAGGCCATAATCATACACCACATAAAATTCTTATATCTTACATGCTATGTAAAAACTTTAAGGGGGAGAAATATGGTATTTGAGATACTGAGCAGGAGGAGTTATTCCCCTTTATACATCTATCTTTTGGAAGCATTGTACACCATGCTGTAAATAAACTTGTTTTGTAACCCTCTGTATTTTTTCTGTCTTCAGCAGGATTACAATAAAGACCATATGCTAGAAGTATTTGCTCGATCTTTCCTCTGTGAAAAAAATCATATGCCTTGAAGAAACGTACAAGCAAAAATGTTGCTCAAGGATTCGATGAATAATCAGAATCTGAAATGTGGATCATTTCTCTAAAAACTATTCTGGTTTTTTCTAAGAACTTTCTCAACTTCAAATACAATTGAGAAGTGAGGTATTATAAATGTTAGTAGCTATGGCAGTAAGTTACGAGGATCATTAAATAAGTTTCCAGACTTTTTTCATATGGGCACTTTTATTGATAGTACACACATGAAACTCAAGTCCCCTTCGAAGTAATCTCCTCCGGCTGCAATGCACTTGTTGTACCGTTCCAAAACTTCTGGAAGGCCCCATGGAAGTCCTCTTGTGTCAGCATGTCAATGACCTTCGTGTCAATGACCTTCGTCGCAGCCTCTTTCATCTCCTCAATTGTCTCATAACGACTGCCTGTGAGCTTAGGGAATAACTAAAAGTCACAGGGAGCAACATCTGGACTATAGGGAGACTGAGGAACTGTCTTGATACCCATCTTGGTCAAATAGTCTGTGACAAGGATGGAGTTGTGGACCGGTGCATTGTCCTGGTGGAAATACCACTGACCCGATTTGAAGAGTGCTGGCCTCTTCCAACTCCCTTAAAACCTCAACATAGTAACCCTAACCCTAACCCTTTGGCCAATCAACTCTGGTGTATTGACTTCCTTACTCCTCCCACACCTCTCATCATCCCTCACAGACTCCCTGCCTTCCTTGAATCTCTTATGCCACTCAAAAACTGATGCTTGCTTCATGCAAGATGGTTGAAAAGCAGTCTGAAGCATTCCATACGTTTCTGTGGCATTTTTTCCAAGTTTAAAACACAGTTTTATTGCATATCGTTCTTCTAAAGTGTCCTCATGTCCAGATTCAATTTTTGAAATTCACCAGCTGTGACAATCAGGCTTTAGTAGGGTGTATTCTAATTCCTTCTGTAGCTGTTCATTTGAAGCTGAAATCATAAAAATTGGTCAGTCATCTCATAAGGTGTATAGCAATAACATACTGAATTTTCAAGAGTCTACAACACTTTTAAATGTAAAAAAAAGTCTGGAAACTTATTGAATGCACCACATATATACTTCTGCAGTTTTTAGTGATTCCTAGGTTGTCTTTTTTTGGGAAGAGAAAGATTCAGCCTTTCATTTATTTGTTTATTGTGTTTTGGTTATACACACCATTGCATAATCATAATAGTATATTATCAAATTTCCTTGTTTTCCATACATAAATAGATATTTAATAAAGTCCCGCAGTTTTTCTGCTTTTAATTGTTTTCAGAACTGTACCAAGTTCATCCTCCATGAATAATTTTTTCATTCTATCTAGATTATTTGAATTATTATCCTCATCTTTATTGTTATATACACAATGATTTGGCAGATGTGCTCTTCAGCCTTCTTCTGGTGTTTCTTGTTTGGTTTGGTTTGGTTTGGTTTGTTTAACCATATCAACCTTTGTTGGTTATTTAATACCAAAGCCCTTCTCCTAGAAGAACAGTAGTGGTACTATTTAACCCAAAGCTGAGAGGATAAAAGGGTTCATACCTTTCCCAAGGATATTTGTCTGAAAGTGAATGTAATAGCATGACTGGAGTTCAAATTTGCTTACTATGATGCCGCAGTCCAGCACTTTAACCATTACACCACAAAGACATCCCTGTATTTCTAATTGAATTCAGGAACCTTCACACTACTTCAAACAAAACCTTTTATTTAATCCATGGAGACATAGTGTTTTAATTCTGTTAACCAAGACTGGGTACAAGCTATGTTAAATATTCTTTGTTATTTTTACCTGTAGTCAAGATCAAAACCTGCAAATTCCAGATGATTTCACTTAGAACTGTATAAGTTGAACATTTATATCCATTAAATAATGAGTCCTGCTGAACAATTCAGAATGAATTGTTGGGACTTATAAAGCTAATGTTTTTATCAAGACTTTGTATTACTTATTACTATTATGTATGATTTTTTACTCTTGCTCATATTGCAATTAATTTTCTAGCTTTTGTTTATTTTTCATAATTTTTAAATAATTTTTATAAATTATCAGGCTTCATCTCAAAAATTCAGATAAATAACTTCTTCAGTTGGTTTGCCTATGATTTCTGCAGGGTTTCCAAGCAGATTCTTGAAATGTTCTTTCCACTTCTGAAGTCTTTCTTCTTGACCAACAGATTTTACTTTTGATCTTGAGTCACCTTTCCATTCACTAATTTTTTTTACTATCTGATAAGCAATCTCAGTTAGCATAATTGAGATTGTTTATCTTCTACAGAATTTCTAATTTTATCGATTGGACCCTGTATTCTAATTGTTCTTTTTTTTATCTGTTTTTGTTTGAGCTTCTTTTAGGTTTCTTGTATATATATACACACACACACACACACACACACACATTTATATATATATATATATATATATGAAGGTAGCAGAAAAAACATAATCCAAATAGGTGAATATATTATGATGTAAAGTCAACATGAACGTTTCAGTTTCAGTAACCATCATCATTTGGATATCAAAATAGTTCACATAGAAATGGATGATGATGGTTACTGAAACCAAAACATTAACGTCGACTTTACATCATAATATATTCACTTATTTGGATTATGTTTTTTCTGCTACCTTCATACTGTCGGATTTCAATCCATATTTACTTTCATATATATATATATACATGAGAATTTCAACGGTATTTATAAGTAAATGAAAATACAAGGAATTCTTCAAAATTACTAGTCATCATCTACCTATACTATTAATCAAAATAATCTCCCTAAACTTTGTTTTAAATCATTTTAATTTCTTATGATTAATCCCTTTTAAAATCATTTTATCATTTAGAATATTTTCAGGATAAAATTCTGCGCAAAAAGTTTTTAAATATTCCTCACGAGCATGCGTCGTTCTATAATTATTATATTTAATAGAATTACTGATATTCCATGAACTTCCTCGTAATGTAGTTTAAACCTATGAAATATGACCTGAATATATTAGGGGGAAGTAACTAATAGAAAACAAAGTAAAGAGTTATTTCCCATAGACCGTTAAATTTGTATTATTTTGAAAAAAAAAAACATTTATTTGCTTCAATTTTTGTTATTGTTTTCAATTTTTCATATAATAAATGAAATTGGAAAACAATATGCTCAATATTGTCATGCTTAATAAACCTTGGGTGATTAAATAAAAGGTGCAAGAAAGTAGGATACTTCTAATAAAGACCCTAAAAAGGAGATCAAGTGAAATATTTACAAATGAACTTATAAAGAATAATTGCTTTTAAGCTAAATTTAAAGGATCATTAACTAGACAATCCATAATTGTAAAACTGTTGATATTTGTGTTTTTAATACCATCGATGATTTTGATCTGACTCAGATTCAATTCGATACAAATGATTCATTAAATTAAAAATTAAAATAATGATGATGATAATAATAATAATCAGAAAGGGAATTGTAGTGATATTGGATAGAGGTTGTATGTTTCAGTTTCGGTTTCTTTGTTTAATGGCATATCAACCTTTGTAGGTTATTTAATGCCAAATCCATCCTTTCAGAAGAACGGTAGTGGTGCTATTTAACCTATAGCTGGGAGGATAAGGGGGTTCATACCTTTCCCAAGGGTATTACTCCGAAAGTGGATGTAATAGCATGAGTTGTGTTCGAACTCGCTTACTACAATTCCAGAGTCCATCACTTTAACCATGAGAACATCCCCAGGTTGTTTGTAATTTGAAAGAATGTATATATATATATATATATATATATATATATATATATATATATATATATATATAGTCATGCAACAAGGAGATTGGATAAAAGACTTGAAACAGAATAACTTACTTGGTAACATCATGATGGAAATATTTTACAAATTAAAATTATGAATGTACCTTTATAAATATATATATATATATATATATAGTGCCTTCCTAAATTCATTCCATCCAAAACTCAAATGACTTATATGAAGATAGAATAGGTAGACATAAGGTTTCTGTCCAATTTAATCAACTATGATTAAAAGAGAATATTCTACCTATATATATATATATATATATATATATATATATATATATATATGATTTTTAAGAGTTTCTGAGTATCTGTACACAAGCATTGCTACTGATTCAAATATCAGCCAGTTTAGTGAAGTGTCCAGAAGGTAACTGATTATGACAGATACCTAAAAAAGCGGTCAAAGTATACAATGGCCAAAATGAGAAGATTAGTTCAAGTACATCAGTGAACAATAATCAAAATATTCTTTTAATAAAATAAAATAAAATAATAGGATTCATAGACAATAAGTATACTGGTGCAATTATATTTGTACTAAGTTAGTACCCACTACTGGGTATGCATGGCACAGTCACGCCTTTTAAAAATAAATAAATAATATAAAGAAAAATAAACCTTACATCCAGGCTAAAAATAGAACAGAAATTTCAGACACAGAAGTGTCAATTTTGCAATTAAACTTGCACAGATATGGTAATCAAACTATGTGATCACAAAAACTATATGTTCCAATCAATGCCACCAAATGTGGATTACTATAAAAACAGCTCACAACAAAACCTTCCACAGTAGACCATAGCAAACACTAAGAAGATACAGTAGACAACAAAAGACACAGCAGCCAGCAGCCAGATTAACACTTCATATTACCCATAATCTACAAGCATATTAATGTAGTCAAGAGGCTAACTACAGTTCACTGCCACACACACAAAAACACAAGACACACATTTACTTGTGGACAGAACAAATAGCAAAACAAAGCAAGATGCTTGCCAAATAAGTAACAGAAATATCACCAACAAAAAACACCAGATGCTTATATAGAAGATTTTTCTTTCAACAAAAGCAAAGAAATTCTTGCTCACATATGCTTAGACACAAAGAACTTTTTTTTACAGTCTCAGATAATACAGTCTTTTTTTTACAGTCTCATACTTTTTTTACAGTCTCAGAACTTTTTTTTGCAGTCTCAGATAATAAAAATCCATTTTATTGCAGAGAATTTGTTTTCAAGTTTTATTGGTTATCAGAAATATATTGCTTACACGCTCTTTCCATTTTTTTTTTTTTTATTAATTTCTTACCTCTTTCACTTGGTCAGCAGATAAGCAACCAAATTTTGTCCACTTTCTCTATGATAAAGGCTGTATGAATCCAACTACTACATTCCTAACATCATAACACCGCCTAATACTAACTTAGCTTTCACATCCTCTGACCCAATCAGAAAAGATTATTTCACTCACCACAATACCTTATTTATACTGAATAGCACATTTACCAAAAACAAAGAAAAAAGATATGTTTTGAAATACCACCCAATGAAAAAGTTAAACAATTGTGAGAATAGATGAGGAGAAATGCCTACTTAGCAGTTTATCATTTCTTTCATATTTATTTTATTGGTAACAACCAAAAAAAACAGAAAATACCAGCAAACATTAAATAATATTTTCTTTTCTTTTTAATTTTTCAATACAAAATAAAAAAAAACATTAAGCAACACACAACAAAACTGGTAATTTTAAATAAGTAGCCACTGCATAGTTTTTTTTTAAATATATAACAGTTTATGACTTGAAAAGAAGACCCCAGCTATGGGTTAAATAGTACCATTGCTATCCTTCTACAAGGATGGCTTTTGGCATTAGATGACCCACAAAAATTGATATTCTATTAAGCAAAGAAACCAAAACTGAAAAGAAGGAATCTAATAATCTATATCTAAATTAAACTTAAAGCAAGAAATTTATTTAAATGGGACTTAAGTTTAACCAAAATTTATGACTACACAAAGGCTGATGTCCAGGTGAAATCCAAGGTATCAACAGCAGTCACTCAGGATGTCAAATGACGGTGGGCACATTACATGCCTCTGAAATAGAACTGTTAAAATACAACAGAAAACATGAGAAGTGAATAAATTAGAAAGAATAAAAACAGTCAAAAATAAGAATTTCTCTGTTGTGAAGTTTGAGTGGTCACAATAGCTAGGGCCAAGAATAGAAATGAAAGTAGAGTCAAAGAAAGGAACAAGGGAATTTTTTGGTTGTACTTGCCATCCATTTTAGCTACCTGCTTCTCTCTTCCTCTCCTAACCCACTTTGTGCTGTAATTCTGAACCTCTACTCTAAAACAAAATAATCAAATAAGACAATATGATATTCTAAAGCAAACCTAAAAACCTTAGAGCTAGCCCACTCAATTTTTCAGTTTCAATCTTTTTATAAATAATAATTTAAAATACATACATGGGCAAATAATAATGATCTTTAGAAGAAAACAAAAAGACTGAGTTGATGCTAGTTTCCTTGAAGAAGGCATTGTGGGGTGAAGTGCGCATGAATCCATCTCTTCTACTTACAACTATGGGTAGGGCAGATCTGGGGTTTTGCCTTGGGTACATAAACCAATTTAGGTGAAGGAAAACTCTGAAATCAAACCAACTATACTCGGTTTGTATCCCATCCTGCTCGTGGCCATGGAGTTTGGGATTACATTAAATTATGCTATACATCAGAAGTTCTGGAACTGTGAGATGTCAATAATTTAAAATAAATCACGAATTTGTTACACGAATAAATTAGAATTTTATAGAAATAATCTACTTACATGGACTATATCTGCGATCGTTATTCCTAGGTCTCAATTACTTGACATTATTTTTAAATGCTATATAACTGATTTAACCACAATAACCATGTGCTTGGTTAGTGCCCTTTATTTTATTTCTGCATCGTTATGAAGCTGACTCAAAACAAATCTGGTCTCCAGGAAATGACGTCATAATAACGTCATATCCGCTTTCAAATACAATGGAGGAAATTGGTATTGTCGTTGTCGAAAAGGTAAACGTTATTGATATTTTCCTTAATTTATCATTTGTAGCTTTGAAGTAGCGATCTGATTATCTTTAAGAATCGCCTTGTCCTAGCAATGCATAAATAAAATCGCTAATTGCTGTATTTTAAATGGAGTAAACAACTGATTGATTGTGCAAGTCATCTCGTGTTTTAATGGTGGTTACTTACTAGTTGCCGGGAACTCTCAAATAAAGAATTCTTTAAAAAGCAGACTTGTGAAGTTTATGTATTTATTTATTAGTATCTAGGCTTTAGTTTTCATGAAATACAATTTCTGAAATAGAAAGATGTTTGTTCAATTGCTTGAAAGATAAATTCATGTCGTGACTTTTTTGATTATGCTTTTTATTTTTATTATTTTCGTTTCTGACATGAATGTTGTGTAGAAATGTAAAAAGGCTAGATAATTTATTTTATTAAATCTAGAATTTGGTATACGTATGTTTATTTACAAATGCATGTCTTTATTTTTTAGATAATAAAGTCAGTTTATAAAAATTATTAGAAAATATGAACATCTGTTTACGGTAATCCGGTTAAATTACTTTAACAGACGAATAAACAAAGAAATACTTTAATTTTAAGTTTATTTCAGCGTTGTTGATTATAAAATTTTCGAAAAATTAAATATAAAATTTTACCGTAAAAATTCTGTCAAAAAAATAACATATTTAAGTAAATTAGATTTATTCAAAATGATTATCTTCAGAAATTTTAATAAGAATAAACGTTTTCGAGAGAAGTATTGAAAATTACCTTCCTTATCATACCAATTTTAACTGTCTACTTTTAGATTTTATTATTAAGTGTTTTTGAATTTCAGGAAGACTCTGTCGTGACTGAATCCCGCCCTGGTACGTCGCAAACCATTCCACACTATGACCCACTGGCTTTGGACAATGAGGATTTATATGTCAAATACAAGGTATGGTAGCAATTAGTTATGTAAATTATAGGAATTGTTTCTTTTTTTTTTTTTTTTTTTTTAACCTATTCTTAACCATCCCTTGAAATTTAACAAACCATATCGATATCGGACTTCCCCCTTTAAGATGTTTTTTTTTAATGGGAGATGATGAAGGGAAGCAGTAATTAATATCTCTACTACGACAAAACGACTCATCGTTGCTTGGATGAAAAATATGTAAGTTATATTTTTAAATACCAAGGTCCACACTTTATGGGTTCAAAGGCTCATGCAGTAAGTTTTTAACTTATTTAAGGACTGTTAAATGTTTTTGCCCACGATAAGGAGAGTTTCCTTTCATTTTTACTATTAAACATCAAAATAGAAATTTGCACCGTCATATGACTTGTTTAAGCACCATTTTAATTTAATTTGAATTTAATTTGCTTAATTTTATAGCTAAGGTACTGAGTATTTTTTGTGTGTGTTTGTGTCTGTTTTTCTAATGAGAATGTTGTTTAATTATTATGAAAAATAGTTGTATCATTAATGAAAATCGCTAGAGATAGAGAAGTCTCTCGAAACCCAGAACACTTGGCAATTAACTTTATAGTAAAACAAGGTGACTTCATACTGGCAAAAGTCTACACACACACACACATATATATATATATATATATATATATATATATATATATATATGCTCCCTGTCAGAGGTTGAACACTCTTGCCAGGAATTACTGGTTTCTGCTCACATATAATGCAAAAGCTCTTCTAATGAATTGAGCACTCAGGTGGTCGTTAAGTGTATATGTAAACAAAAGAAAGATAATATATACATGAAATTCCTTTACTTATGGTGAGGTTGCCAATAGCTGTGCAGTAAGATATCTGACTAGCATAAAGTCAGCTGGGTTTTGATTCCAGCTTGAAGCAACTCACATATCTAGCCACTGATGAGTTGTGATACAATTTGACACAGCCTGTCTGTGGATGACTAAATAAATATATGTGTGTGTGTGTGTGTATATATATATATATATATATATATTACCTGGATGCATATATGTGTGTGTGATCATTGGGTAATGGTTACCTTCATAGTAAATGGACATGACTCTAGCTTCCAAACCTGGACGAGGCTGTTTGCATTTCACATCAAACTTATACTCTTGAGAAAGGCATTAATCCAATTATTCTTTCTCCAGCTACAGGCATGTAGTAGGGCAGATTGGGCTTTTTAATCTTGGTATGGCAACCAATCTAGGAGAATGAAAACTCTGAATTCAAACCTTTTAAACTCTTTTTTCATTCATACAGAAGAAAGTAAGACTTGGTGCTAAAAAAACATCTTGTAAATGTGCCTGAACTTATTTGTTTTAATATTAAAGAAGAGATTTAAGAACTTATTTAAAAAAAGAAAATGTCTTAGTCATTTTCATAATTTTAAGTTTCACTTAAGGAAAAAATTATACATCCATATGAAGATTTCAAAAGTCAGTAATTGTGATAACAATAAAAATTTATCATCTATTTTATTAATAAACTTTCAAAAACTTGTGAGACACTAAGTAAACTGTAGAATATTACCTGGTAAATAGACAAGGGATTGAATGAATGAAAAGAGAAAACGAATATTAACAGCTGCTTCGACAAAATGTTTGGCATCCACTGAATTAATTATTATTTATAAAAATAATTCTTTAAAAAGTATTAGTAGCATTAAAGCCAATCTTAGGAAATATTTGCATGTTTATACTAAGTCCACAGTGTATTCATTCTGCATAACTTTAAAATCAATAAAGTTCATTTGCCTAGTCAGCTGGGGCTGTAGAATACCCGGCTACATTTCTACTGAGGGCTAAAACACCCTACCCCCACCCACAACACTGAACAATCTGATGGTGAGGTTCCAATAATGCTAGAGCTTTGGGGAATGTGGACTACCCCTTCATTGCCATTGCTCCCAAGTTCACTCTGACCCGGAGTGGTAGCACCTGATTGGGTCCTATCTATGGGTCAAATAGAACAGACTGTACTTATGCTAAACAGAATTGCTTAAAATACTGTTTTGACATTTAAACTGTGTACTTATGTTAAAGTGAATTGCTTGAAATAGATCTGTTTTGACGTTTAAACTACATACTTATGCTAAACTGATTTGTTTGAAATGCAACTGTTTTTGACATTGAAACTACTCATGCTAAACTGAATTGTTTGAAATAGAACAGTTTGACATTTAACTGTGTGTAAACAAAAACTCTACTTAAACAAAACTGAATTGTTTGAATTAGAACAATTTGACTAAACATAATAGCTTCAAATAGAAATGTTTTTGACAATTTGACTGTAATTATGCTAAATTGAATAGTTTGAAATAGAACTGTTTATTTGTATAAAATGGGTTTGGCATTAAATAATCTACAAAGGTTGATATGCCATAAAACCCAAACAAACAATAAAGTTCATATCTTATTTCCTCACCACAATTTTCAAAAATTATCCATTTGTAATCCAAGATAATAGATTATTTTTAAAAAAAATCATTTCTCTTTGTATTTTTCTATTGTTAGAATAGGTTATAACTTACCACATAAGCAAAAATTGTCAATAAAAACACATTTTATTTGTATCTATATGTTTCTAGTGATAAATTATTTTATTTTGGTCTATATAACAAGAACACTTAGTCATGAGCTTTTACCATAAAATCTTAATATGCCCCTTAAGAAGATATTGTAAATTAAAATAAGTATTTTGTTAGAATTTTTAAAATCAATATTTTTTCTCATTAATTTTTGATAACATTCTTTTTAGCTAATTTGAGGGTCTTAAATATGAAAATGACCTTACTTTTTGTTGGTTGGCCACCATTTTTGCTTGACAGAAATACCTCATTTTTGTAAAAAAAAAAAAAAAAAAAAAAGCTTTTTTTTTTTTTTTTTCTGAATGTATGATATTGACCAATAAAATAGTAGAAACCTCTCAGTTCATATTTAAACCAACAAATTGGTCTGCTTATTGAGAAAACTATTTTTCCAATAACAATCAGACCCTAAGTCTTCAAAAATAACACGATTGAATATTCCAAAACCAACGGGTATTTTTTATCAAATCATTTAATAAACTAACAGCAGGAATAAAAACCTTTGTGAACATAAGAACTATGGTAAAAAAAAAATTTTCTTTCTTGATTGTCATATACAATGTTATTTAAGTCCTTTTTGATACTGACACAGTCGACTGGGGCTGCAGAATACATAGACTGCATCTCTGCAGAGGGGTAAGACTCCCCAACAATTGTCCTGGATATGACACTAAACAATCTGATGGTGAGGCTTCAATAAAGCTGGAGCTTTGGAGAATGCAGAATACCCCTTTATTGCCATTGCTCCCAGGTCCACTCTGGCCCGGAGTGATAGCACCTAATAGGGTCCTATCTATGGGTCAGATAGAACTAAACTGTTTTCTTATGTTATACTGAATTGTTTGAAAGAGAACTGTTTTGACATTTAAACTGCATAGTTATGCTAAACTGAATTGCATGAAGTATGTATAAAAATAAATTTGGCATTAAATAACCTGCAATGGTTGAAATGTTATAAAACCAAACCAAACCCTTTTGATACTCTAGCAGTAGTCAGCCATCATTCTGCTACCATCTCTGGTAGCAGTCTTCTGTTGTTTTAATATCCTGATGAAATCGTTTTCCTTCCTCAGCACTTACATCACTGCAATTTGGAAATTTATCTAGATAGCTATGTAAAAAAATGAACCTTAATACTCGTTAATGCCTCTGTCCTGTAGACTTTTTAACATCTTTTCCTCTAACTCCTTGTAGTTTTTGGCCTAAGAAGTTTTTCCCCATGTCAACAATGTCCAAGTGCATAATTTCAAGTCATTTATTGTATTAAATTCATCATCTTTAATGAGTTTCCTGATGTTATGGTGAAACAATTTTCATGATGTTCATTATGTACAATGGAATAGGTGCATTCCATTGGGATGTCTTTAGTTGGACTTTCTGTTATAACTGATTATTAGGGGTCAAAAAATAAATAACTCAACACAGAGATATGAGATGCTACACAAATGTATCCAAGTCTCTGAGGAGGGTCTCCTTGGGTCAACATACACGAAGACAGGCAAGTTGCTTACTACAGCTGCTGCAGCTCTCTACTCTACCAGCTTAGTTCTTGATTAATATTCTCTTTGGGTTAGTCTTTTATTCAGGTCATAGGTGAGTCACCTACAACACTTTCCAACTGTGAAAAAAAAACCTCTCAATGTGCTTGGTTTCCTTCTGTAGTAAAGGGACAAAAGTGATGGGATGAATATCTGTGAATATTAAACTGAAGGTTTTAGGGTTTCATTTTTTTATGTTACCTTAATTATCAGGTTTACTAAAGTGTATTACTGATAAAATTTCTCATTTAATTTGAATTTTGGAGATAAATTGGGAAAGGTTGGTACTTCTATTTTAAATTTTTCACTCAAAAACACATTTTTTCTTATAAAAAAATAGTTTATTTTTGGTGGCTGACATAAATTGCTCAGTCTAACTAAAAATTGATGGGCTTCTACAACCTTTTGCGAACATCCAAGATTGTTAATTGATCTTTTTTCCAAAATGAGCAATTACAGGGTGCTTAAGCGAAATATGGAATGATTTAATTTTTTTTTTTTTTTTTTTTTTTTTAGTTTGATTAGTCCAATTTTTGAAAAAACAGAATAAATCTAAATTTTCATGATTAGCTCTATTATTCAAACACTTTTTCCTTTAAATTCAACCCAATATGAGTGAGCAAGAAAAGAAATGACAAAGAATCTATGATTTGCTTAACTGAATGACTGAATTGAAAGTCTGCAAGAAAACTGTGAGGACAGCAATCAAACAAAATTTAAAACTGAAATCATTTGCCAAGACTGAAATTTTTTGAATATGAACATTTTAAAAAAAAAAAAAGGCTCACAAGGTGCAAAAAACACAAATTTTGTCAGGAAAATTTTTCTCTATTTTGGCCTTCAAATTTATGGCCTTCATCAAGCCCAGACCTTAACCCCCCCTTGATTATGCTCTAAGGGGCATTTTAGAAAACAAAACAAAAACTCAATTTCCCATCCAAATATTGGTTCACTCAAAACTGCTATTGAAGAGGAATAGAATGAAATGTCTAAAGAATTTATTTTGGGGGCATGCAAATCATTTCAAAGGCATGTTGATACAATAATTGAAAAAAATGGCGTCCATATTGAGTAAATTTACTGTTTTTTATCTATCTTATTTTGTTGTTTATTTTTTAAATTAAAATTAATTTTGTTTTATAATATTTTTGTTTATTATTATACTAAAATATTCCTTATTGTGCTTCCACACCCTGTACAAAACAACAAAAACGGTAACCATGAAAAACTAAGGTCATTTTCGGAATCAGCTCCATCAAATTAGCTAAAAAAATGTATTTTGTTTTTAGCATCAAAATTTGTGTTGACCAGTGTAATTTTTAATATATCAATCAAAAATCCAGCAATTAACTGGCTTACAATTTCTTGTATGAAGCGGAGTCAGTCTGAAAACTTTAAAAAAAAAACAAAAAAAACAGGAAATAGTGATAACACTAATTGATTTTTCAACAAAGAAAAAAATATCCACATCATAGAAAGATAATTTCTCTTTAAAATAATGTAACAACGTTTTAACTTAAGTTTTGTGTTTTTGGCCAATTTCTTTCTCTATTTTAAAATTTTTCTACTAATTTAACATTTTCATCTATCCATTGTTCAAATGTTGTTAGGTGTACTCATTTCATTAAAAAAAAAAAAACAATGGCACAGAAAAAAATGTGGCCATAAATGTAGGAAACAAATCTATAATATGCTGGTGTATGATGTCTTCAACACACACATGCTAGAGTACAATGTCTCTTTGATTCAAACACTCATTTTCTTAAAGAAAACTGCATAGTGTTGAAATCTTTACTTAACTGATGTAAATATTCATAAAAAAATTGATGTATACTACTGCCTTCCATTTCCTGAAACCTTAATAATTCTTTATGTCAATCACTTAGAACCTATCCTAGTGGAGGTAATCTGTATCCTTTACTTTTTTCTGTCCAGTTCTCTATCTAGTTATAGTACTCATATGTTCCTCAAGTCTGACTAAGAAAGCAGTTTGTTCCTCTTTTATATGACTTTTTACACATCCTAGAAACAATCATACTAGTTGATAGATATTAAATTGAAAGGTGCTACTGATAAACCTTAATTCAGGTGGGAAGGGGCGGCTTTGTAGGATTGCTGCAAATAACCCCAGCCAACTGCTGAAAACAACAAAGCAGAGCTTTTTTATACAAAAAGGATGGTTCAACTTTAGGTGTTGTTTAAATATAATCCTGTATGTGTCAGTTTCTTGTACAAACCAATGCTATACTCTCCTTTCTTTATATTGTCAACTTCTAATAAAACAAGTGTTAAATGCTTGTTTTATTACAGAAGTTATCATTATTTACTTCAAGAATCTGTATAGATATTTATTTTGAATTTTTTAATCAAACAGTGAAGTAGAATTTAAAACTTTACACTTTTTTCCAATTGCCTTTTTCTATCTGAAGAATATGAATAGATATAACTCAACCCTCTTTTGTTAACTTAATTAAAGCCTACATTGTACTGAAAACATAAAGAATAAAATTACTTCATTTTTTGTAAAAATGTATAAAATGTGTTTTATGAGATCATTGTTGATCACACTAAAGTGTTAAAAGAATTAAAGTACAATGTAGCATTCTTTAATGTAACAACTATCCATCTTTTAGTTGTTTCTAAGAAAACTGGATGACACCAACTTTGTTTCTCTAGCAAACATTCCATTTGTAAGATGTTCAGAAGAATAAATCTTAAAGGTTGGTAAATGATACAACACCCTAGACATGTTCAATTGTAAAACAACTTTTTAAAGCTATTTAGTCTTTTACAATAGACAGGTTTGACAAAGGGTTGCATTTATAATACCCTAGGCAAACACGAAGAAGTATATGAGTGAGAAAACCAGCCATCACTTTTAAGTTAAGCAGAAGGAGCATAAGAAAACCTTAGCTGAAATATAGATTGAAAAATCTGTTAATGCAGCTTGTAAAAAAGAATGCACATTATTATCCTGTCTGAAATGAGGTCCAGATAATTAAGAGGGAAAAAGTTGAAGGTAGCAGCATATACAGTCAAATTAGTATCAATTTCAACAATATCTGGTTTTCATTGCTTAGTAAAAAAGATATTTAAAGACTTCCTTCATGTATACTGGATACTTTCATGGTAGTATTGTTTTATATTGCACTGACAAAATGGAATGATTCACTTGATAAATTAATCACCATCTTTTATTCTGTGATCATTTTCTAAAGAAATAAAATTTTTCTTTTATCAGGGATTATACACTTGACTAAGTTTGAAGAATAAATTGGCTAAAACATTGTATTAATATCAAAGACATGAAGGAATACAATTGTCCAAACAAAATTTGGAAAAATATTTCCCATTTTTTAATCTTATTTCATTAGTGAACTCCAAGTTCTTGCTTCTTTGTGCAAATTTATTAGGTTGTTCTTCATAAAATTGGTAAACTTGATATTTCTATTCTCTCATAGATTTCAGTTTAAAAATTCAAAAGAGAAGTCAAACAAAATCAATTCATGATGAGAGTTTGAATGTTGAAGTGAATTATTGTTGTGAAGTCACTATTGTCAATTTTGCTATGTTAACTTGATATAACATAAGAATTAGAGAAATAGTTATTAAATGTTATTTTATATCTAAATTTTGTTACCTTTTGATTTCATCTTTATTGAATCTGAAAATGTCGTATTCTTAATGGTAATTTCAAAATCCTTTTAAATTAAATTTTTTCAGCGCCTTCAGCGACAACTTGAGTTCTTGGAAGTTCAAGAAGAATATATCAAAGATGAGCAAAAGAACTTAAAGAAAGAATATCTACATGCACAAGAAGAAGTGAAACGTATCCAGAGTGTCCCTCTGGTTATTGGTCAGTTCTTGGAAGCTGTTGATCAAAACAATGGTATTGTTGGATCTACTACAGGTAAAACAACACTAATTACTTACAACTTACTTTTTGCATGCACTCTCTATTACAATAAAAATGTTTTAATTTTTTTTTCTTTGTTTTTTTTTCCCCCTTCTACTGCAGGTTCCAACTACTATGTGCGTATCCTGTCCACTATTGACCGTGAACTACTAAAACCAAGTGCCAGTGTAGCTCTCCATAAACACAGCAATGCACTGGTTGATGTTCTACCACCTGAAGCTGACAGTAGTATCAATATGTTACAGCCTGGTAAGTGTTTTTCAACCATGCAACAAAAGTATTCATTATTTAGCATTTTATATTTGAAAGTGTGTGCTATTAATAGGGAAGCAAATATTTGTATCTATTTTCTTTTATAATAGTAATTGTCATTTTTCTGCAGATGAGATTCCTGAGGTAACCTACTCTGATATTGGTGGTATGGACATCCAAAAGCAAGAAGTGCGAGAAGCTGTTGAGCTGCCACTTACTCATTTTGAATTGTATAAACAAATTGGTATTGATCCTCCTCGAGGTGTGCTTATGTTTGGTCCTCCTGGTTGTGGGAAAACCATGTTAGCCAAAGCTGTTGCACATCATACAACAGGTAAGTAAACATTTCAAGGATTATATTTTAAAAGAAAAAAAAAAGATATATACTGAAATTTCTGAAAACCTCTTTTAGATGTCTTGGTGTTAAACATCTATCAATCTTAGAAATTATATACAGTAAATACCACTGAAGTGAAATACATTAGAATGATAAATTTTCATCCTTATGAACACTCATTTCTTTTAAATGGATTTATATAAAAATGACAATCTAATTTGAAAAGTAGTTTCTCCTTTTGCCTGATTGATCATACTAAGCTGCTGTTTCTTAATGTTTTATTTAACCGGAATTCATTTTATACAAAACATATGCAAATCAAGTAAAATAAATATTAGATTACCAGAATTGATAGTAAACCAACCAAAAATTGTTTTTATTAGTTGATTGTTAAAAGATAAAACTACTTTCATTTGAAAAGATCATATATTACCAATAAAAAATATTATGAACTATCAGGATGAAATATTGTCTTCATATAATTTATGCTTATAGTGTTATTAATGCAAATTAAGAATCATAAAAATGCTTTAGGGCTTCAACAATCAAGTGAATTATATATGGCTGTGTCCATGTAATTTGGTTTATTTATTCACTACTTAAAGCATGTAGATGTGCAAATGTTTAGTTTTGTTATCAAGTAACCCACTATTTTCTTTTTTATTCATATCAAAGAAATTTGCCTGATCAATAATGGTGGTATAATTAAATTGTATGTAATTAATATAAAAAAAATCTTACATTTTTATAGGGCTATTGAAATAAAATCAGGTTAATTGTTTTAATTTTGTATATTTATTTCTTTTCTGAACACATGTTTATATTTTAAAATTGAATTTTTGTGAGTTTATTCATAAATGATATTTTTGTTTAAATTTATTTTGCAGCCAAATTCATTCGTGTTGTTGGGTCTGAATTTGTCCAAAAGTATTTGGGTGAAGGACCTCGTATGGTCCGTGATGTCTTTAGACTGGCTAAAGAAAATGCTCCTGCTATAATCTTTATTGATGAAATTGATGCAATTGCTACAAAACGTTTTGATGCTCAAACAGGAGGTTTGTATTGCTCTTTTACAAGGTATTTTTGTTCTGTATTTATTTTTTTAATTAATTAATTTAGTTAATTAATTTTGATCAGATTACTTTACTAGAACAGAGCTGTTACAATTTCTCTCAAAGTAGAGAATGTATACAAAGTATAAGCTTGATTTTGAAATTAGTCATGTCAGTATTCTCCATTATTTCTCTTGTAACATTCATTATATACTAGTTGCTGAAAAAAGATTAGCTTTCAATTAAGGTTGCAAGAAAAATATCATTTATATAGGAATAACTTGCAATCAATAAATGGTATTTGTTTAATTTTATTTTCAATGGCAAAATTTGTAAATAATTCATCACTTTTGTGTTATATTGATTTTAATTTAATTATGTCTAAAGAAACTTTTTTTTTTTTTTTTTTTTTTTTTTTTTCAAACAATGTTGTAATCTATTTTAATGATTTGTTCTTTTTAGCTGATAGAGAAGTACAGCGAATTTTGCTTGAACTTCTGAATCAAATGGATGGTTTTGATCAAACTGTCAATGTAAAAGTAAGTTCTTGTTTATTTTATTCTTTGCTTCCTCTCAAATTGTTTTTAATGTTTTAAACTTGAAATAACTACCTACTTTACTTTGTTTAATAATGACACTTGCATAATTCGCTTTTCAACTTTTCTATAAATTATGAACAATTTCTGTATTATATGACTCATTCCTTCTCTATCTAATTCTTTTCCCTTCTTAGATTGTACTTTTAAAAGAAAATTTATGTTTGCAATATCAAGTCTTGTTCTTGGCATTTCATTAACCTTCTTTTTGTTGTGTTCAGAAAGTTTTCATATGGTTGCAGTTTGTCACAATTGAATTTGTTTAGGAATAAGTTACACTGATTATGTTTGACCATCTTTCAATCAAGATTTATTGCTTTTATTTAATAATGTGATTTTAATATTCAAATATCTTTTGTGTGCTTTTTTTTACCTATGCCAAATTCTATGAGTTTTAATTTTTCATTTCCTCTTTAAATAGGTTATCATGGCAACTAACAGAGCAGATACTTTGGATCCAGCTTTGTTACGTCCAGGGCGTCTGGATAGAAAAATAGAATTTCCTCTGCCTGATCGTAGACAAAAACGTTTGATTTTCTCTACCATCACAAGCAAAATGAATTTAAGTGAAGAAGTTGACCTTGAAGATTATGTGGCCAGACCAGATAAGATCAGTGGTGCTGATATTAATGCTATCTGCCAAGAGGCAAGTAACCATTTTTTTTATTTTAAATAGTTTACTTTCAATGGCACACAATAAAAGAAAAAATTATTCCAATTGATGAATTTTTATTGTTTCAATGTGATTCTTTTCTGTAATCTTAAGTCTTAATTTTTGTTCAGTATTTAAAGATCTAACAAAGTTTTTCCTGTCAAATTTATGACTTGTTATTCTTTTCACCATAACTCTTACAGGAAAGAAAACATTATGAAAGAAAATGAACATATTGAAATATTAAATCTTTCTCGTCTAATAAATGTAAAGATGATGCTTTTTTTTTTCTATTCCCATTTGAGATTTTGTATTCACTTTTATGTTTTCTTTACTACAGGCTGGAATGCAGGCTGTCCGTGAAAACCGCTATGTGGTGTTGGCCAAAGACTTTGAGAAAGGTTATAAAAACAATGTTAAAAAAGATGAAACTGAACATGAATTTTACAAATAAAATGTACACTTGTAGACATGAGTTTTCTTATTAATAAATGAGATGGTAATCAAAATATTGAATTTCTTTTTATTATTATAATAAAATAACCTTTTTAAACTTTTTTTTTTTTTTTTACTTTACTCATTTCAATATTTTTCTTTCTCTTTTCATAGATCCAATTTCTAACTTTAAAAAAAAAATCTTAATTTAAAAAAACTAAAGCCATGCCTACATAACCATTTTTTTTATAAGAAATAATTCTTATCAGGAAATACTGATCCCTAACTGTCTGTGAAATAGATTGCTTAATGAACTTGGCAGCCAAACATTGTTATAATCTAATATTTACAAAGGTTGTTTAACTAAGATACTGAAACAAAGGAACACAAAGCTTTGAAAGCATTGATGTTAGAAATTATGAAACAACATACATGTTCATATTCTAACTTTATGCAATTTTTTCTTCATATTCATCAGTATATCAGAAAATTTATAAAGAAAATGTTACTATCGGCGGTAAGAAATAAAGGTGTTAGATCTTTATTTCTTTCTTTTTCATGGTAACTAGGTAGTTATTTCAAAATTGATATTTCAATAGATTTTACAATATTTGTATCCAAACTGATTTTTTTTTAAATTCATACTCCAGAAAAGGACAAGTGGTGACCATGCAATTATCAATCCAAATGAGATACATTTTTGAAATGCCATTCAGTTTGCTTCTCAGCACAACTCAACATTGGACACTTCAAGAAAGAGTATGGCTAAGATCAAGAGCTTAAGTGAGAAAGAATGATTTCTGAAACATTCTTTAAAACAAGCAATACAGTCAGAGACCTTTTTTTTTTCTATAACCTTAAGCTCAGAAAGTTAATATTGCTACAAAATAAGAAGCATAAAATACTTTACAATTGTTCATTATTATAGTGTTATGGCTAAATACCAATCAGTGGATGTTTTGCATTGCATTTTTATGGATGAAAAATTGGCCTTGTTGGAGTCATTTCCATACTTGATAATTTGTTGTAGGGATACTGAATGAAAGGGGAAGATGCAAGACCACTCAAAAAAATAGCTGTGAAAAAGTTTTCAGTCACCTCACATAAAACAAAAATATGCTAATGTGCAAATGTTTTTCTGCAAAATAACTTGATGGGTTGATACATTAAAATCAATTTGTCAATCAACTATAGAAGTAGTTAAAAGGAACAATTAACAAATAAATTAACTAGTAGAGAAGAGTCTTTTCCTAGGATGAAAAGATCTTTGATTCTCTGTCTTTTATGTTTATTATTGAAAGGAGCAAAATGCTTGGTGGGAAGGGAAAATAATTTGAATCCCCAATCATTAAGAACCAATATTAGCATTAATATATACATAATATACATACAAGGTGTATTGGAAGTAAGATTACACAAATGTGGCCCAATAACTAGAAATATATTGTTCTGTGAATCAGCAGTATGTAAAAGGGTACAAAAATGAATGATGACAGTAAAATGGTCATACTCATTCATTTCCACATTGCAGAACAGAAAACAACATCTCTATTGTTCAAAGAATACAGGCAAAAGAAGACAAGAATGGTTTTCTGAGATTGTCATGTAACAACAAACGCACCCATTCTCTAAGAGTTTGTTGGTTGGTTTGGGTTTTATGGCATACCAATCCTTGTAGGTTATTTAATGCTAAATCCTGTTTATACATGTATATATTATATATATGCCCATGAGCAGTTTCTTTTCTCACTAGATTTTTCATATAGAAAAACTGTTTTCACAGAAACCCCCAATCAAAAATAGTTTATATAAAAAAGCCTATTAAATTTTAATTTTCTTTCTTGTGATGATAGTAATGTTATATTCTAAGTAAAATTTCATAGCTAAGAATAAAACAGTCAGTGGGCAGTACCTTGCTACAAACTGCCTACTGTGTGGCCATAGTGGTAAGTGGGTCACTTGACCACTTTGGCTCATTTGGAAGACAACATAGACTGATACAACAAATGTTCAAGTAACCCTTTCAAAAATATGAACCAATCCATCAAATCCTTTAGTTCATTTGAAATAATCTTGTAAAACATTAAGGCACTGTAGACGAAGTAAATCAACAATATTTGGCATATAGGGACTTGCACACAAATACTTCAACATAATTCTCCTTTAAGTTGTCAAAAACAAAATTATTTCTTTAAAATCAGCAAAATCTTCAATGAATTTGTTTTTTATTTATTTAAATGAGCAAAATACTATTTTTGATGGATTTCTTTGTTTAATGGTGTGGGGGCAACCAGCTCATTGGTCTAGTGGGTAGAGTGTTCGTCAATGGTCCGGGGGACAGGGTTCGATCCCAGGTCGAGTCATTCCAAAGACTTTAAAAATGGTACTTGATTCCTCCTTGCTTAACACTCAGCAATATAAGGTACGTACCAAGGGTAAAGTTGAGCAATCCTGGGAAAGGAATAGCACCCTCCTCTGCACCTTGGTGTAGTAGCTATTGAAAAGGGAGCCTTCTGGTTGCCCTCGACTACGGTCACCAACTTTACTTTACTTTCTACTTGGATTAAAAAGAAAAAATTATATCCGAGTGTCCTGTCCACAAATACAACACCAATTTATGAAAACAACATAAAGAAAAAAAATTTTCACAAGAAAACCAGATTGAAATGTATATCAATATACATATGAAAATGTTTTATTTACAAATTACAGGGTGTCTCAAAATAGATGCAACCCATTACTATGAAAATGATTCATTACTGAGACAAGTACATTAGCAGTCATTTGGAACACGTCCTATAAAAAATGCATCATTTAAATTAATGTTTTTTTAATTATTATTATATCAGCTTCCTGGACTTGTAATCTTTTTTTAGAGTTTCTTGTCTCAGTAATAAATTATTATCATATTAATGGATTGCATCTATTTTATGGCAGTTTTGAATGATTTTTGTCTCCAAATACGTAGAGACGCAAAATATTTTTCTTCTCTTGTCCAAGGCATTATGATCGAGGATTAATAGTTGTTATAGTATACTATTTTCATACCTGAAACAAAAAAGAATACAACATTATTATTAGTAGAGTTATTAGCAGTCGCATGGGTCCCATGTATATTGAGACACCCAATAATTTTTTGCTTTATTGTGTTGTTTTGTCATAATAGACTATAGGTTCAAAATTTCAAAAGTTTGTCATAGTCTTGTTAAGAAGTCGTATGGGTCAATATGAAGTGTGTATATGTGTGCATGTGTGTGAAGCACATATTAGTGGAGTGTATGTATGATGACTCATTGAATGTGTGTGTGGGTGGAGATATATTAAATCTAATTGAGGTGCTTGAAAAAGAAAAGGAACCGACAAAAAGAAGGTAAGACTTACTTTCGCCATGTCTACGAATATTTTTTGGGTGTGTGAAATTGCAATTGACTGGTGTGTCTTCATGGTAATGTGATAGAAATTTGGTCAGTGTCTATGTGTGTATCCTGGTTACTAAAGAGGACTTTTGTCACGTGCTTGTATGTCTGGTCGCTGGCCGTGTGTGTCTGTTGCTACCGAAAACGTGAATAAAAAGATATACTGATCACGTGACTGGCTCCATCCAAATGAAAGATTTTTTTCTGCATGAGGAATCACCCTAATGGCTGGTTCATTTGGAGTTCAATAGTGCGGATGTAAGCAAAAGCATAGCACGTGACTATCCTGCCCAATCAGATTCCAGAAACCATTTATTTAATTTTCAATCCTAATGTTTTACTGATTTGTATTAAAGTTTTTGTTTTAGTGATTCTGATCCACTTTATGTGTGGATGTTTCTTACTTAATTGTGCTTCACCTGTAGGGAACGAATAAATAAATAAATAAAATTTAAATTGAATTTTTTAAAAAAAAGGGAAAACTTAAATTTGCAGAAACTCCCAGAGGTCCCTGGCGGGAAAAAGGGATGACGCATGCGTAAAGAAAAAAAGTAATCTATTGACAAAGAGGAACAGGTTTTCTTTCTCTTTCAGGCGGTGACCAGCGATTTGACAACACCATTTTTGCTGTCTGGTGTTTGAGCACCACGCATACGTCTTTGGGCGTGGCGTTGGTTAGTCTCTTTCACCCAGTAGCAGTTCTCTCTCGGTCAGCATTAGGCTGAAATATAAAAGACCCACAAATGAACTACAAACTAACCCTTACCGTGTTATATAGTCATCCACAGCATCATAATGACACAATAATAAAACAGACGCAAGGACAAAGACGAGGGAAGGAAGAAAGACGCAAGAAGACTTCTTTAGAAAAATATTCACCTCTCACTTTATTGCAAGGTTCGAAAGGGTTGTTCAAGGTTTGCATGTGAGAGGGTGCTAGAGACCGAACATAAACTTCATATTTTGACCCCTCTGTTATGACCGTCACGTTGTGTCTTTCTTGTTCTCCTGTTGTTGGGGTCTACTCCATCAGGGGTTTTCCGAGGGTCCCCTCGGTCGGGTGTGGCCTTCCCTACCACATCTGGTCTCTACTGTCTGGAAGTCTGCTGGCAACTGCTTTTGACACCCCAAACTTCAACTGAGTTAAATAATAATTCAACGCCCACACGATCGCCTACTGGATCTTTGAAATCGGATGTTTAATCGTCATCAAGCGGAAATAACTGTCATGCAGTTCAGAGGTTACTCCCTTCCGGTGTATCACTGTTAGTGGCACAATGAGACCTTCACCTTGTCCCATATCATAAGCCTTAATCCGCCCACGCGATCTCTTTCGATTACTGGCCATTGGAATGTGTCACTTCCTTCCGGTGTATCACCTTGGAATAGCATTTTTGGGCCGGGTCGAAGGTCAAAATATAACATTCATCCGTTAATTATTTTTCAAAATTCCACATGTGGAATTTTCTTCACGTTCGTCTCCATCAACCTCACACATATTTTACAGAATAATTTACAAAGGACAATAATGGCTGAAAACACAAAAAGAATCACTTGAACCACAGCTAACAAAATCTTTCTTAGCGGGCGACCTTCTCTCTATGTATCACTTGCCCGGCTAATTATTATCTAAATTTCTCTTACTATCTTTGCGTGGTTGGCCATCTTGACATGTGTGCATCAAGGTACCATACGGATGCATTTTTTATCTTCTCAACACAGCGGGCCCTCCATAATTCCTTGAAGAAATTTCAAAACCCTAACAGGACCATACTCTGGTCCATATCCTGGTCACAAACTTAATGACCCTGGTCATTCCAGCAATACATTTCGCCTGGATTCCTCGTGACCACACTCCAGTTCTTTGCTCAACAGGTTCCTACCTGGAGTAACCGGAGACTTCCATAAACTAAAACACAATATCTTCAAGGCTCAAAGCATTCCAAAAAAATCCACAAAAATCATGGCCCAAAACAAAGTATCACAATACATCCGAATGTATCACAATCTGGCACGCATGCTGTAAACCACCAAAAATAGTCCACGCAAACTACTAATTAGCAATGTGTTACCCATTTTTTTTCATTAAGTTTCTGTTTCCATGCCATTGGTTTGCAAGCCCTTGAGGAAACATGCTTTACCTGATCAAACCCGCGCCGGGTTTCTTTTCAATTTAATCAGGAACCCTCGTGGGTACCAATATATAGGCATCTCGCCTTTCCCAGATTCGTTTCACTTTGCCAAATCACACACGAATCCAAAACATCATCGTGACTGAAAGACATAGACATCATCCACAAAATTTTGGAGTAGGCTACGCCTTTTTTTCTTTTATTCCATCCTCGCAACTCCAAACTAAAAAAAATAGAAGCCAAATAGGCCCTCAACAGCTTCATGGGTCAGCGAATTCTTCGATAGAATTGCTTTCAACGACAATCTGTAAATCCACTTGAATGAATGTCTGTCCTACTCTCACGTCAGCCCACGATTTCCTCAAAAACAGACCCCCCCCCCCCAAATTATTTCCTATTCCACGAAAACACCAAATTCTAAAAAAAAAATTTTTTAGAATCAATATAATTTCAAATATAATTAAACCTAGAATAAAATCCTCTGTTAATGGTTTTCGTCAAATTTCATAATATGAACAGGAAAAAAAAATTTCTAATGTCGCCTTTAAACTCAAACAAACTCAAAAAGTTTCACTTTACAACAAGTCAAAACAATATTACAATCACAGTTCAAAAATGTTCAGTTTTCTTTTCTTCTTTTTTTCAATCTATGTAGTGATGTACTGTCTATTTTACTAAAAATGTCTGTTCTTTCTTTCTTTCTTTTTTTTCTATTTGCTGTGTTCAACAATGTTCAAGTTTCTCTTTCTTTCTTTTTTTCTTTTTGTTTTTTGTTTTTCTCCATTTTCATTGTCCTGTAGCTTTTTGTTTTTGTTTTGGTTTTCATTTCTTATTTCTTTCTTTTTTTCATAATAAATTGCTCATTCAATGTCCCTTTTTTTTTCAACCTCATATCTACCTTTCTGTCTTTACCTTAACACGATAACTATAGGTTCGCTTCCCAGTTTATTCAATTTCGGTCTATAGTACCATAAATTAAGCCTGATTTATAATACAACTTTTTCAATAGCTTACGAGCATCCTTCTTCTTCCTTTTTTTTTTTTTTTTCACAAAATATCCCGGGTTTTTTTTCTAAACAACCCAAACTTTTATAAATTCTGCCAACATTTCCCAATTCAAAATATTTCCGAATATGCGAATCTTCGCCACACTTGGTTCCGTCAAAATTTTGCGCATCTCTTTATTACATCCAAAACCCTGTTTCAAAATATCTTCCCCAATAACAATCTCAAAGCTTCACTCCAGGGGAAACTCACAAAATACCTGTCTGCCTCGTCAGACACAAAAAATCATCTGTCTCTTAGTTACTCTGCCTCCACGGCAAGACCGTTTTCAAGACAATACCTATGTCTTCAATAATTGATATCAATTTCCACAGCAAAACAACCGGCCTGATTCTACCAGCGCCGAAAATATCGATTCTCCCAACTTCATAAATATCGAAAAATTATATGCGCATTATTCAAACCACCAATATGCGAAATTTTGGGACAAACCCATTGATGCTCCCAGGATTACATTTCTCGGATTAAAATTCTCATTTCCAATCCACAAGTTCCAAATATGAAAACCTGACCCAAAAGATCTTAACTACTGATATGCGGGATTCCAAATCTTGGACTGAAATTCTAATTTTCAATCACCACTTATCTGGACCAATGAAAAGCTACAACGAATTTTTTTACTCACAAAGACCTATTTGCGATAAAAAAAAATCCCCATTCATAAAATTTATTGTTTACGATAAGCTGTCTATCAAAAAAACGGACAATAACTGTCCCATAGCCATCTTTGTTCCCTTCTTTTTTTCCTCCCTCACTACGATACAATATTACACATAGCAGTAATTTCAATTTTTATCAAGGGATCACACATTTTTTTTTTAAATTATTTCCAATTTTATGCTTCTAGAAAGGCCCTTGTCATTAAAACAAATCTTTCACTATTATACCCAAATTAATCAACAGAGAGATAGAATTATAAGAATGCAGCAATTAACTTACAATTTTTTTTTCTTTCTTTTCTCTTTTCTGTTGCTGGTTTGTTCTTGGTTTTTTTTTTTTTTTTCGTTTTACTTCTTTCAATTCCAGCATTTTTCTTTGTTCTTTTTTTCTGTTCTTTCCGCGTCGGTCGGTTCCTTTTCCTTCCTTTTTTTTTTTTTTTTTTTTTTTGCTAGTTTGTTCTTGTTTTTTCTTTTTACTTCTTTCCATTCCAGCATCCTTCTTTGTCCTCTTCGTTGCTGTCGTGTTGTGATGCTTAAAACTGCAGTTTACGGTAACTAGGTTCATTCTGAGTCCTTAAAGAACTCGCCTGGCACAAGCACCAAATCGGACAAATGTTATATACTCATTTGCCGTATCATAACGACTCAATAATAGTAAAGAAAGACACATGAAGAAAGGACGCAGGAATGAAGGACGCATGAAGACTTCTTTAGAAAATATATACCTCTCACTTTATTTGTAAGGTTTGAAAGGGTTGTTTAAGGTTTGCATGTGAGAGGATGCTAGAGACCGAACATAAACTTCATATTTTGACCCCACTGTCATGACCGTCACGTTGTGTCTTTCTTGTTCTCTTAATGTTGGGGTCCACTCCATCGGGGGTTTTCTGAGGGCCCCCTTGGTCGGGTGTGGCCTTCCCTACCACATCTGGTCTCTAGCTGTCTGGAAGTCTGCTGGCAACTGCTCTGGGACCCAAACTCAACTGAGTTAAATAATAATTCAACGCCCACACGATCGCCTACTGGATCTTTGAAATCGGATGTTTAATCGTCATCAAGCGGAAATAACTGTCATGCAGTTCAGAGGTTACTCTCTTCCGGTGCATCACTGTTAGTGGCACCATGGGACCTTCACCTTGTCCCATATCATAAGCCTTAATCCGCCCACGCGATCTCTTTCGATTACTGGCCATTGGAATGTGTCACTTCCTTCCGGTGTATCACCTTGGAATAGCATTTTTGGGCCGGGTCGAAGGTCAAAATATAACAACCGGACTTTGACAAACTTCCAAAAGAAAACTAACCCTTATGGAAGCCCGAAATACCAAATGAGGACAAACACATGCATGAAACGATTAACGTATTTTTGACACCTTAACTGGGGGATTCAACCATTTCAATGTATTCAGGAAAAACTCCCTCATCCATAGAATGGTTGTTGAACCCAGTAAATAAAGGAAAGTATAAAAGAAACGTCTTCGTCTCTTATCTGTTGCTGTCTTTTCTTTTGTATAATTCTTTTGGGACTTTCTTGGGCAAGGCGTTACACCAACTAGCCAACGTGGGGGTAAAATAAAATAACCAAAATATGGAGTCAGATATCAAACGGCAACACAGCCTTGCCCTTTGCCCGTGACCTTCAGCCTCATACCCCACACACCTATTGGTTGTAATATGTAGAATTTTATATCCTATAATGGTATATCAACCTTTGTCGATTATATAATGCCAAAGCCATCCTTGTAGAAGTACAGTAGTGGTACTATTAACCCATAACTGGAGGGAAGATAAGGAGATTCATACATTTTCATTTGGTATTAGTCCAAAAGTGAATATAATAGTATGACGGTAGTTTGAACTCACTGTTTTTACTTGAAGGAATTCCGATTCTTTGAAGATTTTATTATATCATCAGTTGATTTGGTATTCAATGTTTATAGTATTGGTTATCTTATTTGTAATAGGTATGTAGCAGAAAGAAATAATTTCAAATTTATTGTTTAGCGCGAGAATTATTTTGGCCGTTGAGGTTGTAGTGGGTACATGTAATTGTGGATATGTTACTCTCCGATTTGTAGTGAGTTCTCCTCTGTATTTTACGGGTATTACTTTCACATTCAGTTCCGCCACAAATACAACTCAAATTTTACAAGCACGTAAACAAATGGAATGTGACAAAAATGAACATTAAGAAACAAACAATTTAATAACCATAACAAAATAGAAATAAAATAATGAGGAATACAGTTACGGCCAGTTGAGTGAAATAGGGTTGTTCGCCCGTGTGTGCGCGTTTACATGTTGGTAAAGTCTATCAAATAAATGGGTCCATGGTTGGCTGAAGTAAGGAGGGTAAAAATAATTGGCTTTACTTACATATATGGGTATGTGTGTGTGTATGAATGATGGACCGTAAGTATGGGTCTTTGCTTTCATTAAGTCCGCACGTGTGTTTTCTTAAGATTTTGGCGACGACGTGTCGCATTGATAAAAGAACGTCGCTTGCCTTTCCCTTTGAGTCTTATGGGGTGGTTCTCTGCTGTCTGTCCATGACCTCGTAGCGTAAGGTCTTTTTGGTAGTAGACGGAATGAACTTTTGGCCGTTGAAGAAATGAATTGAATGACCGAATGACCTGGTTGATTAAATTCTTCGTTATTTATACTTTTGGTGGTCACTAAAGTGGATCAAAAAACAGTTTTATTGCGGGTCCTAAAATTCAAGCGCGTAGACATTTCTTGACTAATCAGATTCGTATATTTACTTATTTGTTTTAGAGCCTAAAACTTTTCTGTTAATTAGTTTCTGATCCGGATTTTCTAGAATGTTCTTATTCTATGTTTTTACCTGATTGGTTGAAAAATATAAAAATGTAACTTCAATGCCAATGCGATTTTGATCCAAAATTTACAGAATTTTCTTATTCTATGTTTTAGTTGATTATTTTAAGGCTAAAAAATGTGTATTCTATAAGGTTTCGATTTATATTTTCGTCCAATGAAAATGATTTAAGCCATTCTACTTGGATGACTTTCCCGTGTAGTATAAAAGGCCGTGCAAATGCTCTCCCAATCTCTTCCTCACTCATTCTAGCAGCAGAACAGACCAACACCAACTTGAGGAGAGCGCATTCAATTTTTGGACCATTGTTTTCTCTAGAAGATCATTCCTTTATCATTTATTCATTCTTTCTTGACCAACTGGTCCTCGAAGCTTCAAGTTGGATGCTTTATTCCCGCTCTAACATCCATATGTGGCGATTTAGGAATTAACAGAAAAAACTCCCAACCGGATATTGACTCGTCGGCTGCCAGATACAAAATGTATAAATGCGTCGCCACGCATAAGGCTCCACGCATCCATCCGGTTAAAATCAGAAAAAAGAAAAATAATAAAATGTAAAGTAGCCAATGAGAAGCGGTCGCGCCAAAATTAGAAGGATTTTCGAGTAGGGAATTTGGAGCCGGTGAAGAGACATAAATACTCAGCTTTTCTGTGAACCGACCTCTTTTCGGGTAGTGACGTCGAACCGACAACACCGATTTTACTATCTGGTGTTTGGGCACCACGCTGTGTCTTGGGACATAGCGTTGGTTAGTCCATTCACCAAGTAAATAAAGGAAAGTATGAAAGACATGTTTTCGTCTTTTATCTGTTCTTATCTTCTCTTTTTTTATATTTCTTTTGGACCTTCTTTGGGCAAGGCATTGCGCCAGCCAGTCAACGTGGGGTAAAACTAAAAAACCAAAATATAGAGTCAGATATCTTACGGCAACACAGCCTTGCCCTTAGCCACTGACTACCATAAAAACCTTTCAAACCCCACACACAACTGCTTTCTTCCCTTTGTACGACTCACAGTACAAGGCTTTCTCTCAAGCTGTCATTAAAGTTTTTGGAACTCATCAATATTCTCGTCCACTCATTTGTTTTACTCCTTTCTTAATGTAACAGGGCAAGACAACCAATTGTCTTGTTATAGGTATAAGCAAAAAATAACTCGAATCAAAGAATAACTAATGGATTAATGGATTTATGTTTCTTTTTACCCAACCCTTCTACCATGGGTGACACAAAGTCAATTTTAAGAGGAGTATAACTAGTTTGAATTCAGTGTTTTCCTTCTCCTTGACAGGTTGCCATACCAAGTTAAATAGTAGGGTAGACAAGGCTATTTAGAGCCTTGTATATCCTACTATTTACCAAAAGCCGTTGGGAGAATAATTGGATCCAAACATGACATTATCCAACTTGACATGAAGTCATTTTATTGTGGGTTTTCGCTGGATTCATACATTTTCCAAGCATAATAGTACTATGGGGAATTCAAACAAGCTCATCCAGAATTTAAACTTGGGTTACCTAGTCCCTTTCTAATGATGATAAGTCACTGCTACATCCTAAAAAAATGACATGTTATATTTGTAATGCTACGAAAATTTTACATAAATTTGAAATTTCATATTAATTTATAAATGCTGAATTTTGAGGAAAATTCAAATGAACTTTCTTATAAAAATGTATGCTCGAAAAAAAAAGTACTCATTAATTGGAATTCAAATAAATCGTCTAATTTTTCATAAAAATATATAATTCAAAATACAATCTACTCGCTATGACTTAATTGCATTTAATTTTTTAACTCATTTATTTCTCATCAGTTCGCGTGACTGTCTGTATCATAGTGGTCAAGAATTACTGTAGACAAATACAATTAAATATAAATATAAATGGAGTTCATAAGGCTTCGTGCCTTCGATTCACCTTTAGTTAAACTTTATTGCTAATGGACATGGAAATTGGGAACGAAATTAGTCATAAAATCCGGGTAGGTTGTTTGTTGTTTTTTAAAATTCTTTTTCTTCCGATTCATTCAGATCTCCTATCAATATTGTTATGATTAATATTTCAGCATTAAAAGTTAATCCGACATAATGTTTTTGAAAAACATGAGGACTTTTTTTTGTCATTCTCTGCAAACATTTCACTGGGTTATTTACATCAAGTTTAAACGAGCATTTATTTCATAATCATACAATTAATAGCCAAAACTGAACATTTTGTTCGTTTATTTATCTTAAATAATTTTAGTTTGAAAAGAAAATATTTACCACGTGTTTAAATGTTTCTTTTTACCCACAAGTTAACAAACAACCCGTGATCTAACTTAAATAGTACAAATGATTTTTTTCATTCGTCATTAATAAAAAGAATAGAAATGGTCATGGGGAAAAATCCCTTTTTTCGTCGTATTAAATATAATTTGAGATTTTGGACTCACTTTTTAAAAACTCTCTCCCAATTTCGAGGATGTTGAAACGCGGATATAAATAAAATAAAAATGTTTAAATCATAAAGATATTGTAAATCTAAGAATTTACTTATGAAACGAATATCTGTTTTATTCCTGACTGACATTCTCAATACCAGGAAAAAACAACAAACAAAAAACTCGACAAAGAACAAACAAAAAACACAATTATAATGTTATTATTCGGACCATTTTGGTAAGCAATAAGAATGGTTACTAATGGGTCAATCAATGGTTTCATTATTATTTTATTCTTTCTTAAGATAAAATATATTCCAATTTTGCATAAAGATTTTTGCAATTGGAATTTATCATAACTCGATACGAATATCTTAGAAATTTAGGTGGAATATTTTCAAGAAAAAATAATCTTAAATGTTTTTACGGCCAATAAATGCAAATGAAATTTCCGTGTGACGATATCGATTTTTTTATAAGTACACGTGCCTCATCATCGTCATGATCGTTATGTGTATGTATGAATAAAAGACGGTTGTTTCCTCTTTTTTAAAAATTACCCCTTAAGACATTTTGGGTTCGATTCTTATTCCAGATAATTCACATGTCTAAATCATTTACAATTACTTAGCAATAGTTTTCTTGACTTTTTTCTCCGCTAAAAATAAATTTATTATTCTGTTAGCCATTAATGAAAGGCAAAGTAGATTGTTTACTCTAAATAGAATTTGTACAAACATTCTAACAGTTACTGAAAAAAAAGTTGAACTATATTAATTTTCAATATTATTCAATAACATGTTTTTTTTTCGCTTCGATTCATTTCAAGACCGGTAATATTTGGTCCTTACACCGGTGAAAAATATCAAAGAGGAAAAAATGTTTTCGCTATTAAATTAACTTTTTGAAGTTTTACAAAACATCAGTTTTCACTATAGAACATTATTTCTAAAACAATGAGTATTATTTAGGAAATATTATTTTAGAATTAAAGATGCAATTATTTATGTGTTCTTATTGCATAAGTGGTAAATAAATGTATTACAATTAAAGTTACTCAATTACCTCCCTTGATATTTGTAAAAGGACATTAATGATCTTTGAGGAATTGGAGGCAAAACTTATAATGAAAATATCTATTTACATTTGTATTTACCATCAGACTCAAAAATGGTCAAAAATTAACACAGCAGAAAAAGAATTAACCATAAATCGTATAGGCAACAGAGTAAAATCAAAGTTATTTCGAATCTGATAAAAATAAATATCAATAATAGGTTAATTCCCTTGGAAGAACATGATCGTGAAAGTAGGATTATATAGTAAAGTTGACAACCGTAGTCGAGGGTGACCCGAAGGCTTCCTTTTCAATAGCTACTACTCCAAGGTGTAGGGGAGGGCGATCCTCCTTTCCCTGGATTGCCCCACTTTACCCTTGATCCGTACCTTATAATACTGAGTGTTAAACAAGGAGGCATCAAGTACCATTTTTGAGTCTTTGATCCCCAGGCCATTGGCGAACACTCTAACCATTATGCCAATGTCCAGTAAGGATTATATAAACTGTAGAAATTTCTGTCTCATAAATCCATTTAATCACTGTAAAGAAGGGATTAAAATACTTTTTACAAGAAAAGAACAAATAAAATATCTATTACAAATAAAAAATGAATTAATAAAATTTTCTTACTGAAATATTTACTTTTAGCTAACCCTTCTCCAACTTTAAAATAATTGCTAATAAAAACAAAATTTAAGAATATTTTTCAAGTCTACATGTATAGATTTCATATTAATCTTAGCTACTAGCTAAGATTTTATTTCATCTTTAATTTTTAGTTGCTTTTTTTTTTTTATTGCGACTCACTCAGAATATCAATGAGGAACAACATGGATCAGAAATGATAAAGGGCAAATTCTAGATGAAATTTAAACTCACACCACATTTGACCCTGGGAAACCAGCTGCTCTGCTGATAGAGTTACTAATCAAATTTTGTATAAAGAAAACATTAGTCAAAATTAATAATAATAATAATAAAGGTTAACAAATGCTTCATCATAAAGAAGATTCCATATTGTTTTTAAAATGTTTTTAAAAGCTGCTGCTATCTCATGTGGCATCTATGATATCAATATAAGAAATGAATGCATGTGTTCAAATGTTTTGCCCTCTCACCAACTCAGATAAATAATGGACCATTTCATTTTGATTGAGGAGAGAGAAAGAGGAAAAAAAAACATGCTACAGGTCAAAGAAAAAAAGAAATATAAGAAGAACGAGGAACTGATAACACTAATATATCAGACACTTATCATCTGCTTCAATGGAAGGAAGAAACAAAGAGAAAGAAACAAATGATGTATGCTTATCTTGAAAACATTTTAACTTAAAAAATGATATGATATTTCATAATGATGAAATCTTCCAAAAGTTGTCAAATTTTTCAATTTTAATAAAATTTTCTATATTTCTATGAAACTACACTAAACATTATCTTTCAATTGGACTAATTACTCTTATTTATCTATCTATTCATTTATTTACAAAGAAGCAAGTAATAAGTAATAAATAATTATTGATGATTTATAAAATAATTTGCACATGAATTATGATTCAAGCATATATAATTTAAAGGGTGTTTTTTTTTCTTTTTGTTGGTTGAAACAACTTAATGAATATTTTTAGAATCGAAAAAAAATCTAATAGGGATAAAATTCAAAATTATTGTTTTTTTACAAATTTTAATACATGGTAACTAATATATATATATATATATATATAAAAACAAGTATTTTCATGCAATTAAGTATGTATTCTATGAAGTAGTTAATGATTTGAATTACAGAAAGCAGAAAGAAAAATACATGAGTTTCATTATAAAGAAAAATGTCTTATAAGACATTTTTCATATTTAAAATCTTAAGGTATTTAAGGTATTTTCATATTTAAAATCTTAAGGTATTTCATATTTAAAATCTTAAGGTATTTAAGGTATTTTCATATTTAAAATCTTAAGGTATTTCATATTTAAAATCTTAAGGTATTTTTTGATCATGAGGTAAAATATGTTGTGTCCCTTTTAATTTTTGATACAAATACCTTTTCTCTACAAACTTATTTAAAGTTTAGTTGATTATAGTTCATTTTTTCACAAGGAGATAATTTTTTTATCCTTGTAGAGTGGACAAATTATTTTCAAAAAATTTGCAAAATAGAAGGTATGTTCAAATAAATCAATTAATCATATATAAAAAGCAAACAAAACATGATAATTTGATCAGAAATTGGCTGTCATAGTATAAATAAGGAAAACGTTTTATATTTTGCAAAATGACCTTTAATTAACCCTACACAACAGTGGGGCCTCTTAGTGATGCTTCTATACATTAACATTGAATTGATTAATGAGCAATCAATTGGAAAATGCCTTACATTGAGCTACAGCAAAAATAACAAAAATGTTGCTCTGCCTGTGTATCATTGCTGACAATAATAACTCTTTGCATGCAAAAGGGTTAATAGTAATAAGTTTCTTTCCTGAAAAATGTTTTATCACATTCATTGCTTTGTTTTTCTTTGAATTCATACTAAAGTATTGTTTACTTATTGCTTTTATTGTATGTATATAAATTTTAGATATATTTGAATATTAACTTTGTGGAAACTCTTGAAAAATAATTTCCTTTTAATTTGAATTTGAATCTTATGAATACACATAAAATCCAGTTTTAATATTTGTACATCTAATTTTAAACAACCTACCAAATTTTGAATATTGTAACTTTTGATATTCTAATATGAAACTAATCATTCTTATGCTATTGTAGAGATTGTTCATCCTATTATTCGACAATAGTGAATAGATTATGAAAATTTAGTTTGCTATTTTCAAATAATTTATAGAAATTTAGAAAATGCGTCTTTTAGTTGGTTTAATAAAAATGCTATCAAACCAGTTTATATCAACTGGAAGTAAAATTGCAACACCTAGAATGATTATTGCTGGGTAGGGGATGTTCATGCTAGAGGGTAATAGATATTCTGATAAACTTTTCAAAATCTCTGACCATCTTGTGACATAATAACACTCATATTAGAGTATCATCTGCAACACTTTTACAAGAATACAGGTGTTTCCTATCCATCAAGAAGGATATACAGTTTATATGATCTGGGTACTATTGATACAGCTATTTATTTTGGAATATATATATAGATAGATAGATAGATGAGCAGCAGTAGTTCCTTGGTCGAACTATTTGATCTTGGGCGTTGAATCGTAGGATTCATACGCCCAGCATTATGTTATGTGGTCAGAGGGTTTATCCGCTTGCCTCTACATCCACCGTGCTTCTTCTCATGGCTTTTGAAAATAAAAAAATTTTTTTTTTTTTCTTCGCCCCTCTTTCTTTCCCCTTCTGTCATTATTAAGTTTTAACTTAGTTAAAGTTCACAATTATTATTATTATCTTTTTTTTTTAATTCATTGCAGTCCTTATTTATGCTTCTTTGCATCCTTATAGGCATTCTATTTTACGCTAACTTAGGTTTTTATATTCTAATAAATTCCAGTAATGTTAACTTCTCTTGACTAGGTTCAAATTTAATTTGGAATTACAGTAAATTATCTTTCATTAAGACACAGAAAATATACAGCAGTGATTTTACAAAGAAAAAATAAATAAAATCATTCATACATTTTTAAATGACAATATAGTAAAAGACAATATATTACTAACCAGTTTTTGAACTCTGCCATCTTGGAGTGGATATTCTTAGAATTTTTTAAGTAAGTTTAACACGGCCTGCCTCAAATACTCTTTGGAACTAGCTATCGAATGATTACCATGACCCACACTCATACCACCTGTCTAAACTGCACCGCTCTTCACGTGGGTAAAAAAGGGGCACATCCTGCTGAGGTTGGAGACCTGGCCTCAGTGTTTGAGAAATCAGCTACAGAGCTCAAACAAAATTACTAAAATGCAAACGCACAATACAAATTGCGACATTCAACGTTAGAACCTTAAATAGAATAGGACAACTACTGGAGCTGACTGCATCAGTCATAGATCATAACATAGACATAATATGCATTCAAGAACAGATACACCCATAGTGAGGATATTAAATATCACGATACTGGCAATAGATGGACACTAGCCATTGCATTTGCATGGAAAAACTCTGTCAATGCCATAATAGGAGGTGAAGGTATGCTTATAAGACCACAAGCCCTAAAATCATTAAATAGCATAAAGAAAATACAACCTAGGATGATGGTAGCTACTTTTAATGGCAAACCCAGTGCAACAATCATCTCCTGCTACAGTCCTACCAATATTAGTGAAGAAACTGATCTCATCGCCTTCTATGATGAGCTATCCTCCCTTGTTCGTAGCATCCCGAAACACAATATTCTCATCATTGATAGAGACATGAATGCCCAAATTGGTAAAAACGTAAACTACAAATTCAGCTTACACAACTCATCAAACAGAAGTGGGCAACATCTAATAGATTTCACGCTAGAAAATACAAATTTTTAGAAAAGAAAGAGAAAACTACGGACCTACACATACACAAATTGTACTAAAGCACAGATAGACTATGTCTATAAATAAGAAATGGAATAATAGCGCATTGAATTGCGAGGCATACTCCTCATTCGAGGGTGTGTCCTCTGACCACCGAATTGTCATGGCAAAAATACAACTGAGCCTACGAAGGAATGCAACCCGAACAAGAACCGCTGTACACTATGACTAGTCCCTGCTTAATAACAGCGATATTAGAGATGAATATGCGTTAACACTAAGAAACAAATTCAATACTCTACAAGGGAAGACAAAAACACATACTCCGAATAACGAATATGAGAATTTCGTCAATACCCACTTAGAAGCGGCAGCAGAATGCTTACCAACTAAACAAAGAACCTAGAGTCCCATTAGCGATTACGGAAAAGCATGCAGACATGAAAACTGCCTCCAAATGCAATAGTAAGAACCCAACCAATACCAATGCTCTGAAACTTAAAAAGGCGCAAAATGAATTAGCTAACATCTTCCTAAAAGAAAAAACAGAATACATACAAAGTCAGATTGATTAGATTAGAGACTTGGTTGAAGAGAGACAATCTAGGATAGCATGGCAAACAGTAAATGAAGTGAACAGAAAGAAGTGCACTGCAAAAGCTAAACTGAAAGCAACCTGCCAACAAGAACGAATACACCTATGGAAACAACATTTTGAGAATTTACTCAGAAACCCTCCAAAAGTTATACATGAACCAATCACGAGAATTATAAATAAACAATTAGACATCAAACTAGGACCGTTTACGCAAGAAGAACTCAACTCAGTACTAAGAAAAATTAAGAATAGAAAAGTAGCTGGGTTTGATGAAATACTCCCAGAAATATGGAAGACCAGGGAATTTGACGACATACTGCTCCGACACTGTAATGGTGTATATAATCAAAACCCAATAGACAGATGGATGAAGGGATGCATCCTCCTCTTCCCTAAAAAAGCGACCTCAGATTAGCCAAGAACTATCAAGGTATAAGCCTTTCATCCATAGTGGCCAAGATATACAATGCTCTACTATGCAACCGCATAGAACCCAAAATTGAGAACATGCTTAGGAAGAACCAAAATGGCTTTTGGAGGAATAGATCCATGACGTCACAAATTTTGATTATCCGTTGAATTCTTGAAGGTGTACGTGCAAAAAACCTAGAGGCAACAATATTATTTGTCGACTTCGCCAAGGCTTTTGACTCCATACACAGAGGAAAGATGGAGCAAATACTACTCGCCTACAGCCTACCCAAAGAAACCGTCACAGCCATAATGATGCTATATAGAAACACTAAAGTAAAAGTCCGTTCCCCAGATGGAGATACAGACTACTTCGACATTGTAGCAAGTGTGCTGCTAAGAGACACATTATCATCTGTCTGGACTATGTGCTTAGAACATCTATTGATAAAATGAAAAAAAAAACGGTTTCAAGTTAACAAAGGAAAGAAGCAGAAGGTACCCTCCCAAACCACTACAGACGTGGACTATGCCAATGACATAGCGCTTCTTGCAAATGCACCCGCTCAAGCTGAAACCCTGCTACATAGTCTGGAACGAGCAGCTGCTGGCATAGGCCTCTATGTCAATGCACACAAGACGGAATATATGTGCTTTAATCAAACAGGCGACATCTCCACACTAAATGGTAGTTCTCTGCAACTAGTAGACAAAATTCACCTTCCTAGGAAGCAGTGTCTCCTAAACCAAGATAGACATCAACACATGACTAGCAAAGGCTTGGACAGCTATCAATAGGCTATCAGTCATGTGGAAGTCAGACCTGACTGATAAAATGAAACGCAATTTCTTCCAAGCAGCGGTCATGTTGAAGCTGCTGTATGGATGCACTACATGGACGCTAACTAAATGTATGGAGAAAAAGCTTGATGGCAACTACACTAGAATGCTGTGAGAAATCTTGAACAAGTCCTGGTGGCAGCACTCTACAAAGCAGCAGCTGTCTGGCCACTTACCAGTCATCATGAAAACTATCAAAGTTAGACAAACCAGACATGTGGGACACTACTGGAGAAGTAGGGACGAACTCATCAGTGATGTACTCCTGTTGACCCCTTCACATGGACGAGCAAAGGCAGGACAACCAGCTAGAACCTACATACAGCAACTCTGTGCCGATATGAGATGTAGCCCTGAAGACCTACTGGAAGAAAAAGATGATAGAGAAGGGTGGCGAGAAAGGGCCAGGGATATCCATGCTGATAGCACAATATGATGATGATGTGTGTGTGTGTGTGTGATCTTTTACTCTCAACAGTAGTGTTGGTTTACCCGCAAAAGCTTCAACTCTGTGCAGACACTGCATACTGTCTAGAGGAGTTACCAAGAGCCAATAGGGATGGATGGCAAGAGAGTGTTATAGGAATCCATGTTGTCAACACACTTTGATAATGATGTAACATATTCAGGATGTTGTAAGTTTTATTTTCTGCTAGTGTATCTCTGGTTTACTCTTAGAAATTTAGCCCTTAGAACCCAAGTAGCTGGTATTTGTACTGCTGTCTAAAAATATATATATTCTTCCCACAGCCTTAATTTTACCTAGGGAATTCTCATCATTGTTGCCCTGCAACAATACAGTTTGTTGAATAATAGGTTACAATATTTTACATTTTCAATCATTTTTTTCAGGAGCCCAAAATGGATGCCTTACAGGTATAGGAGTGGAGGCTCAGGCTTCTAAAGGTTAATTTAACTTAATTTTAGAGATTTCCTTTCTTTTTTTTTTTAAACTTGTCAACAATATCAATTTGTAGATAGTGTATTTTTCCATTAGCTGAAATAAGATTTCTTGTCCAGTTGGCTAGGGCTGTAGAATACACGGACTGCATCTCTGCAGAGGGGTAAAACTCCCCTAATGAGTATTCTGGATATTACCCTAAACAATCTGATGGTGAGGCACCAGTGATGCTGGAGCTTTGGGGAATGTGGAGTATCCCTTCATTGCCATCACTCTCAGGTCCACTCTGGCTTGGAGTGGTAGCACCTGAAAGTGTCCTATCTATGGGTTAAATAGAACTAAACTGTGTTGCTTTAAATAGAACTGTTTTTGTATGCTAAACTGAATAGCTTGAAATAGAAATGTTTTTGACAATTAAACTGTGTACTCATGCTAAACTGAATTGTTTGAAATAGAACTGTTTTATGTATAAAAATTGATTTGGCATTAAATAATTTACAAAGGTTGGTAAACTATAAAACCCAAACAAATAAGATTTCTTGTGAATGTTTATAAAATCAAGGTTGATTATTTTTGTGTATAGATGTTATGATAATGGATGATTTTTATAATAGTTTAATTTGTAATAATTTTAAAATGATTTTTAATTTTATGATAATTATTTTAGTATATAGATGTTCTACTATAAGTAAATAATATATACTGACAACATTGATAATCTGATTCATTATTTAGATTCCTATCTTTCTGCAAGTAATCTAAGGTGCAGATTCTTAAAATTTTTTATTTGAAAGTTTAGATATAACATTAATTTTACTTAACAAAAAATATTGATCTAAGGAAATTTACTAAGCTTTTTGCTTAGATGTGGCACAAGGCCATATGAAAGGGGCACCCAATGAGACTCGAACTCACTCGTGTAGGTTTGCTAGTCGAGCTTGCTAACCATTACACCACCAGAGGCGCCCAAAAAAATATTGATCTAAGCTTTGCTTAGTTTGTTGCATGACTGCTGTTTACATTATATAGTTTTTCTAAGTTGTTACCTCTTTAAATATTGATCAGGCTAAATTTCAGTCATAAAAAAAGAATCAAGCATTCAAACATAACTTAACTAGAAAGGTAATTTTTTCACTTGAAATTATCTCTTTAGTGGTATTATTAATAAGTTAGAATTAATAGTGAATTAAATTTTATCTTGAAATTCAATAATTCTGCTTTATCAAAGGCTGTTTGAATCCATTAAATAATACTTGGAAAACCTTTTAAAAGTACTTGATAAAACCTGTAAGTTCATATAGATCAATATATACTCTGTATTTTTATGACTGAAACATTTTCAGGGCTTATACTGAAAGCTTTTGATTGCTCTTTTTTTTTAATTCTAAGTTTTTGCTGACTTAAGCAATATGTCATTTTAATATGCATGTATTTTTCTCATGCATATGAACTTAGAAGATTTTCTAATTTCTCACAGCTGTAAGTTTGTTCAGTTTGGTAACTGATTTCACCTTTATATTTTCTGCTGTAAATGTATGGTGATGCAAGTTTTTTAAAGATAGTTTTCTAACATAAAGTTGTTATATAGAGAACTGTTCCATCTGAAGATTTTGATATTATGCAATCACAGATTCTTTATATTTGTATCTGCCAAATATTTAATATAGGTTTGTTGTTACATAGTTTGTTTGTTTTTTATTTATTTTTCTTAAGTCAAGTTTGTACATGTGAAAAGCCCCAAAAACCAAGTCAAAAAATAAAAAAAGATAACCACAAATTTGGGCATTGCTGATCACATGTAGAAGACAAAGGGAGATCACTGGTCTTTTTTCTTTTCCTTTTCTTTTTTCTTTCAACTAAGTTGCTATAATTGATACAAAACTATATTGAAAAAAACATTCTATTGATCTGTTCTTGTTTTATTTATTAAAAGGTTTAAGTGAGGACTTAATACATATGATGATTTTTTTATTCTATTGCAGTCAGCTATTAAGGCCAAACTGGTTGAACTTGGAGCTTATGAAGGTAAGTAAATTTAAAAATTAAAGAATTCATTGTGAAATGATTTTTCACTTATATAGGTATACCTCGGGTTGTCTCGTTTTGAGTTAAGTCATTCTCGATTATATGTTGCTTGTCAAAAAGAATATATGGAAAAATAAAAATGGAGTTTAAGTCATTTTATTTGACTTTAAGTCTGTCTGCCACAAATATTGAAGTCGTAATATCATTATTGCATTAAAAGCACGTAAAAATCTTGTTACTGTACAATAAATAAGAGTAAAAGTATATAAAATCATGATGATCCACAGCCATCTACGTCCACGATGTAAATTAACAAATTGAATGTAAATATTGATAAATTTAATATAAATCGCAAAATAATTTTAATAAATGTATTTATTATTCAACACTACAATATCATTTTATTTTAGAATGTCTTAGAGCAAACCACATTCACAAATAAAGAGTTCGCAATGTACTGTAATGATTGCCTAATTGTAAACATCTACATTTACAAGTATGTACATACATGTATTCTTAAATTTAGTTAACTTTTTTTTTTGTACTATATTAAAGACTAAAATTTATTTGTTTTGTAAACTTAAAATAGATTCTTATTGACCATATATTATCGAAAATGCATTTATAAATAAAATACAGAACTGGGAATGGTTATTTGCGGTTTAGCCTAGTGACAAGTAAATTCGGAGACAATTAAATTTATCATTTTTTTGACTTAAGCCACCTCTCCCAGAACAAATTACCAACATAAGGTGAGGTATACCTGTAATTCTAAACTAAATATCTATTTTGATCAGTATAAAATATTTTTTATTAAGAGCCAACCTATAATATAGGAGTCTCAATCTCAAGGACACAACCACCCTGTAAACAGGGTTTAGAATATGCTGCAGAGGGATATTACATTAAACTGCATCTGATGGTAAGGCTCCAGTTCTGGGGAGTATAGAGTGGTAGTACCTGTTAAGATTTAATCTGAGTCAAATAGATCAGTTTAAAAACCATTTGTATTTGATAGGACTGTGTGCAAAAAAACATTTCAACAACTACTCAAAAAATGTAGATATTAACATACAATGAATATAATATCTTGCCTTGTAAGCAGAAAATAAATTGAGACAGGTTGACATACAATTAAAATCAATCAGTACCAAGGACACGAGAGGAGCAGCTGGCCAAAAGTGGGAAGGAGAAAGGGAAGTAAATTTTCATCAGTTTTAAGGCTAAACTGCAATGAAGTTAATAAGGCTGTTATAGAGAGCTTTTATGTGACAGCAACTGTCTAGAAATGTATGAACTAATATAAAATCTTGAATATGAATAACATTAATGTTTACTTAAGTGCTCTTGTTTTAGGAAGATATTGGTCTTGATAATAAATTTGCCACATTGCTGTCAATAAGTTGTCTAGAGTTTGTTTACAGGCTTTACAATTTGAGACACCTTGCTTTTAAATCTTGTATTTACAAAATTAAGTCTATATTTTTTGTTTGTTTTATTTTTCTATAGTTTGTGTCAATTTTTTTCTTACCCAAATTAACTCATCTCCAGTCTGCTGGAGCTGTAGAATACACCAACTGCATTTCTGCAGGGGAGTAAGACCCCCACTCTTAACAAGTATCCTGGGTATGAGACTAAACCTAATGATGGTGAGGCTCCAATCCTGGATTTTTGGAGAATGTACAGTACCCATTCATTGTCATTACTCCTAGGTCCACTCTGACCCAGAGTGGTTGTACCTGTTAAGGTTCTGTAGAACTGTTTAATCATTTACTTGGAACCATTTGTGTTCAAACAAATGACTGTTAAATTGAATTATTGGTATTATATAACAATACTTGGAATGATTTAACTATATGCAAATGAAAAAAATAATATTGAATAGAATTACTAGTGTTAGATAGCAATAGTTGAAACCATTTAACTGTTTGGAAACAAATGAGCCCCAGCTTATTTAAAAACCATTACCTATAAATTATTTGTTTACAAATCATATATATTTAATATATATGTATAAACAGGATTTGGCATTAAATAACTTACAAGAGTTGATATGCTATAAAATGCAATGCAACCAACCAACCAACCATCAAATAAAATTTCCCCCGTTAGCCTTCCATCTGGTTAAAATTGATAAAAATTAGATATTTGAAAAATTTATTTTTTGTTATCTATGTTTGTAAAAAAGTATTATTTTTGAATAATGAATTATTTACTGATATTGAAAACATCTACACAACGTTATTATACAATATCATGTTTAATGTTGAGAGTTTACAATAAATAATATTACCCAGTTGACTGGCGCTGTAGAATACTCCGACTGCTTCTCTGCTGAGGGGTAAGACTCCTCCCCACCACGAGTGTCCTGATAATGACACTAGACAATTTGGTAAGGTTCCAGTAATGCTTGAGCTTTGGGGAATACAAAATACCTCTTCATTGCCATCACTCCCTGGTCTACTCTGGCCCAGAATGGTTGCACCTGATAGTGTTCTATCTATGGGTCAAATAGAACTAAACTGTGTACTTATGCTAAACTGAATTGCTTGAAATGGAACTGTTTTGTCATTTAAACTGTATACTTATGCTGAACTGAATTGTTTGAAATAGAACTCTTTATATGTATAAGAATGGATTTGGCATTAAATAACCTACAGTGGTTGATATGCCATAAAACCAAACCAAACTAATAAATAATAATGTGCAATATTAACACAATTTATTCTAATTCTAATCTGTTTTTATGTGATTTATTAGATCCATTTAGTCAGGAAAATCATTACATCAATAACCGGGCCATTGGCCTAATGAGTAGAGTGTTCGCCAATGGTCAATGAGACCAGGGTTCAATCCTAGGTTGAGTCATACCAAAGACTAAAAAAAAATGGTACTTGATGCTGCCTTACTTAACACTCAGCATTATAAGGTAAAGATCAAAGGTAGAGGGAAGCAATCCAGGGAATGGAGTAGCACCCTCCCCTACACCTCGTTGTAGTAGCTATTGAAAAGGGAGCCTTCAGGTCACCCTCAACTAAGGTCTCCAATTTTACTTTACTATTACTTGATATCAGATAACCATATGCAAAAAAGAAAACTTTTAAGAAACAACTACATAAAAAGATAAATATAAACATTTGATGAATGCAATTCCTTAGCCTCTCGGCATAAAATAACCCTAGATAGACTGACATGCCATTAGAATCAATCAAACTTCATTAAACAATTTGGCTCTTTATAGAGGACCAGCTAACTCTTTAAAATTATTAATACAAACAATTTAAAGAATGTTAGGAAACCTGTACATTTTTATTTAGAAAATTTTTCTTTATTAGAATAAGTCAACATTAATACAAAATAATATAAGACAGAAAGAAAATGAATTTGCTTGATGAATACACAAAAATTAATGTACCAACAGTAAAAGCTTCTTTTTTTTCTGATTTGTATTATTTTATTTACGATTGTCTAAGATGAAAATTCATTATATTTTTCTATTTACTACAGCATTCAATTTATACTTTGTACATTTTAGAATGTTTAATTTGAGAAAAAAATAATCCCATTCTAATAAAATGTTCCATTTAGTCTACATGTAAGATTTAATGAAACATTTGATATTCTTCTAATTTCTTTACCATTCACACAAATTTTATATTGTGCAGTAATATTTTTATTTATCTATTTATTCATTTTTTTTACTGCTAAAATTTTAACATTGGTGAATTAATTCAGTTGTTTTTTGTTTTTAATTAGATGAAGAACTTCCTGATTACATAATGGTAATGGTTGCAAATAAAAAGACGCATGCACAGATGAATGAAGATCTCCATCTTTTCTTGGGGAGTAGCACAGAAAAATTCACCTCTTGGTGAGTAAAATACTTTTTGATATACACTGAATGAGAATATCCTTCTTCATTCTACCCAAAATTTAATCTAAACCTTCACTTTGCATTCATATATTTTCATGACATTATAAAAATCACAATTTTTTTTTTTTTTTTTTTTTTTTTATTACTTTAAGAAATATCCTTAACATTCCAATTTATTTTGGGAGTCCCCAATGGCTAACATACTAGACTGCAACATATAGAAAGTGAATTTGACCTCCAGTCAAACTATTACATTCACTTTCAGTATTAGTACTCTTGGGAAAGGTATAAACTTTATCCTCCTAGCTATGAGTTAAATAGGACCACTACTATTCTATGCTAAAGATGGCTTTGGCATAAAATAACCCATGAAGGTTCATATGCCATCAAAGAAAAAACAAACCAATTGTTTTTGTTTTGTTTTTTTTGTTTTTTAAACAATTGAATCTCTTTTGGGTTTTTAATATTGTCAACACAACATTACAGTCAGTTCATACTACAGTCTTCAAGTGTACTATCTGTGTGGAAAAAGTCTCTTTATCCAGCGGTTTTAAAATAAAAATAAAAATGGTAGTGAATAGATTGTTATGATATCAATTATTTTATTTTTCTTAGTTTTGTCTACTGCTTGTTCCAATTTTTTAAGGTAGAATGTTTTCATATTTTTTCTTTGTTAAATTCCCTAACAACTTTTTTGTTGGATAAAAAAAATGCTACTTAGATAGATTTTTAAATTTCTATTTACTCCCACTTTCTAGTTTTGTTTTACACTGCTAGAAAAAGAAACCTTTATTTCATACAGACTGTATAAGTAAAGAAGGCTGAAATATTGTGCTGGCAATATCAAAGGCACAAAGATTTATCTGAAGAAATAATTTGGAATGGTATTTTTATTGCTTAGCTATTTAAATATGATGAGCCATAATTTTCTTTAAATAAATTCCATTACGTTTTAATAAGATTTTTGTGTAGAAAATATCAAAAATACTTATCAAATTATTCCAATATTAAAAATTATATCAATATTAAAAAGGGAAAGAATTGCCTTTGTTATTGGATATGATAAGCTAAAGAACAAAACTAAACGAAAATCCTTGATTCTTTAAATCATTTGTTGCTTTCAGGTTGCAAACTATTTTGAACAAACTCAAATCCATCACAGTTGGTGAGTTACATTTTATATCTTCATTGGTATAGTTCCCATCATTTTAACTGGTTTACTTATATATGGATTGACACTTCTAACTAGGATCAAAATGTAGTACCTATGTGCTCTGTCTAGAATCATCAGCATGTAGTACTATATATTCTGCCTAAGATTAAATTGTTGCTCCCTAGCCCTTCTGCCTAAAAAAATAACCAAGGATAAATGGAAGCCATAAATTCAAGATGGTGTTTTTCTTATAACATCATTTAAGGCAACTGAACCAACATTAGAATTAAACATTTATTTATTATTGTTACAGTGAATAATAATATCTAATCCAGAAAACTGTCAACAAAATATCACTTGAAAAACAAACTCTTGTAAATCTGTTCTAAAATTCATTTACATATTTCAATACTTGGTTTTCATGTTGGACCAGTGTTCATATGTTTAGTGAGATCCATGAAGATTTTATGATTTACCACAACAGGATATTGTAGTTCTGTAATTATTTTTGTTAATCAAATCTTCAACTTCTGTTAACTTAGACTAAAATGCCATCCTAAAGTTTTGTAGAAATTTGTAATACTAAAAAAAAAAATATAATGTTTCTTGAAGCAAATAAAAAATGTTCTCTGTAGGTAGGAAAATTATTAATACTGGTAAAAAAAATGTTACTTTTACTAATCAAGTCAAACATTATTACAAAGATGTCTTCTATAATTGCTGTCCTATCAGCAGGGTTTAGAATTTACTGACTGCATACCCAGTAGAGAGGAAAGCACTCCCTCCAAAGAATGTCCTGGTTATAACACTAAACTGTATCCAGTGATGAGGCTCCAGTTCTGTAGCTCTGAATAGTGTGAAGTCATTTATTTGTTGTTATTATTCTTGGTTCTATTGTTATATTTTGACCCCTCGCCCTGGCCTAAAAATGCTATTCCAAGGTGATACACCAGAAGGAAGTGACACATTCCAACGGCCAGTAATCGAAAGAGATCGCGTGGGCGGATTAAGGCTTATGATATGGGACAAGGTGAAGGTCTCATTGTGCCACTACAGTCATGCACCGGAAGAGAGTAACCTCTGAACTGCATGACAGTTATTTCCGCTTGATGACGATTAAACATCCGATTCGAAGATCCAGTCGGCGATCGTGTGGGCGTTCAGTTATTATTTAACTCAGTTGAGTTTGGGTCCCAAGCAGTTGCCAGCAGACTTCCAGACAGTAGAGACCAGATGTGGTAGGGAAGGCCACACCCGACCGAGGGAGCACTCGGAAAACCCCCAGAGCAGTTGCCAGCAGACTCCCAGAGGGTTAGAGACGAGATGTGGTAGGGAAGGCCACACCTGACCGAGGGGGACCTCGGAAAACCCCCGATGCAGTTGCCAGCAGACTCCCAGAGGGTTAGAGACGAGATGCTGTAGGGAAGGCCACACCCGACCGAGGGGGACCTCGAAAACCCCCGATGCAGTTGCCAGTCGAATTCCAGACAGTAGAGACGAGATGTGGTAGGGAAGGCCACACCCGACCGAGGGGGCTCTCGGAAAGCCCCGATGGAGTGGACCCCAACATCAAGAGAACAAGACACAACGTGACGGTCATAACAGTGGGGTCAAAATATGAAGTTTATGTTCGGTCTCCAGCATCCTCTCACATGCAAACCCTTAAACAACCCTTTCAAACCCTTGCAATAAAGTGAGAGGTGAATATTTTTCTAAAGAAGTCTTCTTGTGTCTTCCTTCCTGCATCTTAATTCTTCTTGCGTCTTCCTTCCTTCATGCGTCTTAATTATGGTGTCGTTGTGATGCTGAATGAACGTGTAAATAACAATATAACACTATTCTGAACCAGAGTGATCTGTTAAGCTCTCATCTATGGGTCAAATAGATCTATTAGGCTCTCATCTATGGGTCAAATAGATCTATTAGGCTCTCATCTATGGGTCAAATAGATGTATTAGGCTCTCATCTATGGGTCAAATAATCTGTTAGGCTCCCGTCTATGGGTCAAATAGATCTATTAGGCTCTCATCTATGGGTCAAATAGATCTATTAGGCTCTCATCTATGGGTCAAATAATCTGTTAGGCTCCCGTCTATGGGTCAAATAACCTGTTTCAGATATTTTGAATGATTTTTAACTACTTTGATACATTCCCTCTTAAAACATTGATATTGAAACTAGGTATGAAATGTTTACCTATTTAAAATGTGGGTGAACTTTATTAGTTTCTCAAAACTATATCATTGCTTGAAAATTTATTGATAGGAATACTTGAAACTCTGCAAATTATTTATGTTAAGAATAGTTATTAAAAGTAATAATTGTTTACAAATAATAATTATTATTAAATAAGAATAATTGCTTACAAAAAAAGAAAAAGACTGACTTTGGCCTTAAATAATCCCACATGCATTGACATACCATAAAATCAAACCATTGACCAATCTTTTATCATTTATTCTTTGCTCAAAATTGTATGTATTTTTACAATGTACTGGTTTTGTTTTGTTATTTAAAAAGTGTTTGCCAGAGGAATTTTGAGTAACAATTGTAGAATGATTTAATCAAATATTTTTTTGTGTTAGAATTTCTCAGATTTAAGTATATGATTGTTTAATTTAGAGAGAAATATTATGTCATTTCTTTCAGGCAATCCTGCTGTAATGACTGCTGTTGTAGCTGAAGAGGTTGAAGACACTAATAACAGCAACAGTAATGATGACACTGGGGTGCCTGAGTTATTAGTTCAGGCTGATATGGGTAAGGAAAAGCAACCTCAAGAATATCCTGGAATTTTAATTATTAGGATAAGAGATGTGATTTTTTTTTATACAGTTCTCCAGGAAAATTAATTTAATCAAGACCTGATATTATAGAAATTGACTTTTCATTAAAGAAAAATGTTTTACGAGTCAAAAGTTTTGCAATATTTTAATACATACTAGTTTATGGTGTACATAATGCATAACCAAAGCGATTCAAGCAGTGGTAAGTAACTACTGTGTTTGGTAGTATTGTGATAGTTGGTGTGCTGACACATGTATGGCTTCACTCTGTGTATGATTTAAAAACTGCACAGATGAATATGCAATATAGTTTAATTTGGAAATTTATGCTTTACAAGTTTAAACTGGGTCATAACATCCTAGAAGCAACCAAAAACATTTGTTGTGCAAAAGATGAAGGCACAGTTGATTGCGATACAGTTATCAGATTGTTCAAGAAATTTCGCATGGATTGGAAGAACCTTGACAATAAGGCAAGGTTAGGTAGGCCTAAAACAATAGATTGGGAGGCCATGCTCCAAATCATAGAAGCAAATCTGGCAAGTAGTGCTTGGAGAGTATCAGGCGATCTCAGCATCTCATAGTCTTGTGTGGTATGTCACCTTCATAACCTTGGAATTACTGAATTGTGCCTCATGTTACCAAAATATTGCAAAACTTTTGACTCCTCCTAGTATAATCTTCTATCTAATATAGCAAGATAAATCTTTTTGTAAAATATCCTATAATCTAAAGTAATATAAGAGAAAACATAATGTTCTAATCATATAGAAAAAGGTAAACATTTTTGCTGATTCTCTTGTTTATACGAGTATATTATTATATTTTAGATTTAAGAAGTTTCATGTGACTGTTTTGTTCATCTTTATATCACAACAGTTATCATCTCAGGAAATGGATTTGACAAACCAAGTTCAAATCTTGAACAAGACTGTGTTTCACTTTGGTAATAATGCTCTTTGAAAAGGCATGAACCTTTCTCTTCTTACCCCAGCTATAAATAAAAACTGGGTGTTTAAAAAAAATTTTCCCATTTTTATGGAAGTTCCTTTATGATTTTAATGTCTCTACTTGTTAACCATCCCTGACAATACATTATTGGAGTCTTCCCTAATATCATGACTAATCACTAAAGTGATGAATCGCAGCCTCAAAGTAAGAGAGTTCAAACTCCAATCATGCTATTACATTCACTTTAGAAAAATAAGAAACCCCTTATCCCTCCAGCTATGGGCTAAATAGTATCACTGCTGCTTTTTTGCAAAGATGGCTTTGAGATTAAATAACCCACGAAAATTGATATGCCATTAAACAAAGAAACCAAACCAATCTTCTCTAAGGGGTATCTTTATATCATTTCTAAACATTTTTCTTAATCACCTGTGGAAGCTTCTAAGAATGTGTTGACAGGGATGGTGAACATGTGGAGATTGTTTGAAATTATATCATAAACGTGCTCCTCATTAAAGGTGTTAATATTTTTTAATTTCCCTGTAATTGGTCAGACTTGGCTCTATAGCTTTGATAAGGCAACCAGTTTAGCAGAAGGAAAAACTGAATTCAAAAGCAGGGGTCATGTGGCTAGCATCTCCATCCTATAAAAACTTACTTGCTATGAAGCCACAGCACTATCACAGATGTGGTGTGGCTACTGCCCTCAGAGGCATGAACATATAACAGTATTTCAGTTATTACTTTTAATATAATCATTTGGAAATAAGTGATTGCAAAAGAATGATCTGAAAATACAACACTCATAAAACAGTCTGAACAGGTTGCTTCTATCTTAATTTATTCATAAAATGATTTAGTTCTTATTAGGTTTTAACATGTAAGTCTTTTAAAATACTTTCTAGTTATAGGTGTCATCTTGTATAATATGATTATGAAAATATACCTTGATGCAAGTAGAGGGCACCCAATGAGAATTGAACTCATTTCAATAGTTATGGTCAGGTAGGTAACTTGCTAACCACCACTCTCCACTGAGTCGACCTGTATTTACTCTTGTAAATAGTGTGTTCAAGAGAAGTAACTCTGTACTTTTTAAAGTTATCTCCCTTGGAACGAATGAAGTTTGTTTTACTTTATTTATTTATTTTATTTTTTCAGATGAGTTTGCCGAAGAACAGGAAGAAAACAACCTCTTGAGTTCAGTTGAGAAATCCAGCGCCATCGAGGTTTCACAGCTGATTACTGGTCCTCCTGCCAAGGAAAATTTAAAAGGAAACTTCAATTTAACTTCTTCTTCTGCTGATACAGCTCCTCTTTCTTCTCCTCTCAATGCACAATCATCAATTCATTTTATCAACCCAACCCGCAGTTCCCATCTTCAACAGAACATTAACACAACTCAAGGTCATCCTGCCAGTACAACAACCACTTCAGCTGCAGGCTACTCAAGTAATTTGCAAATGAACTTAATTTCTAACTATCCTGATAAACAAATTCCAAAAGTTGTCTTAGGTCTTCTCAGTGGCCAGACACAGGCAGACGTCAATCTTGCAAAGGTAATGTTTGTAATTAAAAACCTATTATACAATTTGTAAACAAACTGGAAGGTTTGAATGTTTCTAACATTTAAAACTTTTATTAAATTTTTTGTTTAATGTTATCTGTTCTTGTCAGGTCCAGCCACAAAGTAGGAAGCGTCGTGTTCCTGGTTCTGTGATAGGTTCAGTTATTCACCATTCAAGTGTGGAGGAAGAAGAAGAATATGATCCTTACAACCCATCTTATGGCTCTGTTGCCAGTGTAGTTCGTGTTACAGAAAGAAAGTGAGTTTTAATTTTTGCTTTATTGCATTGGCCAATTGAAAATCTTATTTTATCCATTATTATTATTACTAACAAATTTGCCACATACAACACAGCTTTGTGCTAGGCCTTTAAGCAACTTAGTTGCTTTGTGACAGGCTTTGCTACTCTCTCATCCTTATCCACTTTGCAAAGAGCTTGCTACCTCACTATACAGTAATTTAAATATTGTTATATAATCTCAAAGACATTATCCCCTCAAAAAATGTGAAATGGCATGCCTCAAAAAATTAACTTATTTTTTTATATTCAAGGCTCAGCTAGAAATGATTCAATAGGTTTAACTTACCAAGGCTTGTTCATTTGGTTTGCATCAGCCAGATTTAACCATTATTAATCTTTTACCTTAGATCTTATATCTTGCATATTACTTTCTACCGAATACATATTTACTATTACATTGCTGGTTTGTAACATATATTACCTATTATAACTCTTACCTATTATGGTTTACTTTTTATCTGGTATCTTTTACCTTTTACACATTGCCTTCTACTTTTTATTTATTTATTCACTGTAGATGACTTGGCCATTAAAAGAAAAAAATTAGAAAATTTCCTGACAGAATAAGCCACTTTTTATATATATATATATATATATATATATATATATATGTATATATATAATTACTATTTTGTTTATTACTTTTTAGATCCAGTGTTCCTCCACAACTCCAAGCAAACAAGTGTCTTTTGCTTAAAGCTGTCAAAGAAGCACATAAATCTTTAGCTTCACAAGAAAAAAAAACTGCAGGTAAGTTGTTTCTTTTTATGAAACGCAAATAAGCCATGTTAGTAGGTATAATGATCAATCTTATATTTAGAGGTAATTTAAAGTAGCAAAAAAATTATCCTGATCTGACTTATACAGCTGGTTTTGAATTTGGAGATATAGACTGGTTGTCCTAGCAAAGCTAAAGAATCCCAGTCTACTATACGATTTACCCATAGCTGAAGATGGATTCATTAGCATCAAGTGAAACGCATGCATAGCCTCATCCAGGATTTGAACTTGGTCCATAGAGTCCATTTACTATGATGATTACTTTAGGCATGAATAAAAGACAAAAGGTTCATTGTTGGATTATCCTGTTAGAAAAATTGTTTACATTCATTTTTACCGATACTTTCAGCTCCAACACTCCCAACATAGAAGCTGCTGAGACAATGACCACTACTATCAACCCTTGGTTACCTGCTGTATGCAATGAAACAGAGAGTCTGATAGTAATTATATAAATGATATAACTACTCAAAAACATCTTTATGATATACTATATATTGGAAGTTTCTTGTATACACATTAAATCTGTATAAAATCTACGTGTACATTTTGGTATTAAGGGCCTATCTTAAAATTAAATTAAAACAAAAATGAAAACTTAAGGATTACATTGTACTTATATCAAAAACATTTTCTAATTCATGTTTAGCATTTCTTGGATATGAAACTAAAGATAAAAATGAGGTTAAGAAAAAAATGATCCTGAAAAATGCAAATCCAGAGATATGTTAGAATTTCTGAAAGAATTTTTTTTTTAAGAATTTACATATTGTTTCATGTTACTATAACAATTACTCTGTTCACCCTTCTCTTTGTAGTAGAATATTCTAGTGACAGAAAGGTATTCAGTACTATATAATGTGTACATTTCATTTTATATATATGAATTATAAATGCATTATACAAAATGTATTATTTTGTCAATAGAATATTTGTTATAAATATATTCTTAAAAATATTAAAATTTCATTGATTATTTTATTTTTTGTTTTTTTAGAAAAGGCTTTAATAAAACCAATGCCTCCTGAGGTTCCAGAGAAACGACTTAAACTTTCTGAGAAAATGCAGCAGAAACGTTTACTGATGCATTCTCAGCCAAAGAAAAATAACAACCTTTTGTCTTATGAAACAGAAGATAACTTTGAGATAATGAATTACACAGAAGATGAAGGTAAAAAAAATGTATCCATTTGTTTATATAAGACTGATAAAATTTGTATTGAAACATTCAATCATCGAATATATTTTGCATTGTCTTAAAGTAACAAAGTAAGTAAAAAAGTAAAGTTAGCGACCATAGTCGAGGGTGACCAGAAGGCTCCCTTTTTGATAGCTACTACACCAAGGTGTAGGGGAGGGCGCTACTCCATTCCCAGGATTGCTCCACTTTACCCTTGAACCGTACCTTATAATGCTGAGTGTTAAGCAAGGTGGTATCAAGTACCATTTTTAAAGTCTTTGGTATGACTCGACCTGGGATTGAACCCAGGTCTCCCGGGCCATTGGCGAACACTCTAACCACTGGGCCAATGTCCCGGTTATAAAGTAACAAAGTAATGTTATGAAATATTGTAAATACTGACTATATTCAATTTGAAAGTAAGTTTATAAGCTCTGCTTTGCTGATGAACATCATGTAATAAAGCTTGGAACCCATAATAATGATAAGCTTTCTTGTGGCTGATGACACCAATGTGGGATAGGCAGTCTTAGCCACAACAGCTGCAGTGACTGGAACTGAGGTAGTGCAATTCTTCCTCCTACTTCTCGTAGGTTTGCCCAGCTGGAGGTTTCAAAGACGGAGACAGTTTCCAATGTGGATGTCAGGATTCCATGTGTTGCAGTCAGCAATTAGTGTTGACCACTGGCAATAGTCGATGAGACAGGCATTCAGAGACTTCTTCAGAGTCCTTATACCATTTCTTTGATGTTCTGTTGAAAGTTTGCCATTCACAATGATTTTGGATAGATGTCAGCTCAATTGTATCTTCATCAATACGGCCTTGATGCTATTCAAAGACCTCAACATTGGAGATGTAGTCACTCCAGTGAATGTTGAGTATAGAATGGAGATATTGTTCATGGAAGGACTTGAAGAATCGTAGGTGTATATAGTAGGTGACCTATGACTTGGTGCCGCACAATTTGAAAGTACAGAGATTAGGATCCTAATAAAAAAAAAGTTGACACAGTTGAATTTAAAATATGTACATGAGTAAAGAAGTGGTATGCAACACTTTAAATAAATTTGCTAAAATTAAATGTTAATGTTATTCATACATATCACAGGACATCATTAATTTCAGAGGCAATTTCTATATTAAATTTATGAACCCTCAAGATACCTGTACCTGAACTCAGAAAATTCACAAAGCATATTTAAATTTTACTACCAGGAGCAAACTTTTTTCTTTTTTTTTTTAAACTATCCTATGTTGCCAAAACAGGAATCCTTCCAAGTTGTAGCTGTGTCAGTACTACTGTATAGTTGAATCTCTTGGACTTAAACGAAATGCTTATGCAGCAATACTGTGTTCTATTTTTAACAAATTCTGTAAATTGCACTCTACAAAACTGTAGTTCTATGGCCACTTACCTCCCATCTGAGCACTACTAGAGAAGTAAGGATGAACTCATAAGTGATGTTTTCCTATGGACTCCTACACATGGACACACCAGTGTTGGCTTGATAACAAAAAGTTATATTCATCAGCTGTGTAGATACTGGATGCCATCTAGATAATTTACCAAGAGTAATGTCTGATAGGGATGGATAGCATGAGAGAGAGTCAAAGGAATCCATGCTGTTGGTGATATCCTTGTATTATTTGTATCTAATGTGAATTCTCTGAATCTAAAATATTAGACTTATGTTATATCGTAAAATAGTGCACAGTCTAAAATATTGGACTTACAGGTTCGAAAGGTTAAAGTTCTAAATTCTATTAAAACTACACATTATAATAGGATGGTAGAATGTATTTAGTATATCTGCAAACTTTTTTTTTTTTTTTTTTTTTTTTTTACTTTTCATGAAATTCTTCAACTTTTAATTAAATTTAATGCCCTCTTGGTGGGCAGAGCATAAAATATGCTGAATGTATCCCCAGCAGAAAGATAAGACATATCCACCACCAAAAAAAAGAGGGTGTCTTGGGTATGACACAAAATTGCATTTAATGGTGAGGCTTGAGTTTTGAATATCTGGGGAGAGCAGAGTTCCTCTTCATTGCTATTACTCCCTGGTCCACTCTGACCCAGAATGGTAGTACCTGTTAAGAGTCTATCTATTGGTCAAATAGTTGTTTAAAATTATTTGGATTTGATTGGGTTGTGTGCAAAAAACTCTCTTAAGAAACAACTACACAAAAAATGAGCACAATTTCCCTAACTTCTAGATATAAATAACTCTAGATGAGTTTGACATACTCTTAAAATCAATCAAACTTAATTGAATTTGGTTATTCTAATTTTGAATTGTGTTATTTCTATGGTAAAATACAAAAGTGAGTCAAAAGTTTTGCAATATTTCAAGCTATATCAAAATTTAGTATCAGTTCATAAGGCCAAACTTATGAAGATGTCAATTGATGGTATTTTGTAAAGGACTAAGTTCTGCCAACAGTGTATGAGTGCTTGGGTTTGACTATGGTTCATCCATTTCAAGTAAGGTCTCATCTTCCACAACAAAAGGTTTCCTTGACCTTGGTTTGTCTTCAAAGCCATTATCACTTTCCTTGTCTGAACTAGTTTTGTGCTACTCATTCATTGACAATTCCTGGGTCTTCAACCTCATTATTTTCTTTGCCACAGCTATTGTAATCAGGCTTCTTTTTTTTTTTTTCACAGACAATGTAATATGGCTTTAATTATCAAAGGTATAAAATAAAAGCTAAACAATTTTTATATTTTATACATGAAAATAAAGAATAAACAATTCAGAAATAATTGGACAACAAGTTGTATCAGATTAATGATAAAACATGGAGATTCAAGTTACCAAAGATTGTCAGTGAAAATTTTAAAAAATTAACTTATGACTAAACCTGTTAGCTTGAAATGTTGCAAAACTTTTGACTCACTTTAGTATCTATGTATGGGTTTCTTAAAATAAACCAAGCAATCTTATTTTTCTTTTGTATAGATAATAGAAAAAGAAAATTTTATTTTGGTAGAACTGAATGCAACTGCAGAAGATTCAAGATTGGTAGAATGTAAATTTTTGTGTAGATAATAGAAAAAAGAAAATAGATAAAATAAGTAGTAGTAAAGTTAGCGACCATAGTCGAGGGTGACCCGAAGGCTCCCTTTTCGATAGCTACTACAGCAAGGTGTAGGGGAGGGCGCTACTCCATTCCCAGGATTGCTCCACTTTACCCTTGAACCGTACCTTATAATGCTGAGTGTTAAGCAAGGTGGTATCAAGTACCATTTTTAAAGTCTTTGGTATGACTCGACCTGGGATTGAACCCAGGTCTCCCGGGCCATTGGCGAACACTCTAACCGCTGGGCCAATGTCCCGGTCAAAGATAAAATAAAGAATAATTTTATTTTGGTAGAACCAAATGCAACTGAGGAAGATTCAAGACTGGTAGAATGTAAATTACGTCGTCCACGAATTGCCGTTTTAAAACAAGCATCAACACCTCCATCACTGTTACAAGGAAGACTGAAACCTGCCAATGATTCTCAAATTGATGATGATATTCAATTGTCTATTGACTGTGTTGATTCGTCCAATTTTGATGAAGAAGACGCTGATTCCACGACAGAAGAGAACAGTTCTAGAATTGTCAAAGATAAGTAAGTGCATTTATGTTTTATTAATTTTTATTCTCAATGTATATTGTTTCTTTGTCACAACTTATATATTTAATCTTATTGATGTTAATGGAATATAAATGTCCCATTTGCCACTAAATGAGAAATCATGTCTGGTGTAATGTTTTTATCATTTATACAGTTATATATACATATAAATAAAAAGATAATTGTTGGTCCAAAAGAAAAGTAAAGTCTGAATTAGATATTTAAGTTTTTATTATTTCATATATTAATGCTCTACATGTTTCATAAAAGCATATAGTTTTATTTATTTGTTTATTTATATATACACGCACACATATTTTCATGGTTGATGTTTTTCCTCTCATATATACCTATTTACATGACTGTATACCTGTGTGTATATATATATATATATATATATATATATATATATATATATATATAGATAGATAGATATTTGTATATACATTTTTTCCATGGCATGGGTTGAGTTTAATGTGTGAGAATGTATTTGACTCCACACATAGATATATTTCAAGCTTGTCTCTGTTTAATGTTGGTTTAAATCTTTGAAGTTTTTCTTTTATTTGGAGTAACAAGTAGTCATTAATTTGGTATATTGATATTATTTTAAAGTCTCTTTTGCTGCATTCATAAAGGTGTTTTGATACATAAAGTTTTCTATTTTCTGATAAATCTAATGTTGCTCTTATGTAAAGAGACTCAATTGTTCAGTACTTGAGTACAACCAATGTATATTTCTTTGTAGTTGGGACATTTGATTATGCAGACATTTTTTGAATTACCAATTAGATTTCTGTTTATTATGCATGTTGTTTTCAAAGGTTCAGGATTTTCCTTCTATATGTATATATGTTGTCTATACTGAGAAAGAGAGGAAAAAACAACAACCCTGAAAGTGTACAGGTGTGTGTGTGTGTGTGTGTGTGTATGCATGTATACAAATGTGCGCACACACACACACACACACAATACAATCTTGTGTGTTAGAGTGAGTGTGTGTGTGTGTGTGTGTGTATATATATATATATATATATATATATATATATACACTTTTTACATATACAAAAAAATATCTGCAGAGACCAGAGGTCTTCACGAACAATTAGCTCCAATAGGACATTCACAGACACAAATCTTGGAATTAAAAAGGATCAAAACAATCTTCACTATAAAGGCAACAACCAAAGACTACTTTAACCGTCTCTTGAAAAAGATGTTAATTATGAAATGTGTAGAGCATAAGTATATGAAATAATAAAACCCTAAATACTAAATTTAAAATCATTTGTAGACCTATTCATTTTAATATATATATATATATATATATATATATATATATATATAAAATCCATTCTGGGCTTTTCAACTTCTCTGGAGGAATGAGGAACCAGCTTCTTAGATTCTTCCTTTCTTGTGAAGGTAAGGAGAGCCAAGAGATATATTTGATTGAAGGATTCACTGGCTGAATACGTTATAAAAGCCTCAAAGTTGGCCATTATTATTCATTAGATAGCAGATGATAATGTTGTGTTGGAGAGCTCTTTATCTGGCCCTAGATAGGTATTCGATTGACACCAGCTAGATCACCTGGGTGAAGAAGTATGATGTTGAGTGACACTAGGATTACATCACTGATGATATAGCCTGGAGTATCACCCTGATGTATTTATTGATATGTATATTCTCATAAGTATTTGAACAAACAAGATAAATTATTTTTAATCATTTGGTTTTGAGAGTTCAATGCAATAACATTATGTAAGAACCAAATTTTATTGCCATTACCATGGCAACAAATGCAATCAATCTCTTAGGTCCTGAATGCCTCTGTCAACCAAACTATATTTTATTAGCTATTGCCTTCATTACATGTATAAATAATGCACTCATTCATTCTTGGTGTTTAAACCCTGTAAATAGAGGCTTAGAATATCCTGACTGTATCTCCTACCCACCCACAAAAACAGAAGTATCCTCAGTATGATACTAAACTGTATCCGGTAGTAAGGCTCCAGTTTTCGATGTATGGACTGTATGAAGTACTCCTTCATAGCCATTACACCCAGGTGCACTCTGAATCAAAGTAGTAGCATATGTTAGAGTCTTATCTATGTATCAAATAAATGTTTAAAAATTATTCTTATTGGATCATTCTTGCTGTAAAAACAAAAAAACAATTCTTAAGAAACAACTACACAAAAAATGTAAATATGAACATACAATAAATGCAATTCCTTAACCTCTAGGCATAAAATAACACTAGATGGGTTGATATGTCATTAAAATCAATCAATCATTCTTGGTGTTTGTTCTCAAAAAGAAATAAGATATCTTGATACCATCCACCACTTTAGATATTAAAATTCTAAATCTCATTGTAACATGCAAGTTTATTATTGCAAAATTCAATCATAGTTTTCTTTGTTCTTTAACTATATTGTACATTAAAAATGTCATCATGTATTTTATGAAGTAAAAAAATGAAGAATGTGGAAAAATAAATCTAATGGATATTTTGAAGTAAAAAAGAATCCAGTTATATAGCTCTATATATTTTTATGCCTCTATTATCACTTCACTCATCTTGTAACCTGATTTGGTCGTAGCATGTTTTGAGTAAGAATTACCTAACAGAGCTCATCCCTCTACAATTGGTTTAAATTTAGTTTTTCTTTCTCCTAGGCTGGTTGCATATCAAGGTTATAATAAGTTCAGTTTGCCCTACAACTTATCTATAGCTGAAGGGTGAACAGTTGGATTCATACCTTTTCCAAGGTTATTAGTGCTTGGTGAAATATAGATAGCCTCATTCAGGGTTTGAACTCCGATCGCTAAGTCCACTTCCTATGAAAAATAAACGTTATGCTGTGAGCACCCTTGTATTATATAATTTACAAATTGGAAATTTTTCTTTCAATTATAATTCTTAGAATGCAATACATACAATAAAAGAACAACTTGGATTAAGATTATGAAAATAAATGCACAATGACACATACACATTGCATACATAACACTTTTCTAGATCAACAGAAGTTAATGTAACTAAAATAATAAGAATAGAAATAGTCATAAAAATTCAAATGATTAATTAAATGATACTAATATATAAATTGTGATGGCAAATTGACTAAAATCCCAAAACGGGACTTTATTTTTGCACGTGTGAAGACGGGGCAGGTTGGCACTTGATCCCCTATAGAATAAGTCCTCGTTCAGAGTTTTTCTCTCAGGCATATAAGAACATGAGGGATTAATTTAGGGCCAGACTGACCGCTGCTGGCAAGGGGTTCCAAATTTCACACTATCACACACCCACCAGGCCGCTAAACTTCTTCCCCTAGACAAGAGAAGATATTTTAGTCGTAATAATATTATATTGTAGCAGTCGGCAACTCCGGCTTCCCGTGTGATACTTTTAAGGAATTAATAGGACAACTCTAAGCAAGATAACATAAGGCGAATAGAAGCTGAAAAGGAAGCATGAAGTAACAACATAGACCACGTGGTAACATAAAAATGTATGATTCCTTTACTACAGTTATATACACTTTCAAAGTGTCAAAACATATAATAATTGGACAGTCCACGAATATAAATGTCTTTTCTTGACTTTTGTTTTTCTTCAAATTGAGAGAGAGAGAGAGAGAGAGAGAGAGTGGTATATAAAATTTGGGTATAAAGGAGAAATGGCCCCAAAGTTACTTATCTTATTTTTCGACGGGGTTCCACTGGAGAATCTTTCTTCTTTCACGGGCTAATAGACTTTATTCTATTTTTTTTACACTGGCTTGAAGAACCTGGGGTCCCTCGTGTCTCAGATATTCTTTTGTCTTCAACCTGGAGTAAATGGCTATGGGTCTGTCTGCCACGAGCCCTGCTCAAAAACTAACTTTCTTATTATTTACTTCCACTGAGGGGAGGAAGTCCCCACTTCTGTTTTGGGGTCCCAGCCAATCATTTGGCTTCTCTCTTCTTCCTCTTGATGTCCGGCGACCTGAGGTTACTAAGTACCAACACCTGTTGATATCCCCTCTGTGACCTACATTCTTCCTTAACAGTCACTTTTTGACGGGTCGCCACTGTTCATTCCAACGGGAGGATAGTATTAATCTTATTTCTATCGTCTCCGTGGGCTATCACGTGACATCTTCCTCCTTAAGAGAAGAAAGGGATAACAGAAATACCATAAAAAAAAAAGGTAATTCATTTCACTGTTCTCTCTCCTTTTCTTCCCCCTTTTTTTTTTTTTTCACTTTACTTTTCTTTTATCCCCTTTCTTCTTCACGCTTTGACGAATTCTTTTCCTTTTCCTTTTTTCGTCCTTCCTAATTTTCACCATAGAGGAAGACAATTCCTCTTCTCTTTCTTTCCCTCTAACTCTCCTTTTCTTTTTCTTTAATCTTGTCTTCCTTTCTTTCTTTTTCTCTCTCGGCTTTTGGCCGTATCATGTTTCAACCTTAAGGAGGTAAATTCCTTTTTCTTTCTTTCTTTCTTTGTCGTTTTGGACAACTCTATAATTTTAACTATCAAGCTCTGGGGAGAAAAATTTCCTTTTTCCTCTTCGTCACTTGTTGACGAACCTCTTTCTCGTCCATCTCATATTTCAACATTGGGGACGAGAATTCCTCATTTTCTTTAGTTTCTCTCTCTCTTTCTTTCTTTAATCAACTATGAAAGAATATTCCGCTACTACATTTTCGTCGGGCGTTAGAGAAATAAACCTGGGTATTTTTTTTATTAATTTCTCTAAGCCCTCTCTCTCTGAAACAGACAACTGGCTTAATTTTTCCTCGAATTTATTCGGCATTTCCGAGTTCTTAATTTTTCGAGGTGGGCCTTCTTGACGGACATATTTCTTTAACTTGTTAGCATGACACACTTGTGTCTTCTTCTTTCTCTCGTGGGTATCGATTCTATTTGTCCTCTTGTCTATTCTCTGTGATATTACGTAGGGACCTATATATCGTCCACCACAGTGTGGTCCTTTATTTGCGGATAGTAGCAGGACTTCATCGCCCCTCTTAAATTCTTTCTTAGCCATGTGTGAGGGTCCTCTCATCTTTCTCTTATCCTCTCGATAAGTATTAGGGAATTTATCCCCATTATTCGTTGGACCTTCATCCTTTCTCTGACGACTGGTCCTTTTATCGTTCTGTTCATTGAGGTGTGGAAGCTTCACTTCTTTTCTTTCCACTTTCTCACTCTGCGAGCGACTATGTCGTTTATATCTCGCACGTGGCTCTGCCGCCATCTTGGCTTCTTCATTTTTGGCGCTTATTTTCGCCATCTTTCTTTCTCCATTTTTGGTGTTCATCTTCGCCTTCTTCTTTCCATGTTCGGTGTTCATTCTCGCCATCTTTCCTTCTTCATTTTTGGCGCTTATTTTCGCCATCTTGCACGGGTGACACTTTTTTGTTTTTACTTCATTTCCCAGTATGAGGGAAATTCCTTTCATGGGTAGCTTGTCTACGACACCAACTTGAATTGGTCCATTTTTCCACTGGGACTTTAGGCTTATTTTACATAGCAGTATTTTTACCCTCTTTCTGCCAATACCCTCTATCATCACAGTCTCACGTGTTGCTTCTATTACCCCTTTAGGTAATTTATTTCGTAGAAGTAACGACTGAGATGCTCCGGTATCTCGTAAAATTGAGACTTCCACTGGTCCTCCATGTGGGCCTCTTATCACCCCTTTTTTCGTCCAGGGTCGATAAGACTGGTTCCCTCTAGTTGTTGTTACAGCTCCTTGAGGGTTTTCCCGACTGGGTCTGGTTTCTTTCAGGACCTTTTCCAAGCTGACACCTTATGTCTATGTGTCCAGCCTTTCCACATTTGTTGCAGACCACTGTTCTGCTGCTACTTTGGAAGGTCCTTCTATTTTCTTCCGTAGGTCTTCCTTCTGGGCTTAACTCAGCTTTAAACTTCACTCTATTTCCCGTGAACGTTTTTTTCCTTCGTTTTTCGGTGTGTGAGGATGTACTCGTCTGCTAGTGCGGCCATTTCATAATTCACGTCAGTTTTCCTCTCACTTAGGTGAACCCTGACTTCTTCTGGCACACAGTTTAAAAATTCTTCAGCTAATATTAGCTGCCGGAGTTTCTCGGCGTCTCCGTCTATCCTCTTAGAGTCACACCACTCATCCAGCGCATTCTCTTTTTCTCGCAGAAATTCCACATAAGACTGGTTTTCTTTCTTTCTCTGCGTTCTAAACCTCTGTCTATAAGCTTCTGGAACCAACTCAAAGCTTTTAAGAACCGCTGCTTTCACCAAATCATAGTCGGCACAATTTTCTGTCGGTAGAGTTGCATATGCTCTCTGTGCTTTTCCTGTCAGCACAGCCTGGAGTAGCATTGACCAATATTCTCTTGGCCACCCGAGATTTAGTGCCGTTCGCTCAAAATGTGCGAAGTATCCGTCCACGTTGGCTTCTTCAAATTTTGGGACTAGCCTCGCTTGCTTCGTTACTTCAAAACTATCATGGCTTCCTTCGCGTCCTCTTATTGCCAAGTCGACTTCTCGCAACCTTGTTTCTTGCTGAATTTTAGCTTTCTCCAGTTCCATCTTATTTCTCTCTAGTTCCATTTGGGCTTGTATTTTAATTTTCTCCAGTTCAATTTGTTCTGGAGTCATTCTTATTATTTCTGTCGGTAGCTCTTCCAATGCTGCTTCTTCGAACACATTTTCGTCCACCATGTGCTCGGCTATTTTTCTAACGAGTTCATGTTTCCTCATAGTTTTCTGAACATTAAACTCAAGCTTCTCGCCAATTTTCATTATCTCACTCTTTCTCAGCCTCTCCAACTTTTCCAAGGAGAGTTCTTTTAAGAAGTTTTCTATTTTGTCCATTTTTCTTCAATTTTTTCCAAACAGTTATATCAACGAGTAATTTGACTGTTTCGACAATATTCCTTTTTTCTTTCACGGTCTCCCAGGGTAGATTTAGACGGCAGGAATTGTCATACGACTACAAGAAATAAATATTATTAATATTTATAATAATATCTATTCCCGGACGTGAGCCCCCATTTTAAGTCTGTGACGGCAAATTGACTAAAATCCCAAAACAGGACCTTATTTTTATTTTTTTTTTTAACATAAAAATATATGATTCCTTTACTACAGTTATATACACTTTCAAAGTGTCAAAACATATAATAATTGGACAGTCCACGAATATAAATGTCTTTTCTTGACTTTTGTTTTTCTTCAAATTGAGAGAAAGAGAGAGAGAGTGGTATATAAAATTTGGGTATAAAGGAGAAATGGCCCCAAAGTTACTTATCTTATTTTTCGACGGGGTTCCACTGGAGAATCTTTCTTCTTTCACGGGCTAATAGACTTTATTCTATTTTTTTTACACTGGCTTGAAGAACCTGGGGTCCCTCGTGTCTCAGATATTCTTTTGTCTTCAACCCGGAGTAAATGGCTATGGGTCTGTCTGCCACGAGCCCTGCTCAAAAACTAACTTTCTTATTATTTACTTCCACTGAGGGGAGGAAGTCCCCACTTCCGTTTTGGGGTCCCAGCCAATCATTTGGCTTCTCTCTTCTTCCTCTTGGTGTCCGGCGACCTGAGGTTACTAAGTACCAACACCTGTTGATATCCCCTCTGTGACCTACATTCTTCCTTAACAGTCACTTTTTGACGGGTCGCCACTGTTCATTCCAACGGGAGGATAGTATTAATCTTATTTCTATCGTCTCCCTGGGATATCACGTGACAAAATGCTTTTAGTATATTTTCTAAAAATCCTTCAATAGAATTGCAGTAGAATTTACACAATTTTAAAATTTCATTTTGTTTCCACATGTAAACAAATCTTTCTGGTTTTGCGATTGTTTTATCTAGAAAATAACATAGTAGATATATAATAGTAAAAGTTAAAAAATAATATAAAGATAGATGAATAAATTAGGTAAACAAAGTTACCAAAAATAAGGATATGTACAGAATTAGGAACATAATAAGGAAAAATAAAAATATACTTATCAATCAAAAATCAAATTCATTATAAAATCTTATGATCTAATTTTTTTTTAATGTATGTTACTAGAAAAAGGTAAAAAATGGTACATCATAGCAAGGCTTTTGTCAGTGAAGTGCAATCGCATGAAAATACTTAGAGAATTAAACAGTTTACTATCCCAATTTGTAGTTTTTCTAGAATTTATTGAAAAACTCTTATTGTTTTCAATTTATTGTATATCACAGAAAGGATTAAGTTTATCTTTTTTGTTGTGTTGTTTATTTTGCCATTTTGTTGTTATTTTTCAGAAAACGACAAACTCCAAAAACACAGTTCATAGTTACATTAGATGGTTATAGTGAATCGTCAGAAGCTGTTGCAGTAGAAACGACAAATGTTCCTGTCACACCACACTCTAAATCATTCAATGTCAGTGATACAACAAATGAAGGTATTTATTATCAATAAATGGTTTTTCTGGGGAGGACACTAAACGTCATCTAGTAGTGATTGCTGATGATAAAATTTAAACTCATACAAGTTTAAAGAAGTTCTCCATATATAAGAAATAAATGAAGAGACAAAGTTTTGTTGTTTTTTTTAAAGAAGTTTTCCACTTGAATTTTAGCAGCAAATTCTTCTTTTTTTCTTTTTTTTTAAGAAAATCTAACAGATTATAAAATTATTTTGTTACAATTTTTAAGAGGTAACTCAATGGAAAAATATGATTTGATTACTTTTTAAAAATAAAATCTTAAAAGTGTTTGTGTGGAAGCTTTACCTTTTGAAAGTTTAAAAACTTTGAATATAAAGTAAATATTTTTTCTTTTAGGCAATTTTTTTGTTGTATTTGTTTACTTATTTTTATGAATGTGATGAGTAAAAAGAAAAAACAACAAATTCCCATTAATTTTTTTAATTCATTTTATTTTATTTATTTTATTTTTTTTTACAAAAATTTTTTCAAAAGGAAAATTCTTATTCAAATTCTTTCACTTAATGTAACAGACTGACATTTTCTTATCTAAATGTTACAATGCTTTTCATTGGATAATGCTTTTGTTATGGAAGCCTGCATGTATTATAGATATACCATTTAGGAGGCATAATCCTCAAACATGCAAATAATGACTGCTGAACCGAGTAAAATTGTTACTTAGTTGAGTTATTTTTCTGCTGATTGCATGCTTTTATTTGCCTTCTGATCAGAAAATATAACACCATTAATTGACTTTAATGTAAAATAATACGTTTACTTGTATGAAAAATATATTTCAATTAACAACCTTTGGCTTGAAAAAGATTGCTGTACATGCCCTGTCAGCAGGGCTTAGAAAATGCTGACTGTATCTATTGACAGAGAGATAAGACCCACCAAAAAGGAATGTTCTGGGTATGATGCTATTCTGCCTCTGATGGTGAGGCTCCTGTTCTGGTGATTAGGGAAGTTTGGAGTACCTCTTCAATGCAATTACTTCTGGATCCACTCTGACCCAGAGTGCTAGAACCTGTTAGGGTCCTATCTATGGGTCAAAAATGGCATAAAAAATGAAAATATCAACATACATTGAATGTGATTCCCTAACCTCTAGGCAAAGAATAACCCTAGACAGGTTGACATGCCATTAAAATCAATCAAGATGCAACAATCAAGATTGTTGCATCCTTTTTTCAATATGTTATATATTGGAAAAATAATCATCAATTTTAAAAGACAATTTCAAAAAATATTTTACCCGATTATCCTGTTTGATAGAATATTTTTATAATTTTGAAATATTCTTAACTATCTCTGAGAGAATATTCATTTTCTAAAAGTATCCACTAAATAAATATTTCTTCTTTTTTTTTTCTATTTAGAGGGAGAAATAACAAAAGAAAAAAAATCACCTACTGAGAAAATTACAGAAAACTGCAAATTTTGGCCGTCATGCCAGAATGGTACCAACTGTAAATACCAACATCCAACTGTTGCTTGTAGGTAAGTAAAAAAAGAAAGAAAATTACACCTTCCCCCCCTCTCTCTTATATACATATAGAGTGAGAGAGAGAGAGAGATATTGTATCAGTTGTTCAAGTCTGCTAGAGTTTTTGCAAGTTTTCACTGGTTTTATACAAATTAACATTGTAAAATAGATATTTCTAAATATCTTTATGATTCTAATTATAAAGAATTAAAGAGAATTCAAAAATATTTTTATTCATTTTGGAATGATAATTATTAAAACAATGTATTTGCTCTAATTTCGGATTATTACTTGTGTGTGTGTATGTGTATTATATTCCCTATAATTAACATGTATAGGTCAATTTTAAAGAAGAAAATTGGGAATTGATCCATACATGTGTAATAAATTTTGTGAGGTTGAAATTTAAACATAATGAAGACATAAGAGCAACCCTTGGCTTCAAAAATTAATTTCTTATATTAAAGATTTTATGAATCAAGGTTTGAATCTCTGAAATTGTGATTGAAAATTATCATTAGATAATGTACTCTGACTAGTGTTCTTATCTTGATGATTATAGCCACATTATTTTGACCATGTTTCATCTGGACTTCTTCAGGTGTCTGTCGTACATAGTAGATGTAAGTATTGGTTAAAAGTGTACCGAGTTACCCTGTAGTTGTGAGTTCAATCCCTGGGTAGGGCAGTGCATGAAAACATCATATACTCTGATTCAGACTAGTGACATCACAAGTTGGGAGACTTAACTGGTACAAGATATTCTCTAAATGTGGACAGTGGAATGCAAACAATCTACCCTGTTGGGTAATGTAACAATTATCATCATAGGAAATGAAATTAGCTACCTGAGCTTAAATCTTGGACAAGGCTGTTTACATTTCATGCTAATACCTATAAAAAAAGGCATGAATTCATCTGTTCTGCTCCCCCCTTAAGTAAATAGTAGGGCAGACTGGGCTTTGGATAGGCAATCAATCTATGAAAATGGAAAACTCTGAATTCAAACCACCAGTACTACACTTAAAAATTGATCTTGTCTCATATTCTGTCCCTAACGGAAAGGTTAGGTAAATATAAAAGTCATTTAATAAATGTGAATTTTGCCTAAGGAGTTGGCACTAAGAAGCACTGTTTACATTTGCCCCTTTTTCAAGGACATCATGTGTGATGAGTTCTTTCATATTCCAGAATACTGTCAGTATGACCTTCTATACTGACTACTGTGCCTGGAATATTTTCTTTGCTGGAGAGTCTGTGTGATTCCACTTTATCAACTGTTTCTTTGACTCACTCATGGCAAACCATGTTTAGTTGATTTGTAAACAGTTTTTTTCACTAAAACATGCTTCTTCATACACATCCAACATTCTTCTGTAAATTTCACATAGTTTGCACTTCTCTGCCACCAAAAATTTGATGACAGCCTGCCGCACTCTGTTTGATTTGTGGCCATTTGGAATAGCATCAAAACAAATGTTTTTGCGAGATTAAAATGTTTTTTGCTTAAACCAATTCTAAACAATGCAGAGTTTTCATTTATGGAAAAAAATTCTGTGAAAAAAAGGATTTTGTTTTTTGTTTTTTTTTTAAATTCCCTTATTAACCTCTATATATACCCTCATGGATTGAGTAAGGTGATCAGTTTGAAATTATCAGTATAAGAGACACTTAAAGAAGGCTGAAGGGTACAATGGCTAAAACATTATGATATTAACAACAACCAAGATAAGGACATTAGTCTTAGTACATCAGTGAATAATCATAATAGTCTTAGTACATCAGTGTATTTACCTATGTATAAGTCAGTCATATGTATAGATTGGTTTTTTATCAGTCTGACTTATACATGGGTAAATACAGCTACTGAATTATCTTATAAATTGATATGATAATTCATAATTTAAATAATATTTCATTTTCCATACTATTATTCAAGTTAACTATTATTATTACTAGGGTGAGTCAAATGTTTTGCAATATTTTAGTAACATAAGGCATAATTTGGCTGCTTTGGTTGTGAAGGTGATATATCACACTGGACTGTGATATGCTAACCTTGCCTGATACTCTTCAATTGCTGCTTGCCGGATTTGCTTCTACAGTTCAGAACATGGCCTTGGAATCTACCATTTTAGAGCTACCAGACCTTGCCTGATTGTCAAGATTCTTGCCACCCAAGTAAAATTTCTTGAACCATCTGATTATTGTATCAACTGTGTCTTCACTTTTCACACAACAAATGTTTTTTAGTTACTTCTGTTGTATTATGGCCCAATTCAAACTCATAAAGCATAAGTTCCTTAATTAGACTACACACATTGCAGAATGGTCATTTGTGCAACTTTCAAATCATACACAAAGCAAAGTAATGCATAATGTGTCAGCACACCAACCACCACAATACTACCTACTATAGCAGTGAACTTATTTGGTCATGTGATATATGTACCACAAACTAGCACCTACTACTAAAATATTGCAAAAGTTTTGACTCTCCTTATCATTTTTATTATTATTCCTTTATTTTTTATAAATGTATTTTTGTTTTTTGCATTGTAGCTTTGTTTATTTTGATAACCTGAATTCTAATATTTGAATTGTAATTATTTTTGCAGTAAATTTCCAAATTGCAAATTTGGTGATAAATGTGCGTATTTGCATCCAAAGTGTAAATTTGACACAAAGTGCAACAGATTTGACTGTCCATATAGTCATACCCTTTCACGGCCAAATGTAACAGTACCTCCATTAGTACTATCACTACCTCCACCACCACCTCCACCACCAGTTGGTAAGTAAATCCTTAAAGATTTTTTTTTATTTCATGTATTAGTTTCTTTGCTTAATTCTGTTTTATGGCTAAAACACAAACACTTAACCTGATTGAAGGTTCTACTATTAAACATTCTTTGAAATAACAGTTAAACAGTTACTGAAATATCCTTCTTTTTTTTTTTTTTTTTTAATTTTTTTTTTATTAATATAATTTTAATTTTCCAAGAGACAAAAATAAAAACTCGGATGGCAGAACAGTAGAAAATAAAACGGTGCCCAATACAAAATATATTGGAAAAAATATTAAAATAAAAAAAGTTCCACCCTTCAATTTACAGCTTTAAATTTTATAGAAGTTAATCATCAGGTTATTATTGATGACAAAACTCTGACAATGATTTAATATATATTGAACTGTAAGTTGGGAAATTTTTCATTTTAATATGTTTATATATATATATACACACACACACACACACACACAGAGGGTGCAGAAGCAAAATTAGGAATATTTTAGTATAATGATAATAAACAACTCTATAATAAAACAAGATTAATTTTAATTTTTATCCTGTTTTTATTGTTATTATGTTTTATAGTTGAAAATATTGTATCAGTAATCAGCATTATTGTGAATAGAATAAAATTAAGATTTTAGCATTACACTTTAATCATAATTATATATATATAGTAGTCAAGGGCAACTCAAAGGCTCCCTTTTCAATAGCTACTACACCAAGTTGTAGGGGAGGGCGCTACTCCTTTCCCCAGATTTGCTGTACTTACTCTTGATCGATACCTTATAGTGCAGAGTGTTAAGCAAGGAGGCATGAAGTACCATTTTTTTGAGTCTTTGGTATGACTCGCCCTGGGATTGAACCCTGATCTCTCCAACCATAGGTAAATATTCTAAACATTAAGTCAACCATTAGTGTATAATTGACCTTTTTTTTTTTTTTTTTTTTTTTTTTGCATTTAATATTTATACAGATAGAAAAACAATTATATTGTATATTCATAGCTATTAACATTGTTTGATCAAAATTCTTTCTGATTTGAAATATTCCATTTTCTGTTTTTTGTATCCACTCTGATTATTTCTTAAAAATTTATTCTGTAAATTTCATTTGCAACATTTTCATCCCCTCAGCTCCAGTAATACCTCCAACAGTTCCTGCTGTGCGCCAACGTCCCCCTTGTAAATTCTTCCCAACCTGCAAAAACATGAGCTGTCCTTTTAGTCACCCAAAGGTAAGTGAATCCATTATTCACTCATGAATTACTTTTTTTTTGTCTATCTCCAAATGTTACTATATTGTTTAAAAGCCACTTATTTAATTAGTCCCTCTACAACCATCAAATTTTTAGGCAGAAGCCCTTCCATAGACAACTGTATGGTCAAGAGCAGTGCTAAAAATTGTTCAGTTTTTGTTGTCATTCCCTTTGGGAAGCACCTCAGGCAATGAACCTGACCTTTGCCTCTTTTTAGACAAAGAGATAAATGCCAAGCTTTTCAGTTTTCTCACTCGGGCATTGAATGTCAGGGCAAAAAGTAATATTTAAAAGCCTGATTATTATCTCTATATAATATCATAGTAATATATACTTATACTGCAAAAAATAAAAAAAAATAACTACCATATCACCAACAAAAGCCTTCATCAGGCATTATTTCAGGATGAAAGCATTATCATCATTAAACCAGGGTACCAAGCAGTATCTTATGATACCACTTTGGTGGGTTTTCTGTTACAGTATGGGAATGTCAGATCAAGATACAGCCTTATTGTGTAATCTTTTCTTGTAATCAAAACTTTCCAGTGAATGTATATGATCCCAGCAACAAAGTGTTAATTCAATTATGTAAGATCTAAATTAACTGATTGGATGACATTGAACAAGAAATGGAAAGTTTTTAGTTTACTCACAATTTTATTTACAATGTGAACAAACTAAGATGTTCTCTTTGGACTGATATTTTTGTATTTTGTTGAAAATACATTCATCTCTAATTTCACTGAAATAATTTTAAAGAACCATTTAGTCCTTTTTACTTGATTTGTATTAAATTACAAGCATTATTTTAGGATTGCCACTCACTAGATATGAGACAATAGAGTAAAAATGGTAAAATAAATCAGTTTCATTTTGGCATAAAATAGTGCAGTGGTACCTTTACAATCTATGACAGTGATACCCAACAAGTTTCTAATCTTGAGCCAAATTTAGAGCCTGAAAAATTTTTACCTGTCATTAATATTTGTTCTAATCCAATGATAGAGGTAGCATTTAAACATTGATATATTTTGTTTATGGGGGTATCTTCTGTCTTTTTATATATTTTTTGGCCAGTTTCAATATTAGCTGTTTATTTTTTCTTTTTCTTGAAGTATCTTTTTACTTAGTTTACCTTCTTTTATTTTCCAGCCTTGTCGTTTTGGTATTAGTTGCACAAAAAAGACCTTTTGTAGTTTTTATCATCCACCATTACCAAACAAGAATCAATTACGATGGAAAGCTGATAAATCTCTCCTATCTGAGTAAGTATCAAAATAAACTATTTTGATTTTCGGGTCATTTTATATATTTGACTTCAAATTCTGTGACATATCCTTACTTAAAACTTTCAGCTACTGACAAATATATATCCACTTTACACCTCAAAATATGATCTCTTATTTTATTTCAAGTAGAATTTTCTCAGTATAAATTATTTCTTTCTTTGCAAATTGTCATTTGTGATCACTGTGTTTCTTCAAAAATTTGGAAAAAAATAGTCACAGCTTAAAAGCCTGCATGTCTGAGTCAGGTTTTTGATTTCTGCTCATCTTTTATTGGACTGGGTAGTTTTATTTGTTAAATAAAGTGAAAAAGACACTGAAAATAGTTTAAAAAAAAGAAAACGCTTTAAAAAATACCCAAAATTATTAAAACAAATAAAATGGCCTTAAAAAATGTCAACTCATGCCCCCTTCCACAATGCCTGTGCCAGTTTAAATCACTTGCCTCCAAAAAGCAAGATGCAGCCTACCCTATGTAGTAACATAGGGTTGCATACATCTTGCTTTTTACTCTTAATTTTCAATATGTTCCTATGGTGTAGTGGCTAATGTGCTAGACTGCAACATCCTAATAAGTGAGTTCAAATTCCAGTCATTCTATTACTTCATTTTTGGACTAATAACTTTGTGTAAGGCATGAACTCCCTATCTTCCCAGTTATGGGTTAAATAGTACTGCTACTGTCCTTCTACAAAGATGGTTTTGATATTAAATAACCCCTGAAGGTTAATATGCCATTTAAAAACCAAACCTTTAAAAACTTTATGGAATTAGTAATTTTATTGTTAAAGACCTAAAAACATAATAAAAATGGAAAATGCAAGTAAAACTGCTACTGATCAAAATTGATTTAATCTAATTTTCAGTTATTTTTATATTCCATATTTCAAGAAAACTAATGAATACAATAAGACATTAAATGTCACAATAGAAACTGACTGAAGCTGAATATTTCTTTCTTTTTTTTTTTAAAGTGATGCTGCAAATCTTGCTGAACAAATGGAACTGAATCTTGAACAATGGAATAATCCATACAAAGTAGTAAATGCAGCCAATACATAACAGAGGTAAGTTTCATTTGAACTTTATTTTACACTAACATTTCAATACTTATCATTGAAATAATGTTTAGGATCTTGATCAAATATCTTGATCCTAAGCAATGCACACTGATACTACACTTTCATCCTGAAAGATTATTTTAGATACTTGAAATGGAATGAATAGCAGTATCTTACCTGAGCACTGAAGACAATTTACCATCCAATGTGGCCAAAGAAATTTCCAGACATAATGATCCTTTATGCTACTGGACAATTATCACTGCTACCAGTTGTGTTTTTTTTTTTTCAATATAATGAATAAAAAACCTGAGCTCAGCTTAATTAGGAAATTAGAACTAGGTTTTTATAAGGAATTGGCTTTGAGAACAACAGCTAACATCCTGCATGCTTTTTCTTCATTGGTTTATTCCTACTCCAAAAGATGAAAATAGCACAATATAATTGGAATTGGCCTTTGAAGTCAAGAGAGTAGAATTGCATCTCTTTATGATCTTTTCCATTTAAATAAGCTCTGATTGTATCTTCCACTCAGGGTTAAAAAATCCTGCCCAAAAAGAGAAGTTCTGAATATGACAGTATCAAGTAATGAGGCTCCAGTTCTGAAGCTCTTAGGTGTTTGGAGTGTCCTTTCATTGCCATTACTCCCAGGTTCACCCTGGCCTAGAGTAGTAGTACCTGATAGGGTCTCATCTAGAGGTGAAATTGATCTGTTTGAAAATTATTACTGTTGAATAGCAATGCTTGAAACCATATAACTGTGTGCAAATAAATGATTATTATTGTTGTTTTTATTATTAAATATGAATAGTTACTTGAAACCATATAATTGTGCATGAATTATTAGTATTAGATTGGAATACTTGAAACCATATAACTGTGTGCAAACAGATGATTGACAAATAAAAAAAATGGGATTAAGAAAATAATTGCAATGGAGTATTGAAAATATGAATAATTATTGTTGATTTATTTCTAAATGTTTCATTGCAAATTTAAGTTGTTGATATGTAGTTAAGATATCTTTCAATTTTTATTTGGTTTTGCACTGCATTGTTCACTTGTTGTTGGCTAATTTCTTTGGCTTTACACATGGATATCTTTCATAAATAATTTTGGTTCCACTTTTAATGAATTCTTTGGGTGCTTTTAAATATAATTAAATTTCTTCTGAAAATAGCCAATAATATAAAATGTTTATGTATATTCTTGAATATGGATCTTCAAATAGAACAAATGATGTTATGCATTGTTTAGTTGTTTGAAGTTGATATTAACAAGTATATTTTATAACTTGGGTAATTTAAGGGGTTTTGAGTTATAGAATTGAAAAAAAAACTGTAAAATTTAAGATTTCGTTGAGTAAAGCTAAAAAAAAATTGGGATGAGTGGGTTGTAATCCACTAACTCTTGGGGGTTATATTTTATTTCATTTTTGTATTTTGTATATATTTTCATGATTTATTGTATAGTACAGTTTTCTTTAGAAAGTCTGATATTACTGGTTTTTAGTTAAGAGTTATGTCAGGTTTCTTGTTTTAAAATATCTATTTCTGATTGGTGTTAACTTTTTGCATTACAGAAGGGTGTGTTTTACTGTGATTATTGTGCTGCTTGTACATTTGGGCTGTTCATCCTGTTTAAAGGTATGAGTCAATTCTGTATGACCATTGTGTAGTTGAGTTAAAACTACCTCCTTTTTGGTTTCTTGTGCCCATCTCCATCCCAGGCTTTATTTAGAAAAGTTTATTTTGTGGATTTATCTTTTGTTTACTCATTCACCATAACTTTTTTTTATCAGTGTAGGGTATTTTAAGATTGTCATCAATGACCATTCCTGAGGTTGATTTGGTTGCTGAGTTTGATCTTTTGATTCTGATGTGATTCAGACAGAATCCAACAGAATATGATGGCTTTAAGTCTGTCTATGCCATGTATTCTGTTTAAGAGCCTGATAATTGGTGGTTTCTCCCAGTTTTTTTCTTCCTTAGTGAAATCAGGACAGATAGGAGTTTGAAGATATGATCAATTTTTTTATGTTTGCTCACAACTATAACATTTAAGGCCATTTCTATTGCACAACTTATGAGGAGAATTTTTTTTATTTAAGTTTTCTTAAGGATTGCAGCACAACCTGTTTTTTCTTGATCTTTCGAGCCATCAGTGAAGATGCTTAAATGATTTGAGTATTTTTCATTGGTTTTTGAAAACTTTTCAAGGTAGGTGATGGGTGAATTTGCTCAGTTTTATATTAGGTTGTTGAATGGTTCAGTTCTGTGTATTATCTTGAGAGAGATTGATTCTTTGTTAAGTTGCTTCTTCTAAATCCTAAAGTTCTTTATTTTGTTCATTTTGGGTTGAAGAGTCATTTATATTTTTGGTTTAGTGTGCAGTTATATGCTGGATTGGAAGGACAAAATTTTAGTTTGAGATAGTGTTAAATGGCTAATTTCTCTTTCCTTAGTAAAACTGATTTATTTCTCTTTCCTTAGTAAAACTGGTTTATTTGCTTCCACATAAAGGTTCTCTATTGAAGAATTTAGAACATTTTAAAAAATGAACATAACGTTTGACATTTTGTGGTAAGGAGCTGAAATTGAAAACATTTTTTTTTAGTAATAATGATAAAATTTAGGATATTTTCAAGGGTAAAGAAATTTTTTTTTTTTCATCTAAAGGACTTTTTCCTGAAGGAAATATTTTCTTTGGGATTTTTTTCTAGAATCCATACTGTTCTGACTCAATTATAACAATATTATGTCTTTGATTTTTAATTTAGTTGAGACCATATTGTAAAAAACAGGTGAAAATATAAATAAATAGAGCTAAATAGATTCAAAATGATATTTTTTGCTTATTTTTTTAAATATACCTCAAAGGCAATAAAAAGAATTTAAACCAGTTCATCATTGTATTGTCTGTTTTTTTGGGGTTTTTTTTAAAATCAGTCTGACATTATTTTCATTGCTTTTATTACATTTTAAAGAGAACAAACCGTTACAAAGTTAGTCATTTTTTTTATCATTTTAACTAATGAGAAATTAGACTGTTAAATGACTTTATTGCTGTACATTTTTATCATTGTTGGCAATGGTTGCATTATGTTTCAATCTAAAATAGCAGTTTTTAAAAGTTGAATTGTGATTTTTGATGGGTATTTTTTTCTTAATTTTGACATAAACCATAAAAACTCTTTAATTAGATAAATGTCTAAAGTTTGTTGAGTTGCATGATGTTATTCTTATTTTCAGTGTTTAAAAAAAAATAAACAGAAACCTAAAACAAAACAACTTTTTTTTTCCCTCTCTTTACCCACATGATCCTTTGCTGAACAAAAATTTGTAAAAAAAAATAATTTTTTTAATTTGAACTTCCAACCTGTACTTAGTTACTAGAATCATTAAAGAATTGCGGTTGATCAGTTTTCATGACATACATAAAGTAAAAAGTAAAGTTGGCGACCATAGTCGAGGGTGACCTGAAGGCTCCCTTTTCGATAGCTACTACACTAAGGTGCTGGGAACAGCACTACTCCTTTCCCTGGATTGCTTCACTTTACCCTCAATCCCTACCTTATAATGCTGAGTGTTAAGCAAGAAGGCATCAAGTACCATTTTTTTGAGTCTTTGGTATGACTCGACCTGGGATTGATCCCAGGTCTCTTGGGCCATTGGCGAACACTCTAACCATTATACCAATGTCTGGATTTTTTTTTTTTGTGGACAATATTTTATAATAAAGTTATTATGTTGTAAGCATAAAAAGAAATAATAATAAATTTTAAAATCCGCCTTCTCATTGGCTCATTTAGCCATAACTTAGCAACTAGACAAAACTCTTTCTTGTTTACATTTATCAGAATATAAGAAAATTCAATTTTTGGGTCTTTCTTGTATTATATTTCACAACAGATTGATTTTTGCTTTGTCTAAAAATATCAAGCCGTGTACAAAGTGAGAAATTCAAGCGGATTTAGTATAACAACAACAAAAAAAGATATCTGTTTTAACATCTCAAATGTTTTTGAGTAACTCTTTGAGCAATTAAGTAGAGACGTACCTATCGGACAAACCTTTTGGGTGTAGGGTACTTGGATGGGGTCATGCTAGACAGACACCTAACAACAAATTATGTTAAAAACTAAAAGCAAAGAATCATATACAAAAATATATGTAGTAGCATCTATATATTGATGTAAACAGACTAATATATATTCATATCTATACATTGACTTAAAAAGATTAGCATATATTTAACATATATTTACATCAATATAATTATGTCAACAGAGTGACATATTCAAAAAACAATATGAAATCAAGACTTGGACTATAGTTGAAAATAACAAGAATAAAATTCTTCTTTAATATTGATAGTTTAATGGTGCTGTTTCCATCAGTCAAGTTATATTAAAATGACTGAACACATTTGTAGCACAGAAATGTCCTAAGATTTTTATATGATGCTGTCTTCAGACAATATACAATAATGAATTTTTCAGTGTGTGTGTGTGTAGGTTGGTTATAGTTCTGTTTAACTTATACCAAAATAAAACAAAATCAATAGCAAAGAAATTAAACATATCTGAATTTACACTAAATGATTTTACTATGAAATATAAACCACATAAAAAAAAAGAAAGGATTTACCAGTCATATTTTCATATTATGAAAATTGTTTCTTTAAAAATTTCATGATGTTTTATAGGGAAATTTGTCTTAATTTAAGTGTCACTAATTTTTTAAAATTCCTTGATAAATTGAGTTCCAAAGTGCTATGACAGCCTTGAAGAATTTAATCTTAACCATCACTCTCAATGCAAATAAGCTGAAATAATTTTAGATTGATTCCTATTTTTATTGATCTTATGTGAATTTGGTTTTTCTTAAAAGTCAGGCTAGAGGAAGTAGAATGATTCCATTATTTATGATGTGATTTAATGTTTTAAATTTATATTAAAAGAACAAATAATTTGGAAAAGGTTTGACTTGTCAAAATGTTTATATTCCAATGAAAATTGAAAAAGATTTAGAGATTTTTTATTCACCAAATAAACTGTCTGAAAATTTCATATATTCATACTTGTACATAATGAATTAAAAAAAAAAAAATTAAATATTTGGTCATTTTGTCAGATGTTGTTCCAGCAAAACAATAACGGAGTGTGCATTGATCCTGACATTTGTACAGATTCTCTTGCTTCTGTAAAATCTCTAAAATGTCTGTTGTACAAATGTCTCTCTTCTTGTATTCTTTAAACCAATGTTTTCCAATAGGGTCTCTACTCTCTTTTGAGGAACATTTGAAGTTATGAGAGGTGGTGACTAAACTTATTTCACTTGGGTTTGTTTTATATATGATTATTGGAGAAAGTATACAAAGAAATAACAATACTGAACTCTTTAATTTGATTAAGTCAAGGTTAATCATGTGTGCATGTTGCTACTATGTGTGATATCTGTTGGTATGAGTTGTGAGTAAAATTCAAAAGGTTTTGTGTCATCAGTTTCCAATAATGAACCTCTCTTACAAATGATAATTATATTGATACAAAATTTTAAGAACAGTATAATAGCAACTATCATCTTCCAAAGAAGCAAACTGAAGCTGATCCATCCACAAATAATGATGCTATTATAATTTATACATACCTCTAATTAACATGTACACTTTTAAAAAATGACAAATTCCTAAGCTATCTTTAGACTTTAAAAATTTACCAAAATTACAGAATTACCTAATTTTGATGTAATTTTTGCATTTATTCATAAAGAATTAATTTTATTTTGAAAATTTTATTTTTATTGAAAACTTCTGAAAAATTTATTAGAATATTTTTTTTAGTTCAGTTACTCACTCTCTTGCTTAAATCTTCAGTAGAATGGGATGGTAGAAGACATCCCTTTTTTTTTCTTTTCTTTTTTGTTTTGGTGGGCATTTGAGAAAAATGGCTGGGAAGCACTGATTTAATAGTAACTTTTGCGTCCAAAGTGAGTAGGACCAAGAAAATCTGGACAAAAATAGAAAACATTTGTCAAAACAAATATTATGGTGTGTTTATGTGCAAGTCAAACAACATGCAATTGATGGACAAGATAATTTATATTCAAAATATTTAAAAAGAAAAAAGAAAAAAAGTATCTTTTTAACATCTGTAAGCAAAGTCAGCTCTCTTTATTGGTTGAAGGAGGAGATTGATATCTTCAAAAACTACCACTTAGTTCAGTTTTAGATTTTTTTTTCTTGGCTATTGATTTGAACATGTTGTTCCTTCATTAGTGAAATCTTTGGAGATTTACATACTGAACAATTCCAGCTGCACTAATTCACTATTCCCAGGGGTTCTCAAATGGGAGTGAGGGGAGCCACCCGCAGTAAGAATAGTAACCTTACTACAATCTCATTAGTTATGCCAGCATAAGTCTTTTCCTGAAATATAATCTGTTAATTGAAAAGATTTACTAATTTCAAACAAGCTTTTTTTTCCTAATCATTAATTATACAAGTAATGAAGTTTAAAATTCTAAATTTGATATGAATTATCTTGTTAACCATTACCATAAACTTGTTTACAGCAAATGTTTTTCTAAAAAGAACATGGTTTAACTTTTTTTTCTTTGTCCTGCCATTTCATTTGTTACTTAATGTCAGTTTACTTCAACAAATATATCTGCCCTGATGTAGGGCTTAAAACTGACTGTATCCCCTGCAAAAGAGAAAGACATCCCTGCCCCCAAAAAAGTGTGTGGGAGGGTCTTGGGTATGACACTAAACTGCATCTGATGGTGAAGCTCACTCCCAGGTTTACTCTGACTCTGGTAGTACTTGTTAGGATCCCATCTATGGGTCAAATAGATCTGTTTCAAAATCATTAGTATTAGATAGGAATACTTGATACTATATAACTGTGAACATATTATTTGTATTAAGAATGGTTACTTGAGGCTATAATTCTTAACTAAGAATTATCATTTGTTATTTGAAACCATATGAGTATGTTCAAACAAATGACTGTTATCAAATTGAAATAATTATTTGAAACCATATAATTGTTAGTATTAGATCAGAATGCTTGAAACCATATAACTGTATGTAAAAAAAAAAACTCTTAAGAAACAATTACTCAAAAAATGTAAATATACAATGAACATAATTTCCTAAAGTAACCCAAGACAAGTTGATCTGCTATTAAAATCAATCAAACAAATAATTCAACAATCACTTTACAAATTTGTATAATTAGGCAGCAGGATTTTTTTTGTCATTCTGTTAACTGTATATTTAAATGTTAAGTCTTCTTGCTTGAAGTGTGTAACTCTCTTTCTCTCTCTCACTCACTCACAATATATTGACATGAAGGAATCTTTAAACATCTTATTTTTACCCTCCTTCAAGTTTTGTGAATTTTGATAAAGTCCAGAGATTATGGATTGAATTGTTAACTTTTAGATAATTATAAAGTCAGTTGATGAGTCATTTATATTTTCAAATAGAACATCTTCAACCATAATAATAATTCATAATTTTGACTACTATTTTCTTTCATCTTAGTTATTCAAGAGAATTTCTTTTTATTTCAAAAAATGAATTGGAATTCTTTTTTGTAGCCTCATGGGGTTGGATGCCTATTTCAGAAAATTTCTCTTGCTATTTTTGGGGTAATGCGTTTTCTATTCTTTTAGCCAGAGTTGTGACTCAGAAATTACTGCCTTTCTTTAAAAATAAACATTGAAATTTTTTTTTTGTTGCAATTGCCTTGGATTATCACTCAATAGCAACAGACCAGAAATGATAAAGATAAACACTTTGTGATATTTGACTTGTGGAAGGAAGTCTAGTTAAATGGATCAACTGCTTTAGTTATTTACTAAGTTGTGGCACAAAGCCAAAAAGTATGGTGCACCCAATGAGGATCAAATTCACTAACAATAGTTTACTAATCTAGCTTGTTGCCTTTAACTGTTAACAAAAATACAGTGGTTGTCGCAGCCCAAGTAAATTGAAATTAAAAAGCAAATGAAAAAAATTCAGGAAAGAAAATGCAAGTCAAAAGTGACGACAATGACAATGATGATAATGGTTAATAATGCTTCATCTTAATGCAACTAATACTGAAAGTTTTGAAATATAAGATAAATATGCTGCTAGGAAAATTTTTAGTGTTGGGGGGGGGTTTATAAAAAATGGATGAGCTTAAAAGATTATATTAGGCTTCTAGCAACTAATATGTTCTTATAACTCTGACAAGAGGAGAAAAAGCTGTGTTTAATTTGGCTTTTCCAAAGCACAGTAGATCCGTGTTCAAATTTCACCAAGAGATTTATCATCATCATGGTGTGTTGACAGCATGATTCCTTTGCCCCCCTCTCTCTCTCATCACCTATCCCTGTTGGTCATCACTCTTTAGATGGCATTCAGTATCCATACAGAGTAGGTGAATGCAAATTTTTACTTCTCAGCCAACACTGGTGTGTCGATGTGTAGGAGTCCATTGGAGAATATCTCTTATAAGTTTGTCCTTACTTCTCCAGAAGTGCTCACAGCATGTCTTGCCCAGTCAGCTGGGGCTGTAGAATACACTGACTGCACCTCTGCAGAGGGGTAAGACCCCCCCCCCCGAACAAGTTGCCCAGTCGCCTGGGGCTGTATAATACACCGACTGCTTCTCTGCAGAGGGTAAGACCCCCCCCAACGAGTGTCCAGGATATGATACTAAACAATCTGATGGTGAGGTTCCAGCAATGCTGGAGCTTTAGGGAATGCGGAGTACCCCTTCATTGCCATCGCTCCCAGGTCCACTCTGGCCCGGAGTGGTAGCACCTGATAGGGCCCTATCTATGGGTTAAATAGAAATAACAGCATACTTATGCTAAAATGAATTGTTTGAGTAAACTGAATAGCTTGAAATAGAAACGTTTTTGACAATTAAACCGTACTTACATCCTAGGGGTTAGAGTGTTCGCCAATGGCCCGAGAGACCTGGGTTCAATCCCAGGTCGAGTCATACCAAAGACTCAAAAAAATGGTACTTGATGCTTCCTTGCTTAACACTCAGCATTATAAGGTACGGATCAAGGGTAAAGTAGAGCAATCCAGGGAAACGAGTAGCGCCCTCCCCTACACATTGGTGTAGTAGCTATTGAAAAGGGAGCCTTCGGGTTACCCTCGACTATGGTCGCCAACTTTACTTTTACATTTAAACTGCGTGCTTATGCTTAACTGAATTATTTGAAATAGAACTGTTTTTTGACATTAAAACTGTATTTACACTTAACTGAATTGTTACATATAACTGCTTGTATAGTTTGAAATGGAAATGTTTTTGACAATTAAACTGTGTACTTATGCTAAACTGAATTGTTTTCAATAGAACAGATTATTTACATAAAAATGGATTTGGCATTAAATAACCTACAAAGGTTGATATGCCATCAAACCAAACCAAACCAAATCACAGCATGTCCCTTCTCATCTTTCTTTGTGTGATGGCATTTAAGTGGCCATACAGCTGCTGCTGTTTTGTAGGCTGCTACTTTCAGGATTTGTTCTAAACAGTGAACAGAATCTTTGAGCTTTTTCTCCAACTGTTTTGTTTGTTCAAGGGTGCAATCATACAGTAATACTAACAAGTTAACAGCTTAGAAGAATTCCTATGATTTGTTATTTCCAATCTGTTCTCTTCCTTGCCATCATAAATTGTCAAATTGAGTGAGTTCCATTAAAAAAAATAACTAAAAAAAATTAAGATGAAAGATAATACTCATCAAAATTAGTAGTTGTATTAGTAGTCAAGTCAGATTCTGTTGTAACAATGTTGATTAGAATTCTTTGTATTTAAGAAACTTTAAGATGATTTTTTCTTAAATTTGAAAGTGCATATATTTTGGATAATTCACAAATTTCAGACCAGTTCTTTACCAACAAATACCCATTTATGTTATGAATTGTACATATCAAAAGTCAACTTTGTATTGAGCTGTTGAATGTTTTTACATTTTCTAATAATTTTTGTTAATTTAAATTTTTCTTGTTTATTTCAGAATCCAAAAGCATCCAGTGAAAACATAATCTGATTAAATTGAAAATTTAAAGAATTCTTGGCTAAACATGATGGAATTTTTATTTTTTATTTTTTTTATGAATGTCACAAACAGTATTTGGAAATAATTTTTAAAAAGACACCAATTGTATCATTATGAATAAAGCCCATTATACAGATTTTTTTAACCTTTTTAAAACCCACATTACAAAAAATACAATATTGGACCAAAAAATAACAATGAAAAACTTAACCATTTTTGATTATTGCCACAAATTTTGATGAAATTTCAACAACTTTGATAGACATAGGAAGTAATTATTTTCCTTAAACAAATTTCCTTTTAAGAAAATTCTGACTTTTCACTACTGTAGAATAATAATAGCACTTACTGCCATAATGTCCCTGCAACAGTGCTAAACTGAAGCTGGCATATATATTTTACCAGCAGCCAATCACAGCCTATGCAATGGAGATGCTCCATAAATAGTCCTCCTTCTCTTCAAGTGGGGTTCTTCTTCTGGCAACTCTGTTTGCTTCACAACTGAGTGCTGACTTGAACAACACTACAAATCCAACATGGCGCTGCAGACAGGATTTATGACACCTGAGGATTGAGAACGCTTCTTCATTGAAGCAGGCATATCCACTGACTTGGCCAAAACTCATGCAACAAAGTTTGCGGATGAGAAGCTGACGATTGAGAGCCTTCAGATGCTGGATTGATCTATGCTGAAAGAGTTAGGAGTCATATTAATGGGAGGAGCCTTGTGCATCCTTAAGCAGACTAAGAAAGCCACCACCCAGGCAACCCACATTCAGGCACTGGCAGCCAAGCCTCCCACTCCACCCACCTCAATCTTGAGATGACCCCCGCAACAATTCAGGAAGTTCCAAATTGACTGGGATGTCTTTACTAAGATGATGAATATGCCAAGCTTTCAGGCCAATATTCACTTGTACAATTGTCCTGACGAGGCTGTGCAAAACACCTTAATTAACACTCACCCTAACTTCTTCACCACTGATCCAGATAAGCTACTTGACATGGTAGAAGCATTGGTTACCCAGAGGTCAAATCCTATCATCCATCGCCTTGCTTTTGGCTCCATGTCTCAGGATGAAGATGAGCCAATACAGAATTACTTTGTCTGCCTCAGAGCTGTAGCTGTTGACTGTAACTTCACATGTTCCTTGTGTGAGCATGATCTGTCCGATATATACATCAAAGACCAGATCATTCGAGGAATAGCGAGCAACACACTCCAGGCTGACCTACCAGTCAAAGCTAGAACGCTTAACTCTCTCAAGCAGAACGTCCGTCATGCTGAAGCATTTGAATCAGCACTACAAAACCAAAACTCAATGGCTGGTGCTTCAGATTCACATTGGCTATCAACGTACTGCAGACAGAAGAATACGCCACAAGCCAACAAGGGGAATGTCTCTGCCAACACCCATCTCAACTACAACAATAGTGATGCTAAACCAAGCCGCCAAGCTTGTGTAGGTTGTGGCAGCCACCAGCATGGTGCCTCAGGAACTGGATACCACCAGCTAAAATGCCCAGCATGGGGACAAACGTAGTAATTTTGGGAAACCGCCTCAAGCGGTCAGAAAAAACCCTGAGTCTAATGAAGCCGCTATGGACACACTCATTGCCCACATTACATTCAATTAAGCAATGGGCACATATACATCTTAAGATACAGGCCAGATAAGGGAGATAGATGCATACATTGTCCCATTCTCACTAAAACCGGATCCCAGACAGGCTAGAGACATCCCCAGTGGCTGCAGCACTAGAATGACGATCTTTCCCAACAGTGGAGCCACCATATGCCTTGGGGGACTTAAGCACTTTCTGAATAAGGGGCTTACTACAAACAACCTCATCCCGTCAAGGAAAGACGTACAAGCTGTGTCAGGGTTGGCTCCCCGTGGAATACATCGTCCACGGAAAAACAACTAAACAAGCCCTGTACATATGCCAAAAGATCCAGTGTCTATACTTCAGCAAAGCAGCATGCATTGATGTTGGGATACTGCTGCCCAAAGACCACCCAAAGCAAATATGGCAATGCAATCTTTGGGAAGATGTGAAAAGAGGTATCATAACCCCAGTACCCATTGGCATGCCCACTGATTGGTGCAATACTATGGTAATAACTGCCAAGAAAAATAGAAAACCATGAAGAACAATAGACTGCCAACATTTAAATTCACAGTGCAAACGGGAGACACACCCCACAGGGTCACCATTCCAGCTAGCACTACAAGTGCCACCTAAGCAAAAGAAAAGTGTTGATGGATACCACTCCATCCCCCTAGATAAAGAGTCCCAGCCACTAACCATCTTCATCACAGAATGGAGAAGATTCATGTACCTGAGGATGCCACAAGGCAACCTTGTATCTGGCGATGCCTACACCAGAAGGTATGATGAAGTAATAAAAGACATGCCCTGCAAAGTAAAAATAGCAGATGACCCCCTACTCTACAACTCCAACATCGAAGGAGCTTTCTATCACACCTCCGATTTCCTCCTTCACTGCACAAAAAATGGGATCATACTCAATAGAGAAAAGTTTCACTTTTGCCAAGACACAGTGCAGTTTGGGGGTCTCCAGATAACATCCTCTGGTGTAACCCCTTCTAAATCCATACTGGAGGCGATATTAAGCTTTCCCATTCCAAAAACACTCACCAATACCAGATCATGGTTTGGACTAGTCAATCAAGTCGCTTGGGCATACTCACTAGGCCCCGTCATGCTCCCCTTTTACGATCTCATCAAATGAGACTCACACTTGATATGGAATAAAAGCTTCGAAGATGCATTCAAGTATCCTAAAAAAAGTCATAGTTAACCTAGTCCGAAAAGGCATCTCTACATTCAAAAAAGATCAAGCTATCTGCCTTGCCCCAGACTGGAGCAAAGAAGGGCCGGGCTTCCTACTGCTGCAGAAGTATTGCTTGTGCACCATTAACAAAGCCCCAGTTTGCTGCCCTAAAGGCTGGCATCTAATATTTGATGGCAGCAGATTCTGCATCAATGCCGAATGCAGATACACACCTATTGAGGGTGAGGCTGCAGCAATCACATGGACATTGGAAAAATGTTGCATGTTTGTAATGGGTTGTCCAAACCTTATTGTGGTCACAGATCATGAACCATTAAAGGATTATTTGAAAATAGGGACCTTAGTACCCCCCCCCCGATTATTCAGGTTAAAGGAGAAAACCGTTGGGTACAGATTCACCATTCAGCACAGCCCTGGGAAGTAGCACAGAGCCTCTGATGCTGTCTCTCGCAACCCAGCAACTATCTTGCAGGCACTCCTAAATGTATTCCCTGCTGAACCCTCTCGGTAAGATGTCATAGAGTCTGATGACATGGACGACTGGGTCAAATCAACAACCATACTTGCAACATTCGAGTCAAGTGACAACATAGTGCTCATCTCGACAGACATTATTCGTGTAGCTGGAGGCAGCGACCCACAATACAATAAGTTAATAGACACAATACAAAACGGATTTCAAAAAATATGCAGCCTCACTGCACCTGAGATCCGCGAGTACTGGGAAGTGAGGCACCGCCTCAGTGTTGATCATGGATTGGTGCTCTTCAATCAAAGAATTGTCATCCCCACTTCTCAATGCACAAAAGTCTTACAGAGCTTGCATTCTATGCACCAAGGAAAAGTTGATATGAAGGCCCATGCCAACAAATATGCCTTGATCCGTGACACTAGAGCAGGTTGTACCTACTGCTCAAAAACTGCCCCTAGTCAACCAAAGGAGCCAATCAACTTGACACCATCTCCTGATTGGCCAGCCAATCACAGCCTATGCAATGGACTTGCCCGTGTGTGCACAATGAGATGCTCCATAAATAGTCCTCCTTCTCCTCAAGTGGGGTTCTTCTTTTTGGCAACTCTGTTTGCTTCACAACTGAGTGCTGACTTGAACAACTTTACAAATCTGACAACTACAATCAAGGAAAATAATCACTTCCTATGTATGTCTAAGTCTCTAAAGTTTCATTAAAATTTGTAGCAATAATTAAAAAATGGTTCAGTTTTTTGTTTTTTGGGGGTTTTTTTATCCAATATTGTAAGATTTTATCAGAACTTAAACTACCTTTTTTTTTCTTTTTTTTTCTTAGGATTTTTGCTTTGTTTCAATTTTTCCTGATACATTTTTTTGATAACTTCAGTTTGGTTTTATTCATCAAGAAAAGTTTTAATTCGGGATTTCTAATATTTTAGTAAATAACAACTAATAATAATCTGTTGGCTTAAACACAATTAAATAAAAAAAAAAACTGATGCAAATTTTCTATATTTCTTGGTGCTACAAAACAAATCTGATCTTTTTTTTAATCAAAAATCAGATTATATAAATAAAACAATTAGTTTTTTTTTTGTTTTCGTTTTTTATAATTGGTTTAAATTTTTTGAGTTTATAATTCTGAAAACCAAAGAAAATTTTGTAAGACCGACTCACATTGTAAATTTATTCCTTGTTTAAAAGTTGACATTTCAATCAAAATATTTGGAATGTGACATGAAAAAAATCTGGGTTACATGAAAATGCCACAAAACTACAGAATTTCTTTTATAAAAGTTATATACAATGTACAAACAGTTTAAAACTTTTTTGAAAAACATTTCTGTTAGATCTTCAGTATTTACTGAATTAGATTATGCATCAAAAATATAAATTGCAAGAATCCATTTCACACTTTTTATTGTTTTTTTTTTTTTTGTTTTTGTTTTTTTTTTTAAGAAAGTAAATACTGTGATATATTATTTTATCATCTCCAAAAAGATCTAAGATTTTAAGTTATTTCTTTGATATTATATAAAATAGAATGTCTTAAATTTCATTCAAATACTGTTTGCTCTAAACCTGCCCAATACACTCTCAATTGAAAATTAAAACCTCCAAAATGTCAGACATTACAACTTCACTTTCTCAATTGCCTTTAAACAATCAACATAACATCAGCTTTTCATCTTGTTAAGTTCACATATCACTCCATCCAAATCATTTTTTTTTTTGCTAAAAATGAATTTAATCTTTCCTTCCATTCTGATAAAAATCGAAGTAACTCAAATTTATAAGGTTTCCTGTGTTGTCCTGATTTCCTGAAGTAACAAAAAATTATGAAATCATTTGGCTCGGTTTCATGTATTTGCTAAAAAGATTAAACAGAAGTTATCTCCCTTATTATCTTCTTTAAGAATATGTTTGTAATTTTTAACTTTCAATTTTTTTAATGCATATTATGAAAATATTTTTTTGTTTTATAAAAATAAAAACCAAAATTATCAATAAATATGGATGAATTCTTATAATGATAATTTGAAATGGGATTTTTAAAATCATACTAGGAATAAGTTTTCATCATCAATATTCAGAAAAAAAAATTCTTGAAAATTCCATACAGATTGATAATCTTCTGAAGTTGTACTGCATATAAAAATAACATACTAATGGAGTTATTTTATAAATAATTGTAAAAAATTAGATATATCAAATCATTTCTAAGAATCACCTTATTTAGAGTTTTCCACAAACTTTAATAATAAAAACATTTTTTAAAACTTTTCTTTTGTTGTACTCCATTTTTTTCTTTTATTTTTATTGATTTATTTAACAATCTTTTTTTGGTTACTCCCTTTCAGAAACCTAGCTGAAAGGGAGGAAGAGGAGCAACTTGGAAATGCCCTTTTTCTCGTGCGTCTAATAGGAGACCATCAATAGCTCATTTACGTTGATTCAATTGACAATAACAAATGTCAAATAATCTTAGAGGTTTGTCTAAATTTCTGGGACAAAGCTTGATAATTTTTATCGCTTAGAATATTCTATTGACATCATCTTGTTATACTCACAATGTTTCAGCTGATATGTCCTTCAGCCTTCTTCAAGCGTTTCATGTTGAACTTGAGAGCCTACACAGAACCTCGAACTGAACCTTTTATTTAAAGCACAGGTAGATAAAAATCTTAGGTAGCCAAGCCTAGTGGACCTCCAAATCTCTAGCTATGCCTTTGTTTCTTCAGTCACTACCAATGTTGTTCCATATCCAATTTATAGGTGGGGAACATTTATGTTTAAGGACCATATTACAATTTGTTGACTGTACTCAATAAATTTTTAGTATGTTTACAACAAAATTTGAAGTTTAAACTTATAATTTAGTCTAAATTTTATTAATATTTACTACTTAAAGGAAATGGAAAATTTTACTAACTTTTTATGAGTTATGAGATTTTCTTTTAATTTCAAAAAGTATTTGGGGTATCAGATTCTAAAGTGTGTGATTTTAGTTGATCTTTCAACAAAGTCTTGGAAGGTCACATTTAATAGTGTAGAAGATTGCATGTTTCTCATCCCTTGTCTAATTAGGCAGATGGAAATGTCAATCAATTACTTTCTCTAAGATACTATCATCAATTTCAAGTAAACTTATATATATATATAAGAATAATGAGATTTGCAAAAAAAAAATTCTTTTAAAATATTTTTTTACAGAAGAAATTATAAGTTCAGAATAAAATATAATATGGAAATTCTATCTGATAAAATTTTGAGAATTCACATATATCAGAAAAACAAAGATAGGTACACATTCATTTTTATGAAAAATAATATTTAAAATTATTTTTGGTATAAGGTGGAAGAAATGTTAATGTATTTCTTTATAAATGTATACATATTTAATATTATATACACATTCTGTCAGCGATGAAAACCACTGCTACTCTGCCAACAAAACCTTTTTATTAGAGGATGAAAATATGGTTTCAGGGCCAAAGTATCATTACTACTAACCTCGAGTGTCCTAGCAGTATCTTACAATACCACCAGACTTTGTTGGCTTTCTATCTCATCATGGGAATGAGATCCAAATGAAGATTCTTCTTATAATCCTTTGTTATATCCACAACTTTCCTGCAACAAAGCATTCATTCAGTTAGATTTAACTCAACTGATTAGATATAACACATTAATACACTGAATAAGAATAGAATTTTCAGGGAATTAATATGCTAAGTCTGTTTATAAAATCTCAATGAATCATTAATTCAATGATGTTAATTTAAATTATATGATAAGATGATGACATTAAATTCATTGAAAAGTCAAGCCAGCATTTTACATAGTTCAAACAACAATTTTTTTTTTTAATGGTAACCTGCAGCATCAAAAAAAATGTTCTGTTTATTTTAGGGCAGTGCTGGTACATAAGTCATTGACTGTTGGTATGTAGTGAGTTTCCAGTTTCACGTTATTATAATATATAACATGTAAAAATGAAAATGCATTAAATTTTTCTGTATTGTTTAATATTATTTTCATATCTCGAGTAGATTAATATCCCTTAAGATATTCATTCAATATTTTTTTGGATCATGGAGAAGAAGCTAGACGGCAATTACACGAGAATGTTGTGAGCAATATTGAACAAGTCCTGGCAGCAACACCCCACAAAGCACCAACTATACGCCACCTGCCTCCCATCATGAAAACTATCCAAGTTAGACGAACTAGACATGCAGGTCACTGCTAGAGAAGCAGGGATGAGCTCATAAGTGATGTACTCCTATGGACCCCCACATATGGCCGGGCAAAAGCAGGACGACCAGCTTGAACATACATCCAGCTGCTATGTGAGGATACGGGATGTAGCTCTGAAGACCTGCCAGAGGCGATGAACGATAGGGAAAAGTGGCGCGAGAGGGTCAGGGATATCCATGCCTGTGGCACGACATGATGATGATGGTACTAGTCCATGGCATATTAAAAATATATCCTGCCAGTGCACCAGTTCAAATAGTTTGAAAAAGCACTGCTCTAGGAAATTGATTGGTTGGTTTTCATGACATATCTACCCTTGTGGGTTATTTAATGTCAAATCCTGTTTATACATATATCAAATATATGATTTGTAAACAAATAGTTTGTAGGTAATATTTCAAACAATTCAGAGCTCATTTGTTTGCACACACGATTTTTTGAGGGTTTTTTTTTTCAAGTATTGCTATGTAATGCTAACCATTCAATTTAAGATCAGTCATTTATTTGCACACAGGTGAATGGTTAAACAGTTCTGTTTCACCCATAGATTGGACCCTAACCACTCTGAGTCAAATTGCCCAGTCGGCTGGGGCTGTAGAATACACTGACTACACCTCTGCAGAGGGGTAAAAACCCCTGATGAGGCTACCTGTTGACCGTGGGTGGCAACCCATAATGCTTAAGGACAGGATCCTGGTGGCTGAGCAGTCCTTGATCTGGCAACCAAAGAGGTCATGTAACTTGCAACACTCCACTTTGGCCCTTACTGGGCTAGACGGGTGGTCGGAGAGGCTCGATATGATAATTCGGCTGGACATGTCAGCTCTCTTTCAGTTTTTTGCAAAAATCTGAATTAGAGGGCGATGACTGTAGGGTCAATCATGCTGAGGAAAGACCTATACTCCTTTCTGTCTCTGGGTGAGTAATTATCTTGGAAATGAAAAACCAGGGACAAAACTAAATTGTCTACCACCAGCATGAGTATATTAACTATGTAGCCCTGATGTTACTAGGCGAATGGGTTTTCCCCTTGGCACATCCCCATGTGGGACTCTGTGGTGGGTGGGGAGCATAGTCAATGAAACTCAGACTTTCTTTATGACCTAAAATATAACCCAGGCAAAAACCAAAAAAATGAAAAGATCCCTCACAGAATCAGAAAGTGAACACGAAATGGATGAAAACTTCTATCAATTCATTGTACTTGAATCAATAGAAGAAACCCCAGTCACCAAACTATATCCATTCCTAATTCAAAAAACAATAGAAACACACTGTAAACCAATCAATATCAAAAAAGCTATGAACATCACCATTATTATACAAACAACAAATCAAAAACAATCAGAAAAAATACTAAAATGGAAACAATTCAGAAAATTCAACATAAAAACATACCCTCACCCTATCCTAAACTTCTCAAAAGGAGTTATAAAATCCCCAGACCTCGCATCATGTTCCCTTGAAGAAATAAGACTACATCTTAAACCACAAGGCATAACAGATGTGAGGAGAATCTCCATATGCAAAGAAACAAGAACCATAGACACAAACACATACATACTAACATTTAATAAACCCACAACTCAAACCAGCATTAGAATTGGTTACATAAATACAAAAATAGAAACTTACATACCAAACCCTCTAAGATGCCAAAAATGCCAAAAATATGGACATCCTAAAGATAAATGCACTAGACCACCAATATGTACAAAATGTGGAAATTCAAATCACAAAGAATTAGAATATAAAAATCCATTTAACTGCATCAACTACACAGGAGAACACCCTGTGTATTCATGGGAATGTAAAATGTAGAAAAAAGAATTACAGAAATAAAATACACAAGAAACATCTCCTTCCCCAAGGCCAGAAAAATAGAACAAACACATGAACAACCTAGTATATGTATATGTAACTCAAAAAGGAAACGAAGAAAAGGAAGATACAAAACCAAGACAAGAAGAACTGAACAACCTGATTAATGAATTAAAAAATCTAATAGAAATACTAAAAATGACCACAAAAGAGACAATCAAGGAACACATTTCAACAGTTCCAGACGAATATGTGACACAACCAAAATCCAAACTAAATAAAAAACACTAAATAAATGAACCAATCCCATTATCTATCAGATAATGCACATAGATCCTGTTGAAACAACCACCCACATCAAAACAACCACCCACATCAAAACAAACTCCATAAAACTCCAAAAGAGACTTCATAAAAAAATAAATACCAAAGACAACCAAACAGAAAATGAAACAAATCCTACTCCAAAAAATGAAACACAAGCTACAAAAAGTAGACATAGATTGACTTCAAGATCAAAAGAAAAAGAAAAAAATCAAAAACCAATGCCAAATCTCCCTATAGAAACTAAAAACAAACTTAAAATTGAAATGGACTCAATGTCCACTATCAAAAAGCCAGGGGAACTTAAACAAAAAGCACAGGCCCCCCCATTGGCCAGGCTGGAAGAATAAATACAAACATAGAAGTGATCAGTGAAAGACTAGGAGGCACATTTAAACTGCCCCCAGCCAAATTTGATGCAGTCCCTTCACCATCGAGAGTCAAGTCATCTATGGGAATAGATAAACAGTCCAGGGATCATCAAAATCCCTACAAAGATCATATAGTATAGAAAGCATGGACAGCGACACACACCGCATAGTTGCCAGCCTCAATCTAGAAGGTATTACAAATAACAAGACTTGAAACCATTTAACTGTGTGCAAACAAATGAACTCAATCCTTTTTTAAATGTCACTTACAAACCATCCACTTTAAAAGAAAAACCAAATTACTGACAAACTAATCTCTTACATATCTTGTATATTTATTTGAATGTGTACAAACAAGTGACTGATGTTGAATTGCCGCTGGTGCATAGCAGTGTTCAAGACTGTTTGACCGTGTGCAAACAGATCAGGTGAATAGAATGATTTGTATAGGATGAGATACTTGAAATCATTTGGCAGTGAAGAAAAATAAGCTTGGGCTTGTTGAAAAATATTATTAGTATAATGTTTACAAATCATGTATTTGCTTCCAAGTCATGTGTATAACTATTTAACTATGTGCAGGTGGATCATTGATGTTGGGTTGAATTGTTGATGTTGTATAGCAGCAATGTTTGGAGCCATTGGTTTGTGTGCAGGCAGGTGGGCTCTGGCTCATTTAGAATATCTACTAAGTATTATCTACTAAGTCTTCCATACTTCTGGTGGTATTTCATCAAGTCCTACTTTTGGTCTTGTTTCATCCTGTTTCCAGATGTCTCCTAACAATATAATCCACTGTAGTTCGAGGAATTTCTTTTTAAATTTCTCTATTTGAATATCCTTCTTTTTTTAAAATAATGATCTCTTGTCTTTGTTCAAGTGTAAGTTCATGTTTTGGGCATTTTGTTAAGAAAAAAGTTTTGATTTGGGAGAAAGTTGCAAAATTTAGGTCTTAATTTAAGCAAAATTAAGAATAACAGATTTCTTTACTGGGCAAAGTACATTGGTAACATAGGTAAAACTGGTAGTATCTTGCAAGCAGTAATTTAACACAATATAGTCTAACGAGAGTTCAAGTGGTGGTATAATGTAACTTTTGGAAAATGTTTTATTTGTGCTCAGTACTAAATAAGAAAAACACCTTCAAACCAATTTTTCAAATGATATCAGGTTATACTAAGGTCAAATGTACTGAGGAAGGCTTTATTTTACTAAAGTAAAATAAATTTTAAAAAATTGTGATGCTTTACTTGTTTCATAAAAATTAACAGTTTTAGTATGAGAAATAAAAATTTTTGAGACTGCCCAAACACTTTTGATTGGTAGTATATGAATGAACTGAACCTATGGTATAAATAATATACTCTTTCTTGTTAAAGTATCAAAATGGATAGTTTATACAAATTTATCTAAAATGAAGGAGTAAAATTTGAAGACATTCAAAGAAATAATGTGAAATACAATCAATATCAAAAGAGAAAGTGTTTCACGGATGCTTTAACCAATTTATTGTACATTTGGTAGATAGATCTTCAGTTTTGACCTGACCTTGTAAATCATTAACCCTTTTGCTGTTGCATGTAAATATAGTCAAATTTTATATTACATCCTGTTTGCTAGTTCGATTTTCTTCCAACTTTTCTTTTTGTTATTCTCATATAAGTTCATAACATTTGTATTACTATAGTATTTTGGGGGGGATTTAAAGGTTTTAAAGTAACATCATTTTTGCAGCACTGGCATCTACCAAAAATGGAAAATTTGGCTGCAAAAACCTTATTTTTGAAATTTGTTCCTGAATCTTTTTTTTTTGTTCAGTTGTATATAGATACAAAAATGTTCCAGATGAAAATTGAATTTCCTCACCTTTTATAACTTTCTTATTTTTCTTTTTATGAACCTATGTCCTATAGGATAAAACCTACCACCCGTCATGAAAACTATCAAAATTAGATGACCCAGACATGCGGGATACTGCTGGAGAAGTAGGGACAAGCTCATAAGTGATGTACTCCTGTGAACCCCTTCACATGGACGAGCAAAGGCAGGATGACCAGCTCAAACCTACATACAGCAGCTCTGTGTTGATATGGGATGTAGCCCTGAAGACCTGCCGGAAGCAATGAACGATAAGGAGGGGTGATGAAAGAGGATCAGGGATATCCGTGCTGATGGTGTGACATGATGATATGATAAAAATTGCATATTACATTTCATACACTAAATCTGTTTTTAACCTGGAGAGGGGTTCACAGCTAAGGGTAAATGAAATTATTTGGAAGATAAATAAAACATGGAGGGTGAAAGACTTGATTTACACTGAAAATCTAGACAGGAACCGTACAAGAATGCTACAAGCTATATTGAACAAATCCTGAAATTAACACCCCACAAAACAACAGCTGTATGGCGACTTACCTCCCATCTCTAAAACCATCCCAAGTAAGATGAACAAGACATGCAGGACACTGCAGGAGAAGCAAGGACAAACTCATAAGTAACATTCTCCTGTGGACCCCTTCACATGGTTGTGGCAGTATTGGCCGACAACCAAGAACTCACCTCGAGCTGGTCTGCATGGACACTGGATGTAGTTTAGAAGACCTGCTGGGAGCAATGGATGATAGGGATGGATGGGGAGAGAGAGAGTCAGGGAAATCTAAGGTAGTAGCATGACTTGATGATGATGATGTTTTTATTTTCTTTAAAAAATTTATCATCATTAACTGTCCCTTCAGTGCCACTGAGAATATACTGATTGTATCTGTTGCACAAAAGTTAGACTCCTACCCAAATCAGGGGCATAACACTAAATTGCATCTTATCGTCAGGGTATGGAGTACCCCTTTCTTATCATTACTCCCAGGTCTACTCTGACCTGGAGTAGTAGTATCTGTTAGGGTATCTAAGATCTATGAGTGAAATAGATCTGTTTGCAAAGGATTAGTATGAGGTAGGAATACTTGAAACCATATAACTGTGCTAATCATTAATATTTGATAAGAATACTTGAAACTATATATAACTGTGTGCAAATTATTAGTATCAGACCAGAATGCTTGAAATTATGACTATGTGTAGACTAAATAGAAATAGTAACTTGAAACTATATAATTGCTTAAAAAAAAAAAAATGACTTTTTTGGGTCAGTAAAATATGTTTATTTGTGTGTGAAGGATTAAGTGAAAGAGAGTCTTTCTGTGATTGGATATATCAATCACGTGAATAGCCCAGAAGTTTTGGCACAAAATACCAAAAATCACCAGATAGATTCTGGAGCAATTCCTAGTCGCATGTCAACCAGAAATTCTCCCCAAGAAATCACTCAATCAGAAGATACCTGATATCCTCTCCATCACACCAGTAATTCTCTCAAACTTGACTCTATACACAGGAAGGACTTTATATTGTTAGTCATAGTTTTGTTCTTTAATAAAGTGTTAGAATTGAACTAAGTTTTAATTCATTCATTTATTGCTGTTAGTCTTAAGGCTGTACTAACTCCAATAACTTCACCATTATATTACTTAACAAGGGTTAACATATCATAAAACCAAATAATCAACATTATTAAATTGTTCAGAAAAGTTCTTACTGTTTTTAATATAAATGAAAGTGGAAATTTGATGTTTTTTTTCTTCTTGAGGTGCTTGTGGTGTAATGGTTATTAGCAAAGAAAATAGAAATAGCAATCGGAACTTAAATTTCAAACAAGATTATTTGCATCCACAAATGTCTTATGCTTAAAACAGCCGAGCTGATTGGGCTCTCTAACCATGGGAGTAAGCAACCAGTCTAGGAGAAAAACAACTCAGCATTCAAATTATAGAGAAAGCAACAGAAAATCACTCCACCATCACTCCCAATTATAGTTATAGTAATGCACAGTTACAGTTGGCTAATATAGGGAAGCTGTGAAGAGCCATAATCATTCCTGAAGAGACATAATATTTTTCATTCCATAGTTTTCTAATTTCAAAGATGCAGGATATTTCCCAAATTTACGGTATCATAACCTTCTGGAAGAGACATCTTGATATAAAATAAATCATGTATAAAATTATACACACAGGTAAAAACAATGGAAATAATTTTTGAAAAGAAAACACAAAAATCTAATTGTGAGCCAATTAAATTTTGTGATAAAGTCTAGAGGATGAATGATATTGAAATAGATTAAGAAGTATTGCACTAAATATAACCACTATTATTTAAGGTAATAGATTTTTTTGCTTTAAATAATAAAAAATACGACTTAACTTTCATCTTAATGGCAACATTTGGTTACTGGGAGTGTTGAGTGACAATCTGTTATATATTGCTTAAGAGTTTAGAACAATGTAAAATTTCAGAGTGGTCTTCAAAAGCAATCTCATAAAACTTAGTCATCTATAAAAAAAAAAAAGATTTTTTTTAAACCTTCACAAAAACTACATGTACAACAACATTCCTAAACTTACAGTCTGGTCATAATGAAAACACTGGTTTACCTAAATTAAGCAGCTCGCCCTTTTGGTGGTGTTTAGGATACCTCTGCAGAGGGCTAAGATGTGCCCCCAAAAGGAATGTCCTGGGTATTACACTAAACTACATTTGATGTTGAGGCACCAGTACTGGAGGTCTAAAGAGTTTAGAGTACCCTTTCATTGCCATTACTCCCAGCTCCACTCTGACCTGGAGTGGTAGTATCCGTTAGGGTCTCATCTATAGATCAAATAGATCTGTATAAATATCATTTGTATTCAATAGAACTGTGCACAAAAAAAATCTCTTAAAAAAAGTATGCAAAAAATGTAAATATGAATCTACAATGAACACAATTCTCTAACCTCTAGGCATAAAATAATCCTAGATGGCTTGGCATGCTGTTAAAATTAATCAATAACTTTAGTAGCAATAAGTATGCTCAGTACTTAGATAAATAATCTCTAAGGAGCCGTATATGCTGTAAACAACCTAAGGCCTATCTGCTAGCCCAAATAAAGCTCAGTAAATTATAAGTACAATATCCCTTGTGGTTTCAATATAATCAAAAATAAAAAAGATAAGAATTGAAGAGAACTATATAATAACTAGCATATTCTCTTCACAAATGGTAGTATCATGTATGGAACAACACTTCTGCTTGTCTATAAATTTAAGATGTTGGGAATCTTATAGTATCAAGTGACTGAAATTCTTTCATATCATTTAAATAAACAGAAGGAAGAAAGCATTGAAAGATAATAAATAGGAAGAAAATAGAAACTGAAAACCTTCAAGAGCTCAAAATGATTCAGGAGGAGTCTAAACGAAAGTTACGGTGAAAGAGAAAAAACAAAAAAGAAAAATTTAGTAGTGTAGTCTCTCCAGTTATTACCCCTGAAAAAAAAACTTGAAATTTTTAAAATGCTATTGATATAAATTCATTTTTTACAACATAAAAATATGAAAATTACAGTAAACATTTGGAATAAACAACCTTTTGAACAATATCTATATATTCTTTATCTCTAAAAATATCACATGTAAATTCATAAGAAATTATAAAATAAAAAACTTATCAGATAATCCTTTTAAATCTTTAATGACTATATATATATATATATATATATATGTATTTTTCCAATTATAAAATAAGATATAAAACTTGTAAAAACTCAGAAATCAAATTTCACACTTTCAATCATCAGGTGAGATAGTTTTCAACACATTTGACTTTTTAGTCAGATGCGTTGAATGAATACTAGCTCACTTGAAATCCTGAGTGGTGAGTTTTTGTCCTGTTTCATATGTAATATACATCTGTATGTGGAAGTAAATAATGGAAAATAATTCGACAATGTGGAGAAAAATTGAAAAACAAAGTAATCCAAAGTGAAGAATTTAATATGAAAGAAAGTCAACATTATAACATTTCAGTTTCAATAAACCATCACATCAGGACTCAGAAAAGATGTTATCAAAAGTCATTAGGTCACCAATGGATGCTTAACATTAAGTATTTATTAGTGATCAAATGATATTTCATAACATCTTTTCAAAGTCCTGATGATGGTTTACTGAAACCGAAATGATATATTAAATTCTTTACTTTGGATTACTTTGTTTTTCATTTATTTTTGTAAATCTCTCTCTCTCCCTCTCTCTCTCTCTCTCTCTCTCTCTCTATATATATATATATATATATATATATATATATTATTCTATTCTTATTTTATTCTGAAAATATATTGTGATATTGTTCTGCATTTTCATGCATTGAGCACAGTAAAGATTATAAAGATTAAAATCACTTTACATTAAACTGGAATCAATCATAATTGTAAATATATGTAGGGAGACAAAGAAAATTGTATTTCTATGTCATGAAGCCATTGGTCATGTGAGAATTGAGACCCCCTTAATCTTCCTCTTTTTGGTTTTTGTCTTCAATGAGACAATATATATCTTTCACACTCATTCTTGAAGCAAATTGGACATGTTTTTTAACACTGTTCATTGAACAAAAGAGAGAACATTATCTCCAATTCTGGCGAGGTACTGTATTTCATCTCACCATGGAAATAAAAAAAACACACTTTTTTTTCTCTCTCACTATAACCAATTGCCTGGGGCATGACATATGAAAAATTTTTAGAAGTATACTTAAAAAGAATACTGAACATCTGCTTGTCCTGAACTCTAGCAACCATAGGGCTGTCTCTGACTGTATCTTTTATACTTTATTCTTTTCTCTTCTCTGCAGTGACCATTGGACTGTCTCCAACTAACTTCATTCTTCTCTCTTCTCTGCAGTCTTTTATCTTTTTTCTCTTTTTCAATTCCTTTTTACTACCAACTTATTTCCTCTCAACTTTTCTTCTTTATTTTGTTGACCAATGATTCTATGTTCTTAATTCACCAACATAACTGAAGTCTTTAACTCATAGAGAAGCAGAAATGTTGATTGTTATATAAATAATCTCATCTTAAATTATTAAAACTATCCTAGTTGTATCATAAAACCTATACAGATGAAAAAAGTGCTTGTAATTTGTGTAAATTAAATTAATCAACTTAACTTAGTGTTACACAAAGCCAAACTGAGGGGGAAATAATAGGTAGGAAGATTTTATTGCTCCAACTTTCTAAATGATAAAGTTTGCCCAGCTTAAAGTTTGTCTAGTTAGCCCACATCACTTAGAAAATGTTAATTTTTAAAATTTGCAATTCAAATTTTTTATATAGTTTCAAACCCCAGACATTGAGGTTAATAAGAAATGTGTTCTATCAGTTATAAAATAGCTCTCTTAAATGTGAATATTGCAAAAGAAAGATTTATGTAAAAAATATTCCCAAGTTAGAAAATATTCTTAAAATCATAATCAAAGAGATTTAGGCCAATCCTTAATACACAGTTTTGGATCATCTGATACCGGAATCAAAAGTCAAGTGATACTTGGAACCAATCCTTGTTCTATAGACAATGGGAAAAGGCCTGACAGCAAATATCCCGGATTAATCCATATTCTATTGTTCTTTATTTTAAATATTAAAAATATCCTGTTCAATTTAATATAACTGCTCTTCATTGAATATATAAAAGATTACTAAACTTTAATAACCATATGAGAAGTTAAAATTTATTCCATCTTAGAAGCTAAAAAATCCACCTCAAAATGGAAAAGGTTAACCTTGAAGTTTTATCCTTCTTGGATATTTCATAAACATGAAAGGAAAATATATCACAACTCAAAAATTTAGATATCTTTATTTACTTTAAAATTAAATTCAAGATGTATGTACAGTTGAGCAACTGATACCATAAAGTAATGATGTCTAGGCAAGTTAGTGCCAGCTTAAAAAAAAATTTATAAAGCTTTCTGAATGAAATTAGCAATGCTTAAGACATCATAAAACATTGTGGACTTGCATTTTTGGTGAGTTCCATCAGAAAAATGTTTGTAAAATCGCTATAGACCCCAATTATCCTGCCAAATCATACATCAAACGAAATGAAATTGATTTATCTAATAGTTTATCAAGGGGTTGTTTATATGTGTATTGTTTAAAAAAAAAAACAACCTTTTTATTGATAAGAGGAATGCAAATATTTGAACTCTATTTTTGTTAATAATTCACTCGTATGAGAACGTGTTAGTTTGATAGGATTGAAGAAGGTAGTCTAAAATTATATAGTTTATATTTCGTTAGTATATTTCTCTTATTTGCAAAAACTTATAGTATTGTGAACCCTGTCCAATTGAGTAGAAAAATAAAATAAAGAATGACATTTAAGTAGTTTAGATTGGTTACTTACTTTTGTTGTTAGTTGTTCTTGAATTTCGCCTTCTGTGGCGTAGAAAGTTTGTTTTGCAAAAATTCCTCTCATTTATAAATCAGTGAAATAGACTTTTATTAATTTTTCACGTATTTTTCTCCAAATTTATGTCCAGTAGTTTGTTTATAATCGCCACAAAAAGCATTCATCATTTCCACAGATTTACCTAAAAAATCAGCAGACTTGGGGTTCTCTAAAGCCGTTCACTGCTTTAATGTAAAATTTTCATTGAGACATTGATATTTCTGACTTATAAATATAAGAATGAATCTTTTATTTTGTGAAAGAAATAGTGCTTTTTATAATTTTAAGGGAATAATTAAATGAACCTTTGAAACAATCTCTTTGAAAATTAAAAAAAAACTTTAATATATAAAAAAAATTATTTGAGTTTACATCAAAGTTTTAACATATAAAGTAAAAGTGTAAATTTATTTACATTTACTCATGAACCAGCGTTTTTTTTAAAAGTTGGTCAAAATGTACTTACTCACAAGAACTCTGTTCGTATTTTCTCATTTCTTAAACTGAAAATTAAATCAAGAGTAAAATTTGAGGATGATATTGAAAATACAATGGCACAGTTCCATACCATTTCAGAGAGGAGTTTCGACCAATGGAAAACTCATTGGAATATGGGTTGAATGCCAAGGGGGCTATTTTGAAGAAAAATAACATTCCATTCATTGTTTATTTTTGTCTTGGCAAATACAGCTTCAGACTCAATACTTTCAAGCATGTCTTTTATGAATTTTTGACTACCGTAGTCGAGGACGATTAGAAAGCTCCTTTTTCAATAGCTACTACACTGAGGTGTAGGAGAGGGCGCTACTCCTTTCCCAGGATTGCTCAACTTTACCCTTGATACATACCTTATATTGCTGAGTGTTAAGCAAGAAGGTATCAAGTACCATTTTTAAAGTCTTTGGTGTGACGCAACCTGGGATTGAACCCCTGTCTCCCGGACCATTAGGTGAACACTCTACCCACTAGGCCAATATGCCTTTTATACTGAATATTTATTTTCTATAGATGATTTATCATTTTACCAAATGTATATTTTTATCTGTCTCTCATTGCATTGAATTACAGCTAAAGATATAACCATCAATTTTTTTTTTAATACTAATGGAACTCTGGTGCATGTCCTAGTATTTTCGAAGGTGATTATGTAGACGTTCAATGCATTTATCAACTGGTATATTAGTATATAAGGATTTGATGTCTAAACTAGCTAAATATTGGTTGTTCATATCAATGTCAGTTAGTTGGTTGAGCAGTGATCTGGGATTTTTTATGTGTGCGTCACTGATGGTACCTAATAGAGGGGATAATAATTTGGCTAAAAGTTTAGCAATATTATGGGGGGGCAGATCCTATGCCAGAAATAATTTTAAAAAATAAAATAGAATAAAAAAATAAAAAATTCCGAATCACTGCTCAACCAACTAACTGACATTGATATGAACAACCAATATTTAGCTAGTTTAGACATCAAATCCTTATATACCAATATACCAGTTTATAAATGCATTGAACGTCTACTTAATCACCTTCGAAAATCTAATTCCATATGTCTTAGTATAAAGATTTTTGTAAATTCAAAAACTGTTAAAGAAGTTCTATTTACAATTTCAGTATAATGCTGGAGTGGAAACTTACTTTGTATCTGTTAGGTTAGCTAAACCAAATCTTTATTTTTCTTTATCCATGTAAAGTAAACACCTTGCCGTGTTGTCATAAACCATAGTTATGACTTTTTTCTAGTCATTGGAAAATCAACACTTACAAAAAAAAATTATTTTATACTTAGAATATATTGTGATATTGTTCAGAATTTCCTTGCATTGAGCACTGTAAAGATTAAAAACAATTTTAACATTAAAAAATGATGTGTTTAAATTTTAGTGTGAACAATGGCCACCAGATGGTTATAAATGTTAACCTCTTATCTATGTTTTCAACTTATAAGTCTTCAGAAAAACATAGTTTGGTGTTACAAGCATAAAATCCCTCCCATAGGTCGGGTTTTCAGCTAAGTTTTCATGTTTGGCTGCTCTGATAAAGAAACTCAGATCTGATTAAAAAAAAATCTAATTTGTTTTATACTTTTCATTCCTTTTAAATTTCTTTCTTAATGTTGTTTGCATCCATCAGGAACATTTAATTTTGATGCCCCATTTTTTGTTGTGAGATCACTGCAAAAATATGTAACCATATAAGAGTGTTTGAAAAAGCGTTTTTAACCTGATCCAAGTGTAATATCTATTTTTGACTCATTTATGATGAGAACTATGTTAGTTTTAATATAATTCTCTTTAAAAAAAACAATCAATAATGTCTGAGTCTTCAGACATAAAAAATCAGAAATATTATTTATAAACAGGGTTATTGATTATTATTGATTATTATTTAAATACCTGAATTACTAAGCTTATTAGCTTTATATTCTTGTTTTAAATATTGCTCTTTTCCATTTTATATGAATAGAACAGCATATTGCATTCTGTTTAGTTCCACAAAATAAAATAGGCTCATTGGCCTAGTGAGTAGAGTGTTTGCCAATGGTCCAGGAGACCGGGGTTCAATACCAGGTCGAGTCATACCAAAGACTTAAAAGATGGTACTTGATACCTCTTTGATTAACACTCAGCATTTTAAGGTACGTATCAAGGGTAAAGTAGAGCAATCCAGGGAAAGGAGTAGTGCTCTCCCCTACAACTCAGTGTAGTAGCTATTGAAAAGGGGGCCTTCGGGTCACCCTCGACTACAGTCAAATAAAATAGGAAATACTTTTGTTATTTCCGTATAATCACTGAAATATGTTTTTAGTTGAGAATATTTATGAAAAAATTAAAATTGTTTAACTCTAAGTCAAATCTTCTTGTGATTCATGGCCCTTTTCATCATAGCTAACAATAAATTAGACTGTATGAAGCCATCAAATGTCTACTGCATAGACATAGTTATGAGCTGTTCATGTGACCATTGTTAGCACTACAACCAATGTTTCTGAAATCATAGATATATTGAGTTTTTCATTTTCTCTCTCTCTCTCTCTCTCTCTCTCTCTCTCTCTCTCAGTTTTGTGAGGTTTCACCAGTTGACACACATGCAGGCCTTTTGCCCCCACCTTTTTTTGGTTTCACTGGCTAATACTCATGGTGTATCCCGAATCACATATAATACCTCTTTTCTCTTGGCTTCACTGGCCAACACACATTTTGGACCCCCCAAACTTGCCCCACATAATACTTTTTTCTTGTTGCATTGCCAGCCAATATACATGATCAATCTTCTCAACATTATAGGTAACTCCCATATAGAAACTCTATTTTTGCCCCGAGCTCCCTACACAGAGACGCCCACTAATGAACTCACCCATGACAATATGCACCTCATTTGAACCCCCACTAATGGCTCTATCTTCAACCCCATGAGGAATACAGACAATCACAGATTAAATGTTTTTCATATATTTTTTAGAGTCCATGCAACTACACTACACACTCACAAACAAGTCAAAATGTGACCAAGTAAATCTACCCTTTAGTATACCAAAACTTCCTCTTCGACATATTTTTGGAACCACATGACAAGACCTCACATGCACCCAAAACAACGAGCAAAACATGTGAACTTTAAAAAGTTTATTCTTTCAAATTCTGAACCAGAAAATTTGAGTCTTAGCAAAAAGGATGTTCATAGTGTAAAATTGTCTGGTATACTACTGTATATAAAATGAATGTCTTTCTTGTTAAGGCAGTTTACTTGTTTATTACCATTTCTTCTACCACCTTGACAACCAGGAAGCAATACAATGTTGTCCTTGTCAAGTCATCATTTCTTCTTCTTTTTCTTCTTCTTCTTCTTCTTCTTCTTCTTCTTCTCTCTCTCTCTCTCTCTCTCTCTCTCTCTCTCTCTCTCATAGTCATACACAAGTATATAGCAATATTAATATCTGAAATATTTCTGAGACTAAATTAGATATACATGTCATGAGCTAATAGATGTGGACAAACTTCTTGACCTCACACATAGAAGTTCAATTCCCCCACTAACACCTCTATCTGCATCTATATTCAGGCAAAACCCCTACTAACAGTTCTATCCATGCCGATACATGTACCACATTGAACTCTAACAGCTCTATCTACGACCACAGTAAATCCAAGAACTCATCAATCAACCATAAACATCAAATTACAGACTATTCTAAAGTCTATTCTCTGAATGCCAAACCCCTTTTCACATAGCCTTTGAAATCACATAACTACACTTCAAATATGCTCAAATATCAAGCCCATAAAAAGACTGCAAGAAGTTTATTCCTCAAACTCTGAACAAGAAAATTGAGTTTTGCTAAAACGGGCATTCATGTTGTAAAATTATCTTGTATACTTCCTCATATAAAATATAGGCCTTTCTCATTAAAATTATTTTGTATATTTCCTTATACAAAATTAAACCCTTTCTTATCAAAATTATCCTGTATACTTCCTTATATCAAATATTGGCCTTTCTCATTAAAATTATCTTGTATATTTCCTTATACAAAATAAAACCCTTTCTTATCAAAATTACATTGTATACTTCCTTACATAAAATATAGTCCTTTCTTATTAAAGCTATTTCTTATGATTTCTTCTCGCACCTGAACAACCATCAAGCAGTACAATATTGTTCTTGTCAGGTTTTCCTCTTCCCTTTACTCTCTTTTTTCATATTCTGCATTAACATACATGAGTATGTTCTAAGAATATGCCACAAAAATTTACTGGCAGCAATAATCTGCTATAAGAAAATATTCCATGTATCTGCATATGTATTTTTTTGTCTGTAATACTACAAATCAAACAACTATAATAAAATTCCACATGCATGTATTTACCCAACTCTTCTGCTTCAACCAGGACATGACACAAGGTCAATTCTTAAGCAGGCCACTACTGATTTGAATTCAGTTTTCTTTTTCCTTGACTGACTGCTAAAGAACCCTATCTGTCCTACAATTTATTCATTGCTGGAAGTGAGGAACTATATAGATTCACACTTTTTCCAAGAACCATGAAGTGAAATGCAAGCAGTCTAAAATTTGAACGTGTCTCATCAAGTCCATTTCCTATGACTATGACCTATATGTCAATTGTACGTGTATTTTTCTTTTTTGTCTGTAATACACACAATCAAATAAATGATAAAAGCATTTTCAGATGTTTGTAGTATTCATGATACCAAAGTGTAGACTAGGAACAAAAAAATAAAACTTGCTGTTTAACGAAGAATGTATAAGGCTAGTCGACTGGGGCTGATTGCATCTCTGCTGAGGAGTAAGACCCCTCCCTAACAATAAGTGTTCTGGATATGACACTAAACCATCTGATGGTGAGGCTTCTTTCCTGGAGCTTTGGGGAATTTGGAGTACCCATTCATTGTCATTACTCCCAGGTCCACTCTGACCTGTTAGGATCCTATCTATGGGAGAAATAGTTCTTTTTAAAAATTATCTATATTTAATAGGATAGTGTGCAAAAGAAAACCTTTTAAGAAACAACTCCACAAAAATGTAAATATGAATGTACAATGAACACAATTCTCTAACCTCCTGACATAAAATGACATTAGGTAGTTTGGCATGCCATTAAAATCAGTCCAGGAGTTTTAGGGAATGTGGCGCATTCCTTCATTATCATTACTTCCCAGTCCATTATGACCAGTTAAGGTCCCATCTATGGATCAAATAGAACTGCTTTATCATTTGCTATAATTGAGACCATTTAACTGTGTGCAAACAAATGAGGTGTGACTCATTTAGAAATGTTTCCTAAAAACTATTTATTTACAAATCATATATATACATATGTGTGTGTGTGTGAGTGTGGATTCGGCATTAAATAACCTACAGGTTGATATGCTATAAACACAACCAACCTACCAACGAACCGAAGAATGTATATTTAAAAACCTCGTGTTAAAACTTTCTCATGTCAGTTAAAAGTTAACAAAAGATCCCTTTTATATATGCCATCATTTTTAATTCAACATGTTTGTCAGAACCAGTTTTATTTTACTTTATTTTTAGAATATTTTAAATATCAGCAAAACTACAGCTGAAGAGATATAATTGAGGAATAAAAAAATCCAGAATAAGGATTGGTTTGGTTTTTTCTTTGTTTAATGGCATATCAACCTTTGTGGGTTATTTAATGTCAAAACCGTTCTTGTAGAAGGACAGTTGTAATACTATTAAACCCATAGCTGGGGGGATAAAGGAGTTCATACCTATCCCAAGGGGCATTAGTCTAAAAGTGAATGCAGTAGTGCAACTGGAGTTTGAACTTGCTTACCACAATGTTGATGTCCGGCACGTTAGCCACTACACTGCAAGGATTACCCTCCTCCAATCCAGAATAAAGAGTAAAAGTCGAGAATGTGTCATTCTTGGGAATTCATATTAAGATGATTGAAATATTTCTGAAATCCAAACTTTTTTGGTGTTATACATTTCTCTTGATACAATAATTTGAAAGTTTAATCAGAATTATTAGAAATTTTTATAATTAACATTTTAATCATTCAAATATATATTTGATGATGGGTACCTCAGGTGGTGTAATGGTTAGCAAACTAGACTAGTAAACCTCCAGGAGTGAGTTTGAGTTTCATTGGGTACTTCATTCACGTTGCCTTGTACCACATTTAAGCAAAAAGCTTAGTAAATTGCTACATATTTGATGACAAATATAATGTTTCATTAAACTAACTGTCAAGGGCCTTTGAGATTGGTGATTATCATTCTCATTACTTTTACTTTGTGTATATGAAGTTGTGAAAAATTTATAAAAAGAAGTTTTTAAGTAATTCTTAAAAAATCTCTGTCTAAAAAGATCTTGTTAGGAAAGTGTTAAATAGTTTTATTAATTACTATCTATTCAAACTAGATGAAAATCAGCTCTATGAGCAGAATTTTAAGTTATATACACTGACCATAAAATTATTGAAAATAAGTTGCTTAAAGTCACCATTACGTTTTCTGCAAATAATCATTTTTCACAAAAATTTCATATTTTTCATGACTAGACATATCCATCAGTTTTGTATAATTTCATCATCATCGTGTCGTGCTGCTAGCACGGATATCCCTGACCCTCTCTCGCCACTCCTCCCTATCGTTCATCGCCCTAGGTAGGTCTTCAGGACAACATCCCGTATCCTCACATAGCTGCTGAATGTATGTCGTCCGGCTTTTGCACGGCCATGTGTGGGGGTCCATAAGAGTACATCACTTATGAGTTCGTCCCTGCTTCTCCAGCAGTGTCCTCCATGTCTGGTTCGTCTAACTTGGATAGTTTTCGTGATAGGAGGCAGGTGGCCGTACAGTTGGTGTCTTGTGGGGTGTTGCCGCCTAGGACTTGTTCAAGATTGCTCGCAGCATTCTTGTGTAATTGCCGTCTAGCTTCTTCTCGAGCCGTTTTTTTAGAGTCCATGTAGTGCATCCATATAGCAGTATCAATGTGACCGCTGCCTGGAAGAAACTGCGTTTCATTTTATCGGTTAGGTTTGATTTCCATATAATCAATAGCCTATTGATAGCTGTCCATGCCTTCGTTAACCTTGTGTCGAAACAGCACTTACCACCTCACCATCACTTATAAAGAATAATTTTACTGTCATTATTACCAGCTACAATCCAAGTCTTAATCACTTACCTAATGTCGATGGGTACTTCAGCTAATGTTTGTATGTATAATTACTTATAAAAAAAAACAGCATTAAAATTTGCTAAGTCATCAGCATGTCAGTGAGGCTTAGAATACACCAACTACATCCCTTACAGAGTGGTAAGCCCCCACCCAAATGGTGTTGTGGGGATGACACTAAACATCATCGGCTGGTGAGGCTCCTGTTCTGGGATCCTGTAAAGTGTGAAGTCCCCTGTTCATTGGAATCACTCATATATCCACTTTAACCCACAGTGGTCGAACATGTTAGGGTTTAACTTATGGATCAACAAATTTGAAAATTATTAGTATTAGATAGGAATACTTGAAACCATATAATTGTTTGAAAATTATTTGTATTAAGAATAGTTGCTTGAATTTAGAATTGTTTACAGAGGATTATTATCATCATTTGCTTGAAACTAATTGACACCATATAACGATTATTCTTAAATAGAAATAGTTAACTAAAACCATATAAAGTAAGTTAAGTTGGTGACCTTAGTCAAGGGTGACCTGAAGGCTCCCTTTTCAATAGCTACTACACCGAGGTGTTGGAGAGGGTGCTACTCCATTCCCTGGATTGCTCCACTTTACCCTTGATCTGTACCTTATAATGCTGAGTGTTAAGCAAGGCAGCATCAAGTACTATTTTTTGAGTCTTTGGTATGACTCGACCTGGGATTGAACATCTGTCTCCTGGACCATTGGCAAACACTCTACCCATTAGGCCAATGGCCCGAAGGGATATATAAATTATTTGTATTAAGAACAGTTGCTTGAAGTTAGAATTGTTTACTAGTGAATGTTATTGTTACTTTCTTGAGACTGTATAATTGTTTGCAAAAAATGACTGACTTTGGTTGTAAATAATCCAACAAGGGTTGACATGCTGTAAAACCAACCAACCAACCAACCAACCAATCTAAGTCTTTTTTGTCCAACAAAAAACAAAAAAACAAAAAAATATTACAATATATTTAGTACTTAAACAAGGACCAATGCCTCTGTTACTTTTCAAACTTTTGCCCTAGAATCCATTTGTAGGATATGAGGATTCACAATTGGTATACAATTTGGGATTTGCAGTGGATGAAGAAAGTATGAAAAACAGACAGACAACATTAGCATTTTATAGAAAATAAACTTTATTTACCTTTTTCTAATTTAATATGAAAAGCATCCAGGTGGATCAATAAGTCTGTAGCCTGATATAGTTATTAGTTAAATTTTGATCTGGAATGTTCCCCATAGAAGTTATGTATTTACCTACCACCGCTAACACAAGAAGGATGCAACACAAGGTTAATTTAAAAGTGAAGTACAGCTTGTTTGAATTCAGAGTTTTCCTTCTCCAAGATTGGTTGCCATTCCAATATTAAAGAGCTCAGTCTACCCTACTATTTATCCATAATTACGGGGAGAAGAGAACCTTGTCCAGAATCTGAATTTGGTTTGTTAAGTCTATTTTTTACATTCAGGTTTGGTCAGGTTTCTTTGTATAATGGCATATCAATCTTCATGGGTTATTTGATGCCAATATCATCCTTGGAGAAGAACAATGTCGGCTAACAGACAAAAATGCCAATGAGTGGGCCAGAATATATGCTCGCTAGCATAGCCACTCCTAGGTTCACAGTCAATCACCTCACTGGGAATGGACGAGACTACCAGTGCATTGTGGAATGCCCCAATGCGCATATAATCTTCCCTTCCTGATACTCAAGCCTATTCACTTTCACGCGTAATTCAATACGTGAACTGCACTCAAGTACAGAACTTCGACACTATTTAACCCATACCTGGGGGTGGGGATAAAGGAGAGCAATACCTTTCCTGAGGGTATTAGTCTGAAAGTGAACATAGTAGCACAACTGGAATTCAAACTAACAGACTTTGAGGTTGCAATCTAGCACTTTCGTCATTATGTCATGGGGACTCCCCATTCCACATTAAATAAGGTATGTCTGAAAAGAAACTGAACATTTAAAACACCAAAGAGACATTTTAGCTTATGATTGATATGTAACATTGCAGTAACTTTGACCTTTTGCAAACAAAAAAAAAAGCATCATGTTATGTTCGTTATTACTGAGCTATGTTTGCCACAGGAATTCATGGCATAATGGTTATCATCATTGGAAATGGACTTGGAAACCTGAGTTCAATCCTTGATGAAGCTGTTTGCATTTCACAAAGTGTTAATACTTTCAGTTCAACTATTCTCTCCCTAGCTATAGGTAAATAGTAGGGCAGACTGTACACTTTAACCTTGGTATAGCAACTAGCCTAGGAGAAGGAAAACTCTGAATTCAAACCAACTGTACTCTGCTTAAAAACTTAACTCATGTCACATGCTGCCTGTGGCAGAGAGGGTTGGGTAAATACATAGTGAATATGTGTCAAGTGTGTTTTTGGATTTTTGTTAAAGCAGAAAACTATTCTTATCCTCCAATTATTCTACTTTCCAAATTTGACCTCTGCAAACTTTTTTTTAGTTCCAAAGCTGAAATAAATCCATCTCGGAATGTCATTGGTTAAAAATGATAGAAAAGATAGAAAAAATTGTGCAACAACATCTGTCCACTATCTCTTAAAACAAAGTCCAGAATGAAATCCAGAATTGAAATGCACTGTAGGTGGGGCTTAGAATATGCTGACTGTATCCCCTGGAGAGGAGAAAGTGCCCCCTTGAAAAAAAGAGATGTCCTGGAAATAAACTGCATCTGATGTGAGGCTCCAGTGCTGGAAGAGAGTGGAGTAACTTTTCATTGCCATTACCCCCAGGTCCACTCTGACCTTGAGTGTTAGTACCTGTTAGGGTCCAATCTATGGGTCAAATAGATCTGTTTAAAAATTGTTCATATTCCATTGGACCATGTGCAGAAAAAAATCCCTTAAAAAACAACTTCACAAAAATGCAAATATGAACTTACAATGTATGCTGTTCTCTGACCTCTAGCCATAAAATAGCCCAAGATGGGATGATATGTCATTAAAACCAATAAATCAACCAGAATTGAATAAAAACAATAAGGAATGGTGTATCAATAATTGAGAGATTTGTTTTGAAGGAGATCAGTCTCATTTGGTTATTGATAAAGCAATAAATTAGTTTTTGAAAAGTTTTTTTTTTTGGACACACATCATAAAATGTTTAGTTTATGTTGCTATTTCTCAATGAGGCTCATAGCCTCATTGATCCTCTGAATGGGATCCTCTGAATGGGAGAGGCTAAAAAGGAGCTATGAGGGGACTATGACTAAAATCATTTCATATGGAAGCATTTAAGTCAAATTAAAAAAAGAAGTCTTATATCATCAGTTGAAGATGATGATGAACCTTCACTTAAAACTGCTGAATTACCCAGTTGGTTGGGGCTGTAGAATACACCAACTGCATCTCTGCAGAGGGGAAAGACCCTCACCGCTTAAAGAGTGTTCCAGATATGACACTAAACAATCTGATGGTGAGGTTCCAGTAATGCTGGAGCTTTGGGGAATGTGGAGCACCCCTTAATTGCCATTGCTCCCAGGTCCACTCTGGTAGCACAAGATAGGGCCCTATCTATGGGTTAAATAGAACCAACTGCATTCTTGTGCTAGACTGAATTGTTTGAATTAGAATTGTTTGTCTAAACTGAATAGCTTAAATAGAAATGTTTTTGACAATTAAACTGTACTAACATTTAAACAGCATGCTTCTGCTAAATTGAATTGTTTTAAATGGAACTGTTTTTGACATAGAAACTCTACTTACACTAAACTGAATTGTTATATATTGAACTGTTTTGACATTTAACTGTGTGTAAACAAAATCTGTATTTATACAAAACTGAATTAGCTGAATTAGAACTTTTTTGACAATTAAACTGTGCGCTCATGCTAAACTGAATTGTTTGAAATAGAGCTGACTATTTGTATAAAAATGGATTTAGAATTAAAAAACCTACAAAGGTTGATATGCCATTAAACTCAACCAACCAACCAACCCACCAACTTCTATCCTGTCAGTTAAAAATTAATATAAATAAAATGAGTATAGATTTTTACAAAGCATATTAAAGAATATAAAAATAGCCTTATTGAAATTTCATGAATTTTTATAATTGGCTCTGAATACTGAAAATCAACTTTCTTGTTATTAAGAGACTTTTGTTTTAAGTTCTACCAATCCTGTCAGCTTTGTAGTTTTCTGAGCAAAATTTATCTCAGATTAACATGTTTAAAAAAAAATCTACTTTTATCGTATTACAAAAATGAATTTTGAAAATTTTAACAGTTTATATGTTCTTTAAATCTACACAAAATACTTGGAATTTTTCCGATGGAAAACAGTAAGCATTTTATGAGAATAGCTTTCTTAACATTACACCTCAATGAGTTGCTAGTAAGTAAAGTTGGCGACCGTAGTTGAGGGCTATCTAAAAGCTCCCTTTTCAATAGCTACTACACTGTGGCATAGGGAGGCGCTACTCCTTTCCTTGGATTGTTCCACTTTACCCTTGAAATGTACCTTATAATGCTGAGTGTTAAGCAAAGAGGTATCAAGTACCACTTTTTGACCTGAGATTGAACCCAGGTCTCCTGGGCCATTGACAAATGATCTACTACTAAGCCAATGGAAATACTTTAAATGTTTTATAATGAAAACAGTAAGCAGCTGTTTTATATAAAACACAGTGTGATACAATGTGTTTTGAAAAGGATACAATGAGGCCCTAAGCTGTATGAAATTTGAGAACCTTCTCAAAAACAATTTCTGTGAAAAAATGATTTTAAAAAAATTATATATATACACATATATATATACCAGTTTTACAAAGAGTATGAAATCCTGGATAAGACACTACCATGAGACATTCATGGTGTAATGGTTACTGTTGTAGGAAATGGACATGGCAACCCCGGTTCAATTCCTGGACAAGGCTGTTTGCATTTCACTTAACACTAATACCCTTGGGATTAGTATTAGTCCAACTATTCTTCTTCCAGCAGACTGAGCTCTCTTTAACTTTAGTATGGTAACCAATCTAGAAGAAGGAAAACTCTGAATTCAAACCTGTTAAACTCTGCTTAAAGTTAATCTTGTGTTACATTCAGCTTGTGTGGCGGGTTGTTATATATATATATAATTTTTGATGAATTAATGTTAAAGAATAAAAACTAATGATAAAATGAAAGTAATATTTTTAAAAGATAAGACCCTAAGGATGTGTGACCCTAAGCTCTCTTGCCCAGTCGGCTGGGACTGTAGAATACACCGACTCCTTTTCTGCAGAGGGGTAAAACCCCCTCCAACGAGTGTCCTAGATATGACACTAAACAATCTGATGGTGAGGTTCCAGTAATGCTGGAGCTTTAGGGAATGTGGAGCACCCCTTTATTGCCATCGCTTCCAGGTCCACTCTGGCCCGGAATGGTAGCACCTGATAAGGGTCCTATCTATGGGTTAAATAGAACTAAACTGTGGTTTCTTGAGTTTACTGTTTTTTTGTATTTAAACTACATATTTATGATAAACCGAATTACTTGAAATAGAACTGTTTTGACATCTATGCCATGAATTAGAACTGTTTGACTAAACTGAATAGTTTGAAATAGAAATGTTTTTGACAATTAAACTGTATACTCATGCTAAACTTAATTGTTTGAAATAGAACTGACTATTTGCATTAAAATGGATTTGGCGTTAAATAACCTACAAAGGTTGATATGCCATAAAAACCAACCAACCAACCTACCAACCAACCTAAGCTATCATTTATTTATTTAGCTTACAGGTAAATCCAGCACTGGATGCAATCACCTTTATAACTGCTGATGTTTAAACTGTTTTAACTTCTTTGTAACTCTGAAAACAGTAGTTGTAGGCAGCCCAATCTGCAAAGACAAAAGAGAATTTCTGGATGTGTGAATTAAACACTCAGATGCATCATTGGTTGATTTGCCATTAAAACAAAACAAACATCGTTGAGAATTTTGTCAGTTAACAAAGATGACTGTCCATCCCCTACACTCCTTGTTTCATAAAATTTATCAACCAAAAACAATATTGTTGATTTGTTGTGTTATGAAAACTGGGGAAATTTCTTTTTAAATATGTCTCACATATGTTTGTAGAATTTATACATGAAATACATTTGTCTTGGAAAAAAACATCATTGATACAAAGGAATGGATTATTGAATGAGACTAGCATATAATGCAATTTTTTCAACTCCTAAATATTGTGCCTCAATGTCATTTAAGTAGCATAAAATTTACACATATAGGAATTCTACTTTTTATGATTGAGTTAGTTTGGTTTTTTGTTTAATGGCATATCAACCATCATGGGTTATTTAATGCCTAGTCATCTTGTAAAAGAACAGTTGTGGTACTATTTCACCCATAGCTGGGAGTATAATGAGGTTCATACTTTTACGAAGGGTATTAATCCAAACTGGAGTTAGAACTCATTTACTACAATGTCGTAGCATGGCACATTAACCACTACACTGCATTTTTCTATAAAACATTTTGTATATTTTTATATCATGCCACATGGCCTCACTGCAGTGTAATGAGGAATTTCTTTGCTAAAATGAGGTATTTTAGAAATTCAAAAATATCTGAGATTTTTTGGGGAAAGTAATACTAAAGTGAGACAGAAGTTTTGCAATATTTTGATATTAAAGTAGTTCAAGCCATTATAAATACCTGCTATGGTTAGTAGTATAGTGGTAGTTGGTGCACTGATATGTTGCGTATTGCTTCACACTGTGTGTCATTTGAAAGCTACACAGATGAATATGCCATGTTGTCTAATTTAGGAACTTATGCTTTACAATTTCAAACTGGGCCATGGTACCACAGAAGCAACCAAAAACATTCATTGTGTGAAAGGTGAAAGGTCAGTCAATCACAGTACTGTAACCAGGTGGTTTAAGAAACTTTGCTCAGGTTGCAAGAACCTTGATGATCAAGCAAGGTCTGGTGGGCCAAAATTCTGAGGCCATGCTCCAAGCCATAGAGACAAATCTGGTGAGTAGCACTCAGAGATTATCAAGCAAACTTAGCATCTCACGGTGTGGTTCATCATCTTCATGGCCTTGATAAAAGCATCTGAAGCTGCTAAATTGGACTGCATGTTACCAAAATATTGCAAAACTTTTGACTCACCCAAGTAACTTGGGAAACTTACACAATTTAAAGTCTGTCTCTTTTGCTCTTTCACATTTTTCCTTGTTTTCATTCCCACTATAATTTACTTCATTCTTTTCTCTATAAATCTTTGTTTTCTTTTTTACTTTTTCTATTTCTCTTTCCATCCAACTTATTCTCTCTTCACTTTCTTCTTTCCATGTTTTCTGTTAAGTAATGGGCCAATGAGAACACAAATTATAATAGATGTATGATCCCAGAGAGGAAATTAGCAGAGATTGATAGTCAACAACAAGAGGTGATATTCCAGTGTGAGAATCACAAACGAGACAGAAAATAGAAAGCTGAGTGCTGATTGGTCAAGAGGTGTCATGTGATGATGCTCAGAAAAACATAAGAAAAAGTTAATTTTGATTTTTAGTCAGTTTAGTTTTCAGATATGAAATGAAGCAGTTAAGTTTTTGAAGCTTAGCATTTAAATTGCTTCCCTCCACTGCATCAAAGTTCTCCAGAAATAACAGTTTTAAAGACTTACCCACAAATCAAGAGTCAGTTCTCAAAAAAACACTAAGGAATAAGGATGGAAATATAAAAAAATTAAATATGTTTGTCAACTTCTTACATCACTAAGATAAAAATGCTGATTTATGGCTTTTGAATACTGTCCAGGGTTGAGTGACAGTATGATGACCATGCAATGTAATATTTCTTTCTTCTATTTAGGCAATTTGAAAGGATTTCAGTCAATGTTGGTTGGTTTTTATGGCATATCAACCTTTGTAGGTTATTTAACGCCAAATCCATTTTTTTGCAAATAGTTCTATTTCAAATAATTCAGTTTAGCATGAGTACACAGTTCTAATTCAAACAATTCAGTTTATAGATAGGGCCCTATCAGGTGCTAACATTCCAGGCCAGAGTGGACCTGGGAGCAATGGCAATGAAGGGGAACTCCACATTCCCCAAAGCCCCAGCATCACTGGAACCTCACCATCAGATTGTTTAGTGTCATAGCCGGAACACTTGTTGGTGGGGGGGGGGTCTTACCCCTCTGCTGAGGTGCAGTTGGTGTATTTTATATTCCCAGCCAACTGGGCAATTCAGTCAATGTTCCTGCATTCTCAAATTATCAACATGATTGATGCTATTATCTTGAAACCATAGATAAGCAAAAATATTGATCCATACATAAATAATCCCATCATTCTTTATGGGAATTACACTAGTATATTGTCTAGCAAAAAGAGGTTTCATTTATCACTTGAGTGAATATTTCAGAATTGTGACTACAAGAGCAAACAACACCTTTAATAGGACAAAATATCTCTGCCTAATAATTTCATATTTTCTATTATATCATCATCATCATCATCAAGACATGCCAATTGCCCAGATTCCTTTGACTCTCTCTCACCATCAATCCCTATCGGCTATCGCTTTTGATAAGTCCTCTAGATGGTATCAAGTGTCTGAACAGAGCTGATGAATGTAAATTTTTGCTGGTCAACCAACACTGGTGTATCTATTTGTGGGAATCCATAAAAGAATGTCGTTTATGAGTGTATCATTACTTCTCCAACAGTGGCCAGCATATCTTGTTCAACTTGTTTAGATGGTTTATGAGAAGGGAGGTAAGTGGCCGTACAACTGCTGTTTAGTAGAGTGCTGCTTCCTGGATTTGTTCAAAGCAGAATGCAGCATTCTTGTGTAAATCCTCTCTAGCTTTTCCTCCAAGCATTTTGTTAAAGTCCAAGTGGTGCAACCATACAATAGTACTGACATGGTTACAGCTTGGAAGAATTCCCATACTTCAAAAGTTATGAAAATTTTCAAAAATTATGAACAGAATTCTTAAACTGCAACATTTATTAAAATAACCCTAATATACATTCCTGGAATTGAAATTTCAAAATACTCATATACCATTTTGTGAAGGTGTTTCACTTTGATCTTGTCCCAGATGGTCATCATGATGTGAACACTAACCTTTATGCTCAACTATTGCAACCAGCATATTATGTTTTGAAAGTCCGCTACTTGGCGTTGCCTAATTAAAGATGCACACTCTCCTACAGCATGACAATGCCGTAGCAGACGCTACTAATATGACCAAGTGCAAATTTGAGGAACTGGAAGTGCTGCCTCATCCTGCCTACAGTCAAGACCTTTCACCATCAGATTACCATCTTATTTCCTGCACGGATGGAGGGTCAATGTGGATGAAGTTGAAAACAGGTGCAAGGAGTTTTTTTTGCCTCTAAAACAGTCAAATTGTATAAGCATGGAATTGAACTTCTGGTACAATGATAGCAACAGACAATAGAATATGATAGGATATATTTGGACGAATAAACCCCTTTCCAATGTAATTTGTTGGAACTATTAATTCAATCTTGAAAAACGAAAAAAAAAAAAAAACCTTGAACTTAACCGGGTATATATGCCTTTACAGAGTTTTGTGTATCCACATTGAACTTGTAGCAGAAAGAAAGAATTTCAAATTATTATTTAGTGCGGGAATTGTTTTGGCCGTTGGAGCTTCGAATTTATATATTTCGTCCAATGAGAATGACTGATGCCATCCTGCCCGGGTCACCTCCACTGGCAACATAAAAGGCCGTGCATCACTCCCTCGATCTCTTTTCGCTTCCTCCTTGCTAGCAGCAAAACAGACCCGTCAACACGAGAGAGGCCATTCTCTCTCTCTCTCTCTCTCTCTCTCTCTCTCTCTCTCTCTCTCTTACTTACCCGGGCTGATTCCACCAGCAGAAAGATGGACATCTCAACATGATAGAGCACATTCAACATTGTTCCTCTGCTTCCTTTAGGAGACCATTCTTTATCAATTATGTTTTCCTCCTAAATCAACTGGACCTCGAAACTTCTGGCTGAATGCTAATGCTGAGTATTAAGCAAGGAGTCATCAAGTACCATTTTTTAAGTCTTTAGTATGACTCGACCTGGGATTGGACCCCAGTCTCCCGGACCATTTGCGAACACTCTACTCATTAGGAAATATTTGTATTTGTCTAGAATATCTGATTATCCAACTGCGGAAATGTTATTGTAGTCGCCTCGGCAATTCAAACCTAAAATCCTTGGTGAAAGAAAAATGCTGAGTTACCCATGACGTCAGCTAACGAAGAGTAACCCCCAGTTTACGAGTGAATTTCTATTGTCAACACATGAAATATTTTTCGAAATAGATTACTTCGACTGGCCGTTTCGGAGACAGTTCTTAACCATTGGATAAAATACATCGTATTTAAAAGCTCCTCTTCGAAGGACAATGAGATATCCCAGTATTACTTATATGTAAAAGATGAACTTCATGTACGCAGTAACACAGAATTCCCTCTACTGAAACTATGAAAAAACCAGCCTGTTACTTCTATATAAACACAGTAGTCAGTAACCAAAACAGTTTTGCTGTGGGCACACTTGCATGGAGGAAAGGTATCTGTGCCTCTCCCAACAGCCAGCCAGCAGTAGGACATACATTCCTTGAGGCGAAGGATCTGCGCCTCTACTACCAGTTAGCAGCCAGCAACCGACGTGGAATCCAACCAGCCACCGCTGCAGACTCAGCACAGCCGATGCCAGTTTCCAACCAATCTCTCTTTCAAGCTACTCTTTTCAGTGCTAATTTCCGAAAGTCATAACCAGCCCTTTAAAGAGCTAATTTCAGAAAGTATTCTAAGGATTGCCTCAAGTCTCCTCACTACATCTTTTACAGATACCATGAGACGACGTCGCTGCAGCCAGCCACACTTGCAGCAAACCTGCAGCACCTGTTCTGGCATCACCAAGCAATAGCCACCCGCATCACCAACCAGCAAACACATGCACCACCAAGCAGCAGATACTTGCACCACCAGGCACCAAGTATCTGCATTTTTCGTTGTAGCAGACCAGATCATGCAACGACACCCTAGTCCACAAACGATAGTTCTGGTCAGACTAGCATCAGCACTTCGAGACCAAATCGACATATCTTTGATTAACCAAAGACTGCATAAACTGGGATATCGATCAACTAGTCTCTACAACATATGCGTTCAAATCTTTGACCGTCTTCGGCAACGTCTACGAGTTGACCATACAGCTACACCTACGATTTTCACCGAGCACCGATATCATACTGATCTTCTTGACGCACTATCGCCAAGACAGCCGAATCTACGCCTTTATACAGCACCGACTTTCAACACGGCTGAGACTACACGGACATTACACAGCAACAGCGATTCTACACCCATGCATAGCTTTCGTGTACGATTCGCTCAATAAAAATCTGACATTTTAAATTTACCCACTTGTTCTTGTCATTTGTTTGGTCCTCCGTTAATCACTCTCAAATATACAAACGTTTGCGGGATCGACGCATTTATCAGTCCCGCAACAATTTCTTCACTAATATACAAAAAGTTATATTGCAAACTCTGAATTGTCGACAATATAACTTTTTTTTACATTAGCGAAGATATCAAAATAATGTTGTCCACACTAAAAGCAACCAAGTCAACACGGGTTAGAAATGTAACAACTCTTTTTGCTTATATCGTTTGTTGTATACAACGGTTTTAACTTTTCCCATTAGTTTCTTTGTCGAGTGACACTGAAATATGTAACACATATGTCAACAGACTAGTTGTAAGCCAACTCTTCAGTATTCAGAGTCTGGTACAAGGTCTCTTGTTCAGCGGCGATAGTAGATTCTTTTAGTCGATTGCTCTCTTGACTCTGTCTTCGATTCTTCTGTCTCTGTAACACAGCTACAAACAGTCTAATAGTGCGCCAAGTCTTTAATATTTAAAGTCTGTGAAAATTTCTTTTGTAAACCTTCCTGGGGGTTACATCAAACGATGTAGTCCACACGAAAAACAACTAAGTCAACACAGGTTTGAAATCTAACATCTCTTTTTGCTTATATCGTTTGCTGTATACAGCGGTTTTAACTCTTTCCATTATTGTCTTAGTCGAGTAACACTGAAATATGTAACACATATGTCAACAGTCAAGTTGTAAGCCAACTCTTCAGTATTCAGAGTCGGGTACAAGGTCTCGGGTTCAGGGAGTCCCTCAAAGCAATGTAGATTCCAAAAGAAGTGGAAGTAGACCCTCTTTGACTCTACTCTCTTGAATCTGCTACACAATTGTCAAGTAGTAAGTTAAGTCTTCAGTATTCAGAGTCTGGTACAAGGTCTCGGTTTCAGGGAGTTTTTCAGCTCATGAACTACAATAGCGGCAGTGGTAGACTCACTTAGTCGACTGCTCTTTTGACTCTGTGGTCAACTCTTCTCTGACTGACTTGAATCTGCAATACGGCTATAAATGGTCTTGTAGCAAATCAAATCTTTAGTATTCGAAGTCTGGCACAAGGTCTTATGTTCAATGGGGGAGAGAGGGGATAGACTCTCTTTGTCGACTGCTCTCTTGACTTTGCCTCTGACTCTTCTATGGTGAGATATCAAAAACTCCAGCTTATATTGAATCCGGTTTTCAACCGACGTGGGGTTTGACTGGAATATGGCGGCTCAGTTATTTATTCATTCTTAATGTCAATTTCTCATTGTTTCTTTAAAAACAGCTTTTTCAAATTTGGGGAGTTATCTATCCCCTTTTTTGTGCTCACTGGGCTAAATCCACTTCCTCAACTCCAACTTTCTTTAGTTTATAGCTGTTTTGAGGATAACACTATTGTTTTTAGGCACACAAATGAATTACGAAACTTTGTTTTAACAACACGACAACGAAAGTTTTTATTTGCAGCTTTGAGGTGGTTTGTTCTTGGTGCTGCAAGACTCGTGGTGTTTAGGCTTGTTAGTTTTGGAGACGCAATGGCTTAGCGGGATGTTGAGACGGCAGCGTGTTGTTGAACGTGTGAGGGAATTTGTGTTTAGAGTCACCGTGTAGTCTTGTGTTTCGAGAGCGGAGTGATGCTCGGATCGACATAGTCAATTTTTGGGGTGACATGAAGTGGTGCCTGTGGAAGGCATACGTATGTTTCTAATTAATGTTCCACTGGGATTCCTCGTAAAGAATCCATAAATTAGATGGTTCCCTCGTTGAGTGTCCATGTTGCTGCTGCTAGTGTTAAAGCCACAGTGAGATGTCGACACTGGGTGGCTGGTCTAGCTAAAAAGCATCGCTAAGCAGGGACGACCAGAGGCACGTCTGTTCTGGTCGCCGTCTCAACCCGACGAGAGTGGTTTTGGCTGCTCACCCGTTTTACTAGCCGGAAATGAAGGTCCGGGCTGAATATGATCAGTCATCCTGATTGGGTGAAATTCAGTGTTGAATTAAATTGCGCGCCAAAACGAAATACAAGATTTTCCTCTTCTCTACAAGTTTGTACCTCACCCATACTTGATATCAGCAGGGTCTTAGAATTCTTTTATTCCTCCTATTCTCTCTATGCAACATAGGCCTCGTCCCTGGTCAGGCACAACTGTCTTTTTGTGACAAATCTAATTTTCAAAATGCGTAGGCGAAGGGGAATTTTCCAAAGATGATCAGTGGCCGATATTTTCCTCTCAGATCGACCACTTTTCTAATGCAAATAATCTTACCTTTTCTGCTAATTTCATGAACAGTTCAGATTCCTTGGTCTCTTTGCCAAAGTCATTTTGACATATCTTTTTTGTCTTCAAGTATTTTCTTTGTCTAGAAAATATTATGCAATTAAGATTATCTCATCAAACCTCCCTGGTCATTTTTTAATGCAAAACAAATCTGTTCTCTTTCTCATCATTTCATAAACTGACAGTCTCACCCAAACCTGGTTGTCTATACATCGATGTTTTCTTTATCCAGTACCTTAGATTTTCACAAGAATATTACCCTAGTTTTTTCACTTACTCCGCTAGCTTTCAATTAATTAACTTTTCCTTTCCAAGCTCCTGTGTCGCATAAGTCATTCTACCTTTTGGGGTTTCCAAATCTTTACTTTGTCTCTTATCCGTTTCATCTTGTCTGCTTACTTTCAATTGGTTAACGCCTTCTCCAACTTCCTGTGTCACAAAATAGAAATGTAATACTTACATTGGCTATAAAAATTAAGTTTCACTCATTATCTTTACATTTTTTTTACTGAAGATTTACATTCTAGTCCCTCAAAATTATACATCGGCAGTTAACCGTATGTCACCATCTTCTTAGTAGTTGAAAAGAGGGGGGAAATAAAGAAATATAATAGGTGGGATATATAAAACGAGTTGAAGACCTCAATACTCAGTAAAAAAAAGCATACTGTATTTACCAGTACATGAGACACTCATTTAAGACTGAAATAATTCTATGCCAATATCACACAACGTCCCATTCGCTGGTATTATGACGAGAGGATCATCTGCTGAAGTTTGAAATTGACAGTTATAGACCTTGGAAGGGTTGCGGTGTGCGGTGATCTCCCAAGTACCTTTGTAAACGATACGTCTTATATACCGGGAAATACAACAATAGCTGAAACTTACACTTATCTGGATATTGAACGTAAATATTACATTCCTATATAATATTTTTGTACATTACCTCAGCGGAATATTCTGGACTAGTATCGAAATTTTCATGTGATACCTACTGTGATAATTTGTTCAATTTATTATCTTGAGTGAAATAGATATATTTTGTGTACCATCTTATCAAATTAATAAGTACGGATATCATTTAAGATTTTGAAAAATGTGTTTTAATCATTTTATTTATCTATTGTTTTACATAGAATTACTGTCATTATTTTTTCCTTTGATGTACATAGATTTTTGGAGAATTTTTTCACGTCACAACCATGCATAAATGTATACCTTTAAGAACAGAAATTTAGAAAAATTTCAATATACTTTTTAATTATCAAACAGTATTTCTTCGATTCTTCCGACTCTAACTAGTTTTTGCGACAGAATGTATCCAAAAGTTAACTTTCCTCTATATGTTAGAAATACGTCAGAATTTAGTGAAACTTGGTTGGGCTACGTAATAGTTAATTGTGTAATTATGTAATTGTGGAAGATTGAAACTTTAAAAAAATAGTTTAAAACTTTCATATTTAATAACAAGTTTCACTTTACACACACACACACACACACACACGTGTAATAATTTCAAAGTTAAAGGTTAAAGTAGAATTTATTTTTCCATTCAAAGACAAAATCATTTTCGAGAGAAAAAAGAATTTCATCTCTCTCTCTCTCTCTCTCTCTCTCATATATATATATATATATATATATATATATATATATATATATATATGATCCTGATACAAAGAAACAAGTAAGAAAGCTAGAGGAAAACATTAGATAAAAAAAAAGTTCCGTGGTCTTTAGCCAAACTTTATATATATATATATATATATATATATATATATATATATATATATATATATATATATATAGTGCGTGTGTGTGTGTATACATAACTTTTGATATTTATCTATAAAGAATTCAAATTTGAATCAAGTGATGAATTATAATTCAATATTTCTCTCTTTCTTTCCTTTTAATAAACCAGGTTTAATGTTGGTGGTCGGTATTATTTCCACTTTATCACCAGCAAAAGAGTGCTCATATACCGCGAACTAGAGAAAAAAGGAATTGGGCTTTCTTTTTCTCTTCATCCATTTCTTTTTGCCTCATCTTCTTGTAATGCCAAGTAAAGAAAGTGGCGGATGTCAAAACATGATGACGTCATCGAAGAAGGAAATACGTTGTGTGGTGAGCCATCAATCCATCGTCGTATTAATTCTTTCTCACTGGCAGATTGTTCATCCTCTTCCTCTTATCGCAAACGACTGTGTCACAAGCAGCAGGCCGTGAAAAAAAAAAAAAAAAAAAAAATAGCGTGACCATCTGTGGGGGTTTCCATACCACCAACCTTCTACTTACCTCCCCCAGCAGCTGACTTTTACGTACTCTAAGTAGCAAGTTAGTTGTACACTCGGCTTTTGTGTCTGGAGTGGATCGGACGAGACTGCCTGACTCCACAAACAACTAGAGACATCTTCACACACACGCACATTTTCTTTTTTTTTTACCCTGTCCCTCCAGAAAACTCATAGAACGTTTGAAGTATGGCTACTGATGAACTAGCCAATAAATTAAATCGTCGAATAAATATTAGCGATGCAATCGAAGCTGGAGAAACCCCTCCACCCTGTGCCAATAAGGTCTTCAATCCATACACAGAGTTCAAGGAATTTAGTAGGAAACAAATTAAAGACTTAGAAAAAACCTTCAAAAAGTGAGTGTGATATTTATTTATTTATTTATATCTCTCATCTCCACCTCCCTTCTAACTTAATTTTTTTTCTCTCCGCATCTCTGTTTTATATCTTCAATGTCTCTCTTTTTAACTTTTATTGTCATTTTATTATTTAATGATAAAGAATTATTTTGTCTTTTTACTTGTTCCGCTTTTAACTACCACTGAAAAATTATAAGATAGTTTTTAAAAAAGAAGTGGGTATTCAACCCCGATTCATAACTCTTTCGTTGTTTAAAAAAATTAATTAAAATCAATCAAAATTCATATTGTCTGAATTTAAAAACTATACAATTTTTTAAGGTTTTTTTTTTCTTTTCATAAATTTCTCGTGCATTTATTATTCCCCCCCCACACAAATTTTCAGGCTTTTCTTGACAATCCTGACAAAAAAAAAAAAAAAATTACAACGTGCGATTTATTGCTCCTTTTAATTTTACGACTACTTAGTGTCAGTGTCCCTGTTTTGAATAAACAGGAAAAAGAGGAAAGAAAAAACTTTTTTCTTTTTACATTCATATTGTATATGCACTTAATAATTGTTGACATCGGTATAATTATTATGAAATCTTCGTAATCAAGAAATTATCTAACAGAAATGAATTTCTCGAGCTATTTCAAACTACTACTCTGAGACTCTTCTTGCTTACAGTACATTTTATGGCAAAGAAATTGACCAAATATACCATTTTTATGCGTAAATTTCTTTCTTATATCGTCATACATTTATCATATTTTTGCTCTTTTAGAATGTCAGTGCAGTTTTTTAGGCTTTAAAAAGCTCAAGTATCAAATTATAGTATAAATTTTAGTTTGCGGAAAAAGACAATTATTGTGGTACTGGTAATCAAAAATAATTGTCAATGTAACGATGAGGAGACATAAATTTGAATTGATTGTTGATACTTTAAGTTTTATTTTCATTTGTCTTAGAATCAGTTAGTTAATATTATACACGGTATAAAATATTTCTTTTATGGTTCACTCAGGCTTGTTTGTCCTAATACATTTTCAAGTTAAGTAGCTTAACAAAGTTTAGCTCCTCCCTGACCAAACACTGAAAACGGATAAAAAAATGAGATTTTTTTCCTTTTCACTTATTTCATATTGCGAATAAATAGTGTGCTTTGTTTTTGTTTTTTTATCATTTTGATATGTCATGAATTTGTACAGATAAATCTTCCCATGAAGAGAACATTTTCACTCCTATGATATCCATGTGTTTTAGCTATAGAAACTGACTGAAAATTGGTGTATTTTTTTTTTACCATGTGAAGAAAATTATATGAAAAACGTTAAGGGAAAAATTAAATCTACTCTGTATTACATAGCAATTTTCAAATCTTTTGTTTTGTTTTGTTTTCGACCCAAGTGTTTAATCTTTTTTACTTTCTCTCTGGAATAGAAATACAAAATATTATTTAGTGTAAAAACGTGTAGTATATCATTCTCCCTTTTTTTATGTTATCAATGTAGCTTCTATATTTCGAGACTTGTTTACTCATTTTGTATTACGGTTCAATAACTTTGAATTCATTGATTTTAATCCTTGTAAATCTACGTACTAATGATCATTACGGTGAATCTATTTCTTTAAATGACAAGAACTTCTTTTCTGTTCTACATTCTATAGTGTTCTTTTCTTCCATCTCTCATCTCTGTATTCATCTCGTTTGACGTTTTAAACAAAGAGTGACTTTCTTGTCTTGGGAGATGGCATTTTTATTTAACAAGCACGTGTCTTTCTTTGATACCTTGTTTTCTTTATTAATCAATATTATCATTTGACCTTTTTATTTATTTATTTTTTCAATTTTAAACACTTAATTCGTCAGAATCCTCACCACTCCCCCCTACTTTTTAAATTCATCTTTCCCGGTTCTTATTTTATTTATTTCACGTGACATTCAATTTGAAATAATCTTAGATAAGCGCCTTTTTACACCTACACACGCCAGCAGGGAAGAGAGAGATAGAGAGATCTTTGTGAATTTGAATAAATTTCCATCGTGATCACATTGTTCAGTAGTAACTCCTACTTAGTTTATTATAAACAGCATACAAATATAGACACTTTTTTTCCCATTTAGTTCTTCTTTTTTTTGTTTTGTTTTGTTTATTGGGTAATCTCTTTTGTAAAATCTCTCCCCCCCCCTCCGTCTACATTGCTTTTTTTTCCCCTTTTTCTGGACGTTCTTTCTTCTTTGTTGTGGCAAGAAGAGAATAAGGTTACATTCTTCTTTTATGGCGATGATGCATTGTCCACTGGTGCATTTTCTTATCTTGTACACGCATGTGCATTTGTATGCACTGCACACAGTTTTTTTTTATTCTGACATACCTTCTGTTGTGCTGTGATTATATTGTAAAAAAGTTTTTGGTTCGTTTGATTAATCAAATTTATTGTTTGTAAACATAGTTAAAGTTCTAACTTAATGGATAGATTTTCTTGTAATAACGGTGTACTTGCAAAATCCGTTGTATTTTTTCTTTCTAATTAATGAAAAAAATCTTTCATGAATAAAATAAATTCGTACACACTGACAATAAACATGAAATTAACAAAAGTCTGCTTTAAAAACAAAAAGAAAATTATGCATCAAACGCTTTTTTACCCATGGGAAACCAGCTGAAACCTACTGAAATTAAATCAAAACATGCAAATAAATACGTTCAATTTTTCATTCTCCCGTCTGTTCAGTTGTTGTTTTTTTTTTTTTCATCATAGAAAAACATAAGTAAAACTAAAACTATAAAGGCTTATATACATATATAATGCTTGTGTGTGATGTGCAAATTCTTATCTATCCTTTATTTTCTGAATGAATAATTGAATATGTTGTGTAACTTCCCTTCGTTTGACTTTGATGCAAGTGTCAGTGGGAAAAAACAGAATCTGTAAAAAAACAAAAACAACTCTTTTGCACAAGGTGTCATGATGTTCATTTTAACAATTGTGCAAAGTTACAATATAGTTTTTTTCTAATTTAATTGTCCTTTATTCATTTATTTTTTTAAAAATTTTTTTGCGAAAACTATTTTTATAGACAGATTGATGAATCTTTTTATTTATTTTGTGATGACTGTTTTTAGTTTTCTTTGAATTTGATTTTAATTTTGTTGTTTTTAACTTTAAATTCAGAAAAAAAATTAAAGAATGTTAAAATAAATTATCTTCTATTTCTCTTTCATTATATTTCAGTTTTAATTTCCGTTATGAAATCTAAAGGCTGTCGTTTTTGCTTTTTATTTTTCTTTTGTTTTTGTTTTTATCTGTTCAAGATAGCTTTTGTTTATTTATTTATTTAACTGTCTCAATTATTTTGCATTTTAAAATGATCTTTGTCGAGAGCGCAAGCAAAACCGTTAAATCTGTTGTCCATCCAGCAAGTTCAGACAACAATCAGCTGATTTAAAGGATCCATTAAAAGGTCGATTATTTGAAATTATTTTTATTCATTTGTAGAGATTTTTTTTTAAGCTCAAAGACAAAGAAAGCAAACCTTGCTGCCTACCTTTTCCATTCATATCAATTATGTCCCGGGGTCAAATAGTGGATAACCTATAAATTATTGGTTTATTTGCGTGTATCTTGTTTGCCAGTATCCTCATTTATCACAGGAAAATAGATATATTTTTAATACTGTTAATTTAAAACGATGGCATTACTATAAGTGAGCATGTAAAACCAATTAATTACACTATTGTAATGCTTGTTTTTAAGAAGTAGAAAAGAAAAATGTTTGATCACAATGATCTCTAACAACTTAGATCATGAAATAATACATTAGATGTCTGGTTTATACAAGACTTTTTTTAGCTTGTACTATTTACAGAACTAACTTACAGGCATCATTAACGTGTTATCAGACAAAAAACGGTCTTTTTAATTGTAGACAGAATAGAATCGTTTGAAGACAAAATTACATTGTTAGAAATTAAATAGGTGACTTCTCATTAGCAGCAAAAACAAACAAATAAACAAACATTCCTCTGGGAGTGTAAAGAATACCTGTCTTTACAACAAAACCTTAAAGAGTTGACAGCAGTAAGTAATTAACTAAATAAACGTTTGGTGCTCTATTGCCGGGTGTCACTGTCAGTATGCCAAAGGAAATATAATTTTACTTTAATTCGATACTTTATATTAGCTATTCTGCTTTACTGCAGCAAATATATTGATTTTTAAAAATCTTTTCAGTGTTTTCTTTTTCTGTGCTTGCCTTACTTTCCTTCCTTAAATCTCTGATAATTCTTGAACCATTTCAATTTTCTGCTCACTTGAAAAGGCAAAAAATTACCTTAAAAGATTATTTATGTTCAAGTACGTACAAATAAAAATAAAATAAAATAACGCTTAGAATTAATCCCAGTTTTATTTTTATCTGTATATATATTTATCCATAACAGATTACAAAAGAAAAGACTAGTTAGCCAAATATTTTTGTTTCCTAATGAAATACTCACTTTTATTAACTCAAATCATAAAAATCATTTAGATTTATAAGTCACTATAACAAGCTAGAATACATCTGTGTTAATCGATGACACTTCCAAAAATTCAGACAAAAATTGTAAGATGTAAAATAATCTACATTAGAAGTTGCTGATATTAAGACGCATACTTTATTCGTAAATTTAACAACCTTATTAAAAATATCTCCTTGAGAGGGGAAAAAAAAACAAACAAACTTGATGTTTACAATAATAATAATAAAAGAAATATACATATGCCAACGAATTTATCAGGACTTTAATTTTAGTGATTAGGCCCTTTTAACTCCACCAACCGGGCTAGATTTTTTGTTGTCCCTCGAAATTGAATTACACTATTCAAAATAAGTGACGGCAATTCAATCCTGAAGAATATATTGTACCCTTTCCAGGACATAGGACCTGAATAAAGCTGAGTATTAGTTTAACCCAAACCTGAGCATTATTAACCAGCGAAAAATTATTAGCATTACAAACTTTATCTGAATTACTATACACACACACACCCACACAAATCCAGTGTCTTTATACGTCTTAAATTATAAAACAAAAACATTAATGTTATTTATGCTTAAATTATCTCCACTGAAATAATTATTTTGGAATTTGTTTTTATCATTTTCTGTTTACTTCTAAAGGTCCTGAATATTTCAAACATCAAGTTTTATTATGCTCTGACAACTCCACCCACTATTGTTAGAGCCACAACATTTCAAAGGATAACTAGAAAGAATTAACTGGTATGAGATATCCTCTAATTATAGACAATTGAATGAGAACAATTTATTCTTGTGGATTGAATAAAGGGTTTAGTTTGAAATATTCAGGATATTATGACAGGCATCGGAAGATGCATGTCGTAGTAACATTACTATAGCAGCAAAGATGGTGATATTAGTTTAAGTACATTATTGTATATTCCTCATCTTAAAAATTTAAATTTAAAAAAAATCAAACCATAACTACCCTTTTTTTAGGGTAGGATGCTTTTTATATACCTGTATATATTTTTCAGTGTTTTTACCTAAAAAAAAACAAATAGTTCATTACACGCAATACATGATAAAAAGTTTTGTTGCTCAAAATTAAGAGTCGTTCATTAAATGAAATCGTTCATTACTCAAGTATATACGGTATTTTTCAGTCACACTACCTGGTCTCATTACGCAGGGAAAATTCCTTTGGTATAGTTATGAGCATTACTATGAAATTTCTCCTTGTTCAGCAATAAGACTAAGTTGTTTGTACATTGCAAAAAACTTCAGTTTCAGATTTTGGATCAAAGGTAGTATTGATACAAAAACTAAAACTTATTTCAAAATCGTTCTTTTTTTTTAATTTATTATATTATTAATCTCTGGTCTATATTTTGTCAATTTGAAGCTGTTAAAGTAATCATCATTCAATATTTATTTTCTTGGATATTTTATTTTAAAAGATATATCGTATATATATATAAACTTGAAGAGGAGGAACAGATATTACTTTTGGATCCCATCCCAAAGATTGGGGAATTATGTATTCTTATCCAATGTAGAAGTGCTATGCTGTCCCTTGGCAGAAGGTCAGAAAGTAGCACTTTGAGTTTCGATCAAGAGTACACAGATACTCTTATCCTAAGTAGAAATGCAAATCTATATGTAAAAAATACTATAATTATTTTATGGTCATTATGCTAGTATTTTTATTTCAGATGTAACTTGAGTTTCCGATAAAATATTCTGTTTTAATATTTGAAGTAAAATCTAATTGATATTCATGTTTTTGTATTGTCCCATTGGTTTTCTAAACATTTTATGGACTAGTAAACTTTTGGTATACTGTATAGTTCACATGACTGGAAACAACTCAAACATTTAATATTATGAATATTTACTATATGATGGGAAGAGAAACATTCTGTCATAGTGACCTATGTCTGTCAGTATTGATTAACCTAATGGTTCAGATAATGTTTTTATAGTAAAGATAGTAAAAGATTTAATGTATCTGATGACTTATCTGTGAACTGAGGAAAAATGGTTAACATCTATTCTGTTATTTGGTAATTGTAGCATAATGGTTACCATATTGGGAAATCGATTCTGTGACCTAAGTTCAAATCTTGGATAAGGATGTCTGTGTTTATTTTGTTCTAATGCCCTTGGGAATGACACATATCCATCTCATCTCCTCCCACTTCTACAACTAAGGGTAAAATAGTAGGGTAGGTAATTTAGCCTTGTATGCAACCAGTCTAGGAAAAGGAAAATATCAATTTCAAACCACCTATACTCCACTTAAAAATTGACCTTGTTAGTGTTGAATAGCAATACTTGAAACCATTTGACTGTGTGCAAATGTGTTTTGGCTTGTTTAAAAATGTTACTTACAAAATATTCATTTTCAAATCATATATATATGCATGTATTTATAAACAGGTTTGGCATTAACCTACAAGGGTTGATATGCCATAAAATGCAGCTAACCAACAATTTATTTGAAATTCTAAAAACTTTTTTAGCTATGTTATCAGAGGAATAATATTAGCATTAAAAGTCAACTTAATCAAACATAGTTAAGCCCCTATGTAAGGACTACAAAAATATCAAATTCTATTAAATCCATTGAAACACTGTTTGTCTTGTGCTGGAATAAAACCAATTTTATGACTGTTAATTGTGATAATCTCTAAAATCCATAGATGATTCATTGAATGAGCTCTGTGAAGAATTTTAAAACAGTCCTCTTTATAATGTCTGGCACTGTCAATATGATCAAGACAACCAATCAAATGCCTCAAGGTCGGATAGGGGTGTATTTTAGTTGTCCATAAAACCCCAAATATATCAAGTTAATTAGAACTAAATTATCACAATTTCACACTGATTTCATATGAAAGGTATATCACCAATTAATTGGGTATTCTGGTTGTTAATCACCATTGGTTTCTTTGTCTCTAAGGCAGGTGCCTTCAAATTTTTCAATTTTATTTGGAATTTTAAAACCTTGAAATGCCAATTGTCATTTTTTTCTTTATGTGGACTAAGTATGAATTGGATGTTTTTTAAGATACTTGTTTAGAATATCCCTCTGTAGAAATGTTTCCTGTAATGTACCCAAAAATTATATGAGAATGTTCTATTCACATTTACCATCCAGATAAGAATAAGTTTCAGTCATTACCTTTAATTTTTTTACTCAGTATTTGAATTTAAAAACCAGCTTCATACAATTTCCCTACCCACTATATTTAGTCTTTCTTTCTTACCACCACTAAAATGGTGACTTATGACTGTTGATATGTTTGGGACTAAAATGTACCTGTTCAATAAAAAAGTGAAAGAATTGAGTAAGTTATTATCTGATTGATGAATGATAATATATTTCTATACTTTTTTTTTGTATATGCTACTAGATATCTGAATTTTTTTTTGTTATCTAAAAAAAAAAATCTATATAAGGTGTATCGTAATAGTTAAAACATTTTCTTTTAATTTTTATAAATCGTAATAGTTAAAACATTTTTATAAATCGTAATAGTTAAAACATTTTCTTTTAATTTTTATAAAACTTAAGTCATACAATCATGACATTCAATATTGCTTTTTTGAAATATTTTTTCTCATTTATGTAGCAAAAAGAATTGTCAGTGTTATTTGTTCCCATATTTAATTCCTACTGAATCACTTGGAAATACTTTATTTAATGCAATGATTCTTTCATCTCATTTCCTCTCTTCTGATTTTCTTGAATGTGATTCTAAATTATTGATTTATTTTCATGAAAATGTTCAAGAGTCTCCCCTGTCCCCCCAATCAAACTGGAAGCATCAAGGTTTTGATAATTTGTAATTATAAACATTTTGATCTTTCGCTCAGTCATGGAATTTTATATACATAGATTTGTTTGTAAAGGATTAATTTGACAATCTCTAACCTATAAGAGTTGGTCAAATCAGAATTCATTCTTTTTTGCTGATATGAATACAATTACCATCACAACATATGTTATTTAGTAGATGGTCACAACTAAGTAAGCTTGATTGCTTTGAGATATGCCATAAGAAAGGATTATTTAGCATAACTTATTATTGTAGAAAATTGAAATTTTATGCGACAATATCAGAGATGAAGTGACACTCTAAGGAACAACATTATTTTAGCTGTTGAAATCATTGTGTGAGGTGCTAGCTTCTTTCAAGCATCTGTTCCTTTTGTACTGACAATATTTCTTAGAATGCTATCTAAATCTGAGAATTAAGATATGTAAGGATATCTAAGAATAAAGGTATTTATATCAAGAATAATATCTATATAAATAGAGTACTATTAACATTGTGTGTGTAAAGAATAAAACAATAGATATGATACTTAGAGAGATCAAAAAGAGTGTAAGAATGGAATTTAAAGGTTAGATTTGTTGATTTTTGTCAATCAGTGGCTTACTCAGTCAGCTGAGGCTGTAGAATACACTGACTGCTTCTCTGTGGAGGGCTAAAACCCTCCCAACGAATCTTCTAGATATGACACTAAACAATCTGATGGTGAGGTAATGGAGCTTTGGGGAATGCAGAGTATTCCTTCATTACCATTGCTCCCAGGTCCACTCTGGCCTGGAGTGGGAGCACCTGATAGGATCCTATCTATGGGTCAAATAGATCTAAACTGTGAACTTTATTAAACTGAATTGCTTGAAATAGGACTGTTTTGACATTTAAACTGTGTACTTATGCTAAACTGAACTGTTTGAAATAGGACTAAACTGTGTACTTAGGCTAAACCGAATTCTTTGAAATCGAACAGTTTTGACATCTAACTGTTTGTAAACAAAAACTATACTTATTTGAAATTTTATTTGGCATTAAATAACCCAAAAGGGTTGATATGCCATAAAACAACCAACCAATAACTGTCCATAGTTCAGTTAATTTGAGTAGTTGCTGTGTTTAGTCAGACAGAAATGTAAGTTCAAATCTCACAAAGGGTTTGATAACCAGACTAGAAGAAGGAAGACTGAATTCAAACCAGCTATACTCTCTTTAAAAATTAACCTTGTGTCACATCCTGGTTGTGGGGGTGGGTAAATAATACTTAGCACCCTTAAAGGTTATGGGATGTGTCTATATCAGTATGTGTGTGTGTGTGTGTGTATATATATACATGCATACATATATACACCAAACGTCATCTGGTGATGCAGATCTGTGCTGTCTCATCTATTGGTCAAGTACATCTCTTTGAAACTATTACTATTTAAAAAGGATTATTATTATCAGTTGAAATTATATAAATGGTTAAAATACTTAAAACCATATAACTGTGTGCAAATTATTTGTATTAGATAGGAATACTTGAAACATTTAGATAACCATCAAGAGTTGATTGACCATTAAACCAAATAACCTAAACCTTGAAACATATACCTGTAAACAAATGATTATAATTAAATAGATATAGTTACTTAAACGTGTTAATGAATTAGTATTGGATAGGAATGCTTGAAATGATATAACTGTGTGCAAATTATTTGTATTAAGAAAATTTACTAAAAACTATAATTGTTTATAAATGATTATCATTCGTTACCAGAAAATCCAGCAAACACCTATGCGCAACACACGGAAACAGTGGATAGATTTTCTGGTCATGGTAATTCAATTTACAATATAATTCTTCTACTTAAAAAAGAAAAAATGTAGATCTATATTCTTGCCCTTGAGGTCATAATAATTACACGGATGCGCATTTCAACCTTCCTCTTGGGAAGGTGTGACTCTGCAAAGAGTACAGATGTAACTTGCAAGACACATTCAGATCAATTTGGTTGTGCAATTACCATGACTAGCTAGTTTGGCGTCACTTGTGTGTGATATGGACTGTGGTTCAGTTGTAGAGTTCCGGGTCTGAAATCTGTGGTTGTTGGTTTGATCTTCAGTGGTGAAGAGCACAGTATACACTGCTGATGAAACCTAATAAGGTTGAAACAGCTGTCCAGTGTTTCCATATGTCGTGCGTAGGTTTTCACCGGATTTTCTGGTCATGGTAATTCAATTCACAATATAATTCCTCTATTAAAAAAAAAAAAAAAATGTAGATCTATCATTAGTTATTTAAACAATGTCTTGCAAAATTTATTAAAAAGAGTGACTTTATCATTAAATATTCCAACAAGGTTTGACATTCATAAAACAACTAATCATATCCAAGTATCATGGAGGTTCCCTGGGCTGTAATGACTAAAGTGCTGGACTGCAACCCCAATGAAAGCAAGTTCAAGTTCCAGTCATACTATTATATTAACTTTCAGACTAATACCCTCATGAAAGGTATGAACCCCATAAACCCCCAACTATGAGTTAATTAGTATTTTCTACAAGAATGGCTTTGGCATTAAATAACCCATGAAGGTTGATATACCATTAAACAAAGAAACCAAATCAATTATCATTTTTTTAAATTTTTAACACATATTATTTTATTTTAAATATGAAGAAGATTGATTTTTTTTTTCTCTACTGACACTACTTTTCATTCTAAGAACGAAAAATGAAAAATTTGTAGTAGAGAAAATAGTTTTTTAGAATTTTCAACTGATATTCAATCTTTATGCAATATATTATTGGAAAGAAAAATAAATTTCGAAATGAAATTAATGTTCCTAATAATTAAGTTTCTTTTTCCTCAAATTCATTAATGATATCTGTAGAAAGAAATCCTATGAAGAGCAGTATCTGTTGATATTTTAAGCTTGAAATCCCCCCCCCCAAAAAAAAAACCCAACTCTCTCCCTAAGCTGGGGTTGACCTATTTGCCAAATATAAAATGCATGCATTAATCAGCGTAATTCTTCCCTACCCCCAACACTTTATGTGCACCACTTGCTGTAAAGTCTCTGCAGTTATTTAATACTTAAATTTATCTTTCGTAAACCAATTTAAGTTATTAATATAGAAACTATAAATAAATTTTATAAATAAAACAAGATCATAGAGTTTATGCACTCCAATCAATCAAATTAGCTGACTGTATCTCCTGCATAAAGGTAAAAAAAAAAACCCTAAAAAGAGTGTTCAGGGTATAACATTAATCTGCATCTGATGGTGAGGCTTGAGTTCTCTTTGGAACTGGTAGAGTACCCTTTCATTGCTATTACTTCCAGGTCCACTCTGACCTAGAGTGTTAGTATTCGTTTGAGTCCCTGCTATGAGTCAAATAGATCTGTTTGCAAATTATTCATATTTGATTGTGCTAAAAAAAAATTTGAGAGTCCCTGTGGTATAGTGGCTAATGTACTAAACTGCAACATTGTAGAGAGTGAGTTCAAACTCCAGTCATGCTATAATGTTCACTTTTGGACTAATACCCTTGGGAAACGTATGAACCTCCTTATCTACCCCTAACTATGGGTTATATTGTACCATTACTGTCCACAAAGATTGCTTTGACATTAAATTAAAGTTGATATGTCATTAAACAAAGAAACCAAATCAAAAAAAGCCCCTTAAGAAATAAATACACTCAAAATGTAAATATGAACTTACAATAAATGTCATTCCTTAACCTTTGGCATAAAATAATCCCGGATGTTTTGACATCCTGTTAAAATCAATCAAATTAGCATGATAATCAGATGACCAGCCAAAAAGCTATTGTATTGTTGTGGCTATGAGCACTTGCACAAATTTATGGTAATACAATAAATTTTATTTAAACTGCAGCAAAAGAGCTAAAGTTAAATTTTTCAACTAAAAAAATTGATTTTGACATTTGCTCTTAAAGAGAAGTAAATATACAATGTAAAATATCAGATGACATTTGGAAAGATCATACAATTTCTACCAAGTCCCAAAGGAATGGGATAGGCTCCCATGATATGAGAGTAGAATAACATAATCACCATCTCAATAAAATTGGTCACCTGTGTCAATAACAGCATAAACCCTATACCCAGACTGTAAATCAATTGAAGGGATTCAGAGTTCTCTCACAGTACTCTGGATTCTTTTGTATGGGTTATCACTTTAAAAAATAGTTGTCTGAACTTGAACAAATGTTGTCTCTACTTTCCAGTTTGATGTTGTTATTTTGTCATAGCAATTCACTTGTGGAATTTTATATGTTGGCTTTGCAAATTTTACAGAAATTTCATTCTTGTCATCTTAGTCAATTAATTAAAATCTTAATCATTGAATTAATGTTTGGTTGCTGGAAAGTTGTGATTATAACAAAAGATTATACAAATAGGCAGCTTCTTGATCTAGAATTCTCACAATGGGATAGAAAAACAAGATATTCTGGTGATATTGTAATGTACAGCTGGGCTGCTGTAAATTAGTAAGGATATTTTTAGCCCTAAAATCATGCCTGACCCCCAGAGTCATCATCTGGTGAAGGCTTTATATTTTTTCTTGTTGCAGTATGTGTGTGTATATATATATATATATATATATATATATATATATATATATATATATATATATATATCTCAAATTTCATGTTTACAGTTTGATATTAACTGGTTTTAATATTTTATCATTATCAATAACCTATATATATAGTTATTAATAATGATGACATAAAATATTAAAACCAGTTGTTAATATCAAACTGTAAACATGAAATTTAATTTTTGAATGGAACATTTATGAGTGCAAAATTCAATAAATTGTATCATTGAGTTTTATGCTAACCATGTCAAGTGATAAATGGTGGACAATAACCAAAAAAGAAATGAATAGAACAAAGTGAAGATAATTATATCTAAAGTATCTACTTATGTCAGTTAAAGTCTGACTTAAATTTATTGGTCTTACAGTGTTGTCTCTTGTCCTGGGCATCCAATGGTGAAAGTTAAGTTCTGGAGCTTTGGGGAGTCCCACTTTAATTGCCCTTACTCTCAGTTCTACCCCAATCTAGAATGCCTGTTAGGGTTCAATCTGTAGGACAAATAGATTTGTTTGGTATAATGTTTTAAATGATTTTGATCTACTTTAATACATTTGCTCTCAAAACATTGATATTGCAACTAAGTATGAAGTATTTATTCTTTTTAAAATGATTTTGAATTTTATTAATACATTGACTCTTAAAATGTTGATATTGCAACTAAGAGTTTACCTGTTTGAGATAATTGTGAAGGTACATTTTTGTTCTGTATATAATTGAAAACTTTAATTGTTTAGCTGACTTTGGCATAACAAAACAAAATAACATGCCATAAAACTTAACATCCAATCAACAATCACTTGGTTTCATTAGAAAGTAATAAAAGATTGGATATTACTCTACCAAAAGTTAATACACTGATGAAAAATAGAGAGGTATACGTAGCATAATGGTTATAGTCACTTTGCTCTGAAGAAAGGCACAGATACATCTGTTCTACCCCCCCACCGCCCGAGTGATGGGTAGATATAGACTAGGTTCTTTTTTCTTTTTACCCAGTCGGCTGGGGCTGAAGAATACACCGACTGCTTCTCTGCAGTGTCAACGAGTGTCCTGGATATGACACTAAACAATCTGATGGTGAGGTTCCAGTAATGCAGGAGCTTTGGGGAATGTGGAGTACCACTTCATTGCCATCGCTCTCTGGCCAGGAGTTAAATAGAACTAACTGCATACTTATGCTAAACTGAATTGTTTGAATTAGAACTGTTTGACTAAACTGAATTGCTTGAAATAGAAATGTTTTTGACAAATAAACTGTGTACTTACATTTAAATTGCATGCTTATGCTAAACTGAATTGTTTGAAATGGAACTGTTTTTGACATTGAAACTCTACTTACTCTAAACTGAATTGTTTAATATAGAACTATTTTGACATTTGACTGTGTGTAAACAAAATCTGTACTTATACTAAACTGAATTAGCTCTGTTTGACTAAACTGAATAGTTTGAAATAGAAACGTTTTTGAAAATGAAACTGTCTACTCATGCTAAACTGAATTGTTTGAAATAGAACTGATTATTTGCATAAAGATGGATTTGGTGTTAAATAACTTACACAGGTTGATATGCCATAAAAACCAACCAATTTTTTTTTTCTTTTTTTTTTTTTTGTCATACAACTAGTCTAGGAAAAGGAAAACTCTGAATTCAAACCAGCTTTAATCTGCTTAAAGATTGACTTTGTGTCACATCCTGCCTGTATTGGAGAGGTTAGGTAATTACATATTCTGATGGAAAATAAAATTGAAATGTTTTGAATGTGTTTCAATTTACTCAAGGTAAAATTTACAGGAAATACATCTAGATTATTGTAAATGATCAGATATATATCGATTCATCGACAGGTTCCAAAATAAAGGATATATCAACAGTACTCAGACTCCACACATGTTGTGTACTCAAGTTGTCTGCATTGTCCTTGAAAGTGTTGCAATTTTATTTTCTGTCAGTGTATATGTAGTAATTGATAAAGTTTTTTGCTTAGATGTGGCATGAGGCCATATGAATGGGACACTTGATAACTCAAACTCACTTGTGAAGGTTTACTAGTCTACCTAAGATACCCCTGTTAGTGTATATGTAAATATGTTTGTGGTGTAAGAGATAACTTAACCCCTAAGGCAAAGCGTATGTAAATGTGTCTAGCCTGCTGGGTTGTTTTGACAAGAAAAAAATAGCTGCCATCAACACAAGGAATTAATAGAGTGCAACAGAAATGATGCTACATTCATGTGGGTGATACTTTTACAAAGGCAGTTTATAATGATGTGGTTCTGGCACAATAGGGAGAGACATGAAGGAATAAAGATCTATGAGAGGAAGAGACATGAAGGAATGAAGATACACAATAATAAGAGGTGAGTGTGACAGAGTGAAGAATACGACAGCAACCTGACCAAAATTTCATGACCTGTTTGGTTAATTTACTGGGATCAACTGCACCTTCATCTTTTGCATGACAAATTTTTTTGGTTGCTTCTGCAACATGAAGCATAAGTTTCTAAATTAGACCAAGTTGCATGTTCGTCTGTACAGCTTTCAAATCTCTCATGGAATGATGCAATGTACAATGTGTCAGCACACCAACTACCACAACACTACCAACTACAACAGGTGGGAATTCCCATGGTGTAAGGGCTAAAGCGCTTGAACTCCAGTTGTGCAATTATGTTCACTTTCAGACTAATCTCCATGGGGAAAGGTATGAATCCTCTTATCCCTCTTAGTTAAATAGTATCACATGTTCTTCTCTGATTGGCATTGAATAATCCATGGGAGTTGATATGCCATTAAACAAAGAAACCAAACTAATCACAGTAGGTACTTACAACAACTTGAATTCTTCCCGGCAGCAGTCGCATCGATACTGCTATATGGATGCACTACATGGACTCTAAAAAAACGGCTCGAGAAGAAGCTAGACGGCAATTACACAAGAATGCTGCGAGCAATCTTGAACAAGTCCTGGCGGCAAAACCCCACAAGACACCAACTGTACGGTCACCTGCCTCCTATCACGAAAACTATCCAAGTTAGACGAACCAGACATGCAGGACACTGCTGGAGAAGCAGGGACGAACTCATAAGTGATGTACTCTTATGGACCCCCACATATGGCCGAGCAAAAGCAGGATGACCAGCACGAACATACATTCAGCAACTATGTGAGGATACGGGATGTAGTCCAGAAGACCTGCCAGAGGCGATGAACGATAGGGAAAAGTGGCGAGAGAGGGTCAGGGATATCCGTGCTACCAGCACGACATGATGATGATAAGCACTACAAACTAGTACGTACAAAGACTTTTGAGTCATCTCTGCATATTCTTCCTCCAATAAATGTTTTTATCCAGTGAGAATTTTTTTTTTTTTTTTTTTTTTTTTATTCATTGTGGACATTTTGTCCTCATCTTGGTAGTTTTTTTTTGTTGTTTCTTCTTCACTACATTTCAGCCAAATTTCACCTCTGGCCTTCTTCAGGTGATTAACCGCGACTTCAGATAGGAATGCTGAGTCTTGTAACCATATCCGAGGTCGCGGTTAATCACCTGAAGAAGGCCAGAGGTGAAATTTGGCCGAAACGTAGTGAAGAAGAAACAACAACAAAAATAAAAACTACCAAGATGAGGACAAAAAGTCCGCTATAAATAAAAAAAAAAAAAAAAAAAATTAATTCTCAGATTAAGAAGCCTCATCTCAAAAGGATTCCCAGTAAAGACAATTTTTATCCAGTCTTCAGAAGTTGTGTAGAAATTTCTTTTTCTTTTCTTCAACTAAAACGTCCCAGTCCTATATAAAGATTCTGCATTAGTAATATCAACAGAAGAACAGACAAGATTAAAACCTGTCTTCTTTCAATCTTTATTCTTGTAGGAACTGTTAAGAGTTCAAAATACTTCAAATGCCCTGCATTGACTCCTGATACTCTTCCTAAAATTGGTGTTAAAATATAAACTTAATTTCTTTATGTATTTACTTATTTAAAAAGAAAATCTTTGCATTTAACTTTGTGTTAGATTATATAAAACACAGTTTTTTCCAAGCAGCGGTCGTGTCAATACTGCTGTATGGATGCACTACATAGATGCTGATTAAATGTATGGAGAAAAAGAATGCTGAGAGCAATACTGAACAAGTCCTGGAGGCAGCACCCACAAAGCAGCAGCTGTACGGCCACTTACCACCCATCACGGAAACTATCCAAGTTAGACGAAGCAGACATGCGGGACACTGCTGGAGAAGTAGGGATGAACTCATAAGTGACGTACTTCTGTGGACCCCTTCACATGGACAAGCAAAGGCAGGATGACCAGCTAGAACCTACATACAACAGCTGATATGGGATGTAACCTTGAGGACCTGCCGGAAGTGATGGATGGTAGAGATGGGTGGCGGGAGAGGGTCAGGGATATCTGTGCTAGCGGTGCGAGATGATGATTATTTTTTCTCTTTTATTTCTGCGTATATTCTGCTAAGCCTAGTCTAGTTGTCCCTGATAATGATTTTTCAGTGTTCCTCAACTGCATGGAATGTCTATATTTATTTCAATGAATCTTCTATATGCACCAATATGTATCCTCAGTGATGTTCTATGACACACACACACACATATCTATATATATATATATATATATATACAAGATGGTTGTTGTAGGTCCAAAGAAAGAATAAGGATATATTTTAAAATAAGTAGGTCCACAAAGAGATTTTTATTTTTTGAATTTATTTATTTTTAGCCATTTTGTCAACAAGATCTCGGCTAGATATAAAAAGTCAAATCCCAATTTAGTAAATCAATGAAAGTGTTTCTATATTCGTCGATTTTTACCTGAAGAACCTATTCCAAATTTAGAAGTTTTTATTTTCATTGTTATATATAGGGTTAACAAACTTATGAAAAAAATTTTAACAAAATTTATGTATTTATTATGAAGTCAACATTAAAATGTTTTGGTTTTAATGAACCTTCATCAGGACTTTAAAATGGTGAAGCAAGTGTTGATAGAACAATGATGGATGTTTAATAAAATACAAAAACAGGAAGAGGAGAATGTATACAAAGAAAGATCTTATAACTGTTCAATCATTCAATCAGCATTTCTCTCATATACATATATATATATATCTTTTGCTTATATTTTCATTTCTTTTTATAGGAGACGCTGCATTTTGTCCCCCTCCCAATCTTTTCTTTCTATGAGTGCTCTGCTTTAACTAATTTAGGTGTCTTTCAGGTGTTTCTGTTGGCAGGATTTAGAATATGCTGACTGTGTATCCTCTAGGCATAAAATAACACTAGATGGGTTGACATGTTGTTAAAATCAATCAGTCAATTAACAACTGCACTGAATATGCAATTTTTTTCTCATTTTTATCTTGCGAGTGTCAGCCATTTGGGAAGTGAGGGGGAGGATGTGTAGTGTAGTAGTTTTACTGTAAAAATGCTATCCTGATATATAGACAGTAGATATTTGGAATCATTTTTGTTAGTGGGGGGTGAGCTACTTTTACTGTGTGTATAATAAAAGAAAAAGAAAAGATTGCCATGATTGCGGATATTTGGGATTTCAACTTATCTTGTAGGAAAGAGACTTATTTTATGGTTGTTATGTTCAAGTTTCGATTTTTAGCCAATTTTGGGTTTATATAGATTGTTGAGTAATTGTTTCTTTGGAATGCTTTGTGAATTTGGGTCAGTTCATGTTGGAAGGCATTAGAATCACTGCTTATAAAGTTAACCCAACACTGTTAACAAATTATCCCCACTCACTTCACATGAAAGGGGTGGTTGAAATAAGTATAAACTATTCCAGTCATTTGATCATTTAGGATAGTAAATTAATTTTTGTGTTTTTTTTTTTTTAATTTTTTTTTTTATGGTAAAATAACATTATTTCCAAACTTTTATGGTAAAATAACATTATTTCCAAACTTTTATGGTAAAATAACATTATTTCCTAACTTTTCTTTCCTTTAGAAGCAACTCTGATGCACTTTGTATATAATTTTAAGAAATTTATCAATTTTTTTAATGAATTTTAAATATGTTTTTTAAAAAGGGATTGATGCATTGAAAAAAATAATAAAAATAATTCAAATTGCTGATCATAATTATTATTTTAGTTTTAATTGAGTAAACTAAAAATTGTTAGTAATAAGAAAGATGGGGTTGAAGTTACAAAGTTTTGTTTTAATGTTCAGGTTGACACAAGACAGAGGAGATATGATTAATGTAATGGTTATTATTATAAGAAATGCAATTGGCATCCAGAGTTCAAATCTCAGAGAAGGCTGTTTGCATTTCACTTTGCAGTAAAACCCTTAGGAAAGACATGAAATCCATCTGTTCTCTCCAGCTATGAGTAAGACTGGGTTCTTTAGCTTTGGTTAGGCGAATAGTCCAGAAGAAGGAAAACTCTGAATTTAAGCCAGCTCTACTCCCCTTAAAAAAAAATTGACCTTGTGTTGCATACTGTTCATAGAGGGTGGGGCAGAGTAAATAAATAAAGTAGACAAAGAATTTCTTCATCAATGAAGGCTGATATACCATCAAACAAAAGAAACCAAACCAATTGTTAAAATTGTTGAATCGAATTATTCCTATTATTGTAATTTATAGATGTTTTCTTAAGTTTGTTTGGAAAATGACTGTATTGTTGTAATTTGTGGATGATTAAATGTCGTTCTGAATAAGTTGAAATTCTAAAACCTTTTAAACTAAAATTTTAAAAAAGCAATCCATGTACTTGATTACTACTGCTTAGTATCTGAGTGGTCAGTATTTGTGCCGCTACCTCGGTGGTCTGAATTCCGTCTGAGAGTTTCCATTTCTCTATTACTTTTCCCAGGTAAGACTCCCCCAATGAGTGTCCTGTATGTGACACAAAACAATCTGATGGTGAGGCTCCAGTAATGCTGGAGCTTTAAGGGAATGCGGAGTACCACTTCATTACTATCACTCCCAGGTTCACTTTGACCCGGAGTGGTAGCATCTGATAGGGTCCTATCTATATGGGTTAAATAGAACTTTGATAGTTTATGTCAAAGTACAGTTTAAATAAGTGTAGATAAATGAATTATGATTAACTGAATTGCTTGAAATAGAATTGTTTAATCATTTAGCTGTATGTAAACAAATGACTCATGTTTAATTGAAATGTTAGTGATACATAGCAATACTTGGAACCATTTAACTGTGGAGAAACAAATGATTGATTGTGAATAGAATTATTCGTATTAGATAGAAATAACTTAAGCATTTAATTGTGTGCAAAAAAATAAGCTCAGACTCATTTTAAAATGTTATCTACAAAATGTTTAGAAATCTTATCTTATTTGATATGTATAAAAAAGATTTGGCATTAAATTACCGACAATGTTTGATATTCCATAGAACCAAACCAAACCATCACTGTTGCCTAGAATGTTAAATAACAGATTACAACTTTTTATATTTTTGGCTATTTTTTAACCAGGAGCCGATGACATGGAAGTTGAACTCAAGGTTCTAAATGCCTTGTTGACAGGGCTTAGAAATATGCTGACTATATCTTTTGCAGAAAGGTATGATCAACCCCCAAGGGGAATCCTGTATATGACACTAAACAGTATCATGTTAAAGTTCTGGAGAGTGAAGAGTACTCCTTCCTTGCTGTCACTCCCAGGAACACTCTGACCCAGAGTGTTAGTATCTGTTAGGGTCAAATTGATCTGTTTAAGAATTATTTGTAATTGTTAGGGCTGTGTTAAAAAGAAAAACTCTTAAAAAAACAATTACACAAAAATGTAAATATGAATGTACCTTGAATGTGATTCCCTAGCCTCTAGGCATAAAATAACCATAGATAGGTTGACATGTCATTAAAATCAATTAGGTAATCAATCAAAATCCTAAGAATTTGATTTGGTGTCAATTAGTAATATATTCTATTAGAATACTAACATGGTTTTTAAAAAAAGGAAATTATCTACATAAATACAATGTATATCCATATACTAGATTTCTCATAAGATGCATGATTTACAAAGATATTTGGGAGACTTACACTCACTGAAACCCTTCCAAGCTCCTTAGCTGTCAATTTTAAATTTTAGTAGATAACTCTCTAATCATAATACCACCAAGTTGGACACTGTATAATATTTGCACAAAATTATTTTAATGGTAAATGTGTGGAAATATAAGTATGTAACTTTTTTCTGTCACCAAAATGTTCCATTACAAAGAGATAGGCAAAAAGAGTGGGGGAAATCTGTTAGATAACTCAAGGTATGTTTGATATCACTCAAAGTGAACATACATTGTGTTACCATAACAAAGTGGTGGTTAAACTCCTGCTGTAAATATATGCAGGGTGGGGTAAAAGTCACCATTTAAAAAAAAAATGAACAACCTTTTTGAATAAAAAACCCCAGAAAATAAAGAAATTTTTCTTTTTAATTATATTTGTTTTGACTCTTGGAAATTACTTTGAACTAATTGTGGAATATAATATCCCTCAAATACTCTCTCCACCCCTTTTTTTTTTCAACTTCAGAGGCAAACCCTTCTTGACTGTGTTTCATGACTGCTTATAATTTTTCTGGCTCCAGCATTTAATTTTTTTGTAGAATATTATGCAACTGTTTATATAAACTCTTTAAGATAACTCCAAAGGAAAAAATTGGGACTTGTTAAGTCTTGTGAATATGGTGGCCCGTTAATTTCTGCCCTGTGTAAAATTAGTCTGACATTGAATGTTCAATGAATATTCAAAATAGATTCGAACAATCTTTCATTGCCCAGTTATGAATTGCTTCTAAATCTTTATTAAATATCACATGAGTCAATAAATAATTTTTTTTTGTTTTTTTTTTTAGTATTTTGATGCTTTTTTTTTTTCAATGGTGTCTTTTGTGCCACTCTGTATAAATATCTACAAATGTTTTTTTTTAAATAAATCATCCTACTGAAATTCAAATATATTAGAATTTCTTAATGAACATATTGAGATAATGGACAATAATTAAATAACATGTTCATATTATAATTATAAATTAATGAAATGAATGATCAATGAGGTATAAAATGTTAATATGAAATTTTTTTAAAAAGTTTTTCAATTGTTCATTTTTTATTTTACAAAATACCCCAGTTAGTCTACATGTAAAATTTATAAAAATAAAAGCAATTTTTTTTTGTGTATGTTTGCATACCCATGTCAACATCAATATTCCTTATGTATTAATGAATGGCATTTATCACAATTGTGGGATATTTAATTTGCAAAAGGATTTTAAAAAGCAGGTTAAATAAATAACTGTCCTGTGTTATTCATTTGTGATTTGGTTTTTGATTTTGGTTTCTTTGTTTAATAGCATTTCAACTTTTGTGTTTATTTTATTTTCACATATATAAACAATGGTTTTGTGCATAACTTTAAGAAAGACAAAAAATTATTTTAATTTTGAGTTTTAATGTAGGGTTGCAATGTCTGTTAATGTTTAGGCCTTTTCATTACTTTAAAAAGAAAAATACTGCCTACACAAACCTGTACACAGACACAAAATGAGAAATTAAGAATAAATTGTTTTATGACAACTGTAATGAAAACAAAAACAAACACCCATACATATTTATATAAATGTATGATAGCTGTATCTATTTCCATATAGTATCACTTGTTTTCTATTTGGATGGGGCAGTATTTGTAGTTAAGTCTGAAACCAATATCAATCAGATTTGGAGATATATAAATTTTTTTTTTTTTTTTCATGATTTTAAATTGAAACACTATCTTGAAAAATAAACATTGCAATAAAGTGCTGGCATTTCAGAAAAATAATCTCATAATTAGTTGGTATACATTTTTTCACTGATGAAATAATTTTAAAATAGACATGTTTAGACATTAAATAAAATTTTTTAAAGGATTTTTCACATTTACCTGCAGTTTTGTCTTGACCTTTTACCTGACATAATTGGGTACTTTACCTAATAGTGAAACTATTTCATTGTTGCTATAATGACAGCCTACTAAGATTAGTGAGGGTTACATATTGCATGCTTGAATTTCTACTGACAAACAACCCTTAGAGGAACATCACTAATTCCTAATTTATACTTATGTATAGCTGCTATCAGCAAAAATGCAGTCTATTTCTCTTTGGTATGTTTGTTCACCTGTCTTTTTTTTTTTTATCTTTTACCTATATAACAAACCATTTTCTTTTATCTGTTAATGATTTGAGCAGCCTCCTCCTGTGATTAAATTGATCGGGTTTGACATTTTGCTCTTGTGAATAAATGAATTCTACCTAACCTAAGGTTTTCCGTGACTCAAAACCAGTGACCTCTAAGTGATAAGCTCTTTTTCTGTTAATTAAGTACTTGTTTCCTGTTGTCAGTTTTCAAACCAGAACTGATTAGGTGTAAGTCTATAGAAAGAGGAAAGCTTGGGTGGTTTTTTTCTGTTAACACACTGGGACATACTTAATGAGACTTGTGACAAAATTAATTTCCCAGAAAATGAAGGCAACAGTGGCACTAATGTCTAAATAGTTGAGAGCATGTACCAGTAAATAGAAATTAATGACTATTAAAATCAATAAGTACTACTAATATAACCTTCCTATATTTAAGCTTGTTCTTGAAAGTAATCTTTTTTATTTCTGCCATGGCAGCTCATCTGTTAAGAGGTTCTTAATTGTTAACTTATTAATTTTGATTGCTTAAGAAAGCAATAAGAAAAAAAAAGACATACTGAAAAGAAAAATATATACTAAATAATAAAATGTTCATAAAATACCCACTATTATTTTAAAACCATTTTATAATTCTTTGTTATTCTATATTTCATTTAGAAATGAAACCAGCATGGAATCTTGAGTTATACTTAATGTTAAAGAGTGATTGATATTAAATCACATTATATTTATAAAATTTACATTTACAATAATTGCAATTAAGAAGTACTCTATAATCAACATTTCATTGTTATCTTCTTTTAGAAATAATGATTAGACTAAATAACATTGACATCACAGCATTATTAACTTGCAAATGGGACTGGAAATTGCTTTATTCTGAGCATTTTAATCCTGTTGTGCTCACAAAATTTTGCTATAATTTTGTTCTCTTAGTGTAACATATATATATAAAATTTAGATCCCTATGTTATAGATGCCACTTATATAATAGTTATTACATATATTGTATAAAATTTGTAAGCAATTTTACAATTTTTATTGGACAGAGTAGTTTAAGTTTAATTTTCTTTTGTTTGTTTTTTTCCTTAATAGTAAAACAGAAAAATGTGACAAGTTTTTTTTTTCTTATAGATCTCTACATTGCCATAAATTATTGAGCCAAAACTCATAACCAAACTATAATCTATTGATCAGTTCTATTAACATTTTATTTTTACTGGTTAAGCTCTGATTGTCCAAATTATTGACTGCATTGTAGACAACAATCTTAAAAATCTCTTATTACCATAATTCTATATATATATATATATATATATATATATATATAAGATGCACTATTTTTCCGGGTTTTTCAACCCAAATGTTAAGAAGTGCATATTATACATTAGGATTATATATTTGATTTTTTTTTCTAGTCTCATACCTCACCATATTCAGGGTGGGATCACCGAAAGTAAGTTATAGCTATTGTCCAAACTGTGTTTTATGCCATTACAGAGAAATATCTGCTGGAATGTGTATGAGTTTATAATTTTGTTCCCCTAATGTCAGCTTATTTTCACTGCATCCTTATTGCACTTTTGTGTGAATGTGGCCATGTGCGTTTATTCTAAATACTGTGTGAATTTTGTGTTTTAAGACAATGTAAACTATATAAATTAATTTTAGTTGGTATGAATTGACAAAAAGTTGAACAAATGCTAAATTTAGGTTAAATTAACAGCTACAAATTCTAAAAAGTTAATGCATATTATAATATATACAAGAATCTTTTCCCAGAATTTCATTGTCAAAACTTAGGGGTTCATATTAGATATGAGTGTGTGTTTTACATAATTGCAATAATTTTTCAAAATTTGTAAAAGTTGGGATAGTTTCTTGTTTATCAAAAGGTGGGACATTTTGAACATTTTTTCTGTACAAGAAACTTTTTCTTTTCTCTTTTTTAAAAAATTTTTTTTTTAACATACAATTAAGATTTGACTTGATGCAGAAAGACTTGAGACCAAAATGTTAAAAACAGAGCTGAAACCATGAAGGAATTATCAATTTTCAAACAGGATAATTTATCAAATATCTTTTTGTCCATCTGTTTTGCATACCTATGTGATGGCTTGAGCTATAGTCACCAAATTTTTTCTGATTACTAATGGAACCTTGCATCAGGTTTTTAACTCATTAATTTTTGAAGATTCTCAAACTCTTCAAGTTTTTAATGAGAATTCAGTTTACAATATACATATTTACCAACCCTTCCGCTCGGGCAGGATATGACACAAGGTCAATTTTTAAGCGGAGTTTAACAGGTTTGAATTCAGTTTTCCTTCTAGACTAGTTGCCTCACCACGGCTGAAGAACCCAGTCTGCCCTACTATTCACCCATAGCTGGAGGGAGAATAATTGGATTCATACCTTTCCCAAGAGTATTAGCGCTATGTGAAATGCAATCAGTCTCATTCAGGATTTGAACTCGTGTTGCCATGTCCATTTCCTACGACAATAGCCATTACACCACAGGCACCTTCAGTTTACAATATAAATATAACACTAATCTGGGGTCCAGTCAGCTTAGGCTGTAGAATATGCTGACTACATCACTGCATAGATCTAAGACCCTCTCCTCACAATGAGTGTCCTGAATATGACACTAAACCATCTGATGGTGAAGCTCCACTCCTGGAGCTTTGGAGAATACTCCTTCAATGCCATTACTTCCAGGTCCACTCTGACTCAGAGTGGTAATACCTGTTAGGATCCCATCTGTTGGTCATACAGAACTATTTAATCATTTACTATACTTGAAACCATTTTAACTGTGTGCAAACAAATGAATTCTGGCTCATTTGATAATGTTACCTCAAAACTAATTGCTAAAAATTCATATATAAATGGGATTTCTCATTAAATAACCCAGAAGGGTTGATATGCCATAAAACACAACCAAACCAAACTCATCTAGACCCTACTTTGTGTCCATCAGGTCAGCTAAACCAAATCTTCATCTTTTTGTTTAACCATGCAAAGAAGACATTTAGCTAAAAATTTCCTGGCTTGGAAACATAAGTTATAACTTTTCTGATTTTTTTTTTTTTTTTTTTTTTTTTTATATACAGAAAAATTAAATTTTGAAAAAATTTCCAAAATCATTGTTTGACATTCTGCCTGTATTTATTGCTGCAATATAAAGTGAAATGAATAAATTTATGGTCAGTTTAAATAACTTGCCTGTAGAATAGATTTTCAGCTAGTATGTAAAAGATCAGTTATTGTTTTCTGTGAAAATCATATGAATTACTATTTAAAATTTATTCCATTCTTATATATACAATTGGTTGACTGAAAAGTTCATAAGTTGACTAAGATATTCTTATGGAATGTAACTATCAGTGTTGCAGTGCTTGGATCCCATTGGTCCAAAAAGTCATCAACAGTAGATAACACATCACTCAATTAGTCTTGGGCCTAACTAATAAAACAACAATTTTTGGCAAAATTTTACTTCATTCATCAACATTAGTCTCCCTTTAGGGTGATATACTGATTCCAACGCTTCTCTAACAATTCAATGCTTTTTCTTGTAGAACGATTTGTCTTTGGCCTCAAAATATGCCTCTGTTTACCACTTCTTCATTGGAGTCATTCATTTTTCTTTCCCTAGAGCATTCTTTTGAAGTCTGCAAACAGCCAGTAGTCACGGAGGGCCAGATCTGGAGTATAGGGTGGGTGTGGAAGCAAATCAAAGTGTAATTTATGTAGTTTTGCCATTGTTGCGATCGACTTGTGGCAGAGTTGATTGTCTTGGTGAAAGAGTACTTTTTCTTTTTCATTTGTGGCGGTTTTTGGTAATTTCTTTTTTTTTCAAACGCACCGATAATGCTATATAATATTTGCTATTGATGTTTCTTCCTTTCTCAAGGTAATCAATTGTGGACATGAAAGTGAGACTAACGGTAGCTCTCGACAAAAGAGGGTTCGTTTGTGTCTGGCGTGCGGGGCAGTAATCTGATCCGAAGGAAGAAACACCGCCATTATGGTGTGAAAGAAAAGAAAAATACTCACCGCTGTTTCAATAATCCTCCTTCAGCCCATTCTAAAGGAAAAAAGAGAGGGGGCCCCCGAGTGGAATTTTTATAGGCTGAGGAAATGAATGATGAGTAGAGTGGCGTGAATAAAAACCGACTTGTTTTTTTTTTTTTTTTGCGGTCAGTTTCTCGGCCAGAAGCAGAAAAAAGACAGGAAAAAAGGCAGAAGAGGAATGAAAGGAGAAGCAGAGAGAGAGAGAAAAGAAGAGTGAGGAAGAGAAGGAGGAAAGTAGAGGAGGAACACAAAGAGGGAAGTGGTGTAGCAAGAAACCCGCAAGCACTTTAGACTGAAATCTAAAGGTCCCTGGTTCAATCCCGGGTTCAACACTTAGGGAGATCATTCACTCCAAAACTACATCGATGAACAAAATACCTTGTGCATCCCAAAATACAGAAGCCAAAACCTTGCCTGCTGATGTTTGAGTCTTTGGTTGCTTTGGATGGCTTTCATCTACTGCTGTCCATTCAGCTGACTGCCAATTTGACTCCAGAGGGAAGTGGTGGATCCATGTTTCATTCATTGTCACATATTTATACAAAAACTCCTTTTTTTGTTGTGTTGAAACGGTTGCAAACAATGCTCTGAATTGTCGACGCGTTGTTGTTGTTTTTGATCAACTGTGAGCAAACACAGCACCCACTTTGAACACAGCTTTCTCATTGACAAATGCTCATACAAAATGGTGAATACACTTGAAGATATCAGAATATCTACAACTCCTCTGCTATCTCACGCAACTTCAATTTACAATTGACCAAAATGAATTTGTGGATTTTTTGGTGTTTCCTGGGAAAACTGCCGAATTTGGGCGACCTGAGTGTTCAGCATCATTTGTGTCTGTACAACTGCACTTAAAGTCAGCATACCGCCTCTTAACTGTTGTTTCTGATGGAGCAGAGTCCAAATAACATTTATCAAGCCATTGCTTTGCTTGAACAGTATTTTTTTCCATCAGAAAGCAAATGCTTTATCAACTCACAAAATTCAGATTTTTCCATTTTGAAAATTTGCAACAGTAGCTTCACTTAAATAACTGTAATTCGTAAAGTAATTATCCGATTGGGCTCAAATTTTGACAGGTGCCATTTGAAGGTTAGTACTTTATAAAGATCATATGGATTATTAGTGGCACCATCTATATGTCAGGCCCAGGACTTATTGAGTGATGTGTTATAACGTTGTCATCTGAACATTTCAGCCCACCTTTGTATGTTACTATTAAAATGTGAAACCCACATATCCTATTGGATTACTTTAGTTTCCTACTAACACTGTACACAATCTTATACTCTTTTCTTGTATCAACTGTTTGTGAAAAAATGATATTCACATCACTTTTTAATCTGCTTTTACTACTGAATTTACCATGTTTTTATGCTTTGTTGGTGGGGCCTAAAATATTCTGACTGTATCCCCTGCATAGGGGTAAGACCCTTTCCAAAGTGTTGTAGGTATGACACTAAACTTCATCTCGTGGTGAAGTTCCAATTCAGGAGCCTTGGGAAGTGTGGAGTCCCACTTTCATTGCCATTACTCCTTGATCCACTCTAATCTGGAGTGGTTGTGCTCGTTAGAGTTCCCTATAAAGTAAAATTGGCGACTGTAGTCGAGGGTGACCTGAAGGCTCCTTTTTCAATTGCTACTACACTGAGGTGTAGGGGAGGGTGCTACTCCATTCCCTGGATTGCTCCACTTTACCCTTGATACATAGCTTATAATGCCAAGTGTTAAGCAAAGAGGTATCAAGTACCATTTTTAAAGTCTTTGGTATGAACCAACCAGGGACTGAACCCTGGTCTTCCAGACCATTGGCAAATTCTCTATAATATAGGCAAAATTAATCTGTTTGTGATTTGCCCAGTCAGCTGGGGCTGTAGAATACACCGACTGCAACTCTGCAGAGGCCTAAGACCCCCCCCACGAGTATCCTAGGTATGATACTAAACAATCTGATGGTGAGTCTCCAGTAATGCTGGAGCTCTGGGGAATGCAGAGTACCCCTTCATTGCCATCGCTCCCAGGTACACTCTGGCCCAGAATGGTAGCACCTGATAGGGCCCTATCTTTGGGTTAAATAGAACTAAACTGTATACTTTGAATTAGAACTGTTTGACTAAACTGAATAGCTTGAAATAGAAATGCTTTTGACAATTAAACTGTACTTACATTCAAACTGTGTACTTATGCTAAACTCACTTGTTTAAATGGAACTGTTTTTGACATTGAAACTGTACTTACACAAAACTGAACTGTTTAATATAGAACTGTTTTGAAATTTATCTGTGTGCAAACAAAATCTATACTATAGTAAACTAAATTAGCTGAATTAGAACTGTTTGAATAATCTGAATAGCTTGAAATAGAAATGTTTTTGACAATTAAACTGTGTATTCATGCTAAACTGAATTGTTTGAAATAGAACTGATTATTTGTTTGAAAATGGATTTGGCATTAAATAACCTACAGAGGTTGATATGCCATAAAACCCAAACTACCAACCATCTGTTTGAAATAATGAGGTTTAATAAAAAGGTAATGAAGTTTAAAACAATTGTAAATGGGTCTGGATTAATCATTAAGCAAAATAAATACATTCTTAGGGCACTAATGAAAGAAGGGACACCATTGAGATTTTCCATTGTCAAATTTACCACAGAGCATATAGTGCAACTAAACCAGGGTCTACAAAAGTGTGCTGACAAAAATATGTTATATCATTAGGTAATAATAATAATGATAATAGACAGTGATACCAGTAGTAGTTGGTGTACTTCGAATAGTCCCCAAAGGATTGGTAAGGAGGTTGGAAGAGTTAGAAATTGGAGGATTTACTATGACCATCCAAGCTACAGCATTGCTAAGATCAGCTAGAATACCGAGAAGAGTCCTGGAGACTTGAGATTTGTTGCTCAAACTTCATTGAAAGACCATCAGCTAATGTTGGTATGAAAACTAGCAAGGAGTAATAGTGGTAGTAGACATAAAAATGGTGATGATGATAATAATAATAATGTAATAACAATAATTGAGGGTAACTGATATATATCAATCTTAAGAATAAAATAAAATTAGAATCTGGTAACTGTCTCACACAATCCAGGGAGGCTCATGTGATTGTTCTAAAATAAAAAAAAGACTTTATATGTAAGGGGACACTATAATCTTTTAAGTACTTAGGGCCTCTATAGGATTCTATCTGACCCTGATTTAAAGATACATTTTGATATATAATTTAAAACCATAATTGTTGAACTGATTTTGGCCTAAAATATTAGTTTGTTAGGAAAATATTATCCAATTTTAGTATAAACTGTTTTAATTGTTCTAACTTTATTTTAATAGAAGTTGTATAAAAAAAATATTCACATTTCAAATAATTAAAATCACTTTGTTAATTTTCTATCACTTTTTCAGAATTTGATTTTTGAAGGTTTTGCATGAGTTCAAGTTTTTTCATAATTTTGTTTCATAGGAATGCCTGGACACATTTTCAGGATGACATTGCAAAATCTGACATGAGATATGAAACTTTGCCACCTCCACTGTATTTTCCTGATCTCTTACCCAATGGCTACCATTTTTTTAAGCATCTGGTCACTTTTTTACTCAAAAAAAAAAAAAAAAAAAAAAAATTCTGTTCCAAAAGAGAAGTAGAAACTGCATTTAAAGAATTTTTAGCATCAACACTTTTAGTCTTCTTATCATACATGCATAAATAAATTTGGCAGAAATGCATAGATGTTCAGGGATCATATTTTAACTGATTTCATTAATTCAGGAATAAAAGCTTATTCTAAAATTGGACATTATTTTCAAAGCAACCTAATAACTCAATTAGGTTTGACATATGATAAAACCACTCTGCTAATTTATTATTTTTAAAACTATCAAACATCTGAATTGTTTCCTGCATTAATTATATGAATTATTTTAACTTGCAGTTTAAAAGATGTTTTCAGTTATTGATAGTAAGAAATGCTTAATCTGATTGGCTCGTTTTTAATTTTTTAAATCTAATTCATTCATTTATTTATTTATTTTGCTTAGAGCTGTTATGCTGCAATTTTAAAATGTTAAATAGTCCTATTTCATATGCTTTCTGTTGTGTATTTCTTTAACCATATTTACTATGCCTTCCCTCGAGCCCACTCTAAAAGATAGTCTTACTGCCCTAGTTGCTCTTGCTGCTTTGAGTTTGTTATTTGAACTTCTCCTATATCCAATTCTGCTGACATCAACTAATAACAGGAAATTTCTGGAATAAAAATCCTATTAACACATATTACAATTTATGTTTTCTAGAACCCTACTGCCATAACCATACCCTGTCCAGTATTCCTGTTGCCCTCTGATATAACTACCCTTTTTCCCCCCCACTCTCAATTTTCTGGATCCTGTTAAACAATTATAGTTCTCTTATCCTTTCTCCTCCCCAATCCTCTGTTAGTGAGAGGAGTCATGGTTCCATTGATCTGACCCAGAGAATTCACTGGCTTGAAAGTCTGTCTCATTGGTGGCTTTGTTGAATATGAAAATAAATTGAAACTGTCAAAGTACTCTTATTAGATTAAATAACATGGAGAATAGAACTAGCATGCCAAGTTCAAATTCTAGCTGAGACAGTTTGCATTTGCTTTGCACTAATATTCTTATGAAAGGCATGAATCCACTTCTCCTTCTGTCCTGGGTATGACACTGAATTGCATCTGATAATGAGGCTCCAGTTCTAGGGAATGGGGAATACTTTTTCATTGCCATTACTTCAAAGTACATTTTGACCTTGATTGGTATCTATAGATCAAATAGAACTGTTCAATCATTTAGTAAGAGTTATTATTACAAATTTGGAACCATATTGTTGTGTGCAAATTATTTATATTACATAGGAATATTTGATAAATAGAATTACTAATGTTAAATAGCAATACTTGAAATCATTTAACTTTATGCAAATAAATGATTGATATTGAATAGAATTATTAGTGTTAGATAACAATACTTGAAACCATTAAACTGTGTGCAAACAAATGAGCTCAAACAACTCATTTTAAAATTAAGTTACCTACAGACTATTTGCTTACAAATATGTATCTATGAAAAAAACAAAACGGGATTTGACATTAGATAACCCACAAGGGTTGATATGCCATAAAATACCTACTATCTGACTGAGAGTGTTAGTACCTGCTAGAATATGCACCTGATAGATCTATTTAAAAATTATTCTTATTCGATTGGACTGTGTGCCAAAAAAAAATCTCTTAACACAAAATGTATATATGAATGTACAATGAAAGTGAACTATGGGTCAAAGAGAACTATTTCACATTCAAACTGAGTGCAAACAAATGACTTTTGCTAAATTGAATTGTTTGAAATAGAACTTTTTGATCATTTAACTATGTGTAAACAAATGACTGTTAAATTGAATTGTTAGTTAAACGTAGTTATACTTGGAACCCTAGGCAATAAATAGCCCAATCAGCTGGTTGTGCTATAGAATACACTGACTGCATCTCTGCAGAGGAAGGAGTAAGACTCCTGCAATGAATGTTCTGTGGCCTGCTCGGTTGAAGCTGTAGAATACACTGACTGCATCTCTGCAGAGAGGTAAGACTCCCTCAAGTGACCTGGATGTGACATTAAACCATCTGATGGTAAGGCTCTAGTAATGCTGGAACTTTGGGGAATGCAGAGTACCTCTTCATTGCCATCGCTCCCAGGTCTACTCTGGCCCAGAGTGGTAGCACCTGATAGGTTCCTATCTATGGGTCAAAGAGAACTGTTTCACATTCAAACTGAGTGCAAATAAATGACTTATGCTCAATTGAATTGTTTGAAATAGAACTTTTTGATCATTTAACTATGTGTAAACAAATGACTGTTTAATTGAATTGTTAGTTAAACATAGCAATACTTGGAACCCTTTGACTATGTGTAGATGGATGAATAGTGTTCAATAGAATAAAAAAAGGAAAGTTGGCTACCTTAGTGAAGGCTCCCTTTTCAATAGCTACTACACCGAGGTATAGGGGAGAGCGCTACTCCATTCCCTGGATTGCTCCACTTTACCCTTGATCCTTACTTCATAATGCTAAGTGTTAAGCAAGGCAGCATCAAGTACCATTTTTTTTGAGTCTTTGATATGACTCGACCTGGGATTGAACTCCAGTCTCCTGGACAATTGGCAAAAATACTTTTAACCACTTCACTGTTTGCAAGCAAATGTTTAATATAGCAACAATTGAAACCATTTAACTGTGTTCCCAAAAAAAAAAACAGCTCAGGCTCATTTAAAAATATTATCAATGAAATGTGTTTACAAATCATGTATTTTTAATATATATGTATATAGAGGATTTGGCATTAAATAACCTATAATGGTTGATTGTCCAGTTGGCTGGAGCTGTAGAATACACCAACTGCTTCTCTGCAGAAGGGTAAGACTCCACCCCCACTGAGTGTCCTGGATATGACACTAAACAATCTGATGGTGAGGCTCCAGTAATGCAGAGTACCCCTTCATGGCCATTCACTCCCAGGTCAACTCTGGCCAAGAGTGGTAGCACCTAATAGGGTCCTATCTATGGTTCAAATAAAACTAAACTGTGTGCTTATGCAAAACTGAATTGCTTGAAATAGAATTATTTTTGTATGCTAAACTGAATTGTTTGAAATAGAACTGTTTGACTAAACTGAATAGCTTGAAATAGAAATGTTATTTACAGTTAAATTTGTGTACATATGCTAAACTGAAATAAGACTGTTTATTTGTATGAAAATGGATTTGGCATTAAATAACCTACAAAGGTTGATATGCCATAAAACCCAAACAAACAATAGTTGATATGTCATAAAACCCAACCAAATCAAATCAGTCTAGGCATAAAATAATCCTAGAAGGGTTGACATGACATTAAAATCAACCACTCTATTCGAAAATGCTTTAAAAAAGGAACTTATTAATAATCAATCATATTAGATCAAATGACAATATAAAGAATGGAATTGGCAAACCAAGTTCAAATTCTACCTAGGACAGTTTACATTGCACTAATACTCTTATGAAAGGTATGAATCCACTTCTCCTTCCCAGTTATAGATAATTAGCAAGACAGTTGAAGCCCTTTGGCCTTGTAAAAAGGCATTTAATATAACAGGCCAGATGAGAGATCATTCTTGACTGATAGGAACATGTAACTCAATAGAACATTGTCAATTACTTTAGAGGTGCTTGTAGTGAAACGGTTATCATCATTGGAAGTGGACTTGGCAATTGAAGTTCAAATCCTGAATGATCTGCTTGCATTTCACATAGCGCTAATACTCTTGGGAAAAGTATAAATCCAATTATTCTACTCCCAGCTATGGAAAAATGGTAGGGCAGATAGGGCTCTTTAACTTTGATATGGCACCCAGACTAGGAGAAGGAAAAACTCTGAATTCAAACCAGTTGTAGGAGAGGGATCTGCTCTACCAGGTTATTCCTGTGCAAGACACACTATATGAATCATGCACCCATGACCAAAAAGCTGGATTACAGGATGAATGAAATATTACTTAGAAAGGAGATAAGTACTGCTAAGTAACCTCCCCATCTTTGCCTTGAGAGATGTCATGGGAGGTAGTTACTTGATATATCTGATACCCCTAATAGGTCATAAGAACACCATGTTTATACATAGAATTTCTTCATCTTTTACTGCACCCCAGTATTTAATTCTTTTCTGGACACTATTATTATGCGTAACAATGTCATATCTTGTGTTCATTGAAGGCCTGGCTTCCTGCAATTGTTTTCCATGCTGCAACTACTGTTCTTTTGTGTTTTTTGTAGATACTTGCTTCTTTTTTTCTCTCTTGACTATGCTGTTTTATATCTTCACTGTTTAATTCTCTATTTTCATCAGGAAAGATATCACCTCATATTTGGCAGCATCAAGATCTATGCCTTTATAATCAAGTCTTTGTTCTTCATTTTATTCTTTTAACTGTTTGTGCTGCTTTTCCAATTGTTTATCTTGTTCTTTTAAATTCCTACAAATCCATCTTAGAAAGAGAGGTGCTTTTTCCTATCACTTTAACTTTAGTGCTTTCATTGTTCATCCTGATTTTGACATCATTTGTTTTACTATAGAAACTGGGTTAGCAAAAACAATTTCATTAGTTTTAATGAAAATACAGAAAGCAAAATATTCAAAAGAAAGCACTTCCTTTTATTCTAAGGTAGGAGAAAGGAGTTCAACAGAAATTTTCAGCACATCTGAACCAGATGGGGCCTGTTTAAAAACAAACAAAAAAAGAACAATTTTTTAACAATTAATTTTTGTTCAAGACTTTCTGCTACTTAGTTAATTTGTTAGATTTGAAAAATATGAATTTTTTTTATTGTTTTAGACAAGGGGGTCTTACTTACAATATAAATACAATGTTAAAACTCTAACTTTTTAACATGCATACGAGTTATCTTTCTTTTTTTATTTTCAGATGACAATTATGAAACTTGGGTCTGAATATTTTTCTCCCACTCCTATAGTTAAGGATTTTCCTCCTCCTCTTCTTAAGACGCCCTGTCGGCAGAGCTTAGAATACACTGACTGTACACACTGCAAAGGAGTAATACACCCTTCCAAAAGGGTGTCTTGAGTATGTCGCTAAGCTACATCTGATGGTGAGGCTCCAGTTCTGGAGCTCTGGAGAGCATGGACTACTCCTTTGTTGCTATTACTCTCAGGTCCACTGACATGGAGTGGTAGTACATAATATCATCTCTTCTATGAGTCAAATAGATCTGGGTATTTATCCAATACCCCACCATACCAAAATGCAGTGCAAGGCCATTTTAAAGTGGGTGGGTGTGTATGAATCGAGATTTATGTGTGGTGGGAACAAAAGTTCTTTGCCTTGTCAGCATTCTCCTCTTTGGGTGCCTCAGACACCAAGCAATTAACTCAACCCAGCGAAAGCCTGAGGTGAAGGCCTCTTGAGGTCAAATGTTAAATAGCCAACATCATGGCACAAATGCTGCAATTGCTGGCTGTCAAAACATCTAGCACGAATACTGTGATGTTGATGATTGGGAGTCAAATTAATCTGTTTAAAAAGATTACTTGTTTTCATCCGAAAAAACCTTTTAAGAAACCACTACACAAAAAAATGTTAATATAAGCCTACAATAAATGCAATTCCTTAATCTCTAGGTATAAAATAACCCTAGATGGGTTAACATGCCATTAAAATCAATTAATCTTCTTGGAGAATAATATGAATAAAAACAAAAGGTCAGGTTGTTTTAACATTGTATTTATATTGTAAATAGAACCACCTGTCTAAAATGATAGAAAATCAATATTTTAAAAATCTGACAAATTGCCTGAATAGAGGAAAGACTTCTGAATTGTGAGCATATTAATCAAGATTTTTTTTATAACAGGACTCATCTGGTTCATACGTGCCAGATTTTCTTGCTATTTTCTATCTACATTTTTTGTATCATCTCAAAGTTCTTTCTTCAATGATTGCTCTCTCTCTTCTAATATTTTTGTATTGTTATTTTGAATAATGATTACCAACTGCCATGAAATATCTCTTCTTCAAAGTCCCATCTACTTTTCATTCAGATCCAATTTTTTAAAATAGATAGAATAATAGAAAGTATTTTTCTTCAGCTTTTTAATTTTAGTTACATTTTATAGCAACTGACTTGTCATTTTTATAGTCTATGACAGTGAGGAATTGCACATTCTGGAAATAAAAATAAAGAATAAGCTCCTAGTGAGACTCTTACATTCCCAATTTGGTCTGAAGAAAGCCTGGTTCTCTGTACCTGGTGGCTTACTATCTAAGCTACAGGAGTCAGTCATATTACAGAAGTCTAGATATCAACTATAAAGTTACTCAATACTGTTATCTCTGATTTATCAGCAATGTTTTTATCTTTTTACATATTAGTAGTATTCATAGTATAACAACAACTTGAAAAGTATGCCTTCAATAATTTCTCTATCAATATTAATACATTCAAGACCAATAAAAGACTTGTATTAAACACTATGAATCATTTTAGTTACCTAATATTTTTAGATTAAGATAATAAATTACTAATAATAATTTTGACTATATTTTCTTAATTTTAGTTGCTTTTTATCAAAAAAGGATGCGAGTTCAAGTCTTAATGGAAACTTATTCTTTATTGTGATTTCTCATTTACCCAAGTGAGTTTCAGTAAAAAAAAAATTTAAGATGAAAAATAATTTTCAAAATTAAAAACAATAATGATTGACAATCTTCAACAAAAAATTAAATAATGTAAAACTAGAAATTTTCTGAAAAATCACATTCTCTGAAAACCATAGCATTATAATAATACTTACACACACACACACACACACACACACACACACACACACACATCTTTATTTTTTTTTCTCTTGTGGAATTTCTAAATTTTGATGACTTTTTTTTTTTTTTTTTTTTTTTTTTTATTATTATTAAAAAATTCCAGAAAAAAGTTTTAAAGACTTTGCTAAATTTCTGTCATTGGCTAGAGATTAAAATAAATTCCGAGAATTCAGATCACATGACATTAATTTGGTTTGTCTTGGAGATTAATTTATTCCTTAGTGACACAGTCTTTTGCTCTTGTTTTCCAACTTTTATTTCCAAATATCAAATTCCTTATTGAAAAAAGGAATGCATAAAAGTGCTGCATAAGTTTCTGAATTTGATAAAGAATTAAAGAGGCGAGAAAGAATCAGTTAAATGGCAGTTCTTTTGACAAAAGACACAACAGTTATTTGTGAGTAGGGGTTATGTATATATTTCACGCTGGTAGGCATTCTACTTTTACACATACCAGCAAGAGACATATAAGCATTATAAATAATGTTACAGTATTCTTACATGAAAATGAAGGTCGTCTTAGAAATTGGCTGTGAGTTTGAGAGAGAAAAAGACCTACTCCAGAGTGGTTGATTTGACTGTAAGCTCAAGTCCTATCCATGGTTAGTTAACTTGTTCAATCAAGAGATGATCATTCTATTTTCAGTATTTTTCTTTGTATGAATTTTACTTCAAACTGTAATTTGTTTTATAAGGCTGTGACATCCTTAACTTTTAAAAATTTGTCTCTTGTGCTACTACAAAGGTGGGGAAAAGGCATGGAGGGATAGGGCAAAAGGACATATTCATGATAGCTAACTTGTCTGCTTACTGTCTAAACTCTTTGTTCTTGTAATCTGAGAAAGAGTGCAGAGGAAGTGAGACTCTGGTTGACTTTTCTTTTAAAAGAATATATACAAGGTAATTTTTAAAAAAAAGTATTAACACCTTCATGATATAATTTCAGTCTCCAAATATTCACCATCCCTGACAACAATTCTTGGAATCTCCCACTGGTTATTAAAGAAATGTTAATATTTCTATAGGATTATCTTTCTTAGAAAAGCAGGACTGAAATTACAGGGAACACCTGGGGAAGATTCCAATAATGTATTGACAGGTAGACTTTAAAATCATTATGTAAAGTAACTTCCATAGAAATGTTAACTTTTTTTTTCAAACACAATGTGTGTGTGTGTACACATAATTATCATTTATAAATGTTTGGTGTTGATTTTAACATACAATAAAGATTGTAAAATAGCCAGCTTAGATTTAAGTCTTGATGTCTTACCCACTGTAGATGGGTACTTCTGCTAGTACTTTGCAATAATCACTTTTATTGCTGAGTGTTAAGCAAGGAGGTATCAAGTACCATTTTTAAAGTCTTTGGTATGATGCGACCTGGGATTGAATCCAAGTCTCCCAGTCCATTGGCGAACACTCTACCCATTAGGCCAATAAGCTGGTTATAATGAACAGAAAAAACATAAAAATGACTATAAGTAAGCATTTTTTCATGGGCTTATGATTCAACTTCTGCTTTAAAACTGTTTAAAGTTTTTTTCTATTAAATTTCACTAATTTTCTAGAAAACTGCTTATTTATGAAACTTGAGGAAAAATAATAATAGACAGTTTTTTTTGTGTTTTTTTAAACACTCTGTACAATATTTCATTGTTTGTAAACCTTGACAATTATTTTGCTGGAAATTTAATGACAAAAGCAGAGGAAATAATCAAATCCAAGTGATATTATTTCTTTTCAAATATTTGGTTAATATTTTGTTTTTGTTCAGTGTGTATGGAATATGACAAGGAAGATAAGATAAAGAGATTAAATAAAAGCACCAGAAAAAGAGGAAATGAACATTTTGGAAAGACAGATATTATATTAATGGAAATCTATTTAATCTGGAAACTGCCTGTTTGATTAGATTGAAACAGGAAATCAAAAATTGAACAACATCCTAAAGGATTTTAAAATATCAGCCTTTCTATATTTCAATATAAAATTGTTTAACAAGATAAACATAACCCTTGCATTTGCCATTACATGTGTGTGTACAATATCGTCCATAAATAAGTACACCACCTAACAATTTAAAAAGATTAAAAAATGAATTTTTTAAATCAAGTGCCAGGATTTTATTCCTCGTGAAACAAGAAATTATACAATGGAAATGGATATTATTAGGTATTATTATCAAACTCTACAGCATTGAAATTCTAGCCAAAAATAAAATTGCAACTATTATAATCATAAATCACATTGTGTGTGTGTGTGTGTGTGTGTGTGTGTGTGTGTGTGTGTCATCCACAGACAGTTTCGTTCTATCAAAACTCTTCAGTGTGGCTAGACAGGTTAGATTCTCGAAGCTGGGATCGAAACCTGGCTGACTGAAAGGCCAATCCAAGATTCTAATATTGTTATATATCTTTTTGGTTAAAGTATAAAACAAATTAGACCCTGAGAAAAGTTTTAATTTTTTGTATGTTCACCAATATGGATGCCTCTAATTGCAGAATACAGAATTTAAATTTACAAACTTAAGAAATTTTCATGAATTATTTAATCAACCATAGGTCATTTAATCAGTAATGTTTAAATCATGCTGAAACCACTGATTCCTGTTAGATCACAAAAGTTAAGCAATGATGAGCTTGCTCTGTAATTAGATTGGTGACTATTTAGTGGCAGCAGGTTCTATAAGCAATCCGAGGCCTGACTTTCAGACTAAGTGAAGTTTTGTAAATAATAGCAACAAAGTCACCAATTTTTTTCTTGTTTTTCTTTAAAATAAAGCATAATTTTTATATAAGATTATTTTTCTAAAATGAAAATTAAAATATTGGTTGGCAGAAAATGCCAATTTGTCACAGCAGGTACTGTAAGCAAGACTAAGAAGTAAAGCTCAGCAAATAACATGAGTAATTAGATTTATAAGCAATTCTTCAATATGGAGATAAAAAATAATTACATAGCATTACTGAATTTATCATCAGAGTGGTTTCAATGTTTTTCCACAAAATTGTTTATCCTTTTCAAGACCATATATATTGAGCAGTTTTGCATTACAGAAAAACAACACTTAGCAGCTCACCATCAATATTAAGGAATTATTTTATTATCATTATAACCAGCTACAATCCAAGTATATATATATATATATATATATATATATATATATATATCTCCTTGGGTAGACAATTGCTTCAGCTATTATATAAATAAAAGTAAAATAAATTTGGTGACCCAAAGGCTCCCTTTTCATTAGCTATTATACTGAAGTGTAGGGAAGGGTGCTACTCCTTTCCCTGGATTGTTCCACTTTACTCTAGATCTGTACCTTATAATGCTGAGTGTTAAGTAAGGTGGCATCAAATAACATTTTTTGACTTAACCTGGGATTGAACTCTGGTCTTCTGGGCCATTCCATTTAAAGTTGATCTCCATACAATTTTTGCATAACATTATTTCATAACTATATTGAACAAAAATGGTTGAGGATTAAACTGAAGATAAATCAATTTCAGTGAATTCACTAAATAAAATAATCGTTTAAATTTATCTTTGAAAGTGTGACATTTAACATTTTTAGCTCTGAAAAATTCAGACAAGCAAATTTTTAATTAAAAAATATAACTGTTGTGGATTATTGGAAACTATCACCTGGTTTTTGTCAGGGGTCTGACTTGTAGAAATATATGTTAATAGTTGTATTTAGGTCATTTTAGCATTATAAAAATCAGTATGTCATTAGTAAGTATTAAAATCTTTTTTTTCCTTTTTTATCTTTTTTTTTCTCTAGAAACAATAAAATTCATTAGGTTTTGGGGGGGGGTTAACCCTATAGATTCCATTGTCTTTTTCTTTTCACAAACATTTTTTTCACTTCTAGACAACTATTTTGAGAGGCATTTAATTTTTTCTTTTATCTTTGTTTCCTTTGTGGTTGTATCCTACTTAGATGAGAACTTGCTTTCTTTACATTAAAAATTAAGCTCTGTTTTTTTTTTTTTTGTTTGTTTGTTTTTATCATTGCTTTTCAGTTTCTCTAACTACTGAATTTCTTGTTTGATCTCTGTCAATAAAACAAAAGAAACAACTAAATTAAACATGTTCTGTGGGAATGTGTAAATGAACTTTCTAATGTTAAAACAATCAGTTTTCAGTTCTGATGTTTCATTAACATAAATGAAATTTAAAAAGTTAAAATATCCCCTGCACCAAAGTTAACTTTGTTATAAATATAATACTTAAAAGGTGGCTAAATTCTGATATTTTGAAATTGGTTATTAAATGTCAATTTTCTATTGTATTGTCAATAATTTAGCAGGCCCAACCTCCACCACAAGCAGTGGAATTTAACAGGTTTGAATTCAGTTTTCATTGCTATACCAAGGTCAAAGAGCAGTCTATCCTACTATTAACTTATAACATGGGGAAGAATAGTTGGATTCATCCTCTTTCCCAAGGGTATTAGCTCTGTGAAATTCAAACCGCCTCAATCAGGATTGGAACTATGGTCACCGTGTCCATTTCCATTATACGAGTGACTCCTTTATAAGCAGCCATGTTTTATATTTAGTCAAATTTGACAGACATTTTTTTAAAGTCTGACTAATTAGGCAGATAATTTTGGTTTTTTAGTTGGAAGCACCAAAGACAGATAATTGAATATTTCCAATATAAAACTCTTTAAAATTAATATACCTGCCTTATGAATATTTATTTTAAACTTTAACTTATCCTTGTTAGATCATTTTTTTTAATTATCCTTTTTTTTTTTTTCTTTAATTTAAAGATGCAGAAAATTTACTTTACTGTAATAACTATTATCTTTTATTGTCTGACGTTCTGTATTTTTATTCTATATATTATTCGGGCTATTATTTTCATTGTTAGTTTTAGCTAATGATCTTTGGTCCTCCTCTAATATGTAAACTCTGTTGGTAGGGCTTAGAATATTCTAGCTATATACTCAGCAGAGGGGTAAGACCCCACTCCTCCAAAAAGGAAGTGTCCTGTCTATGACACAAAACTGTAACTGTTAGGCTCCTGCTTTGGAAATCTTAGGAGTATGTAGTACCCTTTCATTGCCATTATTCCCAGGCCCACTCAGAACCAGAGTGGTAATATCTGTTAGGGTCCCATCTATAGGTAAAATTGTTCTGTTTAAAAATTATTTTTATTTGATGGGACTGTGTGCACCCCACCCAATCTTTTAATAAACAACTACCCCCCACAAAGTAAATGCAAACATATAATGAATGTAATTCCCTAACCACTAGGCATAAACTAACCCTAGATGGGTTAAAATGCCATTAGAATCAATCCTCTAATCAATGTTATATATGGTTATGAAATTTGCTAAGGTACCTTTTCTTTCCACTGGTTGACTGTTTTTTTGTTTTAAACTAAGACAGCTAGTTTGACAATCATGTGACTGAATGTTTTGTAATAAAGAAGTGACTACTGTCAATTTTTAAAAGATATTCTCTGATTGATCCTATTTTGTGAGAAGTATTGATGATCATCTCTGCTGTTTGGAAACTTTCTCTTTCACTTCTTTTCAAGAAGTACAGAAGTTTGTGTTTTTTGTGTGCAAAAAGATAATCTTTTGATAAACTTTAAAGGAAGTAACCTCTCATTGTTAATTAAAACAAAACAAATCCAAGTCCCTGATTTATCCTAATTTTTGTTCTAGAAAAACTGCTAAAAGCTTAGCATTTTTTAATCTTTTATAATCTGCTTTAAATGAGTAATAATCCATGTGATATCTAAATCTCAAAAACAAATGTTTATAACACTTTCTCGCAGTTCATAATGGCCATTTTTTTTTTAAATTTTATTTTTTTTTTTTTTTTCATATATAGGTTAGAAAATTTTCTATCATTCTCAATTGCTGTTTTTTGTTTTTTTTTTATTTGATAAAAGTAGAAATTAGATTGTTAAACACCCCCACGTTACTCTTGACTCATTTTTCAACTATAAAACTTGGTATTTTCTCATTAATCCTCTACTAACTTTAATAACTCAAAATGCCAGTAAATGAACTTTTCTAAAATGCCTTAAGCAACAGAAAGAACCATATCCTAAATATTTGTAATTATTTTTATTTGATTTGTTTGTGTACATAAAAAAAAATTTCTAAATGTTATACATTTACTTAGTGATGATAATAAATACAGTCCTTTGCATGAATTTGTTTTAACATAAGGAAAGAATTTGAATAGTTGTGTACACTCATATACAATTTTTTTTAAAACTTCTTATCTTGTTAGTTTTTAATGCAAAAATAAATTATATCTCTACAAATTAGAATTCAGCACTTTTATCATCGTTATAGATTTTCTTTGATGCTAAAATTTAATCATCTTATTCTTTACATATAAAATCAAAATAATTTTAAGCTCTGATTGCTTGGATTTATATGAATTATTTTATTCCTATTTCATTAGTATTATCATATAAAAAAAATAATTAATATTAAATGTTATTATACTATTTTTTTTCTTTTAATTCTTTACAATTATTTTAGCTTGTTTCCTTTATGTGACATATATACACTGAAAATTGCTTTCTTTTATTTATTGTTTTGCAAAGTATTCCCAATAACTTCTAAAAATAAATTGGCTCATTTATTTTTAAAACAAACAGTTAAGTTCACTTATAAAATAATATTAAGAGAAAAAAATGTCTAGATTTTTAGCAAGTGCCAAGGAAAAAGAATGGAATAATATTAGTTGATAAAATATTCTGGTAATGAATAATTAAAACCATACTTGATTGTTCTTAACAGTTAAAAATTCCAACAGATATTCATCTCCTGTTAGTAGTACAAGTTTAATTAACAATGCCACTAATAACAGAAGTAAAAAATTAATAGTAATGGAAATTGTCTTATAATTTTAAATGCTTCTATTAATAAAGACAACAAATTACAGTTAGTTTCCTCCATATTAATTTTATTCTGTTCAGTTAGTAGATTATATTAAATGTCTGCATCTTCTCACTATTGAGTTGGCTGGTTCCCAGATTACCAGTTATTCTTTTATCCTACTAGCATATGACCATTTTTGGCCTACTCTCAGCAAAAGCAATTTATTCCAGATTTACAATTTGTTCAAACATGAATACTAATGCAGATTACAGGGTTACTTCCACTAGTTTCAAAAGATACTAATTGAGTTTTTTGTAAATTAAATGCATTATGTCAAGTTTTCCATTTAAACACAAGTGCCAAAATATTAGAAACAGCAGTACACGTTTTGCCCATCCCTGTTTATGAAAATATTCAGCCAGATGATGTATGACATGAGGTAGTGAATGTATTTACCCAGCCCTTCTGACTCAGGCAAGATGTGACGTCAGTTATTAAGCAGAGTACAGCTGGCTTGAATTCAGTTTTCCTTCTCTTAAACTGGTTGCTTGCCCAGTCAGCTGGGGCTGTAGAATACACCGACTGCTTCTCTGCAGAGGGGTAAGACTCCCACAATCTGATGGTGAGGCTCCAGTAATACTGGAGCTTTGGGGAATGTGGAGTACCCCTTTTTGCCATCACTCCCAGGTCCACTCTGGCCAGGAGTGGTAGCACCTGATAGGGTCCTATCTATGGGTCAAATAGAAATATACTCTGTATTTATGCTAAACTGAATTGCTTGAAATGGAACTGTTTTTGTATGCTAAACTGAATTGTTTAGAATAGAACTGTTTTGACATTTAACTGTGTGTAAAAAAAGAACAAAAAAAAAACCAACAAAAAACTCATACTAAACAGAATTGTTTGAATTAGAACTGTTTGACTAAACTGAATCGCTTGATATAGAAATGTTTTTGACAATTAAACTGTACTTATGCTAAACTGAATTGTTTGATATAGAACTATTTATTTGTATAAAAATGGATTTGGCATTAAATAACCTACAACTACAAATATGCCATAAAACCCAAACCAACAAACAAACTGGTTGCTTTACCTTGGCTCTGCTCTACTATTTGCCTATAGCTGGAAGAAAGCCTTAGCACAAAGGGGTAGTGTAGCTGTGACAGTCATGAGGTATGGACAGGATTTACACTATCTGATCATAGATTGATCATTGGGGTCTTTAATATAGCAACTCTCTCAGGTTTTTCTCAAATAACAATTGCAGGAATGGTACTTATTTAGAATATTCCACTGGGAAAATGGTTGTGGTAATGTTAAAAAATTATATAGAAATGCAGTATTTATATTATCAATCAAAACAAGACCGCACTTTCCATAGCTTAAAAAGTAGAGCATGCAGTTTAGTTTTGTACTCAGAATATGTATTCTATAAGGTTTCATAGTCATCAACCAATGACACCACAGTATTGGTTACTTTGGTGTTTTATGTGTACCACCTCAGTTTATTTTGTGTATAAATTCTTTCCTACCATACTTTATAAGTGTGTGTGTGTGTGTGTGTAATATATATATATAATCAAACAACTTTGTCTGCTTAGATAATAAATGTATTATCTTTTTTGGCTGACATTCTTTGATATCTTAAGATTTGGAATCCCCTCTCTCATCAGTACTGAGACTAGTCATCCTTTATAGCTTAGTATAAATTTTCGACTTACTGCATGATAGTACTATATTTAGTTAAAAAAAAAAACAAACCTTTTCTACATATCTAAATTTTTTTTCTTTTTATATTTGAAAAGTATATTAGAGGCTAAATCCATTTTCCTAGTTTTTCTAATAAAGTAAATATTAATAATGATTAATAATTCATCATTTAAAAATTGAAGTAAATAAAAGAAGGTATTAATACTATTGTTTTAAAAACAATTGTAACAAATATGGGCCTGAGATCAAGAAACGGAATTAGGGATAATATTTTAAGTTTGATTTGAACTTCTCTAAACTATTTGCTCTTTAAAGTGTTGAACTTCTATTGCATTTAAGCAGGTTTCTTCAAGACAAAAAGATGGCTAGAGTTACTTTCACTAAGAGATTATTCTTGATTGTTTCCACTCTAAACTGTTCTTTGATGTCATAGAATGACCTCACACACACACGTGTGTGTGTGTGTGTTTACAAACATGAAAAAAAACTTGGTATTCAGGAAGTGATTTTATTTATAGTTGAATACCTTGTTTTTCCCAGATAAAGAGAAGGCACCTGTGATGTAATGACTATCATCGTAGGAAATGGATACAATAACCTGAATTCAAATCTTGGACAAGTCTGTTGCATTTCACATAGCACTAATACCCTTGGGAAAGGTATGAATCCAAATATTCTCTCTCCAGCTATGGGTAAATTGGAGGGCAGATTGTGCTCTTTAACCTTGTTATGGCAATCAGTCTTGGAGAAGAAAAACTCTGAATTCAGACCTATCCAACTCCACTTGTCACACCCTGCTCATGCAGAGGGGTTGGGTAGATATATCTCTAAGTAACTAAAAATTAAGATGAAAAAAATATAATAAAGTAACTGAAGATATCAGAAAAAAATTAACAATTTAACATAATAAAAAAGATAATTTTTTTTAAGAAAATAGAATCACCAAAATATATGAAAATGTATTAGTTTTTTTCTAGTTTATCTATATCTTGACCAAAGAGGTTAAAGTTCAGAAGAGTTTTTGAGTGTAATACAAAGATCTCTTTACAAGAAAAGAAATTAAAAATGTTTTAAAGATTAACAAGGGTATCTTAAAGAAATATAATATCAGTATATAGGAAATAGCCCTAACTTACAACTTTGCTTTTATTGGTTATGACTTTAATTTGAGCTCTCACAGTTTGCTTGTAATCATTGTGATTTGGTCATTTCTTAACATAGTGGGATACCATGACTTTGTAATCTTGGAATGTACCAAAACAATATAATGGCTTGCTACCTCTTGGTATTCAAGGAAAAAATGGGATTTTCAGGATCTATTTTTACTAGGCTACTGCTGATTTTGGTTTTTAATAATAATAGGTTTCTTTAAAAAAAACAAAAAACTAATGGAAAAATCTTTACTTGCTCAAGGTCAGATAGCCAAATACCTCTCACATAACAAGCAATATCCTTACAAGCTAAATATGATGATGAGGATCATCAATCTGGCACCAGTTGCAATTTGCAGTCTTGTCTCTATCCAAATTCATATGTCTATTTGATAATGAATCTGAAATTTTTTTTTTGGTTGTACCCAAAAGAACCAGATTGATTTTTGCTTCAAGAAACAAGATAGTTCAAAAGAAATTGGTTATTCCAATAGCAATTCTTGTTTTTGATTTGTGCCTCTTTTAGGCTGGATTTTCATCAGATTTTGGCAAATTGTCAACTCTTTTTCATCTCATCCCCCTAAAATATTAATCTAACTTTGAACTGATTGGAATATATTTGAACTTCTTTTTCAACCTCCACCTCTCAGTATCAACTAGATTTTGCCAGTTAGGCTCTTCCAGGATTCATTGAGAAATTAGTTTCCACTTGATTTCCATTTTCATGTTAAAGAGGATAGAAATTTTATGCATTAAATTCTAAATGGCGTCTACTGGGCTGATGCTATAGATGAGTCAAACTAAGCAATTTGCTTATAATACTTACCAGGAATTACCAAACTTTTTAGACTATTGACTTCCTTCATTAGAACATTTTGATTCCTCATAGACCCCTAAACATATATAATAAGTAGATATGCAGTTTCCATATGCCTAAGTGTCAGGTGATAGCCCACGGAGACGATAGAAATAAGATTAATACTATCCTCCCGTTGGAATGAACAGTGGCAACCCGTCAAAAAAGTGACCGTTAAGAAAGAATGTAGGTCACAGAGGGGATATCAACAGATGTTGGTACTTAGTAACCTCAGGTCGCCGGACACCAGGGGGAAGGAAGGAGAAGCCAAATGATTGGCTGGGGCCCTAAAACGGAAGTGGCACCTTCTCCCCGTCGGCGAAAAAAACGAGAAGAAATGTTAGTTATTGGAAGGGGCTTGTGGCAGACAGACCCATAGCCATTACTCCGGGTGAAGAAGACAAAAACATATCTTGGACACGAGAGACCCAAGTTCCTCAAGCCAGTGTTAAAAATAGCATAAAGTCTATTAGCCCATGAAAGAAGAAAGATTCTCCAGTGGAACCCCGTCGAAAAATAAGATAAGTAACTTTGGGGCTATTTCTCCTTTATACCCAAATTTTATATACCACCCTCTCTCTCTCTCTCAATTTGAAGGAAAACGAAAGAACAGAAAAGAAGAAAGACATTTATGTCCATGGACTGTTCAATTCATTATATATATTTGACACTTTGAAAGTGTATCTCTTTGTATAGTAATGGATTCCTGTATTTTTATGTTACCACGTGGTCTAAGTTGTTCTTGGCAGTTCTGCTACGAATTTGTTGTGTCACATTTCCTTTTCAGCTTCTATTCGCCTTGTGTTATCTTGCTTAAAATTGTCCTATAAATTCCTCCAAAATATCACAGGGGAAGCCGGAGTTGCCGACTACTACAATATAATATTATTACGACTAAAACCTATAGGTCCATATCTTCTGTTGTCTAGGGGAGGAAGTTTAGTGGCCTTGGTGGGTGTGTGGATAGTGTGAAATTTGGAACCCCTTGCCAGCGGCAGTCAGTCTGGCCCTAAATTAATCCCTCACGTAATATGCCAGGTCTTATATGCCTGTGAGAAAAATTCTGAACGAGGACTTATTCTATAAGGGATCAAGTGCCAACCTGCCCCGTCTTCACACGTGCAAAAATAAAGTCCCGTTTTGGGATTTTAGTCAATTTGCCGTCACACTAAGTGAAGCAAATTACATACCTAACTCTGTGGTACTTTTGTTCTATATCCCCTCCATCTGGGAATATTATTCTTGAAATAAGGAACCACTATTTTGTATCATTGTGCAAATAGTGAGAAATATACAAAATATGGACCATCATTCAAGATTTCAATATATAAATTTTCAATCTTATAGAAATATGAGGAAACAAAGAATGATAAATGATTATATTATATAAAGATTGGGAAATATGCAGGGTGGAGAATCTGTTTGTTGTCAATTGTTATAGAGTAGTGTAATCATTTCATTTTTATTTTCTTATGTCAGCTTAACTGGTCCATTGGCCTCGCAGTTAGTCTTTGCCAATGGGCCAAGAGACCGGGGTTCAATCTCAAGTCGAGTCATACCAAAGACTCAAAAAATGGTACTTGATGCCTCCTTGCTTAACACTCAACATTATAAGGTATGGATCAAGGTAAAATGGAGCAATTCAGGGAAAGGAGTAGCGCCCTTTCCTACACCTTTGTGTTGTAGCGATTAAAAAAGGAGCCCTTGGATCACCTTTGACTATGGTTGCCAACTTTACTTTTATGTCAGCTTTCAACTCTCATTATCTTTATTGACTTTCTTCTGACCCTTTTCAAATATTTATCAACCACTTTTGCAATTCCTGATTTAAATCCTCATAAAAGAAGTTAAATAATGCATACAAATTGGCATATTCCAATCATTCTTGGTTTCTTGGTTTGGTTATTTTGTTTAATGGTATATCATCTTTTGTAGGTTATTTAATGCCAAATCCATCTTTGTAGAAGAAGAGTATTTTACCCACAGCCCAAGAGTATTAGTCTGAAAATGATTGTAATAGATTGATTGTAGTTTGAACTCTTAGTGATATCATTGTCCAGCACATTAGCCACTATCTCATGGGGAAACCCTCTAGCCACCCAAATAATCTAATGTACTATCAAAACATATTAGTAGCATAGATTTGATTGGTTTGGTTTCTTTGTTTAATAGCATATCAACCTTTGTAAGTTATTTAATGCCAAAGCTATTCTTCTAGAAGAACAGTAGTGGTACTATTTAACCCATAGCTGGGAGGATAAGGGGGTTCATACCTTTCCCAAGGGTATTTGCCCGAAAGTGAACACAATAGCCTGACTGGAGTTCAAACTCACTTACTACGATCCCGCATTCCATCGCTTTAACCATTACACCACGAAGACACACCCCCAAGATTTGAGCCAGCCTTGGATGTGTGTGTGTATAATTATGTAAGATTATAAAAATGTAAATTAATTCTGTATATTCAATAATTTGAATATTAGACATTGGATTATTTTAAAAGTATGAAAATATCAAACTATGCATGTACATATGTAACTTAAGTCAGCAAAACCAGAAGATCATTGTGAGATTTCTATTAATACAATACATTTAAATGCTCAAGGAAAATAAAGCACTTTCCAGTCCAATTTGCAATTGAATAATGTTTTTTGTAGTCTGCATTCATGTGGAACATCATTCTTTTTACTCCTTCAACTTCTTCATATAAAGGAAATAACATTGAAATGTTAATTAAAATCTTTCACTCCTTCCTAGATAACTTTTTTACTATTAGAATCCACTAGGTTCACAGGTTGTCTAGTCTTCAATAAAATAAATTATTTCAACATGCAGAAGTTCATATAATATGATACACACATGCCAAGTGAATTTACATGATCTTATTTTTACAGCCTTAAAAAAGGAAAGAAAAAAAAAGCAAAGCCCAAGTTTTCCTCAGTGGATACCACTACTGAACAGAGAACCTCTTATTGAGGTAACTTAGGAAATTAATACTTTGCTCACCTCTTGTTTAGTTAGGCAATAAGCCAATGAGTTGTCTAAGCACCACTCTGTTATGAATTTAAGTCTGTTCCAGCCAACCTACCAATCTCCTCTTCTTCAGTGTGCATTAAGACACTCATTTTACTTGACTTGATTATTTCTATCAATAGAAATCTCTCTCTCTCTCTCTCTGCAGCAACCTTCTATTTTCTCCGGTTTACTACAACAGGAAAGATTGGTAGAAGGCTGTTTTTACTGTTTTTTCTTTGAAAGTTATATATATATATATATATGATGAACCCCCGCTTTTTTTTAAGGAAGTTCCTCACTGTTTACAAGAAGGCATGTGGCAAAGATAATAATACATTTCCCACCTGTGTCAGAGTTAGATGTTCAAACTAAGGTAATTTTTTTTTAAGTAGGCAGGCACTCTCTTAGTGGAAGATTGATTCAGTACAATCTTATGCATTTGTGTGTGTGTGTTATGATATTGACCTCCCACTATATCTGTGCAGTTTTGAATAGCACCAATTCTAAGTTGTTAATTTCATATCAGTTGCTTTGTTTCAGTGTGACATTCTGGTGAACAGATAAACAAATTTAGTGAAGCAGGTTTAAGATGTGTAAGTATAGATTAATTTTAATAAGCTGAAGTCTAAAGTTAGTATGTTGTTTTTATTTATTTTTAACCAGAAATAAATAAATTTAAAAGAGAAAGAAATTGCCTGTTCAAGCCTGTAATTATTCATTTACAATATATGTACATTTCTTTCTCTCTAAATTTCGATCTTAAATTAGTAGTTTCCAAACTTTTCTTGCTCAGGGTGAATTTTAAAAATAAAATGTTGGCCTGCTTTTTACATAAATTCAAGAATGTATTTAATAAAGGTATTTATACATTTTAACACATAAAACATTATCTAAATTACAGAATGGTGGACTTTCTGTGACGTAGTGGCCATTATAGTAAATGTGTTCAAATTTTAGTTGTGCTATTATCTTCACTTTGGACTAATACTCTTGGGGAAAGATATGAATTCTCTTTTTCTCCCAGCTAGTACCACTATTTTTCTCCTACAAGGATGGCTTTGGCCTTAAATAACCCATGAAGGTTGATATGCCATTAAACACAAACCATCCAAATAACTGAACATTTTTAGAAATTTTTCATTTGATTAATCAAAGATAGTTATCACTGAGGAAATGTGTGTTATTTTTAGTTTTCATTTTTAATTAATTTTTTTATTTATTTTTTTTTTTTATAGCTTGGATATACATGGGACAAATAGATTCTAATTTCCTCTTCAATACATAGAATATTTTTCTCTTTTTGCATTTAATGTTAGAAAGAAAATCATAATTCATATAAAGTAGAAAACAATCAAAATTTTAATTAGTAAATTATGCTCTTTTCTTGTAGAAATTTAATAAATATTTATCAATCGACTACTTTTCATGTCTGACTTAAAGTTTACAATCATTAAACATAAAAGCCAATTCTTCTTCACATAATTTCAAATGATTGTCAGATTAAATGTTTATGAAATGGTTTCAAACCCAATCATGATCTTGTGTTCAATGATGGTAAATGATTAATTTTCATTTCAAAGTTGTGAAATGCTCTAATAAAATAAGAGCAGTTTTTTCATGCTGGTTTAGTATATACTTTTTCTTGGTACTATTTACCAACCCCTCCGCTCGGGCAGGATATGACACAAGGTCAATTTTTAAGCGGAGTTTAACAGGTTTGAATTCAGAGTTTTCCCTCTCCTAGACTAGTTGCCTCACCAAGGCTGAAGAACCTAGTCCGTCCTACTATTTACCCATAGCTGGAGGGAGAATAAGGGGGTTCATACCTTTCCCAAGGGTATTTGCCCGAAAGTGAACGTAATAGCGCGACTGGAGTACGAACTCGCGTACTACGATTCCGCAGTGCATCGCTTTAACCATTACACCACGAGGACACCCCTTATACTTTTTCTTGGTAGTTATTTTGGGTTTTTATTTTTTTCATCATACAACGTGTGTATATATATATATATATATATATATATATATATATATATATACGCCAGATCAACTAAAAGCAGAGATTACATTGTATGTTCATCTTCATTTTTAGTGCAGTTTGTGATTTTTAAAAACACGTTTACTTTCGGCCGTTGATGTCATTACATGCTTAGAGTAACTGTTTCTTGATGTTACGTAATCACATGGGAATGGTGGTTCTGCATGCATTTCATTCATGCTGAAGACTTTTCGCTCTCAACCAAATCCAACTTCATGCATATTGCACCATGGTCAGTTGGCACTTCAGCATTCTCTGTTCCGATCTTAACTTTCCCTTCTGTATCTGTTGTCTATTCGGTCATTTTCCTTCGGTTTGATCTTTTTTATGTGTTACTGCACCAAACCACTCCAGATAAATGTCATATGTAATCCTGCAGAAAGATGTCATTTGTTGATCAATGGGACCCTTAAAATGGGTGGTGAGTAAAAAGAAAGCTCCTGGTTTAAGTTTGTCCATGTAGTTATCTGATTACCCTTGGGCCAATAAATTCTTGGCTTGCTATATGTAGTTAAATCTCAAGGTTCACAGTTTGGGAACCACAATTTTAAAAGAATATTTCCAGTCCAGGAGCTCTGGGGAGTGTAAAGTACCTCTTCATTGCTATTACTCTAAGGTACACTCTTATCTCGGGTCCTATCTATGGGGTTAAATAGAAGGGTTCAACCTCGGGTCCTATCTATGGGGTTAAATAGAAGGGTTCAACTAACGATTATTATTAGTTATTTGAAATGATAGATCTGTGTGTAAATTATTTGTATTAGAGAGGAATAGTTGAAATTACATAACCTTACAAAACAACAAACCCTTTTATGAAACAACTACACAAAAAATGTAAATACTATTCCATTACCTGAGGGTACATAGGCACAATGAAATCTCATCTGGATGTTCCAGACCTCAGCAAATTTTGTTAACATCTCTCCACAGGATACTGTGCCATTGTCTATAAGCAGTTCAACAAACTGTCTTCTTTCAAAAAATAGTCTCCAACAGCTGGATGATGTTGACTGTCCTAGCATAGCAATGGCCTTCAAATGGGACTGAAATCTATTAGCATTTGGTTATGCTGGCCCTCAAAGTGGGTTACGTCCATTCCAACCCTGCTCCAATTCTTACACACATCTACCCTGCCCATCTTCTAATGCACGAGAATTGGATCTATGGATTGACACTTTTCACAGTTTCAAACCACTTCTCGGACTGCTGCTTTAGGGACTCAAGAACTAACCATCCTTACAAAGTACAGTGTATGCTTCATGCCAAGGTGTCTACTAAATTGATAGATGTTTCATATATGAGCAGATTCTAGCCCCTTTGAAGCTTCAGCAGTTCTGTGGGTTTTGTCTTTTTCTGGATTTCATCCAGCGATTTTAGGGGCATTCTAGTGAGTTGATCAGCTTGATTCTCATGTGAATTAACAAGTGTTATATTGATTGCCAACCCATATTCTGCGGCCAATTCCCAGTGGGTGGTTAGTCAACGCCTGATCAACATTTCTGTGCACACCTTCATCTTCCTGGATAAGGTGTACACAAGTCAAGTCTGTCTGCAGATGAATCACACTTGCCTTCCATTGCAGCACCAGGTTGATGCTCCTTAGAACAGCATTGAGCTCTTCCAGATTTATGTGCGTATCCTTGTGGACTGGTCACGACCAGTTTGCATCCTCAGCCATGGATTTTCCATTTTCATAACAACACCAGTGGCAAGAGAGCTAGCATCCACCCATACAATGTCTTGCCCATTCACATATCATACATCATGAGATGGGCCTGTTTAAGATGCTCTTGTAATGATTTCTGCTAGCATTTGATGCAAGAGAGGGTCTTATACTTCCTTGTCCAATCCAGTCATTGCAGCACTCTCTCTGAACTTCACAAATGTGGACACAACACAGAGCCAGCCATACACTGATAGATACCCTGTCAATTTCCCCCCACAGGGAAAAGATGCTCTGACAGGTGGGTATGTTGGGTGCCATTGGAAGCTCACCTTCTCATTGCTATTGCAGTCTTCTGTGCTTCTCCTAGACATGCAAACACATGGGTGCCATTCCTCAGTAGTTTAGGGTCTTTGTTGGTCAATCCAAATCGCTTAAAATGCATTTTCACATTGGTCATAGGACATATACTCTCATTGATGAATATATCGTTGATATATGAAGAGGTGGTGCTGTTGACAACTTCATCCTATCCGAGTACAGTCTTGATGATGGACCGCGTGATCTGAGGTGCCACATTCAGCCCAAATCCTAACCAGGTGAGGCAATATCTTTGCCCCTTAATGTTCACTATTTGGAAAGGCTGTGAAGACTTGTCAATGTGAATCTGTAGGTATGCCCAATGCAAATCCAATAAAGCGACATTCAACCCTTGCTTTCAACTCTTTCACCTTTTGAGTGTACATGTTTGCACTAGCTGTGTATGTATCTGCGTGTTCATTGAGCTCATGGTAGTCCATAATGGGCTGACCGTTCTGCTTGTTCTTTTGCAGTATGGCCATTAGTGGAATTAGACCTTTCAGGGTTCCAAGCTCATTTGAGGTACAGGAGCAGCCAGCTATTATCTATCCAGGTCTACAGCTCACATTCCTACTCCTCTCATAGCTGTTTAGGAGTGGAATATTCTGTAAGCCATTTTTTTTTTTTTTTTTTTTTTTTTTTTTTTAGTGTAGCTGGTAGCCTATCTCCAGGCCACTTCCAAGTTACAACCCAGATCCTCCTATTCTGGCCATACTCTGCATGAAAGTTGGGCTTGTTGATGGTAATGGCAGTGCACAAGGGCTGGTCAAGTTGAGCATAGTTCAGTCCCATCACTGGTCATGCATATTCCTCCCAACTTTCTGTTCCCACCACATCACCAAAATGTAAATGTACATATTCAGACTTTTAACTCTATAAAATAAAACCACATTTTGATTTCGAACTCTTTTAAGCTAATTTATTTTTTAGAAAGCATTTATGTTACTAAAGTGGATGTCACATGGATCTTGTCATTGATTTTGTCCCCCTCCCCCCCAAAAAATAAACACCACTCATATCTCTTGCTTACCATTCCATTTTTTCCTTACCACTTCCTTGGACCTTTCCACTTCTCCCAGAGGGGGTGTTACTGCCTACTTTGACACAAAAAAGGCACTTCAGTTTTAACCTGAAACAGATTGAATAGAAAAAGTAGTTACATTATTACCTGATATTTGGTTCTTAATTAGCACAACTCTTAATGTTGGAATATTCAGTATTTATTTGAAATTAACTTTAACATAAACCAAATTTCATAATGATGTGGTAACCAGGTATCTGAGTCAGTCAAAGAAAGATTGATTGATTTTAACTGTATGTCAATCTATCTAGGCTTATTTTATGCCTAGAGTTTAGGGAATTACATTTATATTTGTATTTTTTTGTGTATTTGTTACTTAAAAGGTTTTTTTTTACCCCCATGATGCTATCAAATAATTTTCAAACAGATCTTTTTGACCCATAGCCTCACTAACTAATGCAGTTTAGTGACATGTAGTACTCCATGCCTCCTAGCACAGATATGAACAAAAAACACTCTTTTGGGGTTGGTGGGAGAGAGGTTACAGAAATTTTGACAGCCTATATTCAAGACATGAATTAAAGATGTCAAAATATTATTCTTGATTTTTTTTCTTGTTTTTGTTAGAAAAACAATTCCAAATTTCTGTGGTGGAAGGAAGGTATAACCTGATTTTTATCTAATATAAACTGATGCTGTTAATTTATCGGTTTTTGTTTTTTCTTTAAATTACTTTGTTAACCCATTGGATATGATGCACTTACAATCTCCATTACCTTTACAAGTATGGAGATTGAAAGGGTAATAATCCTTGAAGGCATCAGTCAAACTATAAATTATTGAAAGAATTATTCCCTCGAAAAAGTGTATTTATAATACTTGCAGGCTTCTGTACCAAAAATGTCCAATGAAAAGCTACATATTAAAAAAAAAAAAAATTATAAAAAAATATTTGCTGAATATTTTTTCACTAGATCAGTCATACTTTTTTATTCATTAAAAAACACAAAATCTCATTCTGTGGCAGTAGTGAAAGAATTTAAACAAGAATTGTCAATTTTAAGAGCTAACTGATTACTGCTTTCTGTTTTTTTACTGATAAAATTTAAAAATATAAGTTAAAAGGAGGAACAATATTTTACTTTATATTCTCTTTTTAAACTTTCAAAAAATAAGATGTCTGTACAAATATTTACTGTATTTTATTTTTAAAAAGTTAAACAAAATTTACTCCACTACAATATTATCTTTTTATAGAATATAAAAAATCATTTACAGCTTAGTCATTCATTTAAAAAGTTAATTAAATTAGTTAAGGGTGTTGATGAGTTTATATATATATATATATATATATATATATATATATATATACAAACTCCAAAATTTTTTGTGTAAACTTCTTTTAAATAAAACTTGGTCTTTTTAATACATAAAGTAAAGTAAGTGAAGTTGGCGACCATAGTTGAGGGTGGCCTGAAGGCTCCCTTTTCGATAGCTACTATATCAAAGTGTAGATAGGGCGCTACTCCTTTAATACATAAATATCAAAATTTTTATCAAAATTCAATTATTTGATGATTTTTTTAAAAATGAATTTTTAAAACCAGTGCTTTTTTAGGTGTCAGCATTATTGTTCATACTTTTTTTTTTTTTTTTTTCTCGTTCCAACATTTTTATTAAAAGCAACAAAGATTGATCAGTTTTTATTTAATTTTACTTGAGAGTACATTAATCAATTCTTGTCTGTTTTGAGTAAATATGTTTGAACAACTACTACGTAACAGACATGCTTTTTCTTTGTGTGTGTGTTTATGTATGTATATATATATATATATATATATATATATATATATATATATATATATATATACCTACATTTGTTGATCGTGTAACTTTCTATTCATAATATGAACTTATAAAAAAATTATCTGTACTATGATTCATCTGCTGAAACTTGTCATTTTGAAAAACAAAAAACCTTTTCTGAATGTGTCATTGTCTAGTGACCTGAATATCATTATCTTTTTATATTATCATTATTATTATTAACCTTGAAATTAAAAAAAAAAAATGCCATTATATTTTGGCTGTGCAAAGCATTTTTCTACATGTTTATGTTTGAAGACATCTGGAGACATTTTGTTGCAAAACTGAAGCATCAAGATAAATCATATTTGATGATATTAGCTAATAAATGGATTTATGATTGACTCAGAAATAAGCCAATGAAATCTCTTTTGACAGTATTATAGCAAATGAATTATCTACTTATTAATTTATAATTATATTAAAGCTAATCACATTATTACTTATTAAGCACCTCCTAAATATTGTTTGTTCCTGTGTTAAGCAACATTATAATGATCTAATTTCTATGTATGGATTTCTTACCACCACACAGCCAAAACAGCACATTATACTTAGATTTTTGTTTGGGTAATACAGTTAAAAAGCACTAACTTGAAGAATCAAACAATTCCCAGTCTCATTTGTGACTAGATAATGATAGGGGGTGTATTCAGGCTTATGCTGATAATAATGCTTCTATTTTGGTATGTTTCTTTGTGACAAAGGCTGAAAAGAAAATTATATTAACATTGAAAAAAAAAATGAAAAGGTTACTAATTACTATATAAAAAAATACTCCTCTTGAAATAATGACACCTTCTATATAATAATGATCTTATTTCTGTTTGTGGGGTTTGTTGCCATAACAATAAAAACAGCACAACCTGGAAGTTTTTATAACCATTATACCAAAATCCTCTAACTTGTATAATAATACAATTTCCTGTCCAATGTGCAATTTAGTAATAATAATATGGTGTCTGCATTCATCTTGAAGGTAAATAACTACAGGTATATTAAATATCAATTATGGAGTAGTTTCCTTATTTTCAAATTATGTTATTATTTACTGATTCCTGTTTGCTTAAAGCATATTAAAAATAAAAATCTATTGATTTTTTTTTCCCTCCAACCCTGCAATTTAAAAATGACATCTTGTTGGCAGGGCTAGGAATATGCTGACTGCATCCACTGCAGAGGGTTAAGACTCTCCAAAAGAGAAGTGTCCAGGGTATGACGCTAAACTGCATCTGATGGTGAGGCTCCACTTCTGGAGAATATGGAGTATCCCTTCATTGCCATTACATTCAGGTACACTCTTTATTGGAGTGGTAGTACCTATTAGGGTTCCATCTAGGAGTCAAATAGAACTGTTCAATCATTTACTAAAGATTATTATTATTAGTTACTTGAAACCATCCAAGTGGGTGCAAATTACTTGTATAAGATAGGAATACTTGATATCACATAACTGTACAAAAAAAAACAACTTATGAAACGACTACACAAAAAATATGAATGTGATTCCCTAACCTCGAGGCATAAAATAACCCTAGGCAGGTTGTGACATGCTGTAAAGATCAATCAATCAGTTTGAAAATGCATTAAAAAAGAGCATATAGCCTTTTAAAAAATTGCTCTCATTTAAATGGCATGTTTAAGAAAAGCTATTATTATATTTCTCATGGAAAAAAGCCTATAAAAAATGCATCAGAAAAAATATTACATGTAGAAAAAAAATATTGATCTGATTTAAATGTATAATAAAAATCAAATGGAGTGTTTGAAAGAACTCTGATCATTTATATCATAATGATATAATTTCTATTTGAGAGTTTGTTTCTGTAATAGAGTAGAAACAGCAGTTATAGAAAGGTTTTTGTTAGCACAATATTGTTAGAATGCTTTAACTTGGAGAATACAGCAATTTCCAATCCAGTTTGCTACTTAATTGCATGGTCTGGGATGGGGTGAGAGTCTTAATGTCCTTACTCCATTAATTATGATCATGATTTTTTCATGCTCACAAAGGCTGGAAAGAAAATCATATATTGAGAGAGGAATAGAAAGGAAAAGATTACTAATTACTGCATAAGATATTATCTTCTATATAATAATGATTTGGTTTCTGTTTGTGGGTCTGTTATAAGACTGCAAACAAATTTAGATGTACTTGTTGCTGAAGACAGCAGGCACAAGATAGGTTGGTTTTGTTTAACAGCATATCAACACTTTTATGGGTTATCTAATGCCAAAATTTGATCCATTTGCAATTGATTACAATCATAACTATTTCAATGTTCCATTGCGATCATTTTTAAAATTACTTTAACTGATCTTTTGTTTGCAAAGTTAAATGGTTTTAATTCTTATCTAGTTCTAATAATTTCTACCCAATTATAAGGTTTAAAGTAACTATTCCTATTTGATAATGATCCTTTGTTTGCAAAGTTATATGGTTTCAAGTAACTAATAATAATCTTTAGTAAATAATTATAGCTTCAAGTAATACTTGTAATTTGCATACAGTTATATGGTGTCAAGTATTTCGATCTAATACAAATAATTTTCAGATTTATTTGATCCATAGATGGGACCCTTATAAGTACTACCACTCCAGGTCAGAGTGGACCTGGGAGTAATGACAATGAAGTGTTACTCAATACTCCCCAGATCTCCAGAAGTGAAGCCTTGCTATCAGATGTAGTTTAGTGTCATACTCAGGACACAACTAAATAGGTAAAAGGTATATGAATAGGCAAGAATTGAACTCCAAGTCTGATAAATGCTATCAAAAAAAGTAGTTTCCATTATTTAAGTACTAGTATTGTTCTATTGGCATAATGGTTAGTGTCTGCCACTGGTCCAGGAAACTTGGGTTCAATCCTTGGTCCAGTCATACCAAAAAACTAAAAAAATGGTACTTGATGCCTCATTGCTTGATACTCGGCATTATAAGGTATGAATTAAGGGTAAGTGGAGCAATCTGGAGAAAGCCGTTGCGCCCTCTCCCACACCTCAGTATAGTCGCTATTAAAAAGGAAGCCTTTGGGTCGCCCTAAACTATGGTTGACCAACTTATTTACTATTGTTCTATTGAAGATAATTTACATCTAAATTTGTACTTTTGCAGAGGATCAAAGTATCATTCTTTTGTACTTTTGCTCAGGATCAGTGTAGAAACTGTTCCTCTCTTCAGCTATATTGTCATCAAAATCCTTCACGACCAAGTTTGCCTTGTTTAATATATGCTCACAACCTACCCAAAGAGAAGAATTGTGCCATGTCTTGTCAGTGGCACTATTCTTGTTTTTGGGCAGATTTTGATTGATCTTTAAAAAACAAGGCAAACTTGGTCCTGGAGGATTTTGATCTTTAAGCAGTACCTCCCCATTACCCAAAGTGTGGGGTTTATAGTAGTCTGTCAACTTTGACACTGCTGATGGTCATTGGGCAAATTTAGTCTTTGTTCACACATATACCTGTAAGACATTACATCAAAGTGACAATGTAGGATAGTATTTAAATATTGGATCAGAGCATGATATCTGTACTTGTGGAAATCCTACAATTACTCTGAAAACTATGAAATATGCAGGTGAAAATAGTTATTTTGAAAAATATAGAATTATTACTTTGTCAAAATAATATGAAATAAGAAAGAGCAGATGTATAAATATATGAATGAAGTGAGTTTATTTATAAATAAAATTGTAAAAATGATTCCATTTATTTTTATGAACTCAAAGCACATATATATATATATATATATATATATATATATATAACTTGGCAATTTATCAAATAATTACATGAAAATGATTTTCTTCAATTGATAACATTTTTTTTACCAATAGATCAATACATTATTTTAATTTTTTTCAAGTCACCCTCTTTGTAGGGCTTAAAATACACTGACTATATCCCACCCCCCAAAAAGGAGTATCCTGGGTATGATACTAAACTGCATCTGATGGTGAGGCTCCAGTTCTGGAGATCTGTTTGTGTGGAGTACCTTTTCTTTACTATTACTACCAGGTCTACTTTGACTTGGAGTGGTTGTACATTTTAGGATCTCATCTATGGATCAAATAGATATATTTGTAAAAATCATTTGTATTCAATATGTTGAATATTGACCTTTGACTTGAGCTGTCAATCAGATTTCTCTGCACAGGACGCACCTGTGTAAATAAGTGGAAGCAGTAATCTGGTTTTATGGAAATGTGTGGGCATTATGAAATGATATATGCAGATGCTCACATGAGATACAGTCAATTTTGAGTTAGTCACAGCTGGCAGCCAGAAGGGATTTAGTCAGTTACAGAGTGCCAGCAAGTGGCTGGCTGCCCAGCTTTGGCGTCGGCCCACAACAGTCTCTAGTTGAATACCCTTGCCCCTGCCAAGAAGCAGAAGTGCTAAGTGGAGTCTTGAAGATAACACAGCGTGGTATGGTCAAGAGAAGTAGTTATGGGTCAATATGGCAGTCTGACTGTCTCCATTTGTCTCCGTCTGTCTCTCTCACACCACAGAAGATTCAATCCCTTTTGAGAGAAATAAAGACGTATATATTTTTGTAAAAAGAAAGCGTCATTCATTTATTCCTTTGGTCTACATAATAAATGGGGTTGTGTTCATAAAGAAAACTATGAAGAAACAGCTACACAAAAATGTAATTATGAATATGATTCCTTAACTTCTAGGTATAAAATAACTCTTGATGGGTTGACATGCCATTAAAATCAATCAATCATTTTTTTAATGTAATAATTGTGATAAATCTAATGAAGGATTTTCTTCACCAAATATTTCTTCAGTTTAGTAAAAACATAATTTTTACTTAAGCAATTAAATTTCTGTTTTTAGAGGAAACATCTTTTTTATTATCATTAATTTTGACTTGTATTTTCTTCCATCTTTAATTTTTAGTTGATTTTTTTGTTCAATTCAATCAGGTTGTCAATCAGAGTGAGGGACAGTCCAGATCAGAAATAAAAATGTATAATAAAATGAGATACTAGTATTAAAAAAAAAGAAAAGTGAATGCCAACAAGTTAGATCAACATGCAGAATAAATGATGAGTTTATTGGTTTTATTTTGGGTTACTGTATAGCAATAATTCCTTGTAGCTGAGTTGGTATGTGCACAGCTGGTGCATTTTATCAGGCTTCATCTAGGCAATGTGGACATGGAATTTGAATCTTTCCAAGAGCTTAGGCTTTTCTATTTTCAATCTGTACTAGCAACCCCAGTAAGTTGCATTAAAAATCCACTGATGAAAAAAAAAAAATACTAGTCAAATTTAATAAGAATAAAGGTTAATAAATGAATTTTTACAAAATTTGTTTTTCTACCTTGGTATATTTAGATCATGTGATGTTTCTTATAAGGAAATGAATATTGCCACTGTTTTACATTAATTTATTTAAAGAAGTGGGAATTTTCTCAGCAAACCCTCTTCACTTTCAGTAACTGTTTAAATTTATTTTTGTTTTGTCAGAAACAAGTGATTGGTTGGTTTTATGACATGTCAATCCTTTTTAGGTTATTTAATGTTGAAGTCAGTTTTGTTTTTATTGCTTGATTTTTTTTAATTAAAAATTTTTTGTTGGCAGTTAATATGGTTTCAAATAACTAATGATAATAATCATTTGTAAAAAAAATTATAACTTCAAATTACTATTCTCAATTCTAATACTTTGCACATTGTCATATGGTTTTAATCAACTAATAATAAACAATTTTAACTTAAAGAACTATTCTTAATACAAATAATTTGCATGCTGATATATGGTTTCAAGTATTTCTATCTAATACTAATAATTTTCAAATACATCACTTTGTTTCATAGATGTGATCCTAAAAGGTACCTCTGTAGGTCAAAGTGGATATGTAAGTAATGGTAATGAACAGGAGATTCCGCACTCTCCAGGATTTCAGAACTAGGTACAGTATAGTGTCATACCCCAAACACTCTTTTTTTTGGGTGGGTGGGTCTTACCCCTCTGTAAGAGGTGTAATTGGTGTATTCTAAGCCTCACTGACAGGGTTATTAAATGACTTATAGCAAGTATTAAAGCAGTTTTTTAATATGTAATTATACATACAAATACTAGCTGGTATACTCGTCTACATTGGGTACCTAAACATATATACTATTACTCCAGATCAATGGACTTGAGAGTAATGGCAATAAAGTTGTGATTCCATACACCCTAGTGCTTCAGAACTAGAGTCTCACCACTGGATGAAGTTTGGTATCACACCCAAAACATTGAATGAAGTTGTTCCTTTGTTTTCTATAATTAGTATAGAAATCAGTCCTGATAAAAGTATAAAATATCAACAGCATAAAATGGAAGGAATTGTAAATGCATCAGTTTAATAGTTGCATAATCTGCCACTTCTTTGTAACTGCAAAGCAGATTTATCCAACTTTTTCAGTTGGCTCATTGTGCTTGTTTGGGAAATATGATGTAACCTGATATTAAACTGATAAAGTCAATAATAGTATTAGTAAGCTAAGCAAGTTAGTATTGTTCAAAATAGCAATGAAAACTGTCTACTCCAGTAAAAGTAAAATCTTAATATTAAATCAATGATCTGAATGAATTGAAAAGTTCTCTACTTTTCTACTGTTGTTTATATTGGGTTTTTTTTTTCTACTAAATCATTATAGGTTTGTATTTCTTATTTAACAATTTTTATGGTCACAGCTTGGATCTGTATCATTGAAAAAAATGTCCATTGAGAATAAGCCAGGAATATTGTATTCCTGTTGGTTCAACCCAAAACAAAACAAAAATCGCTCAACCCCCCCCTTACATTTTTTCAAGATAACTGTTTTAATGTATTTTGCTTTTTATCAGAAAAGACATTTTACTGTGCTTGTATGTATGTAAATACCCAACCTCTCCACCATAATGAAGATGTGACACAAGGTTGATTTTTAAGCTTGCCCAGTCAGCTGGGGCTGTAGAATATACTGACTGCTTCTCTGCAGAGGGGTAAGACCCCCCCCCGTCGCCACCACCATGAGTGTCTTGGTATGACACTAAACAATCTGATGATGAAGTACCTGTAATGTTGGAGCTTCGAGGAATGTGGAGTACCCCCTTCATTGTGATCACTCTCAGGTCCACTCTTGCCCAGAGTTGTAGCACCTGAAAGGGTCCTATCTATGGATCAAATAGAACTTGACTGTACTTATGCTAAACTGAATTGCTTGAAATAGGACTGTTTTTGACGTTGAACCTGTGTACTTATGTTAAACTGAATTGTTTGAAATAGAACTATTTATATGTATAAAAATGGATTTGGCATTAATAACCTACAATGGTTGATGTACCATAAAACCGAACCAATTTTTAAGGGGAGTGTAAATGGTTTGGGTTAGAGTTTTCCTCGTCTTCGACCAGTTGTCATACCAAGGCTAAAAAGCCCGGTCCGCCCTAGTATTTATTTATAATTGGAGGGAGAAGAGATTGATTCATGCCTTTCTCAAGAGCATTAGTGCAAAGTAAAACATTCTCATTCAGGAATTGAACTTGGATTGCTAATTCCATTTCATCTAATTCTAACCATTATGCTAAACCCACCTCCTCTCCTGTGTTTGTTTGTAGACTGTATAGGGTTATCCCATCAGTAATGTTTGAATATGCAGTCAGGAAAAAAACATTAAAAGAATTAATGTTTAATTAGAATTTATTCATTATCAAAGGTTTCATCATTATGAATAACATCCTTCTTGTAATTTACCAGTTTCATGATACTGTTTTTGTAAAAAGGAAAAATTTAGAGAGTAGTTTCCACCACTTCCATCAAAATAGTTCAGCAAACCCTGTGTGGAGATTAAGATGGTTGTGAAATTTTTTGCCAATTAAATTATTAGTATTTTATAGGAACATTTTGTCCATCTTTTCAGATGTTTATTTGGTTTGGTAGCATATCAACTATTGTAGGTTATTTAATGCCAAAAAAGGATCTTACTCCTCTGTAGAGAAGTAGTCAGTGTATTCTATAGTCTCAGTTGACTGGGTTGCTTTTCAGATATGTTGGGCTGTGAACACCACATCCTTCAAGTGACCTAACCAAACCTCTTTTATTCAAATGAAAACATTTTAAACATTAACTATAGATGTATGGTTTAATTATAACATTGACTGGTAGCAACTCAAAATGACCCTGTTTAATGCAATCATACTTATCACTTTACCAAAACTTTACTTTGGATAGAAGCCCTCTTTTGGTTTGTTTTTCAGCCTGTTTGCTTTTACTAAAGCCAATGTCTCCATTGCTTTATATTCTTGTAAAGTATTCATTTGTCATCACTTGTCACTAATCTGTCCAAAAGTCATCACGATAAAAAAAAATTGCAGTAGAGAATTGAAAATTTTGTTATGATTATTATCAAAAATTTACAAATGAATCAAATTTTGACATTAGATAATCCATAAGTAGTTGATATGTCATCAAACAAATAAACTATTTCTATTTAGTGCATTCAAAAGCAGCTCATGATTAAACTAAATGGGACAATTTGTTTATTAATCACTTTTTCAAAGCTTTTCAAATTGTCTTTAGTAATTTTTTTTCATTTAAAGAATCTATCCTATAAACAACATGAATGTACTTCTGCAATATTTCACTTTTCTAAACTCTTAGAATAATTTGTTTTATGGGCCCCATAGACATATTCATCTTTAAGAGGCTCAAGTTAGTTGAATCACACTGACAACATAGTCATTTAAGATTGTATGAAGGCTTATTAAAATGTATTGTTATGGTTTACACTATTTTATCTACGCCAATCAGATTTCAGATATTTAACATAATTATTTGTGTATAAGATGCACTATTTTTAGAGATTTTTTAGCCCACGAGTCAGGGGTGTGTATTGTTCACAAGAACTCCATAAATAAATATTTTTCTGAAAGAAATGACTGAAAGTAAGTTATATCTGTAGTCCAAACTAATGTGTTTTACATCGTTTCGGGGGAAATATCTGTTGGAATGTGTGTTGGTTTATAATTTTGTTTCTCTTAATGCAAACTTATTTTCACTGCAAGCTTGTTGGATTTTTGGGTAAACATATATTTCTGTGTTTGCTCTGAACACTGCAAATTTAGTGTGTTTAAGACAACATGTAAACTATATAAATTCTTATTTTTAGTCTGAACAAACAGATGAAAAGTTGAACAAATGGTAAATTTTGGTTAAATTTAGCTGCTACAAGTTCTAGAAAATCTGAGTATTATACACAAAGATTTTTTTCTAGAATTTCATCACCCAAAGTTAGGGGTACATGTTATACACAAATAATTATAGTACTTATTGTGGAAGTGCCTGTGGTGTAATGGTTATCATCGTAGGAAATGGACACGGCGACATGAGTTCAAATCCTGGACCAGGCTAATTGCATTTCACATAGCACTAATACCCTTGGGAAAGATATGAATCCAATTATTCTCCCTCCAGCTATGGGTAAATAGTAGGACAGACTGTGTTCTTCATCCTTGGTGAGGCAACTAGTCTAGGAGAAAGAAAACTCTGAATTCAAACCTATTAAACTCCGCTTAAAAATTGACCTTGTGTCATATCCTGCTCGAGCGAAGGGGTTGGTAAATATGATAATTATAGTACTTATTGAATGATGACCTGATATTTCCATTTTTCAAACAGGATGTCATGTTTTTTGGTGACACTTAATTATGATCTTCAAAATATGCATTGTAAATAACACTGCTATATCTGTACCGCTGCTGGATCCTATCAAGAAAGAAGAATCCAAGATATATATGAAAATGACTCAACCCAAAAACAACCTGTCTAAATCCGAAAGGATCACTTTTCAACTGCTACTTCAGCTCATCAACTTAAAGAGGAGTGTTACAGATGCAACTGATATTGGCTTGTGAGGATAATGCTTATGCAATAGAGAAGAGATAAAGATCTCCTGAAATACCACTTTACAGTGGAGAAGAGAGGAGAATAAGGAGTATTTATATAAGTAGGCTGAGAAAACCCCAATGGAAAATATATCTATGACTAAAGTTCTTTTTTTTTTTGAGGGGGAAGAAAAGAAATACTTTGGAGATTATGTAAGGGAATTGAGGCAGTAGGCCATGAGATAGGACTGTCATACAGGGCAATGTTATGCCAATAAGGCCTCTTGGCATTAGATATTTTTTATATATAACAGGAGGTAGGATTTTAAAAAATAGTCTGAAAACCCACAAAAGACATTTTATCATGCAACACAAAATAGTAAGATAACTGCTCTAAATTCTTTTCTTATCTCCAAGATCTAAAACAGATCATCCCTGCTTATATTCAATATGGCAACTGCATCCCTTGCTGAGGCGTAAGACCCTGCCAAAAACAATGTATTTGGTATGACGCTAAACTGCATATTGTGGTGGAGATCTGGTTCTGGAGTTTGGGGGAGTGTAAAGTCTCCTCTTAATTGCCATTACTTCTGGGTCCACTCTCACCCAGACTTGTGGTAGATGTTAGGGTCCTTTCTATGAGTTAAATTGTAGATATGTTCAAAAGATTATTATATTAGACATTTGAAACCATATAAATGTGAAAATTATTTGTATTAAGAATAATTATTTGAAGTTATAATTGTTTACAAAAGATTATAATTGTTTATTTGAAATCATAAATGTTTGAAAAAAAGACTTAAGCAGTAAATTAACCAACAAGGATTAACATGACAGAAACATCACAAAGTACAGTTTCTCTCCTTATACCAAGAATATTCTTGTAATTATTCTTAATGCAAATAATTTTTCTACAGTTATAAATTTTTTTTTTCATCATACAATGTGTGAAAGCACTTGTGATACCCTGCCCTCATCAGCCGCCAACCAGGGGTGATAACACAGTTTTGGTAGCTCAAGGCGGTACTGCCACTCCTGGCACTACCAAGCAGCTTTTGCCACCAGACAGGGTATTAAAAGAATTATATATACATATATATATATGCCAGATCAATTAAGAGCAGAGACTGTTGGACGCTCATCTTCATTTTTAGTGTGCAGTTTGTGATTTAAAAAAAACGCGTTAACTTTCGACCATTAATATTACTCGTTTGCAGTAACCATTTCTTACGTAATTACATGGGAATGGTGATTCCACATTCATGCTGAAACCTTTTTGCTTTCGACTAAATTCAACTTGATGCATATTGCACTGTGGTCTGAAGACGATTTAAGGCAACTTTCAAACTGCAGCCTGTGGTTTTTATTTTTGAAAGAAACGAAATGACTTGAGTGTCCTAGAAAACCATGACAACCAACCTCAATAGGAATCACATGGCATATTCAACCATTTTCTATACAATCGTCACAAAGTGTCTTGTATCGGTTTTTCTTTCACTGGTGTGCTTCCTCCCAGTTTTCTACCCATGGGACAGTCAATTCTATAAGGAGGACACTCTTCTTTGAATCAGACCATGCTACAATGTCGTCTATCTAATGCCCATTTATACACAGTGGTATGGTTAGACGTAACTTTTTTTTTTTTAATAATCACATGTAAGTTTAAATATTTCTAGCAATTATAGGGTTTCAAGTAACTGTATACAAACTATTTGCATTAAGAAATTACAAATTATTATAATTTGTAAACAAGTAACTATTCTTAATGCAAATAGTTTGTATACTGTTATTATAGTATTTTATGTTCCTTCCTAATGCTAACGCTTTTCAAAGATAGGATACCATTTATGCGTCAAACAATTAACAGGTACTACTACTTTGCATCAGAAAAATGGTAGTGCTCAATCCTGACCACTTAATGCAATGTAGAGTCAAACCCAGAACACATCTTTTTTGGAGCAAGGAGGCATCTTACCTTTTAAGTTATCTTAAGAGAAGGAAAAAAGAAAATGAAAAAAATTTGTATAGTCTTAGTTTTCACCTTGAAAAAAATTAAGAATGAGATGTTTGAATTTTTAAAATGTCTGGTTTTATCATAATTAAATTTTTCATTGTTATGTAGTGAGACCAGGTTTTGTAACCAATGAATATATATTCATAATGTTATAATGGCTGATAAAATTATCATTTTAATGATATCATTATTATTAAAAATGTGTTTAGTTAGAAGTATTAGTACTAACTTTAAAAATAGTATACAAATCATTCACTAGTAATTGTATGTTTTAAACATGCATTTGTTGTTTTACTCATTTTTGAACATAACTAAGATGAAATTGTTTCTTATTAATTAATGATGAATGAAATGAATGAATGAAACGCAGTTTCTTCCAGGCAGCGGTTGTATCAATACTGCTATATGGATGCACTACATGGACGCTAAATAAACAGCTGGAGAAGAAACTTGATGGCAACTACACAAGAATGTTGAGAGCAATATTGAACAAGTCCTGGCGACAACACCCCACGAGACATCAACTATACGGCCACTTGCCTCCCATCACGAAAACTATACAGGTTAGACGAGCCGGACACTGCTGGAGAAGCAAGGACGAGCTCGTAAGTGATGTACTCCTATGGACCCCCACATATGGCCAAGCAAAAGCTGGACGACCAGCCCGAACTTACATACAGCAGCTATGTGAAGACACAGGATGTAACCCAGAAGACCTGCCGGAGGCAATGAATGATAGGGAAAAGTGGCGAGAGATAGTCAGGGATATCCATGCTGGCGGCACGACATGATGATGATGATGAATTAATGATGGTATAAATAAATATTGAAATATTAACTTAATTGCCTACCACTCTTGTTTGCTAATCAAACATTTTTTTTAAATTAATGGCAAAACTAATTATGTATTGATATGCTAATAATTGTTTAGTAAAACTTATGCCCTTGTTTCATTACTATTGTTAAAAATCAACTTTAGATCTTAAAAAGGTGGAAAAGCAATCTCTGGAAAGGATACTGAAAAGTCCTAAGGCAGACCAAGAGGAAATGAGCTATAAAATGTACATGCTATTATACTTATTCATCTCAGATTTCAGCATAATTAGTACATTGTTTCTAAAGTTTCTTTCATTGCTATTGTAGTATGTAGTCTACCTCAGTATTTTAGGTCTACCATACTTTTGTAAGTGGTCTACTTCAATATCTCAGGTCTACCATACTTTTGTAACTGGTCTGTCTAATCATGAGTCTTTTTGTGAGTCATTGTCCATATTGTTAGTTTTTTTGGGTTTTTTTTTAAATATTGAATTTTTTTTGTTAGAATAGAGACAATGGTAAGCCACATACTACAACAATTCCAACCCCACCCCCACCTCAATATTAGCTTCTTGGTTAGACTGAAAACTTTTCAGCACTTTTTGTGTGCCAAATATAGATTGTTCCTTGTTGTAAAGGATGAATGTTATGCAGTTTAGTTATTTGGTTGATTGGCATATCAACCCTTGTGGGTTATTTAATGCCAAATCTTTTGTTTATATGATTTGTAAGCAAATAGTTTGTTGGTGAAGGAATTGCTAGGACACTAAAAAAAAGTTAATTGATGATTTTTCTTCATAGACGTTTGCTTTGTAAATGATCTTATTTTTTAGGTTTATCTTTATACTTATATATATATTTACTGCTTTGAGATTATTTTGTCAACATTTTCAAATAGTTTCTTTACATTTTTTTAATAGTATTTATGTCTTACAGAAGTGAGGTGTGTGCATTCAGTCAAGATATGAGTTCACAGTTGAATGGTTTGGAATATTGACCACATTGGCTGATCTTCTTTTAAGTGTTACAAATTTGCTCTTTGTACTTAAATTTTAAGTTGAATGTATTGTATACTCTTATAATATATTTACTTTATGCTTATTGTCATAGGAAATGGACTTGGCAACTCAGGTTCAAATCCTAGACACAGTTGTTTACATAATCTTGTAAATGTCCTTGGGAGTGGTATGAATCTATCTCTTCTCTTCTTACCTATAAGTAATGAGTAGGGTAGACTAGAGATCTTATGGCTATTGGTCTAAGAGAAAACTTTGAATTCATGCCAGCTGTACTTGGCTTAAGAATTGACCTTGTAATCATATTCTGTCCATGGTAGTGTGGTCTGTTAAATACATACTTTGCCAACTGCCTGAATAATGAACTTTTTTTTCGTTTTTTTTCTTTTTTTCAAATTGAACTCACAGTAACCAATTGTTAACAATTTTTCATTTGACATCAGAAGGATGTTGTTTTGAAAATAGGTCATGTACTGTTTAATTGAACAAAGAATGTAAACATGATTTGAGTGAAGGAAAATTGCTTTAACAAAATGAAACTACAAAGATAGACTTTGATAATAAACTAATCTAAATGATAAAAATGAATTGACAACCAAATATAATCAGAAAGAAATATCAAATATGAAAATAAGTTTTTCATCAGTTAAGACTTGTTTAACAATTAATTCTAACAGTAAGAACCAGTATGGTACATTAATCTATTTGCTAACCAATTCACCTCCATTGTAAATATTCAGATTAAATATTAATATTTGAATTCAATTTAATGATCATTAGTTTGGTTTATTTGTTTAATGGCATATAAACTTGTTATGGGTTAATACCAAAATTTGATTAATTTATGAATAACAGATTGTAATTACAATTTTTGGTGTTCCTTTGGATTCCTTTTAAATGCACATATTTTATTTGTCTTTAATCAGACCTTTACACAGTTATGATATCAAATAGTTCTATCTAAAAGAAATAATATGCACACAAACTACTTGAAACCATATAATTATTTAATATTTATATATTATACATAATTATATAGTTTCAAATAACTATTTCTGTTTGATAATTTGTATACAGTTATGTTTCAAGTGTTCCAGTCTAATACTAATAATTTTCAAACATTTATTTGACATGTGTATGATACTCTAACTGGTACTATCATAGTGGGTCAGAGTGAACCTGGGAGTAATGCCAATGAAGGATGACTCCATACTCCCCAGAATTCCAGAAGTATACACATTGTGTTTTGTATTAGAAGGGATGGGATAAATTTTGATTTTAAAATTTTTATAAAATGTTTTTCTCATCATAACCTGTTTGTTCTATTTGATTTTGAGGAACAGTTTGATTATTGTTAATAATGTCAGTAACCTGTTTTTCAGTGTATATAAGCAAACCAACTAATTATAAATGTGGCTTTTTTTTCTCTCTCTCTCTCCCATATATATATATATATATATATATATATATATATATAATTTACATTGGTAGCAAGCTTGCATGTCTGTGTTTTCAAACATTAATGCTAACTGAAGTATTTTGAGGTCATTGAGGAGTGCTCAATGAGGAACTGCTATTTAGCAAAAGTATGCAAATATTTTTTTAAATGTTCAGCTATCCATGAGGACATATAGAATTATCTAAACATTTGCTTGTCTGTTTTTTTTACCATTCAAAATACTTAACTCCATTTTTTTTTTTTTTTTTTTTTTTTGCAACAATTAAGACTAATGTACTCTGGAAGTATCAGCAGTACCTACCTATAGTGCAATAGTTAGCAAGTTTGTCTTGTAGATTAATTTGCTTGTGTTGTCACTTCATTACTGTAGATTTGTGTCAGGCTAAACTCAGCTCAGTAAATAGGTTCAATGTAAGCATTTAAATAACTCTGTCATTACAGGAATTAATTGGTAAGTAAGGTTTTCAATTTTGTAAACCAAGTTTTAGACCAGATACAATTACAAAAAAGGTATAAAAATTCAGTGAATTCATTTCTCTTTAAAATTACAAGTTTATTTTTCAACTTCTGATTGATTGATTTTAACAGCATATTAAACCATCTCAGGTTGTCTCATGCCCAGAGGTGAGAGAATCACATTCATATTTACATTTTTGTGTAGTTGTTTCTACAATTCTTTAAACCTATTTATTTGATCCATTCCAGATGAGTGAAGCTGGGAGAAATAGCAATTAAAGGGTTCTTCCCACTTTCTTTATCTCTAGTATTGCAACCTCACTATCAGATGCAGTTTAAGGCCATAACCAGGAAACCTTTTTCAACTTAATTACTATTTAGTACTGCTCTTTTTTCATTTACTAAAATGGTGAATCTTACTTGATTTAAACATATTTGTGACTAATAAATACTATTACATAGTGTTGTCATATCCATACCAATACTTACCACCAAACAAGATGTTTTATATTACTAAATAATGTTTCACCACTCTTACCAATTCCACATGATAGATCTTAACAATCTACCCTAATATCAAGTTTTGTGAATATGTTAAGAGATGAAATACAAGTCATCAAATTTATACAAATTTGTAATTATAAGTAATGAAAAGAAATACTGAATCATATTGATAAGCGTTTTGTGTTAAATTTTTAAATGCAAAAAAGGACATTTGATATTAAAGATATTTAAATAGGCAAGTTTTTAAAAAAAATATTTAAGCGGGTGTCCTCGTGGTGTAATGGTTAAAGCGATGGACTGCGGAATCGTAGTAAGCGAGTTTGTATTCCAGTCGCGCTATTACGTTCACTTTCGGGCAAATACCCTTGGGGAAAGGTATGAACCCCCTTATCCTCCCAGCTATGGGTTAAATAGTACCAGTACTGTTCTTCTAGGAGAATAGCTTTGGCATTAAATAACCTAGAAAGGTTGATATGCCATTAAAACAAAGAAACCAAACCAAACCAAAAAAATATTTAATAGTAGCTGGAGTACTCACCTATGGCAGATTAGAGGTTAAAACTTAGATCACAGTTTTTTTTTGGGGGGGGGGTTGTCAAATTAGAATAAACTTTAGATGTTTACAAACAGTAATTACTATTATAAAACAAATCCACCTGAGAGAAAAAAATATTTACTTATATTTCTTATATCATTGTATATCTTCAGTATTGTTCTGTCAGGAATATTTAAGTGAATGACACTTAAGAAATTTCTCAGTTTAAATATTTTGTTCTTGTCCAGATTGTTAGCCCTAACTATTTTATTTCTCTAACTTAAAGGTAGTTCTGTAAGTTAAAGAAATAATACCTTAGTATTATTGCATAGTTGGGACTAACAACCTGGAGAAAAAATAAATTGATAATGTTTGATTAAATGTGAATAAGTATTTTTTTTTTTTAAATTGATTCTATTTCTTTGGAAGTTTAAAAATTTAAATTCTGTACACTTAGTTATGTCTTGCAGTATGGCTTCCCCAACTTTTTTGGAAAATAAATATTAAAAACCTTCTGGGTTCAATCATTGTAGATACCAAATTTGGTAGTTTTATATTTATCCATTTGGCTATCTATTAATGATAAACTCTCCCCGATTATTGATATAAATACCTTATGAAAATTTTGCCTGAATTTCTAAGGATCTATGTATATACCCAACCCCTTCCACATGAGCAGGATGTGGCACTAGGTCAGTTTTAAAGAGGGTTTTAACAGATTTGAATACAACTTTGAACTCTTAAGACATGGGTGTATTTACCTAACCTCCCCACCTCTGACAGGATGTGACACAAGGTCAATTTTTAAGCAGAGTAAAACAGGTTTGAATTTGGTTTTCTTTCTCCTAGACTGGTTGCCATACCAAGGTAAAAAAAAAACTCGGTCTTCCTTACTATTTACCCATAGCTCGGAAGGGAGTGAGAACAAATGGATTCCTGCCTTTTTTTTCAAAAGCATTAGTGGGAAGTGAAATGTAAATAGCTTTGTCCAGGAATTGAACTTGGTTCTCCAATTTCTTTTTCTGTAATGTTATATTAATCTGACCTCTTAGACCATGTTGCTCAAAATGGTGGTGGTAACTTGGAGCCTTTCTTTAACTTTATTTACCTCTTCAACTGAATCAGTGTCTTGTATTACTTATTGTGTATGTCAATAATGAATGTATTACACCTGATGTATTTTCTTTCTTAATTAAAGGCTCTTACATAGTGTTCAGGAGGTGCTTGTTGTGTAACAGTTGTTATCATAGGAAAGTAGACTCGGTGACTCAAGTTCAAATCCTGGACAAGGCTGTTTGCATTTCACGTAGCACTAATACTCTTGGGAAAAGTATGTATCTAACTATTCTCTAGTTATAGGTACATAATAGATCAGACTGGGCTTTTTAACCTTGTATGGCAATTGGTCTAGGAGAAAGAAAATTGAATTTAAACCTGTTGCAATTGTATTACATCCATTTTGTGTGAAGAGGTTGGATAAATACATAGTGTTCATTTTTGTACAAGGTCTAATGAGGAGGTTATTAAAACTTAACCTGTGTACTGATTTTTCCTGTTGCTTTATTTTTCAATGTTCTCTTTTATGCTAACTTCATTCCACAGTGGTTAATGCTTTGTTTGTTTGTTTTTTTTTTTGTTTTGTTTCTCTCTCTCTCTACACATGATCAACCATCCCTGATTTCATCTTATTTCCCCAGGAATGTTCTTTAATCTTGGTGAAAATTTTTTTTTTAATCTTTGGAATGTTCTTTAATCTTGGTGAAAATTTTTCAGAATCAGATGCTAAAAAAATCATTTTCAAGGAGGACTAAAAGTTTTTAAAATGTTTTGTTTGAAATATCATATAAACTTAAATAAAGTGTTATCAAGCTTGTGAATTTTTTCATCTTTTGAATATGAAATTCTTATCGGATTTGTTAAAAAAATTATAAATGCAATTGAAAGGTTTTTAAACGTTATTTTTAACAAAAGTTTAACAACTGTATAATTTATAATCCTTTTTTTTTTTTTTTTTTTTTTTTTGAATACCTTGGTAAAAAAAAAAAAATAGACCTATCATGTAACCTGGTTTGGACCCATCCCTTTCCAGGTTTACAACAGGTTTGAATTCAGTTTTCCTTCTTTTTGACTGTTTGTCATACCAAGGTTATTAATCCATATCTGTAGGGTGCTATGTAAAATACAAACAACTTTTTTACAGAACTTGAATTTTGGTTGCAAAGTCCACTTCCTAAAGTGATGATCACTGTACCATCAGTGTCTCAAAAAAAAAAATATTAAAATGGATATGTAAGTTGAGTCACTACAGATTTTTTGCATCCAGTATACAAGCAGAAATTAATCTTTTACAATATAAATTATAATCAAAGAAATCCTTTTATAATTTTTTCACTTGAAAGTTTGCATTATAATTCAGAAGGTTGGGTTATTGTCTCTATCTTTTATACAATGTTAAATGGACATATGAAAGATTTGTTTTAAGGATAATTTCTTATAATCATTCTTTCATTTTATTTTTGATTATATTTTCTTGTGATCTAATAAAACTATTTTAGAGGCTAATTTTTTTATGTTTTTTGTAATGCTGTTCAGCACAAATAAAAATGGAACTTAAAAATTTACAGGCATATTCTAGTTTATCACATAATTTACATTAATCTACTTATATAATTTTGGTCATGAAACTTGGTCTTCATACGTAGTAATGAGGAATTCTATTATGGTTATATATTCATAGTGTTTAAATTGCCCTTCTTTGATTATAAATTTTTCCTTATTTCTCTTTTTCAATTTCTCTTTCCTTCCAACTTATTCTCTCTTTGCTTTCTTCTTCCTGTATTTTTTTCCATTTTCTTCTGTTTAGTGATTTGTAAGGATTTCAGTCAACCAGTGCTTCTGCATTCTCAAATTACCAGCACAACTGATGTCATCATCTTGATCCTATAGACAAAGAAGGTCTAATTCATGTGTAAATAATCCAATCATTTATGATGGGAACTGTGCTAGTCTTTATATAGTTTGTTTTTAAACTTGGTCACATATTTTTCTCATTCCTCCTTATGGTAACAAAATATTTAGTTAGGTATAGGAATGCATTGCATATGCAACCACAAACAATATTCATTTCAATATATAATAACAGCAAGCCAAAACTTCTTTTGCAATTTGTAATACTACAATGTCTGGTGACTTATATACCCAACAATTAATAAAGTCCTGTTTTAAATATTAACCTCCAGGTTTACTCCTGTCTTATTGCTGTTTTTTTTATCCCCTTTTAAATTCTATTAAATTCATTTTATTTTTCTATTCAACGTTTTTATTCATAGCAGACTTAGAATAAGCTATTTATATTGTAGCCTGCCCAGTGCCACTCCTAAAAGAAATATTCTAGGCTCCTTTTTTGAGGGGAGAGATAAAAACAACTTCAAACTTTAGAATGGTTCACACTTCTAGTGCAATATACCATACTTGAAATATTAATGGTTATTTTTTTACTTTGAATATAATCATCTAGTAATTTGATAATGAGCACAAAAATTTTGAATTCCTCTATCTTATTAATTCAAGCAAAATAATGCACTATGAAGTTATATATTACTAAAATTCCCATTATGTTTGTGTGATCTAGTATCTCTTCACATTGCCATACATTTCTTCTTACTGTGTTTACTTTTTCCCTTCTGTTTTCTCTAGTGATTTGTAAGGGTTTCAGTAAACCAATGCTCCTGCATTCTCAAACTACCAGCACAATTTTATGCCATTATCTTGATCCTATGGACAAACAGAAGTGGTAATTCATGTATAAATATATAGTTGAACTTGTATCTGAAACTCTCTATCCTGTTCAATGATTGTCAATACCTTTTGCCACATGAAACTTAGTCACAGTGATAGTATTGTAAGTAATCACTTACTAGTTTTTATGCTGCTCATAAGCATTGAGCACTCTTATATTACCAAAAATTGCTCTGCACTTTTTTCTTGTCTATCAATCTTAAAATAGATATCTTCTGTTGATAACCAAAATCATTTGGGATAAACAAATTTATAAAAAGAAGTTTTTTATCAACATTTATGTATCTGTATTTTCATTTACATACATAAACATTCATTCATAATATATATATATATATATATATATATATATATATATATATATATATATATATATATATATATATTATAGTATTGAATTAATTTAGAGGGCTATTGCAATACGAAATAGTAATTATTTGAATCTAATTAATTTTAAAGTAAAACTTCATCAGAGACTTTTTTTATATATGTACATGATGTTGAAGGTTCAAAATTATTTTTGTTTGAACATTACAAAAAAATTTGAATCTCCAACATTGTGTTCATTTATAAAAAAAAATGAGTCTCTGACGATGAAGTTTTACTTTGAAATTAATTAGACTCAAATAATTATTATTTCTCATTGCAATAGCCCTCTAAATTAATTTGATACTATAATATAATAATTTATGCAATGCTTCAAACAAATTACAAAATACTTATATATATATATATAGAGAGAGAGAGAGATAAAGGCCGAGTCAAAAGTTTTGCAATATTTTGGTATGTGCTAGTTTGTGGCACATATCACTGAAGAAGTTCGATCCATGAATGGTACTCATTGTGGTAGGTAGTATAATGGTAGTTGGTGTGCTAACATGTTGTGCATTGCATCACTTACATGATTTGAACAGTTACGCTATGATGTTCACTTTTGGGCAAATACCCTTGGGAAAGGTTCTTCTAGGAGAATAGCTTTGGCATTAAATAACCTACAAAAGTTGATATGCCATTAAACAAAGAAACCAAACCAAACCATGATTTGAAATCTGCACAGATGAACATGCAACATAGTCTAATTTGGGAACTTTACAAGTTCAAATTGGGTTATGATGCCATGGAAGCAACCAAAAACAATTGTATGAAAGGTGAAGGTACAGTTTAACACAATACAGTGGCCGGGTGGTTTGATCAATTTTGCTTGGATTGTAAGAAATTGAACGATCCGACATGGTTGGGTAGGTCTAAAACTCTGAATTCCAAGTCTGCTCCAGACCACAGAGGCAAATCCAACAAGTTGCACTTTAAGTGTATCAGGCAAGTTTGACATCTTACAGTCCAGTTGGGTTTGTCACTTATGACCTTGGTAAAAACATATGGAGCTAATGATTTGTACCCCACATAACTAAAATATTGCAAGACTTTTGACTCACCCAAGTGTGTAATATGTGTGTGTGTATATATATATATATATATATATAACAGAAAACCAGTGAAAATGGTACATTCTAGAGAAATTTTTATTAGGGCAATACAATGCTCTTAGAAAATAAAGCAATTTCCAGTCCATTTTGTAATTGTGTCCATGTTAAATTTTTTTTTTTTTTTTTCATTTTCATTTAATCATCCAAATTCATCCTGAAATCCTAATTAGAATCCTTCACTCTTTCCTGAATAGAAGCATCAATATCATCATGAATTGCTGTTACAAGAACTTAATGGATTTACCTGCTTTCTAGTTATCTATAATAAGGACATCAATAATAATAATAATAAAAGAAATTTGTTTGTGTTTGATGACTATTTTGAAACTTTACTAACAAAAATAAATGATTTTATACAATTTCTTTGTTTCTGTGATCTTTCAGAAGCGAGTTCAAACTCTAGTTGTGCTATCACATTCACTTTTAGACTAATGCCCTTGGGAAATGTATGACCCCCGCCCCCTTACCCCCCCAACTATGGGTTAAATAGTATCACTATTCTGCTATGAGTTTGATATGCCATTAAACAAAGAAACCAAACCAAACCTTAAAATTTATATAAATCTTAAGATTTTAACATGGAAATCAAAATGCTGATTAAAGGTGTTTTGGAAAGCCAAGTGGAAAAAAGAAGATAGAATTAAATGATTCATTTTTGTTTGTATTTTATTATTGTTCATTGGCATAATGGTTAGTGTTTGCCAATGGCCCAGTTATACCAAAGACTCAAAAAATGGTACTTGATGCCTCCTTGCTTAACACTCAGCAATATAAGGTATGGATCAAGGGTAAAGTGGAGCAATCCAGGGAAAGGAGTAGTGCCCTCTCCTACACCTTTGTGTAGTAGCTATTGAAAAGGGAGCCTTCGGGTCGCCCTCAACTACTGTCACCAACTTTACTTTACTTACTTTTACCCCACTTTAGTGTTATTTTTTATGAAAGCATTTTTGGTTGAGTTGATCAACACTTCAACAGCAAGCAGCTAAACATCAGAAATAAAGAGATTTGAACTTACATTCCACATCTCTGGCGTTTATTCTAATGTTGGTTTAACCTTAACAACAATAAAGACCAAGTAAAACTGAAAATAGTATATGTTACTTTACGCTGATTATATATTCTCATCCTTTGTCTTAAGTCATGTGTTTTACTTATTAGGTAAGTATGTAGAACTAATCTTATACATACCAGCATAAAAGCACTTGAACTTGATGGTATAGATTAAATATATATGATTACCAAACTGATTTAGATATAATTGGTGACATGTGGTAGTTATTGTCATAGATGTGCTATCATGCTGAAATTAGTACTGGTGAAAGTATTACTCAAAAATTTTTCTCGTGACTTGGAAATATTTCAACATCAAAATGACATTTCATGGAGGCTTTATTAAAATCAAATAAATGAGTTGGTTAACTTTTTAAAAAAATGTTTCCACAATTTATTTCTTAGAAAATTCCCTTCTATATAAATAAATTTGCAGGAATTTCTGCATATTTCTCACCATGAAAAGAACACCAGATATATGTTGGTGGAATGTCACTCTTTCTTTGGACATCATTTTTGACACTTATATTATTCCACCATCCACTCAATACTATACAATGATAATATTCAGTACTATCTTTGAACAATTTCCAAAATATTTAACAGAAGACAAAAAAAAATAGTTTCTCATTATGATCCCTGATTGCAATCAAGCAGGTTTAATATTCATGATAAATTTACTGTACTGTTTATCTAGTATACTTAGTATATGCACACACTTAACTACGTCTGATGGTGAGGCTCCAGTTCTGGACCTTTGGAGAGTGTGGAATATTCTTTTACAGCCATTTTACGCAGGCTTACTATAACCTAGAGTGACAGTACTTGTTAGGGTCCTCAAATAGATTTGTTTAAAAATTATTTGTATTTGATTGAAGCATCTGCAAAAAAAACTCAAACTATACAAACGTAAATATGACTGTACAATGAACATGGTTTCCTAAGCTATAAGCATAAAATAACCCTAAATTGGTTGAGATGCCATTAAAAGCAAATATTTAGTGTTTTATAAAATACATTTCATTTGTATATTTTGCACTTTCTTAATAAGACGATATAAAATCTATTAATAATCTACTTATATATAAGATACAATGTGACTTTATTTTTATTGGCCACAAAACCTCACTATAGAATAATGAAAAATTGTGTTGCCGTGGTAACCCAAGACATTACTTGAGTAGGTGAAAGAAAGAAAATAGGGAAAGAAAAAAGCTAAGCTTGAATAAGTTTGAAAGAAATTGAAAAAGAGAGAAAAAGACAGTTGGGAGAAGAGTGAAAGTTATAGTGAAAAAAGAGTGAAAGTGTGAATGAGAGAGATTAAGTATCAGTCCATATGTGAATAATCCTATAATTTATGATGTGATCAATGCTAGGAAGTTGATAATTTTCCAATGGCCTCATCATTTCATCAATATATGCACTATGCATATTGATATTAAAGTTATTAATTACATTATCAAAGGAATTAGGTTCACCTTATAATTCAATGTTATTGTTTACTATTTTGTAGCAAAATAATTTTTCTTTTGCATGTATCATGAATTTTATAGAATGACTCATTCCTACTAAAGTCAGTTTTCCTTCTCTTGGATGAATATATATATATAAGTTAATTCACCAATTCTTCATTTTGGATAAAATCTCAATCCTGTCTGTTTGTTTATTTACTCTTTTATAGCATGGTCCAAACCAAAAATGCTTCTTTTGATTTATAAAAAAAAAAAAAAAAAGCTTTTAACATCACATTACTACTTTCCTCATTAGTTTAATGCCTCATGTACACACTATGTTTTTATTTATATATAATCACATATAGTATGTCTATGAATGCATATAATGTACAAAATCAGTTCCTTGGATATTTTTCCCCGTTATCTGCTGCTTAAAAGTAATGCAAGGCTGTAATTTTATTTATAGCCTTTCTATATTATGTCTTCTAACTTATTCTTTTAGATGCGATATAGGTCATGACAATTTTATTTATAGCCTTTCTATATTCTCATATAATGTCTTCTCTCTAACATATATCTTTCTTTTACATGCAATATAGGTCATGAGTATTTCATTTAAAAACTTTTGATATCCTCATATTATGTAATTTCTCTATCTTTTTTTTCCTTTCAGATATGATACAGGTCATGACAATTTTATTGACTTTGAGGAATTGAAGCACATGATGGAAAAACTTGGTGCTCCTCAGACACATTTGGCTCTAAAAGATATGATCAAGGAAGTTGATGAAGACAAGGATAACAAAATTAATTTCAGAGAAGTAAGTTCTTGTAAAATACTTTTGCTGACTTAACAGTTATCAAACTTTGGTGTGTTTAAAAATAAATAAATGAAAAAAATGAATTTAAAATAAATGAGGACACAAAAATGAATGATATATTGTTTGCTTTAATCTATACAGTTTATACTTCAAAATTTTATCACCCACTTCTCGATCTTTTATTGTCTTTTTGCTAATCAGATTTATCTGTTAGCAGTAAAAAAAAAAAATAATAATAATAATTTCTTCCTCTGCAAAATATATACAACTAAAGACAAAAAAAATAAATGAAATAGAATAAAATATATTTGAAATTGAATCAGTGTTTGAAAAATGAAGTATTTCAGTTTTGTAAAATACACAGTTAGAAATTACAATATTTAATCTGCAGCAGGTCTTGCCAATATTTGTTCAATTGTGTTAGATCTATCTTATAAAAATACAGGATTAGATACCTAAAATACTGCTATATACTAATAGTAACTATTAATGTATACATACTAGAAAGTATTCGGGTAATTTTCACCTATTCTTTGTATTCGTGTTAATGTTTCTGCCAATGTTTATTCTGGCCTTGGAGACTTGGCAATGGCTAGCATAGTTCACATTGCACCTTGTAATCCTATGACCATCATTGTCTTGCAGTGTACAAGTCTTGGCTTGTGTGTGACCTCCCCCTCCCTAACTCCACTATAAAATGACCTTGTGTCAATTCCTGCCTGGTGGGAGGCATGGATAAATATCCTGGCCTTGTCAGGTGTATGATCTGCGACAAAAAGTACTTGCTTTTTTTTTTATGGGGTCTTGTTCAAATGATCTGAAATTTGAACTGTATGTGTAGAAACAATTCAAAATTCTATGCTTGATGTTTAAACATCTTTTCTTTTCCAGTGAATGGAATTTCTAGACCTCAAAAGAAAAACATTAAACATAGAATTTTGACTTGTTTCTACACATTGATGTTAAAAATTGAATGTGAATTTGGACAAGAATTAGGCAAGTTATTAGATTACAAAATTATATCAATTTTTTTCTGAAACACGTTGTACATCTCCAGTGATATCATTTTTTTTTAAACACCCTCTATATATAAATCACTGTGGTCATGATTTTTTTTTTTTGCATGGCCAAGAGATAAGATTTTTTTTCATGCTTATTGCTGATTTAAGTTACCATAAAATATCAGCTGTGGCCTTAAAGTTTATTTTATTTGATATTGATTACAATTTGCTAAATTCTGAATTGTTCAATAAAAATTTTATCAATAAAATAAAAATGACTTGTCATACACTTCAAAGCTTTTGAATCAGTTAATCAGCATTTAAAATAATCAATATTTTCACCTGTTTAATAAAAATAGTACTATCTCTGTTTCATAATAGTTGCTACATTTGTATATCAATCTTTCACTAAATACAACAATTATGGGACATTGGTAGTATTTAGAATAGATATTATCCTTATACATATTTCATTTTAGATGCACATTCAAATTAATGGTTACTGTCATAAAAAATGGAATCAGTTTAATTCTTGGATGAAACTGTTTATATTTTATTTCATGCTCATGGCTTTCCTGAAGGCATGAATCTATCTGTTCTCCCTCCAGCTATGGGTAAATTGTAGGACAGACTTGGTTTGGCAACTAGTCTTGGAGAAGGAAAATTCTGAATTCTAAACCAGCCTTATTCTGTTGAACAAATTGATTTTGTTTCATCCTGCCTATAGTGGAGGGGTTGAGTAAATACGTACATGCTTCATTTCATATTGCTCAATTATGCAAATAAACCAGGTGTAAATTTGTTAAAAATGTTTTAGCTTTCTAATAGCTTTTTATTTTTCATTTTCTTTCATTTTTCTTATTTACACTTTAAGAAATTTACATCATAATGATTTGAATTTAATTTTTGATTTTATTTATTTTAGAAACTCAATGTTTCCTTTGGCAGCTGTTATACTAAATATCAATTCACATTCTATTTAAAGAGTTTATAATGAATTGAAAAAAATGGATTCAATCTATAATTGGCATTTGTTATCTCCCTTGAGAAAATATAATGATTGGAATAAGCATCAACACAAACTCCACACTATCATTATGTCAAAAATTGGTTTATTCTCTTATTTAAAACATTTTAATGTCATTGTACTTGGCAAAAATCCTGCTATGGTTTATAATTTTTGCTGGGTATACAAAAATTGGATAATTATTATATTGATACCCTCAATTAAGAAAACTAAACTTTTTGGCAAAATGTGATACTGTTATTCTAATAATCAAAAACAAAATAACTTCTAAAACGTTATGAATTTATTAGGTTAGATACCATAACATTTCTGTATTGAAAATGTGATTTAAAATAGTCATTTTTGGTTAAAATAGATAAAAATGTAACTTTTATTTTCATTCAAATTCAGCAAAAAATATTCTTAAATTTTACATCATTTCTTCTTTAGAATTAAATAATTATAATTCTTTCAGACCTGTACCCTAACTTTGGTAATTAACCCATTGAGCAAGTGTGGTTGCTAACTAGGAGTACATAAACCCTGGTTGTTAGAATTTGGGCTGTGGATTCCTTATTTCTCCATTGCTATTGCTGATAAAATGTTTCAATTTTATTCTATTATTTTCTAAATTGTGTATAGAATGTTGTAACCTGTTATTCAACACCCTGTAAATCATTTAAATAACAGATTAGCCCATTTTCAGCAATTTTTTTAAAGGGGCAATGGTTGTGAGAGGCTAAGAACTCTAAGGGTTAAAACATTTTGAAGCCAAAAAGTTCTTAAATTCTTCAAGTTTGTTTATATTAGTACATTTAGTATACAGTTTTCTCTTTTTTTTTAAACTAAAGAGGAATGTCTGCTTTAGTTCTGTCAGGAAGCAACTTTTAATCCCAGCTGTTTTAGAATTTTTTTTTTTTTTTTAAAGATAAACTTGAAATCTTGACTGCTCTATAGTTCTTATCTCAGATGAAGGACCTGGTTCTCTGTAGTTGTAATATGGCCCAAAATAGTGATTAACATATGAGAAAGATTAAAATAGTCAATTCATGATGCCTACACAACTAGCAAGTTATTGAAGGTATTCAAATATATCCCCTTTTTCTTTCTTGTGGTCTAAATTAGCTTTCAAATCTTGGTCATTTTTTTTTTTTTTTTTACTTATTTCCTGTTAAATCTGTTTCTGTATTGATAGTAAAACATTTATTTTTATTCCTATCTTTCCACTTTTTTTACTATTTCCATGTCAGCTCATCCTTTAAAACATTAATTTCATATTACTTAATTTTCACCTCTTCAGAATCTTCTCATTTTCTTGAAAACTTCTTACAAAAGTCCATTGATAGACAAAGGATTTACTTATGCTTTCTAGATAACTTGTCCCACTTTGCACTGCTTTTTTTGCCATGCACAAATGATAAAATTAAAGAAGCAAATGCTACTACACTGAAAGATATTTACTTTTCAATAAATGGAACACTGTTAATTTTCTTTTGATGTTTTTTGCAAAATACTTCACATTTTAATGCAGTAACACTTTACTTTTAGCAAAACATTTATTTACATGCATGTACTCAAACTTTTATAGAGAAATTTAATGAAGTGTTTGAGAAGAAGCTAAATTTTTTTTTTTTTTATTTATGGTGCATGCAAAACAGTTAATATAATTTCTAACATTTCCCAGTGTATATTATCTTAGATATCCATAGAATTTAGATAAAGCCTATATTTATAATCTGAATGTTATACAAAGCCATTCTTAATTTTTAAATAATTTTTTTAAAAAATCTTATTTTTTCTACAGTCAGTTATCTCACTTATAGTATGATAAAACTTTAAACATTCAAGAAGAATAAGGTTTAGGTATACTAAAATTTTGAAATTAGTTTCTCAACCTCTCTCTCTCAATCTAATATATATATAATGTGCAATTTCATTCTTTCTCAGCATCTTTCCACTACACCCTTTTGGTAAATGTTGTTTTGTTTTTTTTAAATATTCCCCCCTCCCCAATGTTCATGAAACTAAAATAACATTTTACTTATATTGTTTATTCAATGACCCATATACTTGACCCTTTATTGCTGGATTCTCAATATTCAGATAATCTATGTGTAATATATCACTTTGACCTGCACTGAATCTGGCGGATATTTTTGACTGATACATCCGGCTGTAGATAAAATCACCATTACTGGAAACAAGGAATGCGTGGGTGTAAGCTGTGACTAATGGAGAAGAAGCATTGTGTGGGTGTAAACCATGGCCACTGAAAAACAAGCATTGCATGGATGTAAGCCAATGAAAAGCAAGCAATGCGTGGGTGTAAACTGTGACCAATGAAAAGCAAGTAATGCATCGGTGTAGGCTGTAACCAATGGAAAACAAGCATTGCATGAGAGTTGCAAGACTATATAAGGTCTAGAATTTTGGCTGAAGTCAGTTCCTGCTGGCAGTTCTGATTCCTGACAGCAGCTCTGTGTGTGCAAACTGTCTCTCTGATTGGTCTCCTGCTCCACACAAACATCACCATCACTTTTATATACTTATATAAAGATATAATCTTATACTTTTGTTCGTAAAGACCCAGTGGTTGTATACTATGCATGGATCTAGTTGTTCCATTTGAAAATTATTTGCATTAGACAGGAACATGTGAAATGATATAACTGTGTGCAAACAAATGATTATTATTTGATACAAGTATTTGATGCCACATAGCTGTGTGCAAATTATCTGTATTGGGAGTGGTTACTTAAAGCTGCAATTGTTTTGATAAGGAATATTATTAATTTGTTGAAATCACATAATTATGTAAATAATCTGTTGCTTTTTTTGTTGGTGCTTTGAATATGCTAACTGCATCCTCTGCAGAGGGGTGAAATCACCCCACCCCAAGTAGTATCCTTGGTATAAGACTAACTTGCATATAGCAATGAGGCTCCAGTTCTTGACTTCTGTGGAGTGACCCATTTATGGAAAATAAAAAGGTATTTATTTGAAATATTTATTAATTTTACGAGTTTTCTAAAGTATCAAAGCTCCAAACAAACACAAAACAGTCTTCTTCTACATGCATGCTAAGAGCAAACAAGTCAGTAAATTATTGTAAATAAATAATGAAAACGGATAAAAATGTAGCCCAGTCAGGTGGAGGTGGGTGCTGTTGAATACACGAACTGCATCTCTGTAAAGTGGTAAAACTCTCCCCTCTCCAAACAAATGTCCTGGATATGACACTAAACAATCTAATAGTGAGTCTCCAATATTGGAACTTTTAGGGATGTGGAGTACCCCTTTATTGTCATTGCTCCATAATAATTAATATCATAATTGCACAAAAACATTTAAAGAAACAACATAAAAAATGTAAATATGAACCTCTAAGCATAAGATAACCCTGTACAGGTTGACAAGCCTGTTTAAAGTTATTTCTTCTCCCAAAACAAAATTAATACATGTAATTTAGAGTCTTTGTTGATAATTTTTTTTTTTTTTTAAATCATTTTCTTTAGATTTTTACCTTGAAAACCTTATTTTAGCAATGCTTAAATGTTTTTTTGTTGTGTTTTTTTTTTTGTTCCTTGATGCTGCAAATCAGTTACTTTCCTGACTCTCCTCCTTGTGTTTTTTTTGTTTTTTTTAGTAATGTTCATTGATCTATCTGCTATTTTTACATTTGATATTTTTGTTGAACTTGCATTAAGGATAATGGGAAGCTAGTCAGTTGTCTATGTAGATATACTCTGATAAATTGGATACAAAAAGCATCTACTGATAGCAAATAGATTCACTTGTAGTTCAGGTGACAGGGCTTTTAATATGCCAACTTTATCCTCTGCAAAAAATTAAAAAAAAAAAATATTGGGTGCTTTAGTATAACACTAAATTGCATCTAGTGGTGAGGCTCCTGTTCTGGAGCTCTGGGAGTATCACTTTGTCGCCATTACTTCCAGGTCCACTTTGACCTGGAGTGGTGGTCCCATCTATGGGTCAAATAGAACTGTTTGAAAATTATTAGTATTGGATAAGAATACTTACAACTATATAACTGTGTGCAAATTATTTGTATTAAATAGGAATGATACCATTTAACTGGATAAATTATGATTACTATTTAATCGGAAATTACTTTAAATCACATTATTTGTTTAATGGCATATCAACCTTTAAGTTATTTAATGCCAAAGCCATCCTTTGAGAAGAATAGTAGTGGTACTATTTAACCCATAGGTGGGAGGATAAGAGGGTTCATACCTTTCCCAAGGGGAGTTATCTGAAAGTGAACATAATAACGCGACTGGAGTTCAAACTTGCTTACTACGATTCCACCGTACAGTGCTTTAATCATTACACCATAAGGACTCCTTCCATTATTGTGTTCAGATTTTTTTATATTAGATAGGAATATCTGATCCTATATAACTGTGTAAACTAATAATTAAAAAGGAATAGTTACTTAAAACTATATAAGTGTATATAAATTATCAGTATTGTGAATAGTTACTTAAAGCTTTGTTTACAAGTGATTTATTAGTTACTTGAAACCATATAAATACTTGTATGAAAGACTGAAAACAAGTAAATATTATTAGTAGTAGTAGATAGAAGTACTTAAAAGCATATAACTTTGTGTAAATTGTATCAAATTTCAACATACAATAATCCATTAGTGGTTTAGACCAAATCTTAGGTTAAGAAAAGTGGGAAGCTAGTCATTCATCTATATAGATATATTCAGATAAGTCAGATGCAAAAAGTATCTTGTTCTAGCAAACAGGATCATTTACAAAACAGAGCCAATTTATCATATTGGCTTCTGTCTCATTAAATTAATCCAACATATTCTTTTCTTAGGGTACTCACATGACCACTACAAAAAATCCTATTATATTCCTTTGCTTGGCATTGTATAGACTGATTTACCATTGCAATATTTTTCCCTCAGAACCAAAATGTGAACTGTCCATACCACAATCAGCATCCATCTCATTTGAGACAATCCTGGATGGTATTTTTGTGTTGCTAATCTATAATCAGTAATTATTTGGAAGAGACAACAAATTCTTTCCACTTTTACAGGGGCCAGCAGAATGATCTCCTAGATTTAAGATTGCCACCATGCAGATACCAGTAGTGCTGAGCAAGTGGGACCTATGTCTTTGAGCTGCCCCAGTCATGCCATTGTAGTTTCCAACATAGTGAACATTGTGTAGTTGTGACTAAAACTTATTTGAAAAATGGTGATTCTATCATCTCATTGTGTGAGGACATCCCATAGCCAGCTTGCTCACAAGATCTATCCCCTTGTAATTACTCTGGCGATATATTTTTAAATGTAGACCACCGATGACTGATTTCATTCATTGGGAAATTGGTGCAATACCAGAGGTAGTGACTTGTCAAGCTCTGTAGAACTTCACAGTGAGGCTTAGGGAGTATTTTCTGACATATAAGACAACTGGATATAGATAGTATTTGTGGTTTTACCAAGGCAGGGGTCAGCTGACTATGAAGCATTACCCTCACTAACACTACAGGATTTAAGGTTTTCATTTTATACTGGGTGTATAGATAGGAATATTTGGTCCTATATAACTGTGCAAACTAATTGTTAAATAATAATAGTTACTTAAAACTATATTATTTTTTAGGATATATTTTAAAGTTAAAAGGTTATCTTATATGCCAGCATATTTAGTATATTGGCTGTGAGGATGCTGTAACCTAACAGAAGGTTACTGAACGTGAAATAACCAAAATGGAAGTTGGAACTGAAATGGAAATATAACATTAACAAAATAAAATATTCGCCAGCAGCATGAAGAAGGTACCCACTGCTAGTGGTGACTACTTAAAGTAAGTAAAGTTGGAAACGATAATCGAAGGAGACCCGAAGGCTCCCTTTTCAATAGCTACTACACCAAGGTGTAGGGAAGGGCACTACTCCTTTCCCTGGATTGTTCCACTTTACCCTTGAACCATACCTTATAATGCTGAGTATTAATCAAGGAGGCATCAAGTACCATTTTTTTGAGTATTTGGTATGACTCTACTTGAGATTGAACCCATCTCTCGAACCTTTGGCAAACACTCTGCTAGGCCAATGGACCAGATGGTGACTACTTAGTCAGCTTTATACAATAGTGTCCAACATATTTATGAGGAATGGGACTTAACCATTAATGTTCACAGGTAGGGTATATAACAGAGAGTAAGCATTTGGACAATATAATCTTTAGAACAAACATGTCAGTAACAAAAGGAATGGCAGATATTTTTCTTTCTCTTGTAAAATTAAATTTTAAATAAGATCTATGCTGCTATTTTTTATTTATGTTCCAAATCCGAGAGATCACCTGCCTGACCTGTCTTATATTTTTCAAAATGGTGCCTGCAAAATGTTATCATTGTCCTGTCCTCCTCCATAACTCTATATGGAATTCTAGCATAGTTCTTGTCATAAATGATTGGATTATTTATGGATGGATGGATTGGCACTTCTAATTCTCCATAGGTTCAAAATGGCGGCATCAGTTATGTTGATGAGTTGAGAACACAGGAGTATCAGTATTGACCAACTGAAGTCCTTTCAATCCACTCGAGTAGACAGTAGGAAGTAAGGGAAGAAAATGTGAATTGATAGAAGGAAAAGAAGAAAATTGAAATATCAAGAGTTATAGGTGGAGAAAGAAGAATTAAGTAGTGTAGTCTACTTACTTATTACCTATGAAAAAAATTATGGATATATTTGAATTTCTGTAATGCCTGGTGTTATCACTAAGGGGTGCTGACAGCACAGATTCTTTTGACTCTCTCTCTCATGATCCATGCCTATCAGTCATTGTTCTTGGAAAGTCCTCTTGATGGCATCTGCTGTCTGCATAAAGCTGATGAATGTAAGTTTTTGCTGGACAGCCAACTCTGGTGTGTTTGTGTTGAGAAGTGCATAGGGGAATGTCATTCATGAGTTCTCCCTTGCTTCTAAAAGCTTCTCCTGCAATGCCCAGCTTGTCTTACTTGCATGGCTTCTGTGATAGGAAGTAAGTGGCTGTACAGCTGCTGTTTTGTAGATCCCTGCTTTCAGGATTCATTCAATACAGTACACAGCATTCTTATGTAGTTCCCATCTAGATTTTTCTCAAAGTATTTTGTTAAAGTCCATGTGGTGCAATCATACAGTAGTACTGACACAGCTAAAGCTTGGAAGAATTCATATTTTATTTTAATATAATAGAATTCTTCATGACTTTGTTGTGAGAACAGATTGTGTGACTGATAAATGTCTCATTGTTTTATGTATAAGTTGATGACTGACTTGATTTCCACTCTAATTTGACTCTGACTAGATATTGTGACTGATATAATCTTTGAATTAATGTAATTCTTTATAAAACTTAGTGTTTATGTTGATTCCATAATACACTGATAACATGATCTGATTTTTGTATGTATATTATGGCACATGGGAGGAAGATTTTTGTTTGTACAAGACAAATTTTTGTTTGTACAAGACAAAGTTACCATAGCAACTTGTTTGAATTATGATTGGTGTGAACATGAATAAGTTGCAAATTGGATTGGAAATTGTTCTATTCTTTCTTTAAAAGAATAGAACAATTTCCAATCCAATTTGCAACTTATTCATGTTCACACCAATCATAATTCAAACAAGTTGCTATGGTAACTTTGTCTTAAGGCAAAATGAGTATAACTATCTTATGAAGATTTTTTATTGTTGCTACTTTGGTATGTAATCTACAAGAGTCAGATTCTACTTTGGTATGTGATCTACATGTTTCATTTATTTATATATAGTTTATATAAAACAATCAACATATATATATAATCCAAGGGGTAGGAGTATCCAATTTGAGTGCTCAGTGTCAATAGCTATTGATGTATAATTAATTTGGGATTAAAAATACATGAACACTCAACATGCAGAGCTAAAAAAAAATCTTTTTATATAAAAACAAAAAGAAAAAATTCACTTCCTTGGTGTCATTATAAATTTATTTCTGGTTGGGAAACCATCATCAGATGTATAAAGAAAATTCTTATTTGCTTCTGGCAAGAATGGGATTTGCAAATAAAATTTCTTATTTTTATTTATTTTTAAAAAATTTTGAAAAAATAAATTTTTTTAAATATATTTTATCATATTTTATAATCAAGAAAAAAATTTTAATGGTGGAGATATTATAGTTATTATTTTTCATTCATACAATGTTTATACAATCCTATGAAAAACCAAAAAAAGTTACCTTTTTTTTGTGTGTATGTATGTATGTGTGTGTGTGTGTGTGTGTTTTATATATATATATATATATATATATATCCACAAAAAATATATAATTTCTATATAAATTTTTATTTAAAAAAATAATTAACATTTTTGTATATTTATTAGTAAAAGGAATTAAAATAAAACAAATTTTAAACAAATGTACTAATTTTATTGGTGGATCAAAAGAACATCATCTTTTGTATTTAGAAATGCAACTGCTTTCATATCATCTGTGATCTCATTGTAAAACTTTTTAGTTAATATCTTCAATGTTCTTATTCAGATGTCATTTAGCAGATAAAGTCATGGAAGGGTCCACATGTTGTCTATTAAGACAAGTTCTATGCTGGATTGAAGTGTGCAGTTGTCTTATGTACAATGTTGCCTTGAGACTGGTGCTTCCAACACTCAAATATGCTTCACACTCTCTAACCAGACATTCTCTCAAAATTGTTATCCTTGTCTCTTGATAATAAAAAGAAAAAAGTGTAACTTTTCTTGTTGTAGATCTCATGTAAAGTTCAGATTGTATACCAAATGAGAGAAAAAATTGCTTGGGGGGGGAAAATGGTTGATGATAGTTTTAGTTGAGAAAGCATAATACTTAGTTTATCATACATTTTGTTATAAACAGCAGATAATTTGGACATATTTTTATTTTCTGAACTTTCAATATCTATTCATCTGCATATACACCCACTTTGTAAAAATAATGATTAGTAAAACTTACATACTTTCACTGGTTCCATACCCTGGTTTGATCATGGGGTTATTATTCATGTAATGTGTTTTGGGCAGAAATAGTGGCAGAACCCATCTCTGTCTAGGTTTACACCTGGTCTAAATTCAGTTTTTCTTCTCCTAGATAGGTTAAAAAGCCTTGTCAGTCCAACTATTTACCCATAACTGTAGAGAGGATAGTTGGATTCATACCTTTCCCAAAGGTATTACCACTATGCATTGAAATAATTGATAATAAGGAATTGGTTTTATCGATTGGTTAGGGTTGTAGAATACACTAACTGCATCTCTGCAGAGGGGTAAGACCTCACCCCAACAAGTATCCTGGGTATAGCACTAAACCATCTAATAATGAGGTCCAATCATGGGGTTTTAGGGAATGTGGAGTACTCCTTCATTGTCATTACTCCCAGATCCACTCTGACCTGTTAGGTTTCCATGTATGGGTCAAACTGTTCAATACTTTTACTAGGGATTGATATTAAAATTTAATAGAAATTTTATTGTTAAATGGTTTCAAGTATTGCTATTTAATTGTGTGCAAAAAAAGGATCTCTGGCTCATTTAAAAATGTTACCAACTAACTATTTGTTTACAAATCATATATAATTGGAAAAAGCTCAACCAACCATCATTATAATAATTTATTATAACTATAATAAATCTATTTGAGCTGGGCACTCCATAAGTGAATCTAGCCTCTTCAGATAGCCATCACACAATAGAGAGGAACATTTTTTTTTTAATTATAAAAATATTCTTTCAATGGATTCTTACTCATTAAAAAGACAGAGAAGGGGGGAACAAAAAGATGAGAGCTAGAAGTTGGTGTCAAAACCAGATGTAATGTCATCATCTGGTGTCATGTATCCTCATGTATCTAAAAAAATTTTAACACAGCTTACAAAATTTTCAGCAACAAAAATTTTATAAATTAACCTATTTTAAGAAAAGTTATATATATCTAGGAAAATGTGGCAATAAACACTATTACTAATATCAAATTTATCATTTTTAGTTTTAAAAAAAATATATATATATAGGTTTTATTTGATTTCCATGTAAGATTAAAATTTAGTCTTTAATTTCTTGATATTCTTATATATCTTTTATTCTGGATATGGCTATAGGTTAATTTATTGACAAAATTTTAGTTGCTAAAGATTTTATAAGTCATGTTCCAGACGATGACATTACATCTGTTTTTGACACCAACTTCTAACCCATACCTTTTTGTACCCTCTCTCTGTCCTTTTGTTTTTCTAATGAGTAAGAATCCATTGAAAGTATATATTTTTATAATTTTTTCTCTCCATTGTGTGATGGCTGTCTAAAGAGATTGGTTTTTGATATGGAGTGAGCAGCTGAAATAAATTTATAATAGCCAAATGGCAGTTCAAGTTTTTCCCAATTATATGAACTTGTTCTGTATAAAATTTCTATATCAAACATTGAGCACTCTTGGAGATTCATAAGAATCCTATACATTCTCAAATAGAATCATTCCCACCTCATCTTCTTTGGATATTTTATATATATATTAAATGTGTGTGTGTATATTTATATATATAAAAGCAGGACTTGGAATTAAATAACCTACAAGGGTTGATATACCATAAAACATAATGAACCAACCATCAATTATATATAAAGATGTAGCACTCTTTCTATTTTTTGATGGAAAATTATGCCATCTAGAATATTCATTCCTATGAAAATAAAATTTTTTTCTTTTTTACTTTCAGTTTCTTCTTATTTTCCGAAAAGCAGCTGCAGAAGAATTAAATACTGACAGTGGACTTTATGAATTGTATCAAAATGTCTGGGAAATCGATGTTGATAAAGAAGGTGTGAAAGGAGCCAAAAACTTCTTTGAAGCAAAGGTAAAATTTCAATGTTCTCTGCATTCATATTAATATTAAAACAAAATCTTAGACATCATTGCTTGTTGGTACAATGTACACTTTTTTAAACACTAAAGACATCTTAACCCCCACCCCCTGAAAAAAACCCTGATTGATTCACACATTTTTATTTGGTGTTACTGTGTATACAGCTCCATTAGAGTGTTTGCCAATGGCCCAGGAGACTCAAAAAATGGTACTTGATGCCTCCTTGCTTAACACTCAGCATTATAAGGTATGGATTAAGGGTAAAATGTAGCAATCCAGGGAAAGGAGTAGCACCCTTCTCCTACACCTTGATGTCATAGCTATTGAAAAGGGGCCTTCGGGTCACCCTTGACTATGGTCACCAACTTAAAAAAAATTTTTTTTATCATATATTATTACTTATTGTGTATACATCTAGTAGGGTGTAATAGTTAAAGTACTGGACTGCAGGCTCAAAGTGAATTTGAACTCCAGTTGTGCTATCATGTTTACTTTTGAACTAAAATCTCTAGGAAAAGTATGAACCCTTATCCCCACCCAGCTACATGGATGGTTTTGGCATTAGATAACTCACAAAGGTTGATATGCCATTAAACAAGAAACCAAACCGAATTGTATATACAAGGTGTCCCCAAAAATTTGACATCATTTTAAAAGCAATTATCTTGAAACCTACTTGAAAGTCTAGCTCAATGAAATTGAACAGTTTAGGTATTGAACATCATAAATTTATTCTAGGATCAATTTCATAAGTGTTCAATATGTGTGCACCACCTGTGATATGACACACTCAAAGTAGTTTATGTTGTAGCATGTCTTCAGTTACATTATCCAGTGCGAAAGATGATTCTCTGCTTGAGTTCATCAATTCTAGCTGGAAGATCGGGGATATTAACCACTGGTTAATAACCAGTCTCTTCACATATCCCCATAGAAAGAAATCACATAGTGGTAGGTCCAGTGATTGCTGCAGCCATTTCATCAGAAAACTGTCTTCATCTCCACCTTACTCTTCCAGTGGGGTGAGCCCTGTCCTTGTTGAAAAATGAAGTTCTCATGTTCACTTTCCATGTGGTTATTTCAACAAAAATCGCCAAAATTTATTGACCTGTGAAGTTTTTGGAGGATACCCTGTACTTCTAGTAATGAACAGATTTTGTGTAATGAACAATCCCTAATTTTTAGCCACAAAAAGGTGTATTCATCAGCAAGATTTGGACTTAGAAACAGTAAATTTAGATGTTTCCAAAAAGATATCAGGAGGAGTTCTGTAGCCTAATGTGCTGTTGTAAGTTTATCTATAATTAAATATTTAAATTGGCCTTCTCAACAAGAAAATTTGACTGAACAACAGTTACTTAGAATTTTTACTGAAAATTTTGATTGGAAATTAAAAACCTGTCACCTGTTTTGTTTTTTAAATTTTAGACTTAAAATTTTTGAAAAATTGATTCTGTTTTCATTGACTTGTTATTCTTTAAAGAACAATACCACTAGTATTTATTATAAAGGTATTAATTTATATATACTTGTATTTTACATTAATAACTGTTTGGAAAATCAATATAAAGCATTTGAACCATAAATATTAAAAATAGATTTACAGTAGACACACATTGTTACTGCACCTTTTTAAAGATTGAAAAGAGCCTTAAATGAATTGCAATATTTAAAGTTTATCTTTAATTGATAATGTTTTTATCAGATTTCTGCAACATTATTTTAAGAGTTGACTTATTCCTTAAAATAATGTATTAAAATTATCTTGTTTTGTTCCTGCAAACTAATCTTTGATAATCATCTAAGGAGGATAAAAACAAAAATGTTATTAAATAGAAGCATCTGTTGTGTAACGGTTGTCAGCATAGGAAATAGACACGGTGACTCAAAATTCAATTCCTGGACAATGCTGTTTACATTTCACATTGTGCTAATACCCTTTAGAAAGATATGCATCCAATTATTCTCTTTCCATTTATGGGTTTTTAATAGGGCAAGACTGGGCTTTTTAACCTTGGTATTGCAACTGGTCTAGGGGAAGATAAACTTTTGACTTAAAACTTAAGTTCCACTTAAAATTAACCTTGTGTCAAATTCTGCTCATGTGGAGGGGTTGGTAAAGGTACATAGAAATGTTATTAGATCATTCTCTTAGAATGAGTACCATTACAAGAGTTTACTATATATTGATTTTTGTGGGCCTTCACATGACTTCTTTTTTAACCAAGTTGTACACACAAAATATTCTATTTAGGACAATATTGATGTTTTTTAACCAAAGAGCAAAACTGATGTTTTTTTTAACCAAGTTGTACACATCTTCTCTTTGGTTGGTTGGTTGGGTTTTATGGCATATCAACCTTTGTTGGTTATTTAATGCCAAATCCATTTTTATACAAATATTCAGTTCTATTTCAAATAATTCAGTTTAAATTGAGTACACAGTTTAATTCTATTTCAAGCTATTCAATTTATTCAAACAGTTTTAATTCAGCTAATTCAGTTTAGTGTAAGCACAGAAGTTCTATATAAAACAATTCAGTTTAGTGTAAGTAGAGTTTCAATGTCAAAAACAGTTCCATTTCAAACAATTCAGTTAAGCATAAGCACTCAGTTTAAATGTAAGTACACAGTTTAATTGCCAAAAACATTTCTATTTCAGCCTATTCAGTTTAGTCAAACTGTTCTAATTCAAACAATTCAGTTAAGCATAAGTATGCAATTAGTTCTATTTAACCCATAGATAGGGCCCTATTAGGTGCTACCATTCAGGGCCAAAGTGGACCTGGGAGTGATGGCAATGAAGGGGTACTCTGCATTCCCGGAACCTCACCATCAGATTGTTTAGTGTCATATCCAGGACACTCGTTGGGGGGGGGTCTTACCCCTCTGCAGAGAAGCAGTCAGTGTATTCTACAGCCCCAGTGGACTGAGCAAATTCTATTTAGAACAACATTGATGTTTGTTCATTTCTGGATCAAAGATTCTTTTTCAGTCAAAACATTAAAAACTGAAATCTGCAAATAAACTATCGGTGAAAAATTTCTATAAATGTTCCTTTCTATGCATCAAAGAGAACCGTTTAATCATTTACTATACTCAGAACCATTTAACTGTACTGACAAATGATTAATATTAAAATGAATTATTAGTGTTGGTAATACTTGAAACCATTTAACTGTGTGCAAACAAATGAGCTCTGGCTTGTTTAAAAATGTTATCTACAAACTATTCACTTAAATCATGTATATATGTATAAAAAGGATTTGGCATTAAATAACCTACAAGGGTTGATATGCCATGAAACTCAACCCAACCAACCATCTATAAAAGTCATCTTTTTACTTAGTTTTTATTATTTCATAAGTTTTAAAATAATATGAATTAAGTAAAAGATGACTTTTATAGATGGTTAATGTTGAATCCTGTTTATACATAAACCAGCCTTTATCTACACTAATGTCTTTTCTGTTTCTTATCATTGTGTCTGATAGCCAAATTGACTTTTAAATATATTGGACTGTTCTATTAAATATATATGTTTTTTGGAACGCAGGTTGTTAAAAATGTGTTAAAAATGAAGTTGGTTATTAATATTTACAGATATTTGAATTCATATCTTTGTAAAATTACTTGAAATTATTCATAACCAATCCCTATCTGCTTATGAATTGGGTTATGTTTCATATTTTGTATTGATATTTAAACAGGATTAGTCAGTAATAGATTTATGACTACCAGAAAAACCACCAGTAATAAGTCATTATAAAAAGACACCTTGGGACTTCCATTCATAATGAATGACAAAAATCATTTATTCAATTTAAAATGAATAAAAATAAGATGTTATCTTAAAATAATTTATCATAATTGTTTTTTAAATATCATTATTTTGTTTAATTATGAACTTCCTAATTTAGTAAGCATTAAACAAATGTTGTCTGAAGATATATCCTTTATTTACATTGAGTTAATGAGTCATACTTAATGTGATAGTTATCACTGTTGGAAATGGAATTGGTGGGCTGAGTTCAAATCCTGAACAAGGCTGTTTGTATTTCACTTCATGCTAATACCTTCAGGAAAGGCATAAATCTTTTGTTCACCCTCCAGGTATAGGTAAATAGTAGAGAAGACTGGGTTTTTTAGCCTTGGTTAGGCAACCAGTCTAGAAGGAAAACTGAATTCAGATCAAGTTTTCTCCACTTAAAACTTGACCTTGTGTTACATCCTGCCATTAGCAGAGGGGTTGTGGGTAATGGTCTAATACACTGTCACTTCTTTTCTTTTAATTTAGGATTAATTATGACTAAATGCTAACAATCATTCCCTCCTTATACAAAAAACCCCCAAAAAACAGTAAGATAAGTGAGTTAAAAAAGGAATAGGTTTGTATTATATTTCGTACTGAAATAAGTCCAAATGATATATTCTATTTTTTAATTTACTTTTTCTATTACTATTTCACATAAAAATTTTAGGACTGAAATAGAGAAACAAATAATGTCTTTTTTTTTTGTCTTTTTTTTTCTTAGGTTAATTTTATGATAAAAAACACAATACATTTGATTTTGTTTTTATTTATTTTTTTAACTTCACCATTTTTTTTCTCAGATTAATTTTATAACTGTTAGAAAAACAAAATGTCATGAATTTTTAATTAATTTTATGCATTTTTAAGAATCAAATTCATTAATTTTAGTCATAAAAATATGGTATTATTTCTTATTTGATTAATTATATGGCTGGATTATTTTTTATATCTTCATCAAAGCATAATAAAAAAAATTCTCTTCATTATAAGAAAAAAAATCCATGATCTGTATGGATAAAATTTTCTAAGATTCATGCAAACCAGTCAGTAAATATAATTTCTAGCATTTTCTCTGTGTGTATTATCATAGATATCCTTGGAATTTAGATAAAGCTTATATTCATTATCTGGATGTTATACAAAGCCATTCTTATATTTCAGTGTCTTTAAATCATACAAGGAAAATTAAATTTTTTTTGTTTGTTTGTTTTTAATCAAAATCATTACAAAATACTTTATTGAAAACTTGGTTACTAGGACAGTAGTAATCTTGATAAAGTAGCAAAGATTTTTTTTTTTTAGGAAAAGAGTTCAAATAGATGGAAACAAAGGGAATATTTACTGATGCAAAAAGTACATGACCTATTTCTTCACTTGTAAATGCATTTCAATGGTGTGTGGATGAATATGTATAAAGCAGCAGATTTTATTATCAACATATTAAACAAGGCCATGAGGAATTTTTTCATAGAAGGTCTTAATTCACTTGGAATTGAATGTAAAAGCAATAGTCAAAACATTAATAAAATTATTTTACTGTACTCAAATTCACATTCACTAAAAGTAAAAGTAAGTAAAGTTGGCGACTGTAGTTGAGGGCGACCAGAAGGCTCCCTTTTCAATAGCTTCTACACTGAGATGTAGGGGAGGGCGCTGTTCCTTTCTCTGGATTGCTCCACTTTACCCTTGATACATACCTTATATTGCTGAGTGTTAAGCAAGGAGGTATCAAGTATCATTTTTTGAGTCTTTGGTATGACACAACCTGGGATTGAACCCAGGTCTCCTGGACCATTGGCGAACACTCTACCCACTAGGCCAATTCATGTTCACTACAAAGAAAAGACTTTTAAAATCATCTTCTGTTGCATGTATATCTTGGGCTGATCCTAGAAGAGTTTAGGGTCATAATTTAATGCATGAATAAAAAAACCAACAAAAAACAAACTTAAGACAAGCTAGTTCAGATGATAAACTAAAATCACCCGTATACTAGGGTGAGTCAAAAGTTTTGCAACAGTTTGGTATAGGGATCCTGAAAATGATAAACCACACTAAACTGTAAGATGCCAAGCTCGTGCGATACTCTTCAAGTGCTACTATGGCTTGGAGCACAGCCTTGGAATATATGGTTTTAGACCTACTCGACCATCAAGGTTCTTATAACTCAAACAAAATTTCTTGAACCATCTTATACTTTGACCCAGTATGAGCATGTAAAGCCTAAGTTCCCAAACCCCACTAAATTGTAAGATACCAGGCTTGCTTGATATTCTCCAAATGCTACTCACCAGTTTCGCCTTTATGGCATGCCCTTAGAATCCACTGTTTTAAGCCTACTTAATCTTTCTTGACCATGGAGTGAAATTTCTTGAACCATCTGGTTACTGTACTGTAATCAACTGTGCCTTCACCTTTTATACAACAAATGTTTTTGGTTGCTTCCATGGCATAAAACATAAGTTCTTAAATTAGATTACACTGCACATCCATTTGTGCAGCTTTCAAATTACACACAATGAATCAATGCACCAACTCAACTATTATGATACGACCAACCACTGTGGGTACTTTCTACAGCTTGACCTGCTTCGGTCATTTGATATATTCACTGCAAACTAGCATGTACTCCCAAAATATTGCAAAACTTTTGACTTACACTAATACAATACAAATTAATTGTCTTATTTCCAAAAGTGTCTGGTTTCATAATGCACTGTCTAAACTCTTCACTTGCCAGATCTAAGAAGCAGCTACCAACAAAAACAAAGAACTAGTCCAATAATAAATCTTGTGAAAAATAGAATACTCTCTAATGCAAATGATACTAAATGATAACAAATAATGGATATTAAATTGACTAAATAAATAAAAATTCAAATAAGACATTTTTTTTAGCAATGTATAAAGAGTATTGACTGTTTTAGTAAATTAATCGTCTAGCTGAAAGATTTAACATCTGTCTTTACACTTTATTAAATTTCACATGATTTTTAATACAGCTGACTTAACTGAAAAAAAAAATAACCTAATGCTGTTACCATTAAAAATAGAAACAAAACTAAAATATTGAAAAAGCCTACATCATTTTATAGAATTTTAATAAAGCCCAACAATGTTTGTCCTAAATTTTGGACAAGTTTTATATTCATTTATTTATATTCATTGGCCTAATGAGTTGGGTGTTTGCCAATAGTCTGGAAGACTGAGGTTCAATCCTAGGTTGAGTCATACCAAAGACTCAAGAGAATGGTATTTGATGCCTCCTTGCTTTACGCTCAGCATTATAAGGTAAAGATCAAGGGTAAAGTGGAGCAATCCAAGGAATGGAGTAGCACCCTCCCCTACACCTCTGTGTCGTAGCTATTGAAAAGGAAGTCTTCTAGTCACCCTCGATTAAGGCTGCCAACTTTACTTACTTTATATTCACTTCCAAGGGAATTAGTGTGTGTGTGTTTTTGAAAAAGACTGTCATTCTTCTTTAAATATATTTCAATACACTAAATTACCTCCTTTAAAATTTTTCTTGCCTCATATTCTGTTCACCCATTTTTTTCATTTAAGACTTAATAAGGATGTTTCTAATTGTAAAAAATATTAAATGTTTTTGAACCCTGTTAATGTGACTAAAGAAACACTAACTAAATCCCTTGCTGGGAGTAAGAACATCCCAAAAAAAGGGAGTCCTGAGTATGACACTAAAATGCATCTGATGGTGAGGCTTCAATTCTGAGGAGTGTGGAGTACTCTTTCATTACCATTACTCTGAGGTCAACTCTGACTGGGAGTGGTAGTACATGTTAGGAATCCATCTATGTGTTGTTATATTCTGAGTTGTTGATATCTATAATATGAATGTTGTGGGCGAGAAATGCGTATGGTTGCAAAACAAAGAACGTATAGGTACTCACAATAACACAGTAATGATGTTATAGAAAATTTTTATAAATAGATTAAGTACAGAGAGTAGAATGGAGAAATATGTTCACAGTTAAAGAATGAATTCAGTGGTAGTACTTAGAAAGTTCATGTACTGCCCTTGTCTCGTGGTGAAGGGATGGTTTTCTTGGAATTAGGGCAGCGTTCGTAGCGGCGGCAATCGTTTGATGTATCGGATGACAGGCGCCAGACGGTGGCGAAGAATCTTTAACACGAGTCGTGTGAAAGAACAAGTCTGGTGATAATTATTTGGTCCGTCTATTTATATATTTTCTGTAGGCTCAGAAACGGCAATTTTTGTGCCTCGCGGGAAGCGTTCCGATTGGATATTTATTAATGTATTTTTTTTTTTTTTGTTAATTTATCACAAACGGAAGTTCTGCGCGGAGCCGATGCGTGAGCGACTAACTTTTCATTTTGAGTTGAGAACTTGAAGTGGTAACTTCTGTTTTTTTTTTCTTTTCTTTCTTTTTGTTTTTTCAAATCAAGGCAAGATCTCGTCTTGTAACAGTGTCAAATAGATTTGTTTAGAAATTATTTGTATTTGATAAGTTTGTGTACAAAAAAAATACAAAAACTGGAGAGACAACTACTCAAAAAATATGCTGTTAAAATTAATCAAAATAAATAATTTCTTACTTGCTAGTACTAATTTTAACAAAGCTAAATTTCAAATCCAGTTTTAAGAAAATTTCCCAACCTTCTTATTGCATTTCTGATAATGGGAAATTTCTACTAATTTTTACAACTGCTATCTCCTAATGGTTGTAATGTTGGTGTACATATCCTACACTAAATGTAAAAACTATTATGAGATAAAGGTAGTGCAATTTATGCCAAATCAAATTTATATCAAAACAAAAAATTCTAAACTTTGAACACTGATCAGTGTTTGAACAAATATAGTTTTTATTACTACTTGAAATATTACAAGAATCAATTTATCATGTAACTTAGGCAGGTCTATAGTTGGCAATTATAAAATGATCATCATTAATTATTAAAGCTATATTTATTGAAAGTGAATCAGAAAATAAGGAAGAAGTGAATATTGATAATTCAACCATATTTTATTCAATAATAGAACAAAATGATAGTGAAAGGAAAGGATATAGATCTCTGGAGAGTTTCATGAGCTCATATCTAAAAATGTATTTGGTGTTTTTCCAATTACTAACTTGAGAGATAACTGTTCTATTGGGATGCACATAGGAATTTTTTAAAGTCATTATACGTTTTTTTTGTTTGTTTGTTTTTTGTTGTTGTTTTTTTTTTTTTTTTTTGTATTGGTGGTGATTTCAGAGCTCTCATATCTGTCTTGTATACATCATTTTTTTAAATTTTATTTTTAGTCAAAATACTATTCAGCTGATTTTTGTGTATCTGCATATGAGAAAGGGACTGGGTTTTTCCTTCTTACTGCTTGAAGAGACAAATAGCATAAATTGTTTTAAGAAATATAAAGTGATATGAGTTCTATTCCTGGATGAAGCTTTTTGTATTTCACTATGTACTAATGCCCTTAGGAAAAGCAATAATCCATCTCTTCTCCACTCAGCTATTGGTAAATAGGAAGGGAGACTGGACTCTTTAGCTTGGTACAGCAACTGGTCCTAGAAAATGAAAACTCTGAATTCAAACCAGCTTTACTCTACTGAAAAATTGACCTTGTATCACGTCCTGCACATAGTAGAGCGGTTGGGTAAACTGTTATTGCTTTTAAATGCTTCTATTTACAAGTTTCCATAGTAACAATTTTTTTGATATCTAAAGACTGGTGACAAGGATAGATAACTGAATATAACCAAAAATATTCTACAGGATGAAAACTGTTGAAAACTTTATTTCTGATAATGGTTTACTCTTACAAATTATTTGTTGTAAATATACAATGATTACTTCTGATTATTCTTTTATTTATTTGTTAATTAGAAAAGATAGTGTGTCTGTTGTAAGTGAATGTTTGAGATAAACCAAGTATTCTGTCAACAGTTATGTCCCTTTTAATGTAGTTATTTTACATAATAGCAATATTCAAACTTATATAGAAGATAAGGATTAAATTAATTCTTAAAGTGAAGGTAACAGGCCTCAATTTTGATTAATATTCTATATCCCCCAAAAACAACTGTGTGCCATATGAAATTGTTGTGGTTTAATTTATTTGTTTAACACCATGTTTTTTAAAAAATGTAATTCAACTGTTAGTTGCTGCTTATATTTTTAATCTTAGAAGCAAACAGTTGTACACACTGGTATATATAATCATTATCCTATTTACCAACCCCTCCGCTTGGGCAGGATATGACACAAGGTCAATTTTTAAGCAGAGTTTATCAGGTTTGAATTCAGAGTTTTCCTTCTCCTAGACTAGTTGCCTAACCAAGGCCGAAGAACCTCGTCTGTCCTACTATTTACCCATAGCTGGAGGGAGAATAATTGGATTCATACCTTTCCCAAGGGTATTAGTGCTATGTGAAATGCAATGAGTTTCGTCCAGGATTTTAACTCTTGTCGCCGTGTTCCTTTCCTACGATGATAACAATTACACCACGGGCACCTCCAATATAATCATTATGTTGTGCTGTTCACATGGATTTCCTTAACTCCCCCCCATCCGTCTCTGTCATCCATTGCTTTCAGCAGGTCTTCCTGGCTACATCCTGTGTCCATACAGAACTGTTGTAGATAAGTTCTAACTAGTCGTTCTACACTCGTGCATCTGTATGAAAGGGTCTATTGGAGAACATCACTTATAAGTTTGTTCTTGCTCCTCCAACAATGTCCTGCATGTCTTGTTCATCTAATTTGGATGGTCTTCGAGATGGGTGGTAGGTGGCTGTATAGCTGTTGTTTTGTGGGATGTTGCTTCCAGGATTTGTTTAATATACCTTGTAGCATCCTTGTATAATTGCTGTTAAGCTTTTTCTCTCTATGCTTAGTCAGCATGCAAATGGTGCATCCATACAGTAGTATGGACATGACCACTGTTTGGAATATATATATATATATATATATATATATATACATATACACACACACTTATGTGTATGCTTGAAATGCTCTACAGATATAATGAGATTAAGTTACCTGCAGTCACATGACCCCTGGCTTCCACTATCACCATTATTCTTTGGCACTGCCCAAAAAGTAGTAGCAAGTGGTCAGCAGCGAAGGTCGGACATGTTGCTGGTACTCCCAGGTCAGGCAAGAACATCACCTATCCAGAAGGTTGAGCAATTCTGACCTAAGATGGTTGATAAATATTTCACATTGTGATAAATACCATGAGTTTGATTATTATGTGTTAATGTTTTTGTTTGGTTTGCATGTAAATAAATATCTATTTGACATCATTGTTATTCATTGGGTACTACATTATTTTCTGTTTGACCAGTGGGATCCAAGGACAGTAACACTGATAAAAGAATTGTGTGGATCACAAGAGGGACTTCTGAAAAACTTCATTTGGTCACATTCTATGAGAGTATCTTGGTCAGCCTATGAAATTATTAGTTGTCCTTTGTACAGCCCAACTTGAGGACATATCTTTCCAGGCTGAACCTTCTCTTAATAGGGTCAGGTCAGGATCGATGTTTGAGATATTCAAAAGGAAAAATAAAGAAGCTGGGCAATTTTTGCTCTTATCCACACATGTATTTACCCAACTCTTCTGCCACATTCAGGGTGTGTGACACAAGGTCAATTTTTAAGTTGAGTAAAGCTGGTTCGAATTCTGAGTTTTCCTTCTCGTAGACTAGTTGCCTAACCAAGGCTAAAAAACTATGCCCTACAGTTTACCCATTGTTGGGAGAGAAAAGATAGATTCAATAACCTTTCCCAAGGTATTAGTAGTAAGTGAAATATAAACAGCCTTGTCCAGGATTTGAACCCGGATCCCTGAGTCCATTACCTACAACAACTACTGTTGTGCTTAGTACTACTCACATGTACGTATAAGCGTCCATATAATAAACTTAGATATAAGAGTCCCCATAATAAACTTGATTTTGTATCATATTCTTATGAGAAGCTGGATATATTCATTCTTAGAAACCTAATGTAATTGTTTTTGCTTTTATAGTTTTCATAATAGATACTTATTAAAAGTTATCTCCAAATGTTAGTTAGAAGTACATAACTGTAGAGAAAGTAATTGTTCATTTATAAATAAACTTTACTGTATCAGATAAATGTCTGTGTACCTGTTCTTATTGGACTTGGTTATAAAAATGAAAAAAAAAAACTGCATATCTTAATGAAGGGAAAGACATTTATAACTTAATTTTGATTTCCATATTGGTGAGGGTTAAAATTCTTTCAAAACCAGAACAAGCAACCCTCCTTCAACTTTGAATATCCTATTTTTATTTTTAAAAAATGAATAGTGAGGAATTCTCTTGTAAATGATTTGAGTTAAGTAAGGAAGTGTCATGCAGATATCATAATCCAGAAAACATCTGGTCAGAGATTATCTGAGATGCAAGAAGGGGAAATTAGCATTAAATGTCAAGCATTAAAAATAAAAGGATTTGACCTTTTGAACCAGCTTGGTGGGAGAAATGGCCGAGGAAGTGGTGGTGGGGGGGTTAGTATTTAAATTGCTGAGACCAATTATTTTTGGTAGGGAAAGTAAATATGACTGAACAAGAGAACTTTCTGCTTTATTTTATGGCTGATAAATGACTTCCATCCTTTCTTAAGAGGTTAGAATGAAAAAATATGCTCATATAGAACAGTAGAAAAGTCTTGGATTATTTTAAACTATTGTAAATGTCTAATAATTGCCAGCTTATAACTAGATGTTTAACATTAGCTTTTCTACAAGGGAAATACTGGTACTTTGAGTGATTTCATTTTCTAATTGTTTTGAAGCAGGCTTTTTGAATAGACGGGAAAATGTATTATGCCCCTCTCCAAATAGCCACAAAAAAATCTTTAACCACCTCATATAAACCAAACCAGGGAGCCTTTTAAAACAGAAATATCTTCAAAACGAAATTCATTACAAAATCTTTATTTCAAGTTAGTGTTTATCAAACAGGATTTTTTCCTAGCTGTAACCATGTCAACACTACTCTGTGGCTGCACCACTTGGGCTCTAACAAAACACAGATGCTGTGTGCTGCATTGAACAAATCCTGGAAGCAGCACCCTACAAAACAGCTGTTGTATGGCCACTTACCTCTAATCACACAAACCATTCAAGTAAGACAAACAAGACATGCTGAGCACTTCTGGTGAAGAAAAAATGAACTCATAAGTGACAGTCTCCCATGGACTCCAACACACAAACATATTGGCTAACCAGCAAAAACTTATATTCATCAGCTCTTTGTAGACACTAGATGCCGACTAGAGAACTGACCAAGAGTAATGGCTGATAGACAGCTGGCGAGAGTGTCAAAGAAATTCATGCATTTTTTTATTAATCCTGATATGTAACCCTTTTACTTAATATTCTCAAAGGAGTATGTAAATTGGATTAATCACACTCTGATCAATTGTCTTGCAATTTTTCTTTGGCTGAACTTTTGTTGTTCTGATCAATTTACTTGCTGCGACTTTTAAGTGATTACATCTTTGTTGATTCAGTCTACCCTGTTAGTAGGGTTTAGAATATGTTGACTGTAACCACCTCTTCTCTGCAGAGGGGTAAGACCCCCCCCCTAAAAATTTGCTGTATTTGGTATGAGACTAAACTGTATCTGGTTGTCCACTCTGACCTGGGGTGGTAGTATCTGTTAGGGTCCCATATATCAGTCAAATATGTTTGAAAATTATTTGTATTAGATTGGAATACCTGATATCATATAATCATGTGCCAAAAACTCTTTAAAAAAACTACACAAAAAAATATAAACATACACAATTACCTAACCATTAGGCATAAAATAACTCTAGACATGTTGGCGTGCCATAAAAAATCAATTAGTCATTTATTGATTTTTAAAATGTCACTTTTTTGAAGTTTCAAGTTCTTTATCAATTGTCTCATCTCTTGCCATCTTCATCTTGGTTTGGTGAAAAAAATTTCACATGTCTTTTAACCAATGAAAGAATACAAAAGTTCAATGCTTATTTTGATTATTTTTATTTTTTATAACTGCTCTGTTGCCAAAAGTGCACATTAAGTGGGGATCTATTAAGCTAAAAAGTTATGGTGGCCATTAAAAGTATGTCATCTCACATTCCTTACTTATTATTTTTAGCATAATTTTGTTTTCAAACTTCTCATAAAAATAGAATTTCAGCCATTCAATTTATTTGGGATTAAATTCTTTTTACATTTTCCTCATAATAAAATTATGCAACGTTCGTATTTGAATATTAGAGACTTGAAATGTTTGAATTCAGAATAAGTTTTTAAAAAGTTATGAATTTAAGACTCTTGTTTAAACATTTCACCTTACAAAAACTAAGTGAGTCGTTGTTGTATATAATTTTCAATACCTTCTCTCTGCTGAACTTGTACAAAATATAAGTAATATAAACAGTTGCTTAGAGCCTCATAGCTACCAGGAAGTGGGCTTCTAAGATTTTGAGTTTGTTTGGGGGTAGGGAGGTCAGCTAGTATACTTGAGCTATCAAAATCGTAGTGTACACAATAAGTTTTCTTTTTTCACAATAACTGAGAATAATCTAGCATTAACAATAGTCAGTATTGTTTGTGATAATTTAACAGCACCAAATCAAATTCTGCTGAGGGCCTCATTCAATAAGTCTCATCTGTTAAACATATGGTGGAATATACACCATTTAATTTTCCATTCCTATATTTTGTTCCACCCTGTTGGCTGGGTATGTATAATATACCCCTTCAGTTCTTCAATGGGTGTCCTGGTATTACACTAAACCATATTTTATTGTGAGAGTCCAGTCCTGAATCTTTGGGGGATGTAGAGTACCTCTTCATTGCCATTACTCTCAGGTTCACTCTTACTTGGATTTGTAGCACCTGTTAGGGTGCCATCTATGGGTGAAATAGAACTGTTTAATCATTTACTAAGAATTATTATTAGTTATCTGAAACCATAAAACTTAATACAAATTATATCAAGGTGCCCGTGGTGTAATGGTCATCATTGTAGGAAATGGACACGGTGATACGAGTTCAAATCCTGGACGAGACTGATTGCATTTCACATAGCACTAATACCCTTGGGAAAGGTATGAATCCAATTATTCTCCCTCCTGCTATGGGTAAATAGTAGGGCAGACTAGGTTCTTCAGCCTTGGTGAGGCAACTAGTCTAGGAGAAGGAAAACTCTGAATTGACCTTGTCTCATATCCTACCCGAGCAGAGGGGTTGGTAAATATGTTAATACAAATTATTTATATTACATTGGAATGCATGATAAATAAAATAACCAATGCTAAGTAGCAATACTTAAAATCATTTAACTTTGTGCAAACAAATAAGATCTAACTACTCATTAAAAATAAGTTACCTACAAACTGTTTGCTTACAAATTATGTATGTAAAAATTTTTCTTTTTTTGTTCATCCAAACAGAGAAAAAAGTAAATATTTCAAAATGAATAAATAGGTCCACAAAGAGATTTATATTCTTTGAAAAATTATTTATTTAGATCTTACACAGTGTTTTGAGCCTATGGCTTTCTTCAGAGAACTTTGAATGTTTTTTCTGGTGTGGTGTTCAGTTTATTTAGAGGTCACTGTTTTGATGGGGTCAGGGTTTTTGGGGGGGTTTTTTGTTTTTTTTTTTAGATTCCATGTAGGGATTGACTCTTTCTCTTTCTAAGTGTGTTTCATGTTCTCCATCATGGGTGTGTGTTTTTTTTTTTTTTATTTACCCCAAGTAGTCTTTGATATTTGATATGCTATAAAGATGTTTTGTTGCTTTCCTCTGGGTCATTGTGTGTGAATATATGTGTGTGTGTATAGTTAATATGCTCTCTTGAGTTTGTTTTTTTTTTTTTTTCTCTGAATTCAACTAACAGCTACTTTTTTTTTTTTGCGTGTGTATATTTGTGTGTGCGTAGTTTATATTTTATCCAGTGTGGGTTTGAATTTTTCTATGAAGCTTTTTTCTTTCTTTTAAGGTAATGTGGTTGTAGTTTAAAATTTATTGGCAACTACTTTTTACTATTTTCTGTGTGTGTATGTGTAATATATATTATATTATATATATAAAATGTGTGTGTAGTTTTAGTCAGTGTGGGCTTGAGTTTTTTTTTTATTTGAAGTAATGTGTAGTTGTTAGTTTGGTATATGGGCATTGTTTTGAATATTCAGTTGCTACATTCATATAGGTGTTTAGACACATTTAATTTTCTATTTTCTGGTAATTTAATGTTGCTTTTGTGGAGTGATATCCTTTTATTAAGAGCTTGTGTTGATCCTATGTATACTTTATATTTGTTACATTCGATTATGTGTGGGGGTGTCCTCGTGGTGTAATGGTTAAAGCGATGGATTGCGGAATCGTAGTAAGCGAGTTCGTACTCCGGTCGCGCTATTACGTTCACTTTCGGGCAAATACCCTTGGGAAAGGTATGAACCCCCTTAACCTCCCAGCTATGGGTTAAATAGTATCACTACTGATCTTCTTGGATAATAGCTTTGGCATTAAATAATCTACAAAGGTTGATATGCCATTAAACAAAGAAACCAAACCAAAAAAAATCATTTGATTATGTAGACTACGTTTTTTAAGTTGCAGCTTAAATCTTTATTTACTATGAATTTCGTTTTGGGGTTATTGAAAGTATAGGATTTTGCTTCTATAATTATGTCACATACTCCACATCTTTTATTCTGGCATTTAGTAACTCCTTGTGTTATTTTCCTTGAATGTAGAAGAGGTGAGTATTTTTTTAAAAAGATTTTTGGGTTGTCTCTGGCTTTTAATGACTTTTGTTGTGTCTAGTATTTCTTTGATTTTTGTCATTTTTCTTCTATTAAGTTCTTCTAAATTTTCTTATTTCTGTAAATAGTTCTGGGTTGTTTTTTTATTGTAGGTTGCAATGTATGCTAAGAGTTTTTCTTTGGTTTCATTGTTCCTTTAATGATATTTTTCTGCTCATTCAAATAGCTTATTTATCAGTGTTATTGGATACCCTCTCTGGTGTTGGTGTTATGTTTTGACCTTTTGACCCAGCCAAAAATGCCATTCAAGGTGATGCACTGGAAGGAGGTGACACATTCTAATTGCAGTTATGAGAGGAAATCGCATGGGCGGAAATTGGCTGATGAAATGGGACGAGCTAAAAAAATTCCCATGGTACACTACAGAGTGATGTAGCGGAGGAGAGTGACCTCTGGGCTGCATGACAGTTATTTCTGCTTGATGACGATTAAACATTCAATTTCAAAGATCGAGTGGGCGTCGAACGATTATATAATTCAGTTGAGTTCGACAAGCTAGTGATTTGCCAGTAGAGTTCCAGCCAGTTGGAGACGAGATGTGGTAAGGAAAGCCACATCAGACCAAAGGGGCCTTTGGGCCCTGATGAGTTGGGGTCCGGAGAAGATGCTGATAAGATGCAATAAAGAAAGCCAGCATCCAGCAGAGTGGGCCCTAGGCCTCTGGTTGAGCAACCCTAGAGAACAAGAAAGACACAACGTGACGGTCATAACAGTGGGGTCAAGATATTACAGTTTATGTTCAGTCTCCAGACCCTCTCACAGTAAAACCCCACACAACCTTTTCGAACCTTACAAATAAAGTGAGAGGTAAATATTTTATAAAGAAATCTTCCTGTGTCTTTGTCATTGCGTTTGTCTTTATTATTGTGTTGTTATGATGCTGTAGATGACGATATAACATTGGGTCGTGTGTCGCTCTTTAAAGCTATTTTTTCTCAGGTTTTTATTTGTGATTATGGTGCATATTCTATGTGCTAGAATGTAAGGGATGAATTTTAAGCAGTTTTGGGGGTGGTGATTATTAAAGTGGAGGTATCGTTAGGTGTCTGTGAGTTTGTGGTAGATATCTACGATTTGGTCATTTTCGTTTTTTATGAGGATGTCTAAAAATGGTAGTTCTTTAAAGCTGTGTTCCATAGTGAATTTTATTTTGGAGCTTTGGGGAATGCAGAGTACACCTTCATTGCCATTGCTCCCAGGTCCACTCTAGCCCGGAGTGGTAGCACCTGATAAGGGTCCTATCTATGGGTTAAATAGAACTAAACCGGGCTACTTTCACTATACTGATTTTTGCATTTAAACTGCGTATTTATGCTAAACTGAATTGTTTAAAATAGAACTGTTTTGACATTGGAACTGCTTTCTAGTGCTGAACTGAATTGCTCAGAATAGAACTGTTTTTTATGTCTAAATTGTGTACTTATGCTGAACTGAATTATCTGAAATAAAACTGTTTGACATTTACCTCTGCTGGGGCTGTAGAATACACTGACTGCACCTCTGCAGAGAGGTAAGACCCCACTAACGAGTGTCCTGGTTATCACACTAAACAAACTGATGGTGAGGTTCCAGCAGTGCTGGAGCTTTGGGGAATCCAGAGTACCCCTTCATTGCCATTGCTCCCAGGTCCACTCTGGCCCAGAGTGGTAGCACCTGATAGGGCCCTATCTATGGGTTAAATAGAACTAACAGCATACTTATGCTAAACTGAATTGTTTGAGAAAACTGAATAGCTTGAAATAGAAATGTTTTTGACAATTAAACCGTACTTACATTTGAACTGCGTGCATGTGCTTAACTGAATTGTTTGAAATAGAACTGTTTTTCGACATCAAAACTGTATTTACACTTAACTGAATTGTTACATATAACCGCAACTGTTTTTTGACACTTAACTGAATTGTTACATATAACCCCAACTGTTTTTTGACACTTAACTGAATTGTTACATATAACTGCAACTATTTTTTTGACATTGAAACTGTATTTACACTAAACTGTTTAACATAGAACTGTTCTGACAGATAACTGTGTGTAAACAAAATCTGTACTTTTACAAAACTGAATTAGCTGAAGTAGAATTGCTTGACTAAACTGAATAGCTCGAAATAATTTTTTTTTTACAATTAAACTGTACTTGCATTTAAAACTGTGTGCTTTTGCTAAACTGAATTGTTTTAAATTGAACTATTTTTGACACTGAAACTGTACTTACCCTAAACTGAATTGTTATATATAACTGAATAGTTTGAAATAGAAATGTTTTTGACAATTAAACTGTGTACTCATGCTAAACTGAATTGTTTTAAATAGAACTGATTATTTACATAAAAATGGATTTGGCGTTAAATAACCTACAAAGGTTGATATGCTATAAAACCAAACCAAACCAATTTATTTTGAGGTGTAGGTTTTAGAGTAGGTTATGTAATTTGTTAGTGTTTTCCCATCGTTATTTCCAGAATATGAAACCATAATCTAAGTATCTTTTCCATGACTTAATGAATTCTCTTTTTATATTGTTGTTGTATTTTTTACCTATGATTTCATATAAATTTTCTTCTAAATATGCTAAGGTTAGGGTGGCGTATGTTGGTGCCATTTTAGTTCCCATAGCTGTTCCTAAGGTCTAGATGTAATTTATGTTGTTAAATTGGTAGGAGTTATTATTAAGCATTTGGTAGGAGTTATTATTAAGGATATTCCATTTGTAGGAGTTATTATTAAGGGTTTGGTAGGAGTTATTATTAAGGATATTCCATTTGTGATAAATTTTTTGTTGAATCTTGGATGTAATGTTTTGGGGTATTTATCTATCCAAAATGAGATGCCTTGTTTTCCTAATTCACAAGGGATATTACTGTATAGGTTTGTGATATCAAATGTCACTATGAGTGTGTTGGGATCAATTTTTTGTGGTATGGAGATTTTAAAAATTCAATAAAGTTTTCTTTATAAATTTATGTATTAAAATAAGAAAAATAAAACTTATAAAAAATGTCATTTTAATGAGTATTGCTTGTACTTATTAAATTGATTCCTCCTTATAAAATATTACAATTTATAGTAGTGTAATGAAGCTATTTTGAAAATGATGAATAATTTGCATCTGTAGAGAAGTGATTCTTAGAAGAACCATTAACAATAAAAATGATTTTTTAGACAATTAAACACTCTCTCTCTCTCGTACATTCTCTGCCTATTTTCTAAGGAGTAATATGCCCCTTCATAAGACTTTTTTCCCCCTTTGGAGTATAAAAGCAAAAATGGTATCAAACAGAATTTTTACCTGGAGTTCACAGGTTCTTTTTTTTTTCTTTTTTTTTCCCCCACAGAACTCAATTTTTGGTTTCTTGTTTCCATTTGAATAGTGGAAGCTTCACTTAAATTCCATGCAAGCTGACTTATACATTTCTCTGACATCTTAATGTGTGCTGCCATTTTTCTTTTTCTTTCTATTCAACACTATTTCTTGTCTATGTTATTTGGGCCAAGTAGAATAAATTTTTTGGTTTTGTTTTATAAAGGAGAACAAAGTTCAAATTTATTATTTTTCTATTTTGTTATTTCAGATTGATGCCCAGACTCGAGAAATGAAATTTGAAAATGAAATCAAGGAGGAACAAGAAGAAAAGAAAAAAATGGCAGAAGAAGCAAGAGAAAGGAAGAAAGCATTCAAAGAAAAAGCATCTGTGTTCCAACAATAATTAAAATCAGATAATTATACTAAACAGAAATTCTTTAAAAAAAAAAAAAAAAAACTAAATGAAAAATTCTTCAATGACAGTAAACTTTTGATGGGGATGTTGACAGACATGTATAATATCTAAAATGGACACTTGGTCCTGCATTGATAGAATCTGGATCTGACAACTCTTTTGGTGAAACATTCCAGTGTTGTTTTTTCCCATTCTGGGGTGCAAAGATTTTCTTGTCTCTGTTGAAAAAGAACGTAATATATATTGACCTGATTGTGCTGGACAAACCTCAGCTTGCTCAAATATTGTTGGAGAGATTTTTTCTTTTCTTTTCTTTTTTTTTTTTTTCTAAATCAATAATTTGGAGGTGGATCTTTTGGAGCTTCTGACATCAATTTTCAGTGCCTGTCCACAAAATCTTTGGGGGACCCTGTTGCACACTTTTGAACACTATCAATAAATTAATGTCTTCATGAACTCCTCTAGGTATGATATGCCTGCTTTGATTTTTTTTTTTTTTTTTTTTTTTTTTTCCCTCGCCAGACTTACCAATCCTACTTATGTTGATCAACAAAAATGCCCCTACCCACCCACAACTATCAATGCTTGATTATTGAACTAAAAAAGTTTTTTTTTTTTTTTTCTTATGTAAATTTTATTCCATTTTATTCTTTTACTCTCAGCTGTGGGAAAAAAAAATGAAAATTATTATTTCAATTTAAAATATAAGTTTTCATTCATTTTCAATGAGTACCAACCAGTATGGATTATACTGCATTGATTTAATTTGCTTTTATACCCAGTGGACAAAATTAGTGATGGTCAAATATTTACTTTTAATATATTTTTTAAACTTTATTTTTCATAGTTGAAATTCACTCTAACAAAATTATTGATTTTTTTTCCCCCTGCCAAGATATTTTTATTTGTGTTATGTGATGAAAAAGTATTTTTTAAATCGGTTACCATCACCGACCTGTGTTCAATCTGTCTCCAGTTTTACGTTTCTTAAATGAATGTGTTTAAGAAATGTAAATATTGGGTCATTAAACTATGCACTTATGGAGATGTTTTCAATGGAATTCTGCATCCCCCTCCTCAAATCAGAAAGTAAAAATCAGATTTATACTGTATAAAGTCTAAATTTGGCAAAAGATGGAGGAGCAGAGAAAAAATAAATGCAAAAAATAATTTTGAATCTGTTTTTTTTTTTTTTTTTTTTTTATCTTTGTTTTTTTTTCTTCTCTTTTCTTTCTTTCCTTGTTAATCTATTGTTTAATCTGGCTGGCTAAATATCTACCAACCACTGCCAATGATCTGTGGATATTTTAGAGGCAAATCCACAGTAATGACAACAAAAATAAACATCCTTTTATATTATGAATGAGTGTTTTTGCTAAGTTTTCTCTTTATTTTTTTCTATTTATTTATTTATTTATTTCAAATTTTGTTAAATGACTTCAAAAAAAATTTTTTTTTTCTAAATTTTGTTAAATGACTTCAAAAAAATTTTTTTTAATGTGGGCTTCCAAACTAACACTCATGATTTCTCATTTGGCCTTTCAATAATCTTAGTATTAATCTCTGCTCTTGTAACCTTGTTTCTGGATGTGTTTCTGTAGTTTGATAATAAACACCTGGACTCATGTCATGTAGTGTTCAGTAATGATAATTATCTATGATTATTTAACATTAGTTTTCTATAATGAAGTGGATATGATCTCTGAATTATATTTTACAAGAGAGAACCATTCTCTTGGTAACTGCATGAATGATGTAAGGAAAATAATGCAGTTGTAGTTTTCTTTGTCATGTGATAGAACTGCAATTGATGAATTAAGATGTGGGTTACTTCATGATTCATATGAAGAGATAAACCTATAATTTAACCTATGGTAACTTTCTTGTTCTACCTCTATCACATAAGTCATTATCTCTTGCACATAATTTTTCAACAGTTAATGCATTAACTATTAATGAATAGAGGAACTATTTCTATCAGATCACTAAAGTTTAGCAGTGATGAACTTGTACAGTACTTAGATGGGTAACCATTTGAGAACAATAGGTATGATAAGCAACCTGTACGTGTGCCAGTCTAAGAAAAGTGTAGTAAATAATATTCATTATTAAGAGACAAAGGTTGTATTTTATTTGGATTGCAAAATATCTCATGAGCATCAATAATTGGTAATATTTACATTTTTTATTTGTACCTTTTTTTGAGCCTCTTATCATACAAGTTGTTTTAAATAACAATTGAAACTAAATTTAAATCCACTGCTTATACTAAAGCTCACAGGATTGATCAATGTGTAACCTCTGTATGTCTTTGATCATCCTTCAGTCTACTTTATTCACCCATGATTGGAACTAGTGAGCTACCAAAATAACTTGTTTAGTTATGCTAGGGTACTAAACTCAAAGATGTCTTTTGCAAATAGGGGTTACAATGATTTGCAAGGAATTAACCAAATGAACAAATGGTTTTGGCAATTTTATAGTTTGGTGAAATAAATGCAGAGTGTAGTCAGAAACTCGACTTCAACATCTGAACTCCAAGATGGGGGCAGGTGAAGCAGTTCTCTAATAATACATGGTTCATGGTCGATTTTAGTTGGCCAAAATCGTCTAATATTATGATTCCAGACCAAGAAAACTTGTAGGGGTGCCCATGGTTAGACTATGACCCCTAAAAGAAATATAGCATGTCCTTTTTAAAAATTCTAATCTAATTCAATGTCTACTAATGAAGACAATCATTATTAGCTATACTTTAACTTTCTATAAATAAAGATTTATTTGTTTATCAGAAATAAGCGTACATAGTTTTTCATTTGGCTCTTATTTTTTTTTAAATATAGATTAATCCATGATATATTATACTGGAAGATAGTTTTAATATTCTGGTTGGACCGTTGGAAATTGAAGGTTAAACCCATATGTATTTGAATGGAATAAATTATAAATCACTGTGATGAATTTGTGTGTGTGTGTGTGTGATCATCATACTCAGTGTTGGCTATATGGTTTCAAAACAGCCCTGAAATTGGCTATATTTTTTTTTAAATGACTCCCAGGTGCTTACAGTGCCCTCAGAACCCCCAGCTGCACTTTGCTCATCCTGGTAGACTCTTTTGTGATCCCCCAAGGATAAATCCTAGTTAGAGCTTTACCATATTCCTAGTTTTTCTGTAAAACCTATTTCCATCACTGATCTGATTATCTTCAGAAAAAAAGCCAGTGGAAGTGATTTGTTCTAATTTATAAAATATTTTTACTAAACTTCTATGTTGTGTTTGTCTTTCTGACACAACAGTTTTTACTATTTATGAGTTTTTAATTAATGAAATAAACACAAAATTCCAATTTGTAGTGATGTGATTCTAAATTCATATTTAAAAAAAAAAATACAGAACTGAAAGATTTGAACCAAACTTAATGGAGCCTAACACCAACTATTTAGTTAAGTTCACTAATTCCATTTGGTATGATAAAATATTTTGGTCAACTTAAGTTGAGATCTTATAACTGGAAAATGGTTGGAATTTGTTTATATAAAAAAAAAAAAATTGGCAAAATAATTGCATTTAGTCATTTGGAGTCTCATATTGCAAAAGAAAATATAATTTTTCATTTATTATATATTCTATGTTGGCTTCCAAGAACAAGATCTAAAATAGTTACATATTTGGTAGTGTAAATTTAGTTATATATTGTGCTGCCATTTTTTTTTCTCTATTATGGTTTTTGGTTAAAAGTTTACATTAATTTTCTATATTTGTTTAACTTTTGTGTCTTGACTTTTTATAGAATTAAAAAATCTAAGGTTAATATTATAAGATAAATTGCAAGTCTTTTTCACTTATGAAAGTTTGCCTTGTTATATTAATCCTAAATTTTTCAATCTTTTATTGTAGAAAGTTTATATTTTATATAAAAATCTATCTTTTTGCAATGTCAAAAAATAATACTATCCCTGTTCAATATTAACTGTTACATTTGTGTGTAAGTTACATGCATTGAACATAACAATTATTATAAGACAGGTAGTAGTAGTAGTAGTAGTATATAATTACTTTAGACAAATTGTCATTAATTTGCATTCCATCAGTTATTTTTATTAAATGTTTACTTTTATTGATTTTTATTACAATTATCAAATGAAAATTTATCAAAATTGCAATAATTAAAGTATTCAATAGTGTTTTTTTTTTTTGTGTGTGTGTATAATTATAAATAATTGTGACATTCAGGAAAAGAAATTGTCAGATTTTTTTTTTTTTCTCCTAAATATATATATTTTTTTATTGTGATTTAGAGTATTTTTCTTTTAAAGAAAGTCTTCTGTGAAGTGTTTATTCAGTTGATGTGGTTGTTGTTTGTAAATAGTTAGTCTCAATCAGGTCACATAAAAAGGTATTGTGAACAGTTTTTTGTTAGTCACGAACTGGGATTAAATTTAAATTTATTTTCATAATTAACCCTTTGAATCCATAGTATACTGGATATTTCAGGTTCAGATAGATCACATCAGATGCTAATAATAAAAGATTTCAAGGAGCAACTATTCAAACTTTATTTTAATTGAATGATGGGATAGCTTTAAGCAAAGATGTCTACCTTCAGAAGTGAAGTTTTAATGTGTTTTGCCCTCAGTTTTCTTTTTTCCCTTTCACTACCAAGTTAGATTGAAATTATTTAGCTATAATCTATTTAAAAAAAACTTTTGTACTGTTTGTCTTTTACAGATAAACTTGATCTTTAACTCCTTCACTATAAAGTTTGATATATGCAAATCTATGCTTTGAGTACAACGTTTTAAGGGTTAAATGAAAATTGACTTAAACATCTGTGACCCAGTGGGAGTGAAAGGGTTAAATCTCAAGAAAAAGGAGCTAAGGATTCAAAGGATTAAAAAAAATAAATCTTAGCATGAACATTTTTGGAACCAATTTACAGGTAAATAAGTCAAATATGATGCTTGCATTCCAATAAGAATTGGTTGAAATTAGAAAAGTTTGGATTGATATTTTAGATCTTCATTCATAAACTGTTTAAAAATTGCTAGATTTCTATAGTTTTAATCCTGTTTGCTGCAAATTTGCTCAACAAAAGTATACCAAAGAATTTAATGTGTATCAGTTTGGGTTTTTTTTTACAATTTCTCTTGTTATACTCAACATTTTCCAAAGAAGGCGTCTCCATTCTCTACAGACATAGTTTGTCAATAATTCCCACTGGTAAATTGTTTATAAATGGTTTCAGGTATAGCTATTTGGCATTACCAAATTGTCTGCCAGAAAACCAGACCTTTCTTTTCTTTTCTTTTCTTTTTCTCTTAGATAATTATGGGACTATCACAGATGGTTGTGATCTGGTAGTATTGTATTATAATAAATATGCATTTTTATTTGTATTGTTTTGTCTATTCCACTTATTTTTATATTGGGAGAACAGTCAACTTGATTATATCTATCTACTTGCAAAATATTTGGTATAGATATTTATTACAGTGTTTTTTCTCCCAAGATCAGGAAGATAAACAGTCCTCATTTTTTTATGTTAAAATTCATTTGATTGAAATGGTCATCAACTTGTCACGAAATTTGTTGTTTAATCTAACATTTGGCTTTTTATTTGAAAAACTAACACGCAAAACCCTAAATCAATTATCATACAGGATTCATTTGTGTTCATTCAGGAAAATATTCAAATTACATTAAGCAAAGATAAAACTGAGATGAAGAAGCATTCTATTTAACTAAAAAAAAAAATCCAGTTGTTGTATCATGAAATTTAGATACAATTCTTTTTCTTCTACATTGATTGAGTTCCAGGCAAATAAATTTTTTAATTCTTGCAGAGTGAGCAAATTATTTACAGAAAATTTGCTAAATAGAGGGTATATTCAAACAAGTCAATTAATAAAAAATGAACAAAACATGATAATTTGATCAACAATTATCAGAATATATTAGCATGAAAACAAAGAACTCACTTTTAATTGTTTGCTAAACAAACTTTACACAATCTTACACCACATTGAATTGGTTAATGAGCAACCAATAGGAAAATGCCTTACATTGAGCTACAGAAAAAAGACAAAATATTGCTCTGCAGGTGTACTGTTGACTACAAATATGTTGTTTTGCCTGCAAAAGGGTTAATAGAATGATATAAACAAGGAAGTTAAAATGAAATAGTTGAACAACAACAAAATTTATCAACCATTCACATTTCTAAAGGCTTAAATTTCAATTAGGTTTTGTTAGATTCTGTACAAGATTTACAAGAAAACTTTATTGAAAAGAAATTTTTCATACAAAAATAGACATTGTTACCATGGTTCTATGAACATAGTTTTGGAAAAAAAATTTTATCAAACAAGGAGAACAAATACATTGGAAAGATGTTTTAAAAAATGTAAATTCAGTGTGACGGCAAATTGACTAAAATCCCAAAACGGGACTTTATTTTTGCACGTGTGAAGACGGGGCAGGTTGGCACTTGATCCCCTATAGAATAAGTCCTCGTTCAGAGTTTTTCTCTCAGGCATATAAGACCTGGCATATTACGTGAGGGATTAATTTAGGGCCAGACTGACCGCCGCTGGCAAGGGGTTCCAAATTTCACACTATCCTTACACCCACCAAGGCCACTAAACTTCCTCCCCTAGACAACAGAAGATATGGACCTATAGGTTTTAGTCATAATAATACTATATTGTAGTAGTCGGCAACTCCGGTTTCCCGTGTGATATTTTAGAGGAATTTATAGGACAATTTTAAGCAAGATAACATAAGGCGAATAGAAGCTGAAAAGGAAATGTGACACAACAAATTCGTAGCAGAACTGCAAAGAACAACTTAGACCACGTGGTAACATAAAAATACAGGAATCCTTTACTGTACAAAGCGATACACTTTCAAAGTGTCAAATATGTATAATGAATTGAACAGTCCATGGACATAAATGTCTTTCTTCTTTTCTGTTCTTTCATTTCTTCAAATTGAGAGAGAGAGAGAGAGAGAGAGAGGGTGGTATATAAAATTTGGGTATAAAGGAGAAATAGCCCCAAAGTTACTTATCTTATTTTTCGACGGGGTTCCACTGGAGAATCTTTCTTCTTTCACGGGCTAATAGACTTTATGCTATTTTTAATACTGGCTTGAAGAACTCGGGTCCCTCGTGTCTCAGATATTCTTTTGTCTTCTACCCAGAATACTGGCTTTGGTTCGTCTGCCCGTTACGAACCCTGCCAAACAACTCACTTTTTTCTTTTCTATTTCCGCTGACGGGAGGGAGTCCCCACTTCCGTTTTAGGGTCCCAGCCAATCGTTTGGCTTCTACCCCCCCCCCGGTCAGGCGATTTTATTAGGGCTACTAGATGTCACCCAAGTCCGGTTACTGTGTACAAACATCTGTTGGTCTTCACCCCGACCTACATTCTTTCTTAACGGTTTGCCACTGTTCATTCCGAGGGGAGGATAGTATTAATCTTATTTCTATCGTCTCCGTGGGATATCACGTGACATTCAGTGTTGCCTTTCAGGTTATAGTTAAATCCAAAATAATTAAAGTAAATTAAGAAATCCATTTTTGAAAAAAGAATGGAGACTGGCTGGTAAAGAAATTAATTTAAAAACTGTAGGATCTTGTTATTTGTTGACCATTCAAAGTAATGACTTATTTTTTTTCATTAGGGCATAAATTTTGTACTATCTCTGTTTTATAAAAGTTGTTAGATTTTCATATATATTTCATACAGTAAATGTCCAAACTGTTATGAGACAGAGTATTTTGTTTTGTTCTTCAGGAAGATATGGAAAATTAAATTCTGGAGCTATACTTATAGCAAAACTTGTTAAATTTTTATTTTTTTGTATTGTCTTCCGTTTCTCAGATGAAACGAAAATTTTGAAAAATAACTCACATTTACAAATAGAAAAGTTATTGTTATAAATTTTTTTTTTTTTTTTTTTTTTTTTTTTTAAGGAAATGGAAATGTACAAAAATCAATGTAGTTTCATTGAAGATGAAATTCAGAAATAACCTTTAAAAATAACCTTTTGATAAATGAAACTTTTTCTGTAAAGTACCTTCCCAACTATTTTCAAAATTTTATCCTCTTTAAAAAAATCTAAATTTTAATCCTTTCTACATTACTTTCATATTTTCGCATAAAATTGTGTCAAAATGTGACTTTTGTGACTAGAATAAATGCATCAGTGTTGAAGTAAATTATCAATAAAGGTTACCAATAAGTGATAGCGAAAAGAACTTATGATTTAAAATTCCTTCTCAATCAGAAAAAGAAAAAAGTTAAACAAAATGTCTGTCCAAATGTAAATACTTTTACATATTTTTACTAATTTTTACATATAATCAAAGGCTGGTCAAGTAATTTGGTCAGAATAAAACACATTTGAAAATTCATGAGACTTTATCTCAAACAGTCTAGTCTGACATACATATTTGTATATGCGCACACACACACACACATACGTGTGTGTGTATATATAATATATATATTTATATGAGAGAGAGAAATCTCATGCAATCTGGTTTCATTATAGCGCAAGAAATTCCATTTTTATGGCAATGTAAGGAATACAACACCAATTCAAACAAACCTGCCCCTTGTTACTATAACAATGAAATTTCTTGCTCAGTAGTAAAACTTGGTTATCTTATGGCAAAATGCTTAATTTTCAGCTTTAAAATTGACAGTGTTCGAACCAAAGATTATAATATATAATACAATAAGTACTTAAAAACAAAAACAGGATGGGCCAATGAAAGGAATGAAAGACAAAATGATGTGGACACAGAAAAGGAATACTAAAAAAAATTATGGAAATGAAAAAGAAAAACTATGAATCAAAAATAAAAATGATCTTTCATTTTCCAAGCAAATGAAAAATTTAATGTTTAGTTTGGTCATATCAGAATGCTTTACTTTTCTCTGAATGAGTCAATGAATTGTCTAGTATTTTATCTATAATTCACCGAAAGTCTGTCCGTCCATACAACTAAAGCTCTGATACTTTTTGTCAAATTTCAACCAAACTTTCAGAAATTGTTGGGTCAATACTGAAAGGTTTTAAACTATATTTGGCCAAGATTATTTGATTTGATTTTTTTTTTTTTTTTTTTTTTATTCCCAAAACTGAAACTACTACTACTATGATTTGTACCAAGTTCTCAATCAACATCAATCATTTTCAAAGCTCTAAGCAATGATTTTTTTTTTTTAAACAGATATAATTTGAAGGAAATTGATTTATTTATTTTACTATATCCAATCATCAAAATGGATACAAAGTCAGAGACCAGTTTAATATTATAAATAAAATGCATTCTTTAAAGCCCTTCCACTTACTTTGACTTATAAACTTAATTTTTTACAAAAAGGAAAACTTTCCAAAAATGATAGTCATTTCTATACAAAGCAAATAAAACTATATTAACAAGAAATTTTTTACACTAAAATATACCATTACTATGCCTCTATGAATGAAGACTTTTGGAATTTTCTTTTTACTGAACAAGAACAAATACATCTCATAATGAAAATCTGTCAGATTTTGAAAGTGATATTTATGTAAGGCCTAAATCAATAAATATTTTAGCACAAAGTACTTTAAGAACAACAGGGACCATCTTAAAAACCATATGTAATACAAGCTATTTTAAATAATCTCTGATAGTTCAATGTTATGAATTCATTAAAATAACATATTTAATATATCCTTTCTATTTTATCACTTGTCTAATAAAACTAAGAATTATGCCACTTTGTTTTCTTTAGGAAAAAAATCACTACAATCCATAATACAAAGTTGTTTGTATCATGTAAAATTTTTGTAATTTTAGAAAACGATCATTTATGTTCTTTAATTTGATCATTTGTATTTTGCTATCATTCAACAAAAGAATGAACAAATATGAAGATTGTAAAACAAACTCTGAAAAATATACTTGTTTTATTGTTAATTTAATTAAGCTTTTCATTTCTCTTTCTTTTCAATACAAACTATATCTTACCTTTATATCCTCCAAGTTACCTAAAAGAAATTGTCAGAGTTGACATGCCATAAAACCAACCAACCAACTAAATAGCTATAACTTTCATAGAAAAGAAAAATAACACAAAGATTTCAAGACATGAAAGTTAAATGTAAACATTAGCAAACAGGACTACAAACCAGAGATTCTTAGGTTCAATTTTGTATATTGCAGACTTGCAAACTCAAAGAGGGATGTAAAAGTCATTATAAAATGAAGTGGATGACTTTTTTTTTTTTTTTCTGGATAAAATACTTTCATATAGTTTCATAGAATTTCTTTCTTCTTCATAATAAAATGAAGCATACTTTATAAAATATACAGAAAAATAAAACATTCCATTTTCTTTTCTTGATATCCTTGTCAACATCAAGTCAGAACTTGAAGCTTAAAGTAACTATGTTGGATGCTTGATTCTTTAAACTTATTTGAGAACTATTCTGTCATTGTTTATAATTATTTACTAAGCCTAACTTTACTCTGACACAAAGCCAAAATAGAGCAATATCCAATGAGGATTGTATTCATTATAAAAGAAAATTGGTCTGCCAGACAAATTTGCAACAATTATACCATAGTTAACAGTTGTCATGGTTAACACCTTTTAATGCTAACATATAAATTAGCATGAGTGTGTGCAGGCCAAGAATATGATAATGGTGATGCTATAAAGACTAAATAGCATTGTCAGGAAACAGATGTTAGTCATGGTAGCAGTGTGCAGAAGACAAAATCAAGTCAAAGCATAGATTTTAAGAGAGAGTGTTAACATTATTAAATGAGTAGAAGTGTTAATTTACATTATTTGGCATTGAAGATGATACGATATACTGACAGACAAAAACTGTATGGCTGTACGAATAAGAAAATCTGTTTACCATTTCAACTGCATCAACTTAATGAGTAAGAACAGTTCTTTTTAAAAGAGAATTCTTATTTCAAACTTTTGTTCTCCTGCAAGCAGTTCTGTACTTGTAAAATATATCTTTATCCCTCGTTATGAATATCAAACTTTTAATTAGTATTATCATAGATGTAACTGTTTTTTTAAAGAATTCACTCGAACCAGATTAAAATTTATTTATTCAATTTTATTTAGAATCTGAGAACCAAAGAAATGGGATTTTTTTTTTTTAAGAAAACGATTGTTTTAATGAATGTTATCAAAATGTAAAGACTCAACATCCAAGTATACAGTTTGGGAGCAATCCACACCATAATCTGTAGTTTTTTTTTCCCTCAGAAAGGAGATGAGCACTGCCAACCTGTCACAAACTCACAAAGACATGAAAAAGAGACTAAGCAACTTGATGTAAACAGACTGGCATGGAAAAAGATCTCAGTTTCTTCAAGTCCCACTCACCCTAACAATGGCAAAAGTAAAGGGATTAAATATTTGATTTTAAAAAAAAAATCATCTCTTTATAATTGCCAGTTTTAACATTAATGATTAAACATCTCAAAATTACAAAGCAGTTTCATCCTGGTTCAAAGTCAAAATGTAGGAAAATCTGAAGTTCTTTTCTTTGTTTAAAGAGAAAATATTCATTTTGAATCAAAATGCTCTTCTCCATTGTGATCAGTTTAGGATATTTTAAATGTGTTATCAGCTAAAGTAACAGATTTCTGCCAACTCTGGTAATGATGTTTTTTTTCTGAGTTTAGCTCAAGTGGTAGAGTAGTAAGAACTCAAGTTTATGACTTTGATATTCTATCTCAAGTATTAGATTGTTTAGTAGTCACAGACCTTAAAAAGGAAAAAATGATTTCACACTATCTTTTCCCTAAAAGTTCTGATTAAAACTTAGACATTTATAATATCCTTAAATAGTATAAATATCTTAAAAACAACAGGAAGTCTGTATGAATCATGTTTAAAAGTTACTTCCTCTTGACAAGAAATATAAAAAAAAATGCCTGAAAGTCAATTGCTTTGATTTTCAAGCACTGACCAGAACAAAGGCTTAAAATGACCCAGTAAGTTAATTTTTTGAGATCACTTGAGCTTCAGTGGGTCAACAGTCTTGGATTTGAATTATTTACTTATTTGAATTTTGTTACATTTTAAAACATCTGTATCCACTTAATATTTAGCTCTATAAAAGTTGAAAAAAAAAAAAAGAAGACCAACCCTGGTTAAAGTGTTAAATGTTCACTTTTAATTAACTTTGCCATAAATGTTTAAGGAAAAATAAATTTTTAATCAAAAGGAAAGTTGAATTATTAACGTTTAAATCTGATAGGAAGTCATGGCATTTTCAAAGGTTTAATATTAATAATCTAATTTTTAAATGTACATCAACACAACAAAATTGGTAACTGAGAATGAAGCAATTTCTCATCTAATTTGCAACATTTACATTCATCCAAATCATTATATTTCCTTAAGGGAGATAATTATGACGTCTAATTATGAAGTACTTCACCTTATTCTTTATTTGCAATTAATTATTAATAATATAATTAGGATTCATACTTGAAAATTTAATAACCACCAATGGTGGCTTTTAAACAAGTTGAAGAAAAAAGGAAAAAAAAATTAATTACCATCAATAAAAAATTAATCAATTAAATTAAATTTCAAACAATTCTTCAATTACAGCATTTAAATTTCTTTATAAACAACTGGTCCAAAATTTGTTTTTTTGTTATTATTTGTTTTTTCAGGCATTTAGCATAAACAAAATTTTATTTATACAGTAAAGACTTTGGCTGGAAAAAGACAAAAGATTATAAAATGGAAATATACCAACAACAAATGAATGAAAGCTGATTTCTTTCTGATGAAATGTATCTATTTTGATTATTAAGAAGTGTTTGTTTGTCCTCTTTTAGCCACTAAATGATTTGATGAGTAAACTTATTAGACAAGGTCGAAATTTTAACATAAAAAATATTCTAAGAAAAAAATTATTTGTCATGTGGAAAAGGAAATCTCATCTATATTGGATCTCTAACAACAAACAATTAATAGGAAGTCATATTGCTGCAATTTTTCCAAATCTTAGAAGAAAAATATTGTCTTTTTAAAAGAATTATTAACATTGAGTTAAATATTACTAACTAGGTTTAAGGGTAGTTTTTCAAGTTGGTGATGTTAAATGATTATTGCTTAATTAGTATGAACAATCTTGACAAAAAAACAAAAATGTAAATTGACAAATCTCTTAAATTAAAAAGAATATTTCTCTCCAAAATTGGAATTTTTCTCAGAATGTTATAAGCTTCATAAAGTAAAATAAAAATTATAATTGATAAATTTTTGTTGAATGGATTTATTTTTCATAATAACAATCAGAGTAACTATTCAGTATAAAATTTTTAATGGACAAAGATTCTAAAATATCCAGCTTAGATACAAAATTTGACTTCTTACTTTGTGGTTATTTCAGATTTTAGATGATTAATTTCATATGAAATGAAAAATCAAGTTCTCTGCAACACACACACACATACAGAAATTTTAAATAAAACTTTGTGAAGATGAAATAAAGCCGAACAAAATATCACACATGTAAATTTGAGTTAAGTGTTTGATATATCCAACTTTCCACATATTTCTATTATACTGTCAGATCCACTACAAATCTATTTTTTTAACATATATATATATAACACACACATATAGAGAAATGGTAGATTTTGGTAAATCTGACAAAATCATATACATACACATATAAGAATATACATATACTTGGTTGCGTTTTATGGCATATCAACTCTTTTAGGTTATTGAATGCTGAATCCTGTTTATATATATATATATATGATTTATAAATGAATAGTTTCTAGGTAAAACTTTTAAATGAGCCAGAGCTCATTTGTTTGCACATAATTAAATGGTTTCAAGTATTGTTATGCAACACTAATAATTCTATTTCATATTAATCATTAGTTTGCACAAAGTTTAAAGGTTAAGTATTACTAACACTAATAATTCTAAATAGTTTCAAGTTTTGCTATCTAATTTTTACAGTTCTATTTGCACACAAATGGTTTCAAGGATTGTTATTGAACAATTATAATTCTATTTAATATCAATAATAATCCCTAGTAAAAGATTGGACAGTTCTATTTGACCCATAGATAGGATCCTAACAGAGGACCTGAGAGTAATGGTAATGAAGGGGTACTCCACATTCCACAAATTTCAAAACAGAACCCTCACCATCAGATATAGTTTAATGTCATACCCAGGACACTAAATGGTTTTGAGTATTGCTCTCTCATGCTAATAATTCTATTCAATACTAATCATTTGTTTGTGCAAAGTTAAATGGTTTCAAGTATATCAAATGATTAAATAGTTTTATTTGACCTATAGATGGGACCCTAACAGGTACTACTACTCCAGATCAGAGTGGACCTGGTAGTAATAGCAATGAAGGGGTTCACATCTGTAGAAGTACTGTCAGCATATTCTACAGCTCTATCCAACAGGGCAGATATACAGACACAAACACAAATATATATATATATATATATATATATATATATATATATATATATATATATATCACATTTGAATAGAGGAATTGTATTATATTAATTGAATTACCATGATTAGAAAATCCGGCAAGCACTTCCATGCAACATATGGAAAACTGGATTTTCTAGTCATGGTAATTCAATATATATATATATATATATATATATATATATATATATATATATATATATATATATATATATATGAATACAAGAACATACATATACATATATATGTATAAAAGAACACTCTTTTTTTCTTTAAATAGTATATCAATCTTTGTGGGTCATTTAACACCAAAACTATCCTTGAAGTAGTACTATTTAAGCCATAGCTAGGGAGGATAAGCGAGTTTATACCTTTTATAAGAGTATTAGACCAAAATTGAACATAATAGCATGACTGGAGTTTGAACTTACTTAATACAATGTTGCAGCCCAGCACGTTAGCCACTATGCTACAAGGACTCTACCACATATATATGTGTGTGTGTGAGTGTCTGTGTGTGTGTCTGTGAATATAACACATAAACAAACAGTAGACACCAATTATTATGATTCTTTTGATAATTTAAGAGCATATGTGAAGAGTATTAATAATTATGACAAAACCTCTTAATTTTTTCAGATTTCTATGTTATTTCTAGCATCATTATTTTAACAGTTTATTGATGTTAATGTTTTTTTAATAATGTACTGAAATCTTCATGTATAGTTATTCTGACAAGAGTCTTAAAAGAATAGAAAAACAAATATGCAATTAGAACTTGTATTATAAAATAGAGCAGTAAGAATGAGTATCATTACAACTAGAGCAAACTGTGTACACACATACACACCACATAGTATGTTAAATAAACCATGTAGTTATCATTCAATTTTAAATATTTGGTTGAATAAGATCATTTTTTACCACAAAATGTCTTTACTTGAATTTTTTATGTGTTCTGTTTTACAAGTTCTACAAAGATAACATTTCATAGTTGATTTCTCATTCAATCTAATATTTGTTAAATATCATTTATTAAAATTAAACAGCTATAAATTAATCATACTTAGATATTTTTTAAAGTTTACATGATAAAAAAAATAATGATTGACATTTCAACACATAATTTTAAGGTTTACAAAATCCTGAGTTAAATATATTCTAAATTTTCCTTATAACAAAATTGAACACAAGCATAATGTGCACAAAAAATTATGTAAAAGAAATTTTTTCAGATGAAGTAAAGAATTCAAACATTGTTTATATTCATTCATCTATTTTTATTTTTACATAAATGGTAAAAATGAATACATAAAAAATTAGCAAAAATCATATTACAAAATTAATGTACTTGAGTATAAACACAGTAGAATGGCATTTTACATATATTTTTTTAATGTTCAAATAAACTGAAACAATTTTTAAAAATTAATCTTGAATCTTTTTGTAATGAAGAATTTTAAATTTCTGTTTATGACAAAAAAATTTTTTTATATAAAAATCTAACGTAAAATGGAATACGTTCAGTTAATGAAACATTCAATTAAAAATTCAAGAAAGCAAAGTAAATGAGAAATTGCGTTGGTTTTGAAACAGAATTTTACAAAATATGATAAATACAATATTGGACAATAAAAAAAAACAGTGAAAAAACTGAACCATTTCTTATTATTGCCACAAATCTTAATGAAACTTCAATGGCTTAGACACACATAGGAAGTAGTTATTGTCCTTGATTATTGTCATCAAAGTTCCTTCAGTTGGAGTGAAAAAGTAATAATTTTCTAAACAGAAAATTTTCAGAAATACCAAAAAATAGGAAATTTCTTATAATTTTCTTTTACTTGATTTGATATCCAAATTTGTGATTCGTCCTTTGCTAATGGCTAAGGCAGTTGTCTGAGTTTAAAAAAGATCAAATTATGCTATACAATGATTGTGGGGTATTACATGATCTTTGTCAATCACTTGATGAAAGTATGACCACACACTGTCAAGCATTAATTGATGCTAATGGATACCTTACCAAATATTAAATGGTCATAAATTGTCCTAAACTACATTGTTTTAATAAAATTTTTAATGTCAGCTGTCTGTTTTGTTTTGTTTTGTTTTTTGTCCAATACTGTAGATCCATAGTTTTGGGAATAACGTGGAAGCATTTTCATATAAAAAATTTAATTGTAGCTTATAAATTGAATCAATTTAATTATATATTAATTTATGTAAAATTCATGACAAAGTAACGTTTGAGCAGAAACCAACACAGATTCTTCCAAAACACAAAATATTCAAATCCAGTATTCTTGTAGGGAGACTCAAAGAGAAATGCTTACAATACTGATCAATGCATTTTGTACTCACTATATGGAAATAATGAGGGTATAATTTGAAGAAATTTCCAGAAAATTCACAAACAGTAGATGATATTTAGCATTTAAAAATTTCTGTGCTAATGATATTCATTCATTCTTTTCTATTTTGAGATTTTTCATATGTTGATTGCATTCTTGTTTTCCATACTATTATGGGATGTCAGCTTTTAGGATTTTGGTTTAAAGCTTCTCCTCGAATATTCCATAATTGGTAATGAAATGAGACATATTCATGAGCTGGAAAGAGAAAAAAGTTTTTTTTGTCTTTATATTTAAATATATTTTTTCCTTTATAGAAATTAGTATATTTTGTGCATGAATAATAAGTAATTTGCAGGATTATCACAATAAAGCATGTTTGATAAAATAGTGAAGTTTTATAAGAAAACAAACAATAAAAAATAGTATTAAACTGGTTAGTTACAAGTCACAATAGATAATTATTTAATTTCATACAGGTACACTTAACTGATTGGAGGCAATTACTAATATATACAATTAGTAAATACATTTTGGTACACAATAGTTTATACCTTGGTAGCAATATTTCATCAACAGAAAGTGATGTTAACATTGCATAGGTAAAGCATGGACTGTAAATGATAAACGACCATACGAAAATCTGACCTTTCTGATAAAATAAGAATTCTTCCTAGCTGTAGCCATATCAGTACTCTTGTATGGTTGCACTACTTGGACTTTAACAAAATGCTTGGAGAAAAAGCTAGATAGGAACTACACAAGGATGCTGCATGCCCAGTTACATCCCATCTCATAAATCATCCCAGTCAAATCTCACCATAATTCATGACTCTTTGTCAAGATAAAAAAATAAAACTGTACCTATCCACACAGAACAATGCTTACCTTACAGACATGGTGTGGGGGCAGTTTATACGACACTGTTTGACTAATTAGAGGACACCAAAAGCAGCACACCTGAAGCATATACCAGTATCATTTGTTCTCTTTTTTCCTCCTATTGGCACCCAGATAGTGTACCCATGTTTGGTGCTACACCCCTGGCATAGTGCCCTACTTCTTGTAGCAGCAATCAGCTAGCATAACTACTTATGGAAGCCCTCATATTAACAAATTAGAGCACATGGCTATTCTCATAGTTGTCTCACTGACTGCAACAGGTGCAGTGAAGAGACTCTTCCTAATGGTTTTATCATATCACTGGTTCCACTCATCCTATGTAAACACGTGTAGTATTTTTACATAGCCATACTCTTTCATATCCACCACACCACTGGTATATACTGACCTCTCATTCTGGTTCTATCTATGGTAACACCAAGAAGAGAATGCTTGTCTGCACAACTCATGCAGCTAGAAAAAGATCAATCTACCATCAGCTACTACTGTCGGCCCATGCCACACAGTTGGTTGGCTGATCTGTTTTATGATGTATCAAACTTTTTGGGGTCATTTAATGCTAAATTAAGTCATTTTGATAAAAGTTTCAAACAATTCAGTTTAGTATAAGTACAGTTTTTTGTTTACACACAAGCAAATGTCAAAACAGTTCTATTTCAAACAATTCAGTTTAGCATAAGTACACAGTTTAAATACACAGTTAAATGTAAAAACAGTTAATTTCAAACAATTAAGTTTAGTGTAATTACACTTTAGAGTTCTAATTGACCCATAGATAGGACCCTATCACTGCTTATGGAGGTGCCCGTGGTGTAATTGTTATCGTCGCAGGAATTGGACCCGGCGACTCGAGTTCAAATCCTGGACGAGACTGATTGCATTTCACATAGCACTAATACCCTTGGGAAAGGTATGAATCCAATTATTCTCCCTCCAGCTATGGGTAAATAGTAGGGCAGACTAGGTTCTTCAGCCTTGGTGAGGCAACTAGTCTAGGAGAAGGAAAACTCTGAATTCAAACCTGTTAAACTCCGCTTAAAATTGACCTTGTGTCATATCCTGCCCGAGCGGAGGGGTTGGGTAAATAGGATCACTGCAGGCTAGAGTGGACCTGGGAGTGATGGCAATGAAGGTGGACACCAGCATTACTGAAGCCTCACCATAAGATTGTTTAGTGTCATATCCAGGACACTTGTTGGAGGAGTCTTAACCTTCTGCAGAGATGTAGTCAGTATATTCTGCAGCCCCTGCTATCTAGGCCACATGCCACACATGCAATTCCAGTTATAAAACAAAACTTGACATTATCAACATAAACCATATAAGCTGAAGATCTGAGAGACAAACTTCTTTCTTTCTGCTACTGTATGACCACTACTGCTGTCTATGTTACATGTGCTAGAAAATGAATGCTTATCCATCCAACTTTAAACACCTACAGAACCCTTCATTAAATGAACTTTCTGACTGTACATATTGCCTTTCTACTGATATTATCAATACACTTTTTCCTTTTTTTTTAACCCTTGTTGTTTGTCATTCACTTCTCTACTCCTTATCACACTTTTTTGTTTCTTCCCCTACATTACCATTCATGTATATAACACAAAATTACCAGCCCATTCGTATAATGGTTAGAGTGTTTGACAATGGTCCGGGAGACTGGGGTTCAATCCCAGGTCGAGTCATATCAAAGGCTCAAAAAAATGGTATTTGATGACTCCTTGCTTTACACTCAGCATTATAAGATGTGGATTAAGGGTAAAGTGGAGCAATCCAGGGAAAGGAGTAGCGTCCTTCCCTACATCTCGATGTAGTAGCTAGGGAAAGGGGAACCTTTGGGTCACCCTCAACTACGGTCGCCAACTTATATAACACAAGTCAAGCAAAATATACTTGAGAAGCAAGGACAAACTCAGTGACATTCTCCTATGAACTCCTACATGGACAGACCAATGTTGTCCAACCAGCTCTGTGTGAACACTGGGTGTCGCCTAGAAGACTTGCCAAAAGTGATGGCTGATAGGGATGGATTGGGAAAGAGAATCAAGGGAATCCATGTAATCAGTTTTCTTTGATGATGTTTTGAATGATCAAGCATATAAAACCCATCATTTTGTTTTGTTAAGTGATAGTTGTAATTTATAATGGTCAATGAACTACATTAAAGAAGAAAATAAGATCAAAAAAGACGACAAAGAAAAAGGAAGTACTGACCAGTTGTTAGTTTACATTTTGTTTTTCCAGAAACCTGAACGGATTTTGAATCAACGTGACATCCAGACTGAGTAAAGTCAGAAATACGGAAGTTAAGCTAAAAAGAAAATAAGATTCTAATCATTCAACATGTCTCTACAAGTCATTTAATAACTAGCATTGTCGTATAAATAAAGATTTCTTTCTATTTAGAGATATCTCACTAAAGAAAACACTGGTATTCAATTGCAGGTATAAGTAAAATTTGTTTAGTGAAAAAAAAAATCTTTAATTAAATGTAGTGACCCTTTACTTTGATAACATCGCTGTTGAAGATAGTAACCATTCAAAATTTTTAAATATTTTAATACCTAAACCATTAAGTTTTTAAACATTTTAGCTTCTTTCGATATGTAGCAATGCTCACAAAAACATTTAAAACAACATTTTGCAATACAAAATAGAATATTCATAAAATATAGATTGATAGAAGATTTTGAGTTTTAAAATCATCCATAATTCAATGTTTTCGTTTTAGTAATGGTTAAGTTAAGCAACTATTATTAAAACAAAAACACCAGATTTTCTTTAATACAGGTTTCACAGAGATCTAATTTATTTTAAAGAAATTCACAATTTTTCAACCTTTGTAATAAAACACTGGTTCACAAGGATGGAAATGAAATAAATATACATTGTAAAGTTATGTTAAAATTTTTTTTCAAGTGCTTAGAGACTATTTATAATATGAAAGATCTATTTAATTATTCCCTTAAAATCGTAAAAAGTAGTATTTCTTTGACAAAGTAAAAAAATTGACCTTATAAGTTGGACATATTTATCTTGTCTAAATAAAAATTTTACATTAAAGCAGTTAGTGACTTTAGAGAATCCCAGGTTTGCTGATTTTTTATGTAAATCTGTGTAGATGATGCATGCTTTTTATGGCAATTAGGAACAAACTACTTGATATAGATTTATTAAAAAATACATGAAAAATGAATAAAAGTCTGTTTCATCAATTTATGATTGAGCAGAATTTTTACAACGAAATGCTACAGAACTTAAACTTTGGTCATTTCTCAGTGTAAGCCATTCTCAATCTAAATTGGTAATAGACTATGTTTAATGGCATTCTTTATTCTATTTTTCTGCCAAATTTGACCCAATTTAAATCACTGTGAGTTTCTGTAAATAAGTGAAGTATACTTACACCCGCTTGTGTGAGTGAGCTATATATAAAAATTATGGGTGTTTGAATATTCATCATTTTTTTTCCTCTCATCAATAAGTTATAAAAAAAACAATACACACATAAACAACCTTGATAAACTAAGATAAATCAATTTTCTTTCATTTGACATATGATTTGACAAGATTTTATGGTTTTATAGTGATTTTTATAAGCCTTTTTCAAATAAAACCTATGAAACATGCAAATGTCTACAGCTTTTTAAGGTGAAATGGGCATTGTTGAAATTAATAAATTGCTAAATATTTAATATTTACAAAATAAGTAGAGTTACTTAAAAATTTCTCTTTAATTTGTTTTAAAGTAAATAATTATTGAATGAAAGTCTAGAAAAGGGTTTTGGTTTGATTTCTTTGTTTATTGGCATATCAACCTTCATGGGTTATTTGATGCCAAAGCCATCTTTGTAGAAGAACAGAAGGTTTTTAATTAATTTTAACAATGCATATAGAAAGAAACTTGAATGGTTTAGAAGTTAAAATACTATTTAATTTTAAATGATCACCATCTTCAACAACAAAATTATCAGAGTAAAGGGTCACTACATTTAGATACACATTTTTTCTTCTAAATGAATTTTACTTAAAGGCCACTTTTGGCAACCATTAAGTTTGATGACACGTCACATCCTATTTCTAGAATTTATGCTTATTTCAAATAAATAAGTATTCTTAGAATTTAATAGTTATCGTCCTTAAGAAACAATAAAAATCAAGATGATCATACGTCATTAATGTTGTGTGGCTTTGATCATCTTGCAGAAGCCATGTTAAAAGTTTATATAACTTTTATTTCTCTTACCAGGTCCAGTAGAAATGTATGACTTGGTGATATAGTGCTTATTATTAAAAAGCTATATTTACTGAGTCCATTCCTTCAAGGTTCAAACCCTGAATAGGATATCTAGGAATGTAATTTTAGTTCCAACTTTTAAGTGAGTTCAAAATATGATGTTGCATTAGCCCTGTCTTTCAGTTAACCCTCTTTTAAAAAGCCCTTAAGTGTTGTCTTCAGTGACATCATCAATTTCGTCCTCCAATGCTTTCTCTTCATGGTTAAACCAACATGCAGATTAAACATGCACAACTGGGTCATGAGTTTAGCCCCAAGCATCTGGTTGTCTACTAGCAACTCACCCAATTACATTAAGTTGCAAACTGGATTGAAAATTGCTTTATTCTTTAATGTGTTAATAAAGATTTTACAGCAGCATACAATTTTTTCCATGTTTTAGAGATATACAAACCTACAAAAATCCAATCATTTTAATATAGTATTTTTAAAGAATAAATATTTACTTTTTTTTAGAACTGATATCATAAAAAAAAATCAAATGAAAGTGAAGATTAACTGTTAAAAAACTGGAAAATTCCATTTTGAAATTAAAAAAAAAGGATCAAAATGTTGAATACAGAAATTTAATTCATTTTTCTAAATTATAAATGAGACTCAAAGAAAAGTAAATAATAACTTACAAGTACATAAGAGTTCAACCCAACACAAAAAGGATCTTCATACATGTCTGGAGGAGTAGGCAATTGTTTATTCATCTGGAGAGATGAAGTGAGGAAAACTTCCAAATTCTTACTAGGAAACTTTTGACCTGGTAATAGAAAATGATATTTTATTTTCTAAAAAATTCTAGGATTGGTGCCTCACCATCAGATGTTTTAGTGTCATACCAAGGACACATTTTGGTGTAAGTCATACTCCTCTGCAGAGGAGCAGTTAGCTTATTCTACAGCTCTAGTCACAGGCCTGTGTTATATTTAGTGTATGAAATATATATTCAAATGTATTGTCTATTATGAAAAAGAGGTAGTATGATATTACACTTTTCAGTCATGTCTTGTTAATCATAATGAGTTTATTAACCCTTTGAGTCCTTAGCCCAAAATCACCCTATTGCTATTTGAGCTACAGTGCAGAGGAAAATCAAAGAACCATTTGTAATACCAATGTAATGGGCTCAAAGGGTCTGAAACCACTTCCTCTTATATATAAATTAGCAGAGCAATTGGAGCTTTTTAGCTACATAAAAGCAGACCAAAGTTTATTATGATAGAAAAAAGTAAAAGGGCCCAGATGGTTTAAGATTAAATCAGCACCTCCATTCCACTTGAGTGAGGGGGGGTTCTTGTGGTGTAATGGTTAAAGCGATGGACTGCGGAATCGTTGTGAGTTTGAATTCCAGTCGAGCTATTACGTTCACTTTCAGACAAATATACCTGGTAACCCCCTTATTCGTCCAGTTATAGGTTAAAAAGTACCACTATTGTTCTTCTGAAAAAATCTGTAGGGGTAAGCAGACAACGCTGTTATTATCTTAGATAAAAATAGATAATTATAATTAATCTAACATATAATAATTAAGTTTTTGTGTTTACACTCATTAACCTCTGACTGTAACTTTGAAAACAAAATTCAACAGATTAAAAAATACTGTTGAATAATAATAATTTCTATTTTGCATTATCAAATTATTTTTGTTAATATCATCATTCAAGAACTATGATGATAAATAATGAATTAAACTTGATATTTTATCAACTATGCAATTCACATTGATTAATAATAAAAATGAAATGTTATGAATAAAGATATTTTCAAATGAATTGATAGAAACAAAAAAAAAATGAAGTAATCTTTTTTTTTTACCTATGTTCCAAACAAGCATTCTTTTTTCAACCAACTGCACACTTCCCTGACTAGCATTCACATCATAGCCCTGAACAAGACCGCTGAAAAAACAAAACAATGCTTCAAATTTTAAAAAAATATTACTTTAAAAGAATTTCTTATGATTAATTAAGTTTTAGTAAATTCGTTATTTTCTGACAAGTTTCATTGAAACTTTTTTTAATATTCTAATAACTTTTATTTTTTTTAGAATGTTTTTCCATAAATATTAACTCTCCATTGTTTAGAATTGGTTTCTAGCAAAAATTATTTTCATCTCTCAAAAACATTTGATTTGAGGCTAAAAATCAAATCAAGTACTCCAAAGCTTGAATAGAGATCTGTCATCAAATTTTTACTGGTTGAGAAATTTATGAAAGCTGAAGCCATCAAATTTTATTGTTGATTTGCCAATAGAGCATTTCCCACCAAAACATTTGCTCATTTCAGTGGAGTTTATATTGATAAATCAATTAAACCCCTATTGTATAATAATTATTAGCTTGCTAATCTCACAGACTATTGTGAACATATATCTTGAATGACAACTGATGAGCCATTTTTGTAAAGTAGTTAGATCATACACTGATCTACTTGGACTAGTGTCCTCATCTTGGTTGTTATTATAGTCACAACATTTCAGCTGTTGTAATCTCTGACATTTTCCTGAATATTCCTCATCTAAAAAATTAAGATAAAAAATTAGAGTTTATCTAATATGAATGACAACTACAGAAAATAACTTTATTTTTATCCATAATAAATTCCTTATCCTAAATCAGTCACAATAACTAGTACCAACTAATATCCTGGAGAAAGCAAATAATACTGTTAAGATATTAGATGAAAATGAAAAAAATTATTGATTCAGAATAAAGAGTATTCATGTTTATAATCACATAGGATATTTAATGAATAAGGTGAATTTTGCCACAGGCGTTGGCAACAGGAAGAATTGTTTACAGTTGCACTTTTCAAGAAAATCAATAGTCATGTCCCAGAATACTGTCAGCATGACCTTCTTTACAGACTGACGCATGATAAACTCTTTCTTTACAGAAGAGTCAGTGCATTTCCACTCAATGGACTATCATTTCAACTCAGGCTCATAGTGACAAACCCATGTTTAGCCTAAAACATGGTTCTCTATACACATCACACATTCTCCTGTAAATTTCATATGGTTTGCATTTCTCAACCAGTAAAAATTTGATGACAGATCTCTGTTCAAGGTTTGGAGCACTCGATTTGATTCATAGCATCAGAACAAATGTTTTTGAGAGATGAAAATGATTTTTGCTAGAAACCAATTCTAAACAATGGAGATTTTATATCTATGGAAAAACATTCTAAAAAAATAAATTATTTTGCTTTTTTGTAAAAATTTTGCTTATTTATTGAATGACTCTCATATTAACCCTGGGGACAACTTTTAAAACAAATTTAATAGATTTAAAAAGGCTTTTACTATTGGAATAATTTCTATTTGTATTATCAAATTATTTACATTAACATTATCATTCAAGAACTATGATAAGTAATCAATTCAACTGAAACAATACAATAAGTAAAAAATTACAGCAGGCAAGAAAAATTGAAAGATGCTACATGTATTGGCCAACTTTTCTTTCACCAAATCAGCAGTGGTTGAACACTATGCATACTTACTTACTATAGTCTTGACCCAAATTCACTTCATATTTCATTGGGAAGAGTCATATCATTTTATTGTAAAAAGAGATTACTGCAAATTGAATTTTACACATCAGAGATAGAGAGTTTTAAAGGTAAATGTCTGCTTACAAGTGTTCTTTACAACAGGTATAAATTCTCTGAGTTCCCCCGAAATGATGTATAATACAAATGAAATAAATAATACATTAACATTAATGAATAAAGATATTCAAAATTTTGACATGAATGATATTTATGATATAAGCCATGTTTACCTTGCTTCTTAAGAATAAATGATACAGTTAAATAAAACAGTAGGATTCTTTCACATTATGAATTACTTACATTTCAAGAAAGAAACCAAATCAATTCTTACCGATTGTAAATAGGAATTCTCAGCTCACAGAGATCAAAAGAATTCTTGATTTTATTGCTTAGACTAAGACGCACTTCAACTATTATTCTCCCTGTCATATCAATCTACAAGAAAAAAATCAATAGTGAATTGCAATTTTACAAACAAAGAAAAGCAGTTATTGATAAAATAGTCTGAGATGATGGCTATAAAAAAGGTACTTGAATAGAATCTGAGAGACTATTTCCATAAAAGTAGACATCATACTAGTTGGCATCAGAAATGATAATCCAGTTAATAAAAGAGTTGGGAGACAAATATCTCCCTTGAATTTGTGGACACGTCTTTTGGACACCTTCAGAACACCAGAATTCATGTTTATTTTTTTTCCAGTTCTTTGAGCAGTAGACACTTTGTCTTTTCTACCAGTGATGGACATTGTTTCTCACCTTGACATTGAAACGTAAAGCCCATATGGCTATGACCATCAAACTCAATAATGAGTCTCCATAGCAACGTGATTAAAGTGCTGGACTGCAGCATCATAAGTAAGTTTGAACTCTAGTCACTCTATAACATTCAGTTTCAGACTAATGCCCTTGGAAAAGGTATGAATCCTCTTGCCCCTCCAGCTAGTGGGGGGGGAAAATAGTACCACTGCTGTCCTTCTACAGGGATGGTTTTGGTATTGAATAACCCACAAAGGTTGATAAACCATTAAACAAAGAAACTGTTGTGACCAGTAAAAGGTCTGGAAGAAAGATACAAACTCGGTATTACGTGAAACAAGTATATTGAACGAAAGTATAAATACAGCATAGGTACAAGAGTGTTGAATGTCAGTCTGACTGCCAAAGTGTTGAGCTGGAGATAACTTAACATAGAGATGAATATTCTCCCAGTATTCATAGTAATAGGAAGAGTTCATTATAGTCCATAAGGTAGGTACCATAAAAGAAACTAAACCAAACCCTCAAACTCAAATAACTTTTTTTTCCATTTTTGTACCCTTTTCATATACTATATAACAAAATATACATATTTTATTTGTTGGGCATGTGGTTAGTGCTCACAACTACGTCCGCAACTTCAATTTTGTCCCGCGCTTTTCGAGCCTACTACATGACAAGGATTGTCTATAAATACTCTCATCTTCCAACACAACCCTCTTTCACATTTTCACTTACAGGGTCAACACACTCTCTCCAGTGTGACTTCCAGAGAGAACACTCTCACTCTCTATTTTGACTAACAGAGTCAACACACTCTTCCTCCTTTTTACATTGATTTCCAGCAGTCAACCGACACGAAATGAAGAAAGTAATGGGTAATAATAAATAATGTTAACTTAGGAAATAATTTGTACAAAAATTGATCAAGTGTATGTAAATTAAAGGGACCAATCTAAAAAAAAAATTAATCAAGATTTCTTTTTTTGTTTGAGCACAAGGAGGCTCACATATCATAATAGTTGTTGTTATGAAAAATAGATACAAGTCGAAACCCTGGATGAGGTTGTTTATGTTTCACAATCTCAGCAAAAGCATCTGGAGTTACCAAATTGTGCTTCACATTACCAAAATATTGCAAAACTTTTGACTCACTTTAGTATTTTTTTGACTAAAAGTTCATAATTCATTAATAAAGGATGCTTAACTGGACATTGGCATGATGGTTTGAATGTTCGCCAATGGTCCAAGGAACCTGAGTTCAATTCCAGGTCAAGTCATACCAAAGACTCAAAACATAGTACTTGATGCCTCCTTGCTTAACACTCAGCATTATAAGGTATGTATCAAGGGTAAAGTGGAGCAATTCAGGAAAAGGAGTTGCGCCCTTCCCTACACCTCGGTGGAGCAGCTATCAAAAAGGGAGCCTTTGGGTCACCCTCGACTATAGTCATCAACTTACTTTTAGGTCAATTTTTAAGCTAAAACATACTATTTCAAAGCTACTGCTTTATACTAAATACTCTAATGAAAATAGCTAACAATATATTGAAACACAGTAACATTTGTATAACTTAATTTGACAAACCTGCATGTCATAATAACCAGAAATGGGTAACTCTTCTACAGCTGATACTGAATAATTACACAACACAAACTGCTCCATTGGAGGGACAAATCGGATTCTCCTTGGATTAGCTCGGGATTCCCAATCTTGATTCCCTAAGGAAGAAAAAAAAAATTAGTCTTTGGTATGGTTGTGATACATATGCACTTATAACATCATTCAGAACAATTATTCATCTCTTTATCATTGAGGGTTTCCAGACTATTGTCTTCATCTTTATTGTTATTTCCACAACGTTTTAGCCGATATGTCCTCCGGCCTTCTTCAGGTGTTTATTGAACTGGGGAACCTACATGAAACTTCGAACTACGACCTTTATTGAAGAAGGCCAGAAGATATATTGGCCAGAATGTTGTGGAAATAACAATAAAGATAAAGATAATAGTCCAAAAACCCTTACTGATAAAAATCATCAAGCTTCGTCTCAGAAATTTAGACAACTAATATAACTAATGTAGGTATATGTATATACATATGTATGTATATATACATATACACATACATATGTACATAATAATATGTTTGATTGAATAATAAAGACACATTTTGTCTATATAATTTTATCAAGATCCTTTCAAGTTTCCTGATAAGTGTCTTGGTTTCAAGTTGTAATTGGTGAACGAATATACTAAAATTGTCTTGTGTGCTTTTGGACCTTTCATAGGCCATCATCAGGGGTTGCTTGCGTTTTTAAAGAGTTTTGAAAGTTTTTTGTTTTTTATAACATAACTATACAAATGCTGAGTTGGATAAAACAGAGGTGGTAATGAATTTAAAAATTTAATTTTCTTTTAGAATATTCCATATTTTCTTGATAATATTCTATTTCCATTGATAGCATTCTGTTTTATTTTAAAATTCATCACCATCTCATAAACACACTCTAAGAAAAAGAGAGGAGTGACCACCATATAAACCCATAACCAACTGAAAACTATTCTAATAGCAAACACAAGATACTCATTGAGTATTGCATTAACAAGGCATTGTGCCATATGTGTTCTCTGATGAAAGCAACAAGCCAGAAACTTACATGTACATAAGAACAAAATAAATAAATAAATCCTAAAAAAATACAAATCTCTTCATGGACCTACACATTTAAAAAAAAAAATATACATATATATATATATATATATATATATATATATATATATATATATATTTTAATATATATATACATACATATATACATATATTTTTATATAATCCAAGGAGAAAATCAAAGGGGTAGGAGTATCCAATTTGAGTGTTTAATGTTAACGGCTATCAATGAATAATTAAATAGGGATTACAAATACATCAACACTCAATGTGCACGACCAGAAATAAATTAAGAGAAACTACTGTTTTTCTACTTTTCAAAGGTTTTTATTTACTACACATATCAATTATGAAGTAAGACTTCTGGTTATTTTTTAAAAAGTTTTTAAATCCTTTTTAAACATAGACAAAATTTGAGAACATATAAACTATTCAAGATATTACTGTAAATATTAAATATCCAAATATTTTTCTATAATTACTTTTGTTTCTTTCTCCAATGATTTGAAACTATTTTTTTCATCAGATTTTCACATTTCACATCAAAATGTATTACTTGTTAATTTCATACAAATTTTTACTGAGAATATATACTGAAGATTTTTTTTCAAATATCCAAATACAATTTTTCACTTAAATGTATCTGTTAAAATGATTAAAAGAAAAATATATTTACCAAGAATAATATCATCTGTATCTGCACTCTGTACACAAGAATGGACCATGATGTTATCCAGAGGGTATTTTTGTCCACCTGAGGAGGCATGGGTAATATTCAAAGTAACCTCTGGCATTACTCCTTCTAGATCAGCCTTGCATGTAACACTGCCATACAATTCAAATTCATAGTTCTTGTCATCTGGGTTGTACTAAAACAACAAAGTCATTAAATCATAAAATAGAATGCAGATAATTAAAGATTCAATATTCATTTCCAGAGGGTAGTTTAACTAACCTAACCCTAAAGAAAAAAAAATGCATTTGTACAATAGTTTTTAAATGTGCCATGAAAAAAATTCTTATAGACATTTTAGTCATGATGAAACTTTGGGAAGAACAGAGTTTTAAAAGATAATTTCAATTTAAAACAAGACAAAAGAGTTGCACAGACAAATTAATAAAAGAAAGAAAGATGAAATCTGTTTCTGATTAAGTAATAAAAAGATTTATCTTTGACAAGTATCAAATATTCAAGAAGCCTGAAAATGATGAAAAAAAGGGTAAATTTTGTATAACTATTTGGGTGAGTCAAAAGTTTTGCAATATTTTGGTATGTACTGGTTTGCAGAATGTGACCGAAAGAGTTTAAGTCGTGGAAGGTTTCCACTGTGGTTAGTAGTATCATAGTAGTTGATGCACTGATACATTGCGTATTGCTTCACTCCATATGAGATTTGAAAGTTGCACAGTTAAGAGCTGTCTTAATGCAGGAGCACATGAGCATAGGGGTCTCACGCTAATCTATACACATTGTGCTTAGAGTCAGTAAATAAATACTATACTATCATACTAATGTTGTATGCCCACATACAAATACAAGTGGAAACATAATCAAAGATAATTTACAACTTCAATGAACGAACGAAACACACTTCTTTATAAAAATATATCTCTCACACTTTATTCTCGAAAGGGTTGATGTTTCTGTGGTGTGTGATAGATGGGTGGAGAGACATATACTCAGAGAGAGGACTTCTTCTTCCAATATCTTCTACTGGGAGCCAGGGGGTGCTAACCCTTGCAAGCTCGTCGGAGACAAGCTGATCAACTGCATGTCCCGCGCTCGACTGCTATTCTCTGCACTATGTCTAAATCTGACCGCGTGGTTCTCATCATGTGGTCTCCTTCTGGTTGCACACCTGTTGTACCCAACTACCCTGATCGTGCTGTCCTGTTTACTAATCACAACGTGATAGCTTGTCAAAGCACACAGGGTCACTAGGAATGAACTGAAATCCATGGCATATGTTATATAACATTAAACTATAAATATTTGTTATTGTGTTACAAGTGGACAATGACATTCACCTCTGATTAAGTATCATGCTCACCTCACGTACATGTATGTGTGCAGATCTCATATGCTACATAACATAAAAGTGTATATGTTAATGTCACTTCAACTCACTTGTCATTTAATATTAATGATATTAGTTAAATTTATATGCAATTTGTTTTTAGGTTTGGTTTGGTTTGGTTTCTTTGTTTAATGGCATATCAACCTTTGTAGGTTATTTAATGCCAAAGCCATTCTCCTAGAAGAACAGTAGTGGTAATATTTAATCCATAGCTTGGAGGATAAGGGGGTTCATACCTTTCCCAAGGGTATTTGCCTGAAAGTGAATGTAATAGCACAACTGGAGTACAAACTCTCTTACTACGATTCCACAGTCCATCACTTTAACCATTACGCCATGAGGACACCCTTTGATTTTAGGGATCAAATCTGAGATTCATTAGGAACATTTATAGGGCAAACATGTTGTAGTTATTCTGGATTACAAATTTATGATTCAGCACCAGATATTGATAGTTTGTGATATGTGAATGGACAAGTTGTTCATACAAGATGGGAAAATTGTAGAATTCATACAAGATGTGGAAATTGTAGAATTCATACAAGATGGGAAAATTGTAGAATTCATACAAGATGTGGAAATTGTAGACTTTAGACCTAGACAGAGATAAGGCTCGACGTTACCTCACAGTGTTATGAATCAGCACACAGTAGAAGGTTTGGATTAAAAATATATACTGAAGTATTATGGAAGGAAGGACTTGTTCATTATGGAAGCAGAATGTTTAAATATTTAGACTTTGTTGCAATCAGACTTATTTAACAATAAACTCTGATGTGGGACAGAATACAAAACATTTTTAATATAATAAAAATTTCAAAAATAATTTTTTTTTCCTGGTGAATAACTCTTCAAGCAGAAATGAAATGTAACATTTTGAGGGGAACACAGAAGAGGAAAAGAACAACAGAAGAGAAGGAAAAAAGGAGCAAACTCCCCAAATTAACATCTCCAGCCATTAGTACTGCTCCTTCAAATACAGCATCCATACAGCAATCCAATCATCCAGGTTCAGCAGTAAACATCTTACAAATCAAAAGAAGAGGTATTTCTCAGTAAAAGTGAAAGGTTCAAGAGGGAAATATACTTTTTTTTGGATACTCTAATCTCTGAACTAACAAAATGTGCAGAAGCTGATTGGAACTTCCATAGAAATGTGAACTTGTTTTAAAACACCCTGTATATGAAAGACATGTATCTGAGCTGCTAAAATTGACAAAAAAATTATGGTTTGGATTATTCAAGGGCATATCAACCCCTTATAAGTTATTTAATGCAAGCAAAAAATGAACACAAACTAAATTCAAACTTCTGTCTAGAGTCGTACTATTTTCCTTTTCATAGTTTTGAAAATTTGTAGTTTTAAGAAGACCTCATTTTACTTATATTTAATTTTAATAAGAACAAAAATTTTTTGAGATGCAAATCATATCAGAGAGAATTTTGAATATCACTCAAATCATCCAAGAAAGACTAACAAGACATGCTGACCACTGCTGGAGAAGCAGAGACAAACTCATAAGCAACATTCTCTAGTGGACTCCCACACATGGACATATCAGTGTTAGCCAACCAACAAAAATTTACATCCATCAGCTATGTGTGGACACTGAGCGCCGTCAAAATGACCTACCAGAAACGATGACCAATAGGGATGGAAGTTATAGTCAAGGGAATCCATGCTATCAGAACAACTTAATGATGATGATTATCAACTTACCAAAACTGCTCGTACAGATTCAGTGACACAAATGTTTATTTGATTTTTGCCTTTGTGGATTGATGGCCTCCATGCAGGTTGCTAAAATAAAATAGAGAAAGTCATAAATAATGTGGGGGTCTGAGTTCATGTACCCCTAAATCACTATAATTTCACAAGGGAGATAACTATTAAATGCTAGTTATAAAGTATTTTCTGTTATTTGCAATGAAATATCTGTTGCTAGAATAAAGGTTTAAAAATTATGATAATAAAATTCTAAATAGAAATATCAATCAAAATCAGTGAAATAATTCTGTTTTATGGTAACTGTTCATGATTAAAGTTTCAGAATTCAATTAATTTCTTCAAAAATCTTGATCAACCCTAAAAAAACAATTCACAAGTTTTCCTTAAGTGCAAGTGATGCTGGTTAGCAGATTGATTGGTTGGTTTTACAGTATGTCAATCTTTGTTGGGTTATTTTATACCAAAGTCAGTAGACTTATTTTATGCCAAAAGAATAGATTTATTTTTTTTAATGCAATCTATTCATATTTTTGGTTACATAGTTTCACTGTTGTAGAGTTTGGTAATGAATAATACCTAATAATGTTTTTTTATTGTTTAATGTTCAATGAGAAATAACAAAACCTTAGTTTCTTGGGTTTAGAAGAGATTTATATCTTTAATTAAAAAATTGGTAAGGTGTACTTATTTACAGGAAATACGTTTTGACATATTTTTGGGTCACACTTTTTGATATTTGTTTTTGTGTGATATTTTTTAATCATACTCAGGTGATATTTTTTATACTTATTTTAGAATAGAACTTTATTTTACTTATTTTTGTGTCATACTTTGACATATTTTTTGGTCATTATATTTTGAGTGATACTGTATGTACGTATAGGAAAAACATAGTGTGGTACTATCCTTTGTTTTAAGCATCAGCTGGATATTTTGGAACATACCTCCAGTGGATAAGGAAGGAATATTTCATGCTATTAAATAGTTGATACAAATAATACCAAATATCAAATAATATCTGTTTTTATTATCTAACATAATCTAATGTAATGCCATTAAATTGTTCTCATTTCTCACTGAGACATTTTTCATGTTAAAAATCATAAACAAAATGCAAAAAGCTATTAACTTTTATGTTACCTTTTGGTATCCTGGTGCTACAATTTTCTTGTTGGAACTTTTGACATTGATGGAAACTGAATTAACATCTCGTATTGTACCCAGAGGTACAGCTTCAATAAGGAATGTATTGATATCATTGAATAAGGAGTTCTGAAATGCATGAAAACATATATAAGTTTAAATGGATTAGAAAATGAAAAATAAAATTCAGTGTTCTTTTTTTATTTCTATGTTATTGATATCTTTATACAGGGTTTGGTAGAATGATTTCTCAGGTTTGGAATATAAATAAAAAAAGGGCAACAGAAATCTTATTCAAAATTTATTTATAACAAAGTATAAGAAAGAAGAATATTTTCATTTTAGTTTTATCATTATTATTATTACTTTGTTTTAAAGATTATATGACCTAAATGCTTTCCATCCCTAAGTTCTACAGCACTTGCCTAGCCATAGTCTCTTATATTGCTGAGATTTCATGTTCATCAATTGTCTATGCCCAACCTCAAGATTTGATAGTGTGGTTATTTTGTTTAATGGCAAATCTTGTGGGCTATTTAATGCCAAATCTTGTGTTTTTGTATATATGATTTGTAAGGGCTATTTAATGCCAAATCTTGTGTTTTTGTATATATGATTTGTAAGAAAATATTTTGTAATTAAATGAATTCTTAAAACATGAGATAAAAGTCAAATTATTTTGCTTAATGGCATATCAACCATAACATTATATGGTAAGTCCAAGTTATAAAGAGAGTGAGAGGCTAATTTCTGAGGAAGGAGAGAGAGAGAAAAAAGATGAGGCGACAAAAAAGCAGACATAGAGTCTGGTGGGGAGCCAGCTGACCTTTAAGTGACCCAGGCACTGTAGGTCAGCCAGTCACAGGTGAATGACTACAATAATTAAAAATAACTAGAAGAAAACTGGAGGTCCAAAATCTTCTGCATAGGTGTGGCACCACCAGAAATGGATATGGTCCTCCCACTGACACTAGGTGAAAGTAAGCAGACAACTCAACTTTGAAAGTTAGTGAGCAGCCAGATGTGAAGAGGTAAAGATGTGAGTGAAGAGTAGCCAGGACAATGTAAAAATAGTCAAAAAGTTGGAGCCCGGATGCTCAGCGGTGAGGACAAACCCCGTGAGGAAGCATGTTTGAGAACTAGAAGGTGAAACACAGAAGAAAATTCAAGGTCTGTTCTAGCTCGCTCTCTCTCTCTCCTCATGACATGTGGTTTTTCTTTGTCCAGCAAATACAGTCGACTCAGCTTTCATACTCTCTTTCTTTCTCTTGACAACTATTTACAAAGTGTAATAGCAAATAAACTTTCATGTTTGTGAACTAAGACAGGGTTTTGTGCATTCATCAACTTTTCCCATGGTGAAATTACCACAGGGTCCAACTGCTACTTACATGCATCAACCCATTCAAGCACATGGTGGTACAGAGGTCTCTTTGGTACCATTATGGTACAACCCCTTGTGAGTTATTTAATGCCAGCTATCCCTAGAGAAATTAATCACATTGAGATAGATCTTGTAAGCAAATTAGTTACAGGATGTCACCAGATAGAGTACCTATTTTTTTAAAAAGTTTCAATCAAAAATGCAGAATGTTCCCTATTCCATACCATGATGGCAACTGAAATGATAAAACTGCTGCTTCTGCTCAAAAACACTTCCTATCTGTTCACTGCTACTAGCACCTGTGCAGAAACAATTTACATCTGCAAGATCATTCTGCCTGACACTGTACTATGGTGAGATGATTGTAGCTGATATTATGCTAACAACCTCAAATTATTCTTTTTCAGCAAAATAATTTCTAGCCAATATCTTTTGCAAAAAGCTGTGAATTTACTGCGATTAACATTACATATATATATATATATATATATATATATATATATATATATATATATATCAGTGGCGACTCTAGCCTATTTTTGCTACTAGTGCCCCCCTGCCCTCTGTCAACTTCAGTTCCCAACCCGTGGTCCGTGGACCCAAAGTAAGTCATCATAGTTGCTATTGCGTGATTCTCCATTGTATAGCACAGATTGACTAACGTACCTTGCATGGTGTTTTTTTTTGTAAACAATCAAGATACTATATAATTTGTAGTCTTGTTAATACAGTAGATAAGATAATTTTTTTTCCTTTCAAAAGTATAGAAGAAAAGAGAAGATGTTCATTACTATGACGAGAAAAATATGTTTATTAGAATAAAGAAACTGATGACAATATACACAGACACAGTTAGTAGTTTCAATTTCGCTTAAAATAAAGATTATTTGTTGAAAATGTATTCAAATAAACAAATTTTAGTTACAGAATGTAATATATGCAACATTCATAAAAGAAATAGAGATCTGTTAGTGAAAAAACGAATTAAAACACGCCGTTTAACCAACATTTACCATAGCAATGATGATGACGTCGGCGACGGCTATAATCTGCTATCCCCCCCTCTCTCTCGGTCCCTCCCCCTCTTCCCAAGACAGTTGTCAGCAGTCACATTGTGCTAATTTTTTTGAGCACGGTATTCTGACTTGCTTTTTCTATTGGCTACAGCCAAAAGCGAGATTTCGCTAACATTACTGTTATTATAAGGGTCTAGTGCTTGGCACGGATTACGCGTATTCAACATTATAGCCGATTTTATGGGATGTTCAATGAATCTGACGGTGGCCGGACAAAGACCATCCGTTCAAAACAGCATCGTTGTATTATTCCCAGATATATTTATGAACTTTTGGCTACTTAGTTATCAAAACTTGAATAGATACGTAATTTAATTGAGATCAGACTAAGTATATTTGCTTGAAATTAATGGATGATTTTTAATCCATTTTGAATAACATTGACCAAGTTATTGGTCGTGCCGGGCACGAGTGGCACTAGTCCCATCTCCGTCCCTTATATATATATATTACTTAAAAATTACTATATATATCATCAATATAATAATTCTGGACTTTATTTCTTGGCAATGACAGATGTCTATAAACATTTTGAATTTTGGACAATTCCTCAATAATTTAGATACTCAAATGAGACATCAAATTAAACTTATTAAAAAACTTAATAGAATTAACTTGTGTATAATCTTTAATAAAACATACCTACAGAAAAAATTGCTGCCTAAATAGACAATTCACACATATATATTAATAATGTAGTTTGTCATATTTATAAAGTGCTCAAGATTGGTGATATACCATATGTATATCTGTTTTGGTCCAATGTCACCAGATAGGCAAGAAATATATCTGTTTTGATCCAATGTCACCAGATAGGCAAGAAATATATCTGTTTTGGTCCAATGTCACCAGATAGGCAAGAAATATATCTGTTTTGGTCCAATGTCACCAGATAGGCAAGAAATATATCTGTTTTGGTCCAATGTCACCAGATAGGCAAGAAATATATCAGTTTTGGTCCAATGTCACAAGATAGGCAAGAAACTGACAGTGACCAAACACCATTGATTGTGTCTACATCATCCTGTTATGATACCCAACCTGCAGACTGTAATGAACTCTTCCTGTTGCTATTAATACCAGGAGAATATTCATCTTGGTGTGAGTCCTCCCCAGCCAAACACTTTGGCAGTCAGACTGACGTTCAACACCTTTTTATCTATGTTGTATTATACTTTCGTTAATATACTTTGTTCCAAATAAACCCAAGTTCGGGTCTTCCCGACCCTTTACTGGTCCACAACACTAACTTTATATATATATATATATATATATATATATATATACACGCACACACACACACATATTAAAGAGGTTGCTGAAAAGTTCTCTGTTTAACCAAGAAGAGACTGACATAAGAGTCTTGATACATATGTGCTATTCTACAAATATATCTTGTAGTTCAATAAATTTGGAAAATTGTTTCTTAAGTTTCTTTGACTCTTTCAGAAAATTCAATGAAAACCATTCCTTTCTTGGCTGGATTCAGAAATTTTCAGCACACCTTGAATGTATGTGCAACCCTGTACAATCAATATTCAATTCAGTGCTATAAAAAGACTTTCTTTTTCTTGCCTCTTAAGAATGCATAAACAAAAATATGTTATAATTTTTCTTGCCTCATTTTAAATGAAATAACTTGAAAAGTGGCATGATAATTCAAAAAAAAAAGAAAAACAACAATCAAAAGTCTGAGAATTAATTTCTTATTTATTGCGGACTTTTTGTCCTCATCTTAGTAGTTTTTGTGTTGTTTCTTCTTCACTACGTTTCGGCCAAATTTCACCTCTGGCCTTCTTCAGGTGATTTTAATCGCGACCTCGGTTAAAATTCCTATCCGAGGTCGTGGTTAAAATCCCCTGAAGAAGGCCAGAGGTGAAATTTGGCCGAAACGTAGTGAAGAAGAAACAACACAAAAACTACCATGAGGAGGACAAAAAGTCCGCAATAAATAAAAAATTAATTCTCAGATTAAGAAGCCTCATCTCAAAATGATTCCAATTAAAGACAACAATCAAAAGATTTATATATTAGGACCTTGAAAGTTCTCACTGATTTTTCATGAAACAAAATGTTTTATTTTCAAAAATTAGAAAGAAGCATGTCAATGAAAGTATTGTCTATCGTTAGCCACTACTTTTTCCAATCTTTCTGACAGCATTTGAATTCCACATCGTATGTCTTGACTCATGATGACTCTCAAAGAGTCACCATGAGTCAACCCTTTTTTTTTGCATCTTCAAAAGAATGAAAGTGCTTCTCAGCCAGGCCATGTGCAATTGATCAGAACAAGTAATAACAGGATGGGGCAATGTCTGGTAGGGTAGAACTTCCCATTTAAGCATTTCCAAGTAGGTTTTTACCCATTTTGGAACATGTGGACTGGAGTTGTCATGTTGTAAAATCACTTTGTCATGTCTGCGCATTTAGCGGCTGTTTTTTCTTCAATGCTCAACTCAGTGGCATCAATTGTAGTCAATAGTGACCTCCCATGATGATTTTGGTCAGTTTGAACAGCTCATAATAAACTATACCCAGCTGATCCTACCAAATGCAGAATGGAACCTTTGAACCATGGAGGTGCCCGCGGTGTAGTGGTTATCATTGTAGGAAATGGACACGGTGACACAAGTTCAATTCTTGGACTAGACTGATTGCATTTCACATAGCACAAATACCCTTGGGAAAAGTATGAATCCAATTATTCTCCCTCCAGCTATGGGTAAATAGTAGGGAAGACTAGGTTCTTCAGCCATGGTCAGGCAACTAGTCTAAGAGAAGGAAAACTCTGAATTCAAACCAGTTAAACTCCGCTTAAACAATTGACCTTGTGTCATATCCTGCCTGAGTGGAGGAGTTGGTAAATATGGAAGCTTTGAATCATGGATATTCGGCTTTGCCACTGATGTTGATACATGACTGGGCTTACCCAATGATCTTCTATGCTTAAGATTATTGTATCCACTTTTCATTGCCAGCCAAGATATGATGCAAAAAACCTTTCCTTTTCTGCCATTAAAGCAGCTGTTTATAGGTGACAAGATACTGTTTGAAGTCTCTCAGCTTCAACTCACACGGTACTTAACATCCTTGCTTTTGAATTCTATATGCTTTCAAACATTTCAAAACCATTGTGTGATCAACTCCAAATGAGTCTGCAAGTTCAGCTTGCACCTGACATGAGTCTTCATGACGTAAGGCTTCCAGTTTTTCATCTTCAAATTTTTTCAGTGTGCCAGAGTATTTTTATCTTCAATATCAAAATCATTATTTTTTAAGCATCTAAACCCAATTTCTGCATGTTGTTTCTGACAGAGTATAGTCACCATGAATCTCAACAAGAATTCTATCTGCTTCAGCTACAGATTTCTTTTGAAATACACTTTCTTTAGCATGTAATCTGACAAGGTTATTTACACATCAGCGAAATGACATTCACTGAATTTTAAGCCGGCTTCAAGTACTTTCTTATAGTTGCATTACCATCTGAAATTACAGGCATGCAGTTTTGGGAATGTCATTTGTTGGAAAACAGCAAGAACTTATTCAAGGTCTTAATATTTATTAGATTTTTTTATTGTCATGATACCAAATAAAAGATTTTTTAAAATCTTTATAGTGAACTGACCTCATCTTGTAGTTGGGGCGTATGCAACACTTCAGAGAGAGCACACAAAAGATCGTAACATAAGGAGATGCCAGGTCTAAAGATAAAGAAGAAGAAAATATAACCATCATTATTTTGTTTTGATTCAAAGAAATCTTGTTACATTTTAAGTTCTTCCAAATTTTTAAGAATTTCTTAAATTTTTCAAATATAGCAAAAAAAAAATCTAGAACTTAGTTTGATTCAAAAATATAAAATTTTTTGTTTACAAAACGTCTTTCTATAATTTCAGTTCAGTTTGGCTTTCTTAGTTGATTTTATACCATGTCAACCCTTCTTGGGTTATTTAATGCCAAATACAATTCTTTTTTTTTTGTTGCAAGCAACTACATGGTTTCAGATACCTAATGATAAACATTTGTAAATAATTATGGCTCCAAGTGTAATATTACGGACGGGCACAGTGGTTGAGTTGCTCCGGTCTCAAGGTTGGAGAACGCTCAAGCACATCAGCTGTCATTGAGTACATGGGTCTGACGATCAAAAATGTCACGGACCTTGCTCATGCAGGCAGAATGACCTGTAGAGTTCAAGCGGGATTTTAATATAATCCCGCGTGAACTTTTGGTAATTGTTTTCACTGGTAATCATCAAGCCTTCCGGAACCTTCGAATTGATCCATCAAATTGCTATATAAGAAATCAAGATTTTGGCAGTTTAAGGCAGGTTTCTAAACAGGTTCAACAGAAGTCCATGTCACCCCGACCCATGTCATCCCCAGCCTGTCAGCAATTCAACTGATATGAAAGTATCAACAAGCCAACTATAACGACGCCGCTGTCATCGCCAAGAAGAGGAGGGAAGAAGAACGTTATTGAACAAACTTTTTTAACTACAGCCCACTGTAGTCGCCAAGAATAAAAGTGACTACTATTCTCTTCCTTAAAATTCGAGTTTTGAGTGTTTCTTTTCTGCGAACTCCTTTCTTTCAGACACAAAGTATTTTGGTCCTATGCTACACAAGTAACCACTTTTAAATCAACACACACACAATTATAAGGTTTTAAGTATTCCTATCTGAAACTAATAATTTTCAAACATCTATTTGACCCATTGGCCTAATAATTAGAGTGTCAATGGTCCGGGAGACCAGGGTTCAATCCCAGGTCAAGTTATACCAAAGACTCAAAAAATGGTACCTGATGCTGCCTTGCTTAACACTCAGCATTATAAGGTAAGGATCAAGGGTAAAGTGGAACAATCCAGGGAATGGAATAGTGCCCTCCTCTACACCTTGGTGTGGTAGCTTTTGAAAAGGGAGCCTTCGGGTTACTCTCGACAAAGGTCGCCAACTTTACTTATTTGACCCATAGTTTGGTATGTGAAGAAACTTTGAGATGCTAACCTTTACAATTACCAAAAATCTGTAATTTGAGTGATAGGCGCACACACTCTGTGACCCTGTGTACTTTTCCCTAATTTCCATCACTACCCAAAAAATTGTAAATTGGTGAGCTCAAGTTGCCACCACTTATATATATATATATATATATATATATGTACATCAATAAATCTGTAGTATCACAATTTAAAAAAAAACATTTATTTTAAACAAATGTTCCAACATATTTTCCTTCCTTGCAAAATCACCGAACAAAATATTTCTACATAGATCAAATATTATATCAAGTAAATTTCAGATAAAATTTCAATGGAAATACTGTTCAACCATCTTATACACCTTGGAGTAGTTGTGAGTGAGTGTGTGTACTTGATGAAACTTTGAAAATCAACATTAAACTACATAACAGAATAGATTTTGTTGAAGTCCTAAGCACTAGAAAGATTATGGTACCCAACTCCCTACATATGAAGTTCAGATCACTATATGTTCTGTGGAAAATCTTGATGCTCTAAAAGTAAGTTAGTAAAGTTGGCAACCGTAGTCAAGGCTCCCTTTTTGGTAGTTACAACACCAAGGTGTAGGAGAGGGCACTACACCTTTCCCTGGATTGCTCCACTTTACCCTTGAGTGTTAAGCAAGGTAGCATCAAGTACCATTTTTTAAGTCTTTGGTATGACTCGACCTGGGAGTGAACCCAGGTCTTCTGGGCCATTGGCGAACACTCTAACGATTATGCCAATGTCTGGTTTGCTTGATGGTTAATCCAAACCTGGCTTTATAAAAATGATTATCAAGTACTTCTTAGGAAACGGAGCCAATATGTTGAGTTCAAATCTTGAATTAGTTTGTGTTTACTAATGCCCTTGAGAGAGGCACAGTTCCTTTTCTCAGTTATAGGTAAATAGTAGGGTACAGACTAGGCTTTTTAGTCTTGCTAAGACACCCAGTCTAATTGAAAAAACTCAGAACTAAAGATGTAGGCCTATCAACTCCAACCTATAAAAACCTTTTGGCAACTGAAACCAAACTATCATCACAAATACTGTGTAGCTGCAACCTGAGTCTCACAAGGAGTCTGCAGGATGCAGCTGCAGTGCAGTTACTTTTTATTCATCTCATAGATATTTTTTCCTTTTACATAAAGATTCAACCCTCATTCAAAAACTTTTAGAAATAAAATAACTTTTATGAAATGTAGAGAGTATCAGATTTGATATTAGCCACTAATCTACTCTAATAAATATCTTGTTGTTCATCATAAAATAATCTAACAACAATCCACAGAAGATCATTTACATTTTTTTATACACAAACATCTATTTATAATTCAATATTTGTGCATGCTTAATATGTTATTTTAAGATTTAAAAAGATTTTCAAAATTTCTATTGTTACTTACATGTCTACTAGAAATTGAGACTGATGGGGCCCTTGATCCACAAATGATAAACAACAGTATAAAAATTTATTCTGAAATAGAAACAAAACATTTATTTATTAAAAATATTACCATCTCATCAAAATGATGAGATTATTTATGATGAATCATTAGTTTTGCCTATCATTAGAATGGAGTATCTGTGTATTCTGCCTAGGATCAGAATGGAGTATCTGTGTATTCTGCCAGTGGTCAGAATGCAGTATCAAAATATCACTGCTAATATTTCTGCCAAGCATCAGAGCAAACCCCCCAGCCAGAAAAGTATTATCTGTTCTTTCTCCTCAATATATAAAAATACAATTATAAATTAAACACATATATAGCTTTAAATTGGTAAAATTTGAAGCAAAAAAAAAAAAAAAAAAAAAAAAAAAAAATCATTTACTGAAATAAGATTTTTCAGGTATTTATTATAATATTAATCTTTCACTGAAATTTTGAAGTTAGAAATTAAGCTTATTACCAATATGGTAACAACTGATTACACTATATAATAAAAAATTTTGTTGTTATAGTAACATGAAGTACATTCTCTGCTGATTAATGTCACTTACTGAAGCAACAGAATTTCTCATTACTCTGTAATGAGACAAGAAATCACATTGTGTTTATATAGAGAGATGATTTGAGGATATAATATTTTTTTCAAATCCCATAAAATTTTGCAGATAACTTAAAAGATTATTTTTAAATGTGGCCAATATTTGTAAGTGAAAATATGAAGACAATGTTTTTTATTTTGTGATATGGAAATTATGGATTCATTTTAATATCGTTACTCATTTAAAAAAATGTTGAGTTTGTTAAAAAATAATGTTTATCTTCAAATTCCTAACCTTATTTAATATGATCACCGGAGAAAGATGTCCTGATGTTGTGTCTATTTCATAGAATGGATTATTGTCTTCTGCAGCACTGTTTAACTCTGTACACTGAAAAAATAAATTTAAAAAAAAAAACAATAGAATAAAATTTAAAATAATCTCAATTTATGTTATAATGATAGAAAATCTCTCTACATAAATATAATGTAAACAAAATTCAATTGTATTAATCATTCTAACAAACAGCAATCATAAATAATCCTATGTTTAAATTCAATGAGTAAATTTGACAAAATATTTGGACAATAAGTAGAAATTATAGATCTCACTAGGCAGCCCATACTTCTGTCCTAAGTAAATAATAACTTTCGTTATGAACCTTTGTGTAAATTTTCATTATTCATGAATGAAAAATTACAAGTAAATCAATAAATCTCTATTTTATTATTAATTCATTTAAAGTCAATAAACTTAATGTCAAATCAAATCCTATACATAGATTTTATTTTGCAAATAAAGGGAAGTAATCTACTAGTATTTAGTAGTTATTTCCCTTTATAAATTAGACTGATGAGAGTGAGCTAAAACAAATCTTATTCTAGTAAGTAAAGTTAGTGACCTTAGTTGAGGGTGACCGGAAGGCTCCCTTTTCAATAGCTACTACACAGAGATGTAGGGGAGGGCGCTACCCCATTCCCTGGATTGTTCCACTTTACCCTTGATCCATACCTTATAATGCTGAATGTTAAGCAAGGCGGAAACAAGTATCATTTTTTGAGTCTTTGGCATGACTCAACCTGGGATTGAACCCTAGTCTCCCGGACCATTGGCGAGCAGTCTACTCATTAAACCAATTTACAACATAACATAAGCAAAAATATTGCTATAATGAGCCACTTTCACTGTAATATACACACAAAAATTGAATTCTAATACTAAGAAACAAAATTCATTTCAAACTTGTAATGAATTATTTTACTTCTATTATAAAATGCTGGAATGTGACATAAGATCAGTTTAATACAGAGACCCTATAGAAAGCAAACCTCCTTAGTTGTGGTGGTGGTGGTGCCAAAAATAGCTCAGCACTATTCTGGTGACACTTTGAGAATTGGGCAATAAACTCAACCCTTATGCCCCCCCCCATAAGAAGGCAGATGCTGCCTGGGGGAAAGGTCCCTGGAACCAGGCAACTTTATAATAATAAAGAAAACATTATAACATTAAAGAAAACTTGCAATTTATTCTTTTTATTTCTATAGCAACTACTGCATATCTAAATTTTAACACAGAGTGGAAATATACTTATATTTCAAGCTTAAATTTTAGGTAACATGAACTTATTAAACATTTTGTAATACAACTCTGAAATTTGGTATTATTTTTTAAATTTGAAGTGGGACTCTTACTGGACTGCACAAATGTGTGTTTGTAGTTACCCAACCCCTCCACTATGAGCAGGATGCAACACAAAGTCAATTTTTAAACAGAACCCAACTGGTTTGAATTCAGAGTTTTCCTTCTTCTAGACTGGTTGCCATACCAAAGTTAAAAAGTTCAGTCTGCCATACTATTTACCTATAACTAGAGGGGGAATAGTTGGATTTATACATTTTCCAAAGGTATGAGCACTATATGAAATTTATACAGCTTTGTCCAGGATTTGAATTTGGGTCAATGTGTTAATTTCATACAACAATATCCATTATACCACAAGGTATAATGGCCAATATTATTATGGGATGTATTGTTAAGCATGAAGTTTGTAGATCTATAAATACAGAATCAAATAACCACTACAATGTATATTTTATTGCAACACATTCTTTCGCAAACTTGTCAAGTAATGATTATTTGTATTTCTACTTAACAAAACATATAATTTTGAACATTAGATAAAACTGCTATCTTTTACATAGCATCATTATTGATAATATTTTAAAGACTTTTCAGATCTATTTTGATGAAATACAACATAGGCTTTTACTTCTATTTAAATTAATTATAATAAATTAATAGCACTTCCTCATATTGCATATGGGTCTTTAAGATGTTCATAAAGTGTTGTGTTAAAATCTTTCTAATGTTCATGCTACTTTCAAAATCTGATATCACAAATATTTTTATTATGAAAGAAACTCTGAATAGATAACATTACTTATTATATCTCCTTGTTGTTTGACCTTTTGATAAAGATTTGCAGCCTTTCAGGATTTCCATCTCTGCTCCTGGTAACTTAGAGTCAGCTATGAGAGTTACTTCTTAAGTAGACACCAATCTGGGACAGGGTTAATTCCTGCATTTTGCAGTCATTCAAAACTGGAAACTGTCTCTGTTGCAGGCCAAAGGAAAACAGCATGTCACTGAGAACAATAGGAATATATGAGACCCTTTTATAGCAAGAGAACAGTAATATAGAGAGAGAAGGTGGGAAACATATCCTACCGAAAAATCAGTCTTATGCCAGATATCTGAATAGAGTTTAAAACCTTCCCAGAAATGACTAACAATTTCCAAAAATTTGGTTGACATTGGACCAAAAATAGCAGGGCTTTAGCTGAATCGATTGATGAATATATGATGAATTATTACAAATTAAATAAAGTAAAAATTTCCAATGAATTTTCCCAATATCCTATAGAAAATTTGCAAGTACAAAACATTTAATTTTTGTAATTATTAATTTTGATTAACTCTAGTTTTCTTTACAAATATCTTGGCAATGAATAAAGAAATTACACACTACAAATAAAACTTAATACTTGTTAAACCAAAACTGATTTTAATTTCTATAATTGTAATGAGTCAGTCAGTCGACTTGACACCCCCAAAGCAAATGGAGGTGGGCAGGGGTGGAAACTGTGATTGGTAGCTGGCTTGTCTATGCAAATGCATGGTGTTTTGCATAGACAAGTTACCAAGCTCTATGTAAAGAGCTGGAATGAGAGAAGGAGACAGACATTCCAAGAGGTGTAGACTGTAAGTGTCACTAGTCTACACCAGTAGGAGAGAGACAGGATTTTATTTTTGTTTTGTGACACATTTCAATAAAAGCTATTTTGGCAAACCTCAGATGTTGACTTGCGCTTTTTCTGAATCCAGCAGCAATGGCAAGGAGGCCTTTTGGCCTGTGGTTTATTCCTGAGTTTGGAGGGGCTGCATCAGATGAACCAATTATAAAATGATTTGAGTGAGTAGAGGTGATCTGTGAGCTAACAGACGAAGAAAGGGTTGAGCGCATTCTTCCCTTGAGGTTGATGAGTGGAGCTCCTGCTGTGTATCGGCAACTCAGCAAAGAGCAGAGAGCTGATACCAAGGAAATCAAGCGCGTCCTCACCACTGTGTTTGCTATAGATGTATTTGTGGCATTTGAACAGTTTGCAACGCAGCAACTTCGCAATGGAGAGATGGACAATGAATTCCTGACAGCACTTGAAAGATGTTCTTGCCAGGTTGGAGAAAGACCACCTGAAAAATGGATAGTCTGCGCATTTGTTGCTGGGTTGCCACAGCATGTCAGGCAGCAGCTTCAGGCATTGGTGTAACTGGACACTTTGACATTAGATCAACTCTTTATTTTTCCGTGGCATGGGTGTTTGACCACCCACCCACTTCCACGTTGCGATCCATACGTGCCTGTGCTGATCGAAAGTTGCTTTGAAGTCAGGTTCGTTTATTGCAATGGAGGCTCAGTAGGGCACATTCTCAGCTGCAAAGCTCACCTCACCTGAGCTGCTTATATGCTTATATACTCCTCCCAGCTTTGCAATCACGTTGACTGCTAGTAGGAGATTGAGTCCTAACAAGGTTTGGTATACAATCAATAACTCCATGGTTACTGGGCGATTTTCAGCTCCACTGTGCTGACACCCAGGTTGGTAGGGGTTTTTCTGTCAGCAGTTACAACCTTTGCCTCTCTAGGTCTTCTCAAATATCATGCCGACTTGCTCATTAATGTCTTTGAACACTCGTTGGTTGACTGCTGCTTAGAAAGAGTCCAAACCTCTACAGCTACCGTGTACTGCTTCCGCGCTCAGTATAGACCTAGAGCGGATCATGAGCATACCTGAACAGTATGAGCATCCTAGGATTAAACGGACGGTCAACTTCTCGAAAATGGTCGACTCAGCAGTTAAAAAGGCGGACGTCAGGATGGTAGTGCAAAGGTATGAGGTGTTCTAGTCAATCAACCCAGCACCAGTGCAATGGCAAAAAGGAAACAGGAGTGCTACCTATGTTTGGAACAGGTTGGGGAGAGATGTTACGCATGTTGGCAGCCAGCTCTATTTGACTATTATTGACTGTGGTCCTTCTTGCTTCGCCAGGACACTGCCAGCATAATACGCCAATTGGAGTCCATCTTTTACGACCAAGGCCCACCTGCTGAAATATTAACAGATAATAGTACAGCATTTTCTTCTGAGCAATTCTCACAGTTCCTAAGAAAGTGGGGAGTGTGACTTCAGTTCCAGTGTGCCTATGTGCCAGCGGGAAACAGCATAGTAGAGGGGAGCCACCAGTCTATAAAAGTGATTGCAGCCAGGAAGCAAAGTTCGGTCCCAGAAGTGGTCTACTGGTATAATGCGACACTGAAGGACAGTGTTTCGCCTTCAACAGCACCTGCTAACGTGATGCACGCCAATCACTTAGGGCTGCGAGGCATCAACATCGCAATGGCTCCTTGCAACATGCGAGAAAAATACAGAATTGGAGATGTAGTGTGGGTTAAGACCCCACACAGCAAGTGTACGGATAAGCTTAGAATGGGGCATGTTATCAGCCCGCAGTCAGTGCAGGTTGATGGCATGCCTTGCCATGTTAAAAACCTGCAGCCAGTTATAGGGTCAAAACCGTCATCAGACGATGAAAGTGACTCTGAAGATAGTGTACAATTGGTGTATCTAAAGTTGGATCCGCTGGGCGTTGCTCAGACATCAGCACTCTACCTGCAGATGCCAATGTGGCCAGCTGTTCTGATGCAGATGGCAGCTCAACGGACAAGAGTTCATCCGAGGACGAAGCCCCTGTCATCCTGCTCAGGAGGAGTTCCCAGCAGAAGAGGCCTGTTCTGAGTTGCACTGTGTACAATCATGACAGGGGGCACAAGATGAATCTGGAAGTCTGCCACCTTGTGCCTGTGTGGTCATCCTGATATGTCAAGCATGCAAGTTGTGTATATGTGGATGCAGTCACCAGGCAGACATGACCTTCTCTCGAGCTGAGGAGCTTTGTGATCTTAAGATCAGGCAGGGTATGTAATGAGTTGGTCAGTAGGCTTGACACCCTCAAAGTGAGTGGAGGTGGGCAGGCATGGAAACTGTGATTGGTAGCTGGCTTATCTACGCAAATGCATGGTGTTTTGCATAGGCGAGTTACCAAGCTCTATGTAAAGAGCTGGAAAGAAGAGAAAGAGATAGACATTCCGAGAGGTGTAGACTGTGCACATCACTACGGAAGTAGGAGAAAGATAGGATTTTATTTTATTTTGTGACACATTTCAACACAGGAATAAATTAAGAAGTTGAATGAATATTAAAATGGAATGTTAATAAAATCAAAGGTAAAATAAAATTGTTTTTGGCTGCTTTTTTTAATTGTAAGTCATCAGAAATTTTTATTGGGCATTCTATTAACTAGTTGATTTTATTATAAACTGCTAACATGTTAAATCATCAAAATGCCTCTAGTGGTCCAAATTACCTGTTCGTGGTTTTAGAAGTCTAGTCAAAGTGGAATCAACCTACTGGGGGGTAGTCAAATTATTTAACACACAAAATAAACTGCTGGATGTTCACCAATCAGACATAAGCAAAATTCTGCTCTGCTTTTTCCACCTCAAACTTAGTTTTTTATATGCTCATTAAATCTCGCCACTTCACATTCTCCTCCATAAGATAAGTCACACCTCTTGCATCCTTTTTTTCTGGTTTCCGCGTTCCAGTAGCAGAGAGAGCACACCTTCTGTTTCTTCGAGGTAAGATTGTTCGTGGCATTACTACTACTAGAGATAACTTGAACCACTGTTTTTTTTTAAATATAACAAAGAAAAAGGTGCTTTTAATTATTGAAGTTACATTCTTGGAAAGACTTCAGAATACTAAATAAATACATTTCTTATAACATAGAGGAAATTGCAATGTTACAGATATAATATGTGGCTCAAATAACTCTATTTTATGGTACTTTGGGGTTGAAAAATCAGAATCTTTATATAAGTGTATACATATACACAATATAAACAAACAAAAACTTTTAGAAAAAAAAAGGGAAGAGTTACCAGTAAATTTAAAACCACACTGCCACACACATACAAAAAAATCCCCAAGATACACACTCACACACAGAGAAGAAAAATGACTGTTAGTGAAACCCAAAACCACACCATCAGACACACACACATACACACACACACACAACGACAAAAATATATCAAATATCAAAGAGGGGTAAAGCAGACTAAAGTGAACATACTCTAAGAAAAAGAGAGAATAACCTCTATATAAAACCCACAACCAAATGGAACAACATTCAAACTGCAAACAAGAGTGAATTCAAGTTTTATTGAGTACCCTATTAACAAGGCCTTGTGCCACATATGTTCTCTAATGAAAGCAACAAGCTGGAAACAAACACATATATAACATGTATAAATTTTAAAAGATACAAATCTCTTTGTAGACCAACCTAGAAATAAAATAGAATCTTAATATAAAATAAATATAAAAGTCTTCTTTATGATTTATATATCTTAAAATTAAGGTTTTAAATTTTAAGACTAGTACTTAACTTTTTACTTTTTATTTCTTTATTACTGGGCCATTGTCCTAATGAGCAGTGTTCACCAGTGGTCCAGAAGACCGGGGTTCAATCCCAGGTCGCATCATACCAAAGACTTAAAAAATGGTATTGATACATCCTTGCTTAACACTCAGCATTATAAGGTTCTATTTACCAACCCCTCCGCTCGGGCAGGATATGACACAAGGTCAATTTTTAAGCGGAGTTTAACAGGTTTTGAATTCAGAGTTTTCCTTCTCCTAGACTAGTTGCCTCACCAAGGCTGAAGAACCTAGTCCGTCCTACTATTTACCCATAGCTGGAGGGAGAATAAGGGGGTTCATACCTTTCCCAAGGGTATTTGCCCGAAAGTGAACGTAATAGCGCGACTGGAGTACGAACTCGCGTACTACGATTCCGCAGTTCATCGCTTTAACCATTACACCACGAGGACACCTCAGCATTATAAGGTACATATCAAGGGTAAAGTGGAGCAATCCAGGGAAAGGAGTTTGCATCCTTCCCTACACCTCGATGTAGTAGCTATTGAAAAGGGAGCCTTCGGGTCACCCTCGACTACAGTCACCAACTTTACTTTTTTTACTTACTTAACTTTTAATATTAATCCTTTCAAAGCTTTTATTTTTTTGAGTCACATTCAATAAGAACTAAAAGGTTTTCATTTTTAGTAAAATGTCACAAGTTTTTATCTATCATAAATGATATAAATCAATACCAACTATAAACCACCTTGAGAAAATATTCTTAGTCTTTACTATAACTAAAATAAAATATACCTTGACTGATTTTTCTTTGAGCTTGATTTTTGCAAATAAATTCTTAGTGAATTCTGCATTTGTTGGTAAAGGAATATACTTATCCTTTTTTATCAGCTGAGCACGTTTTTCAATGGTTGGAAATTTCCTGTAATATAAAAATGAAAATATATTTTTTTAAAATAAATAAATAAATAATAATTTTGTAAATATGTTCTTTTTCTGAGTACAGTACAAAATAAACAAAAAGAAGTGTACGGAATAGAAGTTGATAAATCAGTAGTGACAAAACTATGCAATACTATCTTTAATCAACCTTTTTGCTGGCAGAGCCACATTTTTGTTGTTTTATCTGCTTGTTAAATGGTTAATACACTTTAAATGTTACTTTTAGTGGTCATATTGAATTCCATATTATTTATAAGATTTGTATTACAATTACAAATAAGGGAAAGTACTCTATAATTGGCATTTAAGAGTTATTTCCATAAGGAAAGTAATGATTGAGATGAGCAAATATAAACCTCCAAATTCTTATTAAGTTGCAAATTAGTTGATCGATTTTTAATGGCATGTCAATCCATCAAGGTTTATCTTATGCCAAGATATTAGGGTATCACATTTTTTTGTATCTTAAAAGGTTTTTTGCACACAGTCCATCAAATATAAATAATTTTTAAACAGATCTATTTGACCCATAGATAGGACACTGGATCAGAGTGGATCTGGAAGTAATGGCAATGAAAAGATGACTCCACACTCTCCAGAGCTTCAGAACTGGAGCATAATCATCAGTTGCAGTTTAGTGTCACACTAAGAATTCTGCTTTTTAGAGGTGGTCTTACTCCTCTGTAGGGGATACAGTCGGCATATTCTAAGCTATGCTGACAGCAGATGACATTAAAGGGAAAAATTGATAAAGACAAGGATTTTGATTACATCAGGATAAATTCTTTCATAAAACAAAAAGTTCAATTTTGGGTGCTTTTTTTCCCCCATTATCTGCATTGGTTTGTTCATTATTTGTGATTGTAAAAGAATATTTTTAATGATTCTTTTTCATTGGTTTTTCAAGTGTTCAATGGAGTTCAATTAGAAAGAGTCAACTTTTAAGCTTTTTTTTAATTAAAAATCTTAAAACTACACACAAAATTTTTTTTTAATAAGTTTAAGATTTTAAGGTCCAGACAACTTAAGAATGGGTTATATTAGTCTGATGGTTCTTTAATTTTTTTTAATATACATAACTTTAAATGATTTTGAATTAATATTTCATGGTTGTTAACTTAAAACATTCTATTTATTTGGTGTTTGTTCAAATAAAGTTTAAAGTTACTTTTAAGACATTAAGTTAGCTAGCTGTCAGCTGTGGCTGTAGAACACACCGACTGCATCTCTGCAGAGGCGTAAGACACAATGAGTGTCCTAGATAAGCAATCACTAAGCAATCAGATAGTGAGGCTCCAGTAATGCTAGAGATTTGGGGAATGCAGAGTACACTTCCTTGCCATTACTCCCAGTCCACTCTAGCTTGGAGTGGTAGCATCTGAAAGGGTCCTATCTATGACTTAAATAGAACTATTTGACATCTAAACTGAGTGCAAACAAATGACTTATGCCACATTGAATTGTTTGAAGTAAAACTGTTTGATCATTTAATTATGACTGATGTTTAATTGAATTGTGATATATAGCAATACTTGGAACAATTTAACTTCGTTGATTTATGTTCCTACAATGGTTGATATGCCATAAAACCAAACAATTAAATTAACTCCTTTTGTTTTCTTAAGCAACTATTTGTTTTTCATTCAACGCCAATACATTCCTTGTTTTAAACTTTAATTCTACGTCTGTTTTTGTCATTTAAAGGATATAAGAGTTAAGGGGAGACTACCTCTGCCAAACCGTTCTGTTGGCAGCTACTGAGAAGATCTGAAATCATACCTCTCCAAGCTTTAATAGTCAGACCAGCTCTTGTGTTATCCCTTGCATTTCTGTCTTTCCTCCACAGTGCCTTGTAGAATGGTTTTTGAGAGGGTGTCAGGTCTCGTGATATGTCCGGATCAAGCCAGTTTTTATTGTTTAATTGTTAACAAAGAAGTTCTTGGGGGCTCACAAGTGTCTTGACCAAGCTCCTCATGTTGTTGCAGGGTCGATGAATATGTCGATCCCACAAACATTTAGAAATAAGTAACAACAGCAAAGGCAATGATAACAAAAGGCAAAGTGGTTACATTAAAAGCCAACTTTTATTTGACAAGAAATCACAAAAAAGAAAAAAAAAGTATTTGAGAGAAATTTCTGTTTACGTCAAGTGTAAACATGACTGTCTCTTGGCAACAGCAAGTTTAGATGATACTTGAACAAGTTGTTAGTGCAGGTATGTGGTAAGGTAATCTGCAAACAGGTTGCTGGTGCAGCTATGTGGCAAGCTAGACTGCAGTCAGCCAGAGGTTTAGACGTGTAGGATTGCTAAGGCAGACTAGTCACCATTAGGTGGTAGATTCAGCAGTTAACTGGGGTTTGGTCGGTATTTGCTATAAAAAAATTGATGCAGTCATCATGAGTCTTAGCCACATCGTCTTGTGGACTTGTGTCGTGGTGAGGTTAGTGGTTAGTAAGCCAGGGATTACAGCCCAAGTTGCTTGGCATCACTGCACTACTGATAAAATTGTTGGTGGTCCGAGTATTATCATCCACTTGTGGACTGCTCTTTTACTCTGGATGTTCACTGCATTGGGCTAGCTAAGTCATTAAGCTGTTAATTGGTCATCACCATCATTGGTGTAAGTTCAGGAAGTAGTAGTAAGAGAAGTGCCCTAAAAAGGACAGTAAGAGTAGTAGGCAGACATGAACAACTAGAAGTCAGCAGAAACAGCGCCACACTCTGATCCTCCTCACCCAAGACAAGTTAGGCAACTTGTGAGTTTAATTTTTGAATGCTTATTTTTACTGAGACGAGGACACAAGAGCACAGAGTTTAGGTAGAGTTTTGATTTAAAAAAAAAAAAACAGTAAATAAAGATATAGAAAATAGCTGTAATCATTCTACTTGCAGTCTTTGTATGATATATAGACCAGCTTTCTCAGCCTTTTAAATCTTCAATTCTTCTTTCAATAACAGTATCTATGTCTTACATCATTTTAGTAGAGTGGACACAACCAGTGTCTTAAAGAACTTAAACTTTACTTACTCATCTAAACTCTTTCCAGACTGGTTTGATTTGGTTTCTTTGATGGCATATCAACCTCCATGGATTATTTAATGCTAAAACCATCCTTGTAGAAGAACAGTAGTCATACAATTTAACTCATAGCTGGGCTTTCTAGTCTAGCTGTCACTGTTAAGGCTGTGGTGATGCATATTTAGACTTCTGCTATCACTGTATTATCTTGCAATAGAATGGTTACTAAATACTTGAAGGCTGTTACCTCTTTGAAAGGCTCTCTATTCATAGTGATGTTGGCACTGGTGTCATCTACACTCTAAACTGATTTCTATCCCATATGTTTTGGATCTGTTCATCATGTCCTGGAGCTCATTGTTACTGCTCCTTATGGGACCAGCTCATTGGCCTAGTGCGGAGAGTGTTCACCAATGGCCCCGGAGACTGGGGTTCAATCCCAGGTCGTGTCATACCAAAGACTTTAAAAATGGTACTCGATACCTCCTTGCTTAACACTCAGCAATATAAGGTACGTATCAAGGGTAATGTGGAGCAATCCAGGGAAAGGAGTAGCACCCTCCCCTACACCTCAGTGTAGTAGCTATTGAAAAGGGAGCCTTCGGGTTGCCCTCAACTACGGTCGCCAACTTTATTTACTTATGGGACCCATGTCATCTGCAAGCAAAAGTTGTTGACTGATTTGCCACTGAAGGATAAAGAAGTGGTTTTGAAAGTGTCTCTCCTATTATTCTTTCAAGGGACAGGTTAAAGAGAATAGGAACACCCTTTACCTGATGTCAACCGTTGTTGTGAAAAGTTCACTAATCTGTTGAGAAAATGTGCAGTTGGCTTGTTTGATTTTTGTTTTTATCATAATACAATGTACAGGTGGTTGTCCCAAAAGGAATGCAACTGACTCAATAAATATATAAGTAATATTTAACTTTTTATTGAATTGTTTGTGTTTAGCTTCTTAAATTTTCGTATTTTATGTAGAAAAATAAATAAATAAATAAATAACCCAAATCAGCTGTATTCCATTTCGGAAATACTTTCTCTATATTGTAACTGGAATCATTAAAGATTAATGCGAATAAACGACAAAACATTAACTTCATATTTTGCGTTTAATCAACAAAATTTTAAAATCTGCGGTGTGGTCCCATTCGAAAGCGATTTCTCAGCATTTTTGTACCGATTAGTGTATAGTATCTATTCTTATTAGCTATATACGCTATGGAAACATAGGGTTAGAGTTTTTCAGTGACCAATCAGATATTAAGCTCATGATTAAAGTAACTACACTTTGATCTTAGCCGAAAGATCAAAGAAATCAGTTTCTATCACATTAAAAACGGTTTCAGGGACATTAAAATGATATTGACAAAAACATCAGATACTTTAAAATGTCTGTGAGCAATTTTTTGGGGGGGTGGGGATCGGTGTTGATTAAATAAACCCTAACCCCAACGCTTTAGTAAATTTAAAACTACGATAAATGTTTTCTTGTTCTAAGAATTACTAATACCTTTCATTATTCAGCATTATTCCTAAATTGATTTCTCATTATCTTGTGATTTTCTCCCATTTTTTCGCTTACTTTAATAGTCGAAGACTTTTTAGGAGATAAGTTTTTAAAATGTTTTAAATTTTGAGATTGATTCTAAATTTTAAAATTATCTTTTATAGGGAGAATAGAAGAATAATACAGAAAAAGAAATAATAGATATTTCTTTTGTCTTACCAATTAACTGTAGATAGTCAAAGAAAAGAAAAATAAACACGATTAAAAAAAACTTTGGAACCAGAAAACTGCAGTTAGTTCACTCAAAAATCATCTTTCAACATTACGCAAGTGTTTAAATATAAGAAACTGTAAATAAATCGAACGAACCTGGAAAATATAAGACGGGGAGATGCCCCAGAGCCTCCCAGGTAATAAACCCACAAAGCCCTAATTTTCATGTCGAGTTGCAGAATTTATTCATAACATTTTAAGACGACATTCCACCATTATAAATAATGTCACATGACTTGAGTAACGTGACTAGTTTACGAAACTATTCTAAAATTATTTTTAATGTATATCACGAAATAATTACTTTTTAAATATAAAATTAAAAATAGATTTTAAATATAGTTTATCAAGCAAATAGTATTTTGTTTTTCCTAAATAAAAATAATGCTTTATAAGTTTTAAAAAACTATTTTGGTAGTTTGCATCAATTAGTGAGAATATTGCTTATTTGTTATTTGATTGTAATAACATTTTATTCATAAATATAATCATTTATTTTATCTAATACCATTATAATCAATTTAAATGATAATCTAAAATTAGTTTTACGAAAGTAAGACATTACACTACTATTTCCCCCCCTTTGAAGAGCTGGGTTTTGGGCTGTCACCAGTTTTGGCGTTACAGAACTTCAGTGAGTACAATAAAATGTATTTATTTGTATAAATTTTTTGTTAAATATTCTGGTTTAATTTTCAAGGTTCACAGATTGAAATTATGATGTATAAAATAAGAATTATTCAGTTAAGGCGTATCTGTTAAATGAATTCACGCATGGACTACAGAAATAGGGGTGTAATGGCTACCATGTCGGTTAATGAAAATTAAAAAGAAAAAAAATTTTGCTTGATGTATGTTTTTCCTTGAAATCCAGTCCTCTGAATTTCATTAATTGATTTGTAAATGCATGTTGTGATACATTTTAAGTAATACAATCTCTATATCCATTTCCACGATTTATATACTCTATTTTTTCCGATCTAACATGGCGCCGGTCACGCTTCCATATGTGATGACCACGCGGGATCTTGAATATTAGAAATAAAGTTTCTACTCATTATCAAATTACGCTTTAATTTCTTGTTTGTCCGTTTTGGTTATTTGAACTAATTTTGAGGCTTAATTTGGAATTATGATATTCATAATTCCGTTCCATACGATTTTTTACTTAATTTTATTTCGTTATGACAGCTGTTAGTCTCTAACTTTGAAAATTTTAAGTAAAATAATGTCCTTTTAAAAATCTTTGTTGCAATTTATTATGACCATCAAGATTATGGTTTTGAAATTTTGTTTATTTGTCTAAAATGACCCATTGTCTCAAGAGTTAGCAATATGTTCTACATGTTCATGGGAACTGATTAATCTTTAATTAATACTAGACCCCTCCCCCATTATTATTTGGTGAAAAATTAACACGAAAATATAATTAATGTGAACTCTTTTCGGAAATCACGATGTTTTTAAAAAATTTGTTCTAAAAACAATCTTTTAGATTTTCTTAGAAAAATTGAGCTAATTTTTTTTTCCCAATAAAAAAAGATAATTTATATTACAAGGTTAGGTTATGCCAGTTGGTTTTCATTAAGATTGATTTTCGTTTTTAACCATTAATAGAAACTAAGAAAGAAAATTATATTGCACAAGTCATTCATTGTGTTGTGAATTTAAAAAATTAGATTTCTCAGTAATTTTACAAATAAAACCCTTTAAATATCACTAAAAATAATTTTCAATAATAAGTAATCCATGTCGGCAAGAAAGTAGTATTTCTGTTGATAACTGCTTTAAAATGTTTAGTGTTAGGACAAATAGATAAATAAAGTCTTGATTGTTAAACAAAAACAGGTAATTGTGATGGATGTAATTTTACCATACAATTAAACAGATGTTTCCTAAGGATTAAAAAGTTGATCGAAAAAAATATTATTGAAAATATAATTGTATTCGTTTGTTAAGGCTTCGATTCCAAATTTATTTTAGTCATTTTGTTTGAATAAACTTCAAATATTTACAAACCATATTTGATTTTTCTGGGTTTTTGTTGTTTTTTTTACTTATCAAGAAAATAAATTTTCTTTTTGTTTTAAATTGTTAAAGTACATTGTATTTCAGCAATTGATATATCCCTATTTAAGGCATTGTTGTTGTTTTTTTTGTTTTTTTCATTTAAAGTAAGAAAATATCATTTAACTACCCTCCTTATTAACTTAATAATATTTTTTTAAATTTATATTTTAGGTCATTTTGAAGATGATAATAATAAAATGAATTAATTTTTATGTATAGGCCATAGAATAGGTGGTTTAAAGATGAAAAAATAATGAAAATATTGTAAACAATTATTATAAATTCACACCCAGAATTTTAAAAGTTTTAATGCAGCAAATTTTGACCACACACTTATGTAGATTTATTATATTAATTTTTAATATCTTCCATTATTCCTAAATACTTTATTTTATTCTCATCTTTGGCACTTTACTATAAAAATCATGGTAAAAACTAAATATTTTGTCAAATACCACAGATTGTAATTTGGGTTTTGAAGTAGTAGGTTATATAGCAAATTTTTTGTTGTTTTTGTGAATACATGGAATAAATTTCAATGTCTAGCAATACAGAATTTAGACAATGCATAATTTCATTTATTTAATTGACATATGTATGAAGTGGTATAGAAGGTATTAAGGAATATCATAACTTGTTTATACTTGGAGTTTTGCTAATCTCATTTCAAGCTGACATATCAAACACTTTTTCTCTGTGTTATAAGAATTTACCTACTTTTTTACAATAAGAAAAACTATTGACATAAATTTTCTTTTATGGAATCAGGATTTTCTTTTAAATTACCAGTGACTTTTCCATTCTTATAAAAATTTATATCAAAATCATTTTCTGTCTTGTATAATCATCAGACTTTTTCTCAATCCAAAGCAAGATTCAAGCCTTCTCTAAGGTTTGTAAAATATGGGGCGTAATGTGCCTTATTCTATCATACTAGTCCATGTTAGCTGGCAGTTTGAATTCAAAGTTGTACTCCTAGACTAATTGTCTCAGCAAAACGTCTTTACTATTTTATTCGAATGGAGAAGAGATGGATTCATGTCTTTTTTCCAACAGCATTAGAGCAGCTTGCCAATTCTATTTTCTGTGTGAATAATTTCTTTTGCTACACACACACACACACACACACACAATATATATATCTTAAAAGAATATTTGCTATTTAGTCTTTAAAAAATTATTGCTACAAAATGTAATAATTTATTCCATATTGAGCCCAGTTGTCTGGGGCTGTAGAATATGCCAACTGCATCTCTACAGAGGGTAAGATCCACTACCCCCTCCAATGAGTGTCCTGATATGACGCTAAACCATCTGATGGTGAGGCTCTAATTCTGGAGCTTTGAAGAATGTGGAATATCCCTTCATTGTCATTACTCTAAAGTCCACTCTGATCTGGAGTGGTAGTAGCTGTTAAGGGTCCCATTTATGGGTCAAATAGAACTCTGTTCAGTCAGCTAAGTTTGTAGGATACAGGACTTCACCCCTGCTGAGAGGTGAGACTTCCCCCTCCCCATAAGTATCTTGGGTATGATATTAAACTGCCTTTGATGGTGGTCCACTCCCAAGTCCACTCTGACTTGGAGTGGTAGTACCTGTTAGGCTCGTATCTATGGGTCAAATAGAACTATTTAATCATTTACTATACTTAAAACCATTCAATTGTGTGCAAACAAATGAATAATGTTGAATTTGTTAGTATTAGCAAAACTTGAAACAATTTAGTGTCTTGAGTATGACACTAAACTGCATTTGATGGTGAGGCTCTAGTTCTGGAGTTTTGGGTAATGTGGAGTATTCCTTCATTACCATTACTCTCAGGTCCACTCTGACCTGGAGTGGTAATACCTATTATAGTTCCATCTATGGGTCAAAAAGAACTGTTCAATTTTTTACTAAGGATTATTATTAATATTAAATTGATAATACTTGAAATCATTTAACTGTGTGCAAACAAATGATTAATATTAGATAGGACTATTAGTGTTAAATTGTAATACTGAAAAGAATTTAACTGTGCAAACAAATGAGCTCTGACTCGTTTACAACTAATGTTACCTACAAACTATTCATTTACAAATCATATATATCTAATATATCTATGAACAGAATTTGGTATTAAATAACCTACAAGGGTTGGTATGACATTGAACTAAATAACCTATCAATCCATATTGTCTTAAAAAGAATAAATGACATTAATATTTCTAGCTTTCTTTGTTTATATATACATATAAAGAAAGCTAGAGATAATGTATATACTTTGGTTCAATCAAAGAGACAGACAAGTAGCATTTCTGGGATAAATTAACTTGGAAGAATTAACTGATACAAAATATAATCTAAGCATTGACAGTAGAATGAAAACATTCTGCCACTATGGATTGATTTAAAGGGTTTGGTTTGAAATGTTCAGGTTACCAACAAACCCTTAAAATTTTAGAGAAATGCATGAGATGAGCTGTACTTCTGACTGAAATTTTTCAGAAAATGAAAACAAAGATTTCATTTGATATGTGAGGAATACACATTCTTGTCTATACTTGACTAATAGTTCCTTAAGCGTTTGGGGAAAGTGATAAAATCTTTTCAAGTTATTCCTCCTGGAATCACAAAACTGAAAAAGACAATGTTTTTTTGATAGTTAAAACTGATTTGTTTTCTTTGCACTGGTGTCAATGGCAACATTAAAGTCTCTTCCCAGTTTCATGTTTTTGATAAATATTCATTACATAATGATTAACACTCATATATTCTGAACATTTTTTTTTTTTAGATCCAAAAATCCGTAAAAGAAAAATTTTAATTCTTCTATATACTCTACTTTAAAATTATGTTTAGTTGCTATCTTTGTCATTTGAGATGTGCTAAAATAAAAAGTAGATTGTTAAAAAAGAAATTAATTTGATAGTTATTTTTCTTTTTCTTTAATAATCCCCCCTTTTTTTTTTCTTTTAAGCAAAATGTCCAAGTTTTTCAAAGGCTGTGAGAGTGAGAGTGAAAGTGAGAGCAGTGATGAGGAGGTTGTTACCCAGAGGCCAGTCGTCACCAAGTAAGTCTTTTTTCTTTTTATTTTACTACCATCTTAATTCAACATTTTATATACCATTATTTTTATTGTCATATTTTTATGATCTAATTTGTTTTTGTTTTTTTTTATTTGATATTTTTGCTTTCATTTGCTCCAAAAATTCCAAAAGTTTTTATTTTACATAAAATGAATTTTGAATCCTACATTTATAACATTGTTAAGTGTACTATATAATGACTACAGACAAGGAAAAAACAATTAAAAACAGAAATTAGGTATCCTTTGATCGGAAAAGTCTAAGAGAAAGTACTCTGAAATGAAACCTCCCATTTGCATATTCAGTTATTTTACTATGCTTGTCTGTAGACTGTAGATGTGTAGACTTAGAAAATGACATAAGTGTTGTACAAGTGTATGTCACTATAATCCAATAACATACTGATGTCTTACTGCTTTATCTTATACGTTTTGTATGTTTTTTTAACAAGCTTAATTAGGATGTTTAAGTTGTAATTTTTGGTGGAAAAGATGGTTATCATCTGTCAAGAGGTGATAGTCATCATATATATGTAATCAGTCTAAGCAAGACCTTTTTGACTCTTAGAAAAGAGGTCACTTTTGCTACTACACTTTATACTTATGTAGGTACACAAGACCTGCAAATGAAATATTGTAATAAAATAATTTATTAATGTTAAAAAATTATAAAAGATTTGAATGAAGGCAACCAAAAGAATCATTAGATATGAAACTTGTTAATCTTGTATTTAAAAAGGTCTGGATTGGAATGGATGTTCCAGATTACAGTTTGTAAATATAAAAAAAGAAAATGTACATATTGCAGCTGTTCTGAGATAAATTTTTTTGGGTCCAGGAATTATCCAGAAAATATTGATGAGATTTATTAAATTTGGCTGATAAAAAATTTCCAAATTTTCTGTAGCTATAAAAAATATAAGTTATTTGCAAATATTAAGGTAGTGTTTTTACAATGTTATAATCATTAAATATTGATTGATAATTGAAATGTTAACTAAAATCATTTTTGTGTGTTGCATTGTCACTTTCAGTCACAGAAAAATACTTCTCATTACAATCCTCAAAATGTTTATTATACTTTTGTTGAATAAACCTTACAGTAGTATTACATAAATCTTAAAATGAATTATTTCTGTATTGGTATTTATCTATTTCTCTTTTTTTAGGGCCTTTCAGTTCAGTGACGATGAGGAAGACACTAAACGTGTTGTTAGGAGTGCAAGAGACAAGAGGTAAGAAATTATTCATTTTATTAAGAAAAAATATAAATTGGAAATAATTGGAAAACATTGTTTTTGCTTTATATGTCAATTCTTGTATATAAAAACTTTGTTTCTTTCATTTTTTAAAGTTTAAGATTTAATTAAATTTTCTTACTGAAAAATAATCACAAAATGTGAAGTTTTTTTTCTTTTTCTCCTTTGGGAGATGTCAGGAAGAGATTTTTTTTACATATATATCTATCTAGTAAATGAGTTTTAAGATTGAAAATTACTGCACTATTCTCATTTATATATAGGAAGAATTGTAAATCCAATGAAAACAATTTTTTTTCTCTTGTTTAGGTTTGATGAAATGAAAGAGATTATTCGTCTCTTAAAGAATCATAAGAAAATCAAAGACATGTCAAATGTACTAAATGGTTTGTATTAATTTTCCATCCTTATTATTGAATTACATTAAATCTTATTACTAAATGAAATTTATCAAATATCTTCCATATTCTATTTAGACAATTTAACACAACTACCTATTGGCCAATCCATTCATTAGACTTCTTCCATAAGAAAAAACTGATTATATAAGATTTTACCTCCTCTCTGTAAAGATTACCTACTTTCTTCAAGTTTGAAGAATAGATTGGCTGAAAAGTTACATTAACAACATCAAGAGGGGGAATATTATCAAATCTCAACTGACTAGCTTATCAATTCTGATACAAATGATTTTAGATACTATATTTAATTGTTTATCAATTAAGCTTTTATTAACTTGAATTTTTTTATAACATTCTAAAATCTTTCTTCCCTTATTGCTGTTGATATTAATGATTTACTGAAGATAGAAATGTAAAGTTAAAAGTTTGTTTCTACAGTTATCTTGTCATAAGTAATCATTATAAGTATCATTATTTTAATATTATGTAATTAATTCATTAAAATTGTCTAAAATAGGCTTGATATTTATGATGTAAATCAGCTTCTGGATTCAAACTTGAATAGACATTTCTTCATATGATTATAAATTGTAAATAATAATAACTAAATAAATTTCTCTGAATTATAATTTCTTTCTTTCTGGCTTTCAGATTTCGAAATGCTTATCAAAGCTTTTGAAAAGGCTAAAAAGATTGTGGATGCTGAGGGCATCCCCAGCTTTTATATCCGCTGCTTGATGGAGCTGGAAGACTTTGTGACTGAGGTAAGAATTAAAACTATTCACTTTATTTGAAAATAAGAACTTTCTTTATTTTTATTTCTTTTAAAACCCATTTTTATCTTGAGTTGAAGAATTCCAAGTTTGATATTAATTATAAATAAAATCTTGATGTAATTGTGGTAATTTAAAAAATCTTTAAAGAAAATATATCAACCAGTAGACATGGCATCAAATGAGAAATTGTTTCATTGTTACCAGTGCAAAATGATTTGATTTTGGTTATTTTTATTTATTCTTTTCTTTTTGCTGTATTTTCAACAGTTGTAATGTTACATTCTAAAAATTCCCTAGCTAAGGGAAATTGAATTGATTATTCTGGTTGATGTGTTCCTTTTCATTTTTTCTTTTTTTTTTCTCTCTTAATATTTTGGAATAATTTGATATTCATCTTTTAATTGCCATTTCTATTTAAAGATAATGAAATTTGAAGAAAACCATTTACCATAGAAATAAACTATTTAAAAACTTCCCTATAACAATACTGTAAAATACATTTCATTTTTAATTTTAAAAAAATTCCTTTTTTGTTTTTATTTATTTATTTATTTATTTAAATCTTGTTAGTGTATTATCCTTTCAATTTTCTCTTTTTTCACCTCTCAGTGTTGGGAAGACAAAGATGGTAGGAAGCAAATGAGCAAGAACAATGCTCGTGGTTTAACTACATTGCGTCAACGTCTCAGAAGGCACAACAGAGACTATGAAAACGAAATCAAGAAATATAGAGAGGTTAGCCATCTTGTTAAATTTTTGAAATCTCATAACCTTTATAGAATTTTTTTTTTTTTTTTTTTTTTTTTGCTGATTAAAATAAATTTCTTTCACATTTTTTTTTCTTATACCTGGATTTACTGATTTCTGAATTAAAACCCAAGATTTGGTCAAGTATTCAGTTTTTCTTTTGGAACTATTTTTTCTGTGTTATATCTTGAATTGAAGAATTCCAAGTTTTACTTGTCTAAATTGAAATTCAAATATTGAAGATCCATTGATTATAAATAAGTTATAGACATATGTTTCCATTATATACTCAAATGTGGTGGACTCCTATTTACAAAATTTTGTGCTTCATGTCAAGAGCAGCAACTCCATACAAGATAGCATCTATCAGTCATAAAATGAAAGTTAATATTATTCGCCCATTCTCAAAAAAAACTAAAGCAGTGAACCAGTTATTTTCTTTTGCTTTCATCTTTTGATACTAACTTTTAAGTGTTATATATATGTATATATGAGGAGAGTTCAGTTGCTCTAATGATCAGTTAGTGACCTTAAAAGGTTTGATTGGATTTAGGATGGTGGTTACTGTCTAATTTGTGTCACAGCTGTTTGCTGAATGTAGTGGATAGTTTGGTTGGTGTCATAAACAACTGTAGAATAGAAAAATGATTCTATTTAGTAATAGTTGAATGGAAAATTTTTGGGTTAGTGATAAAGTACCTTTTTCATTGCCGTTACTTCCAGGTCCACTCTGACATTGCTAGTATCTGTTAAGGACGCATCTGTCAAAAAAAAACTTGAAAATTATTTGTATTCGATAGGACTGTTGGGAAAAAACTTTTAAGAAACAACTACATGAAAAATATAAATATGAATATACAGTGAATGCAATTCCCTATAACAAATCCATCAAAGTACTAAAAATGAGAGATGTTCCTATTATTTGATAACCCATTTATTCCAGCTTTATGGGGATTGTGTTTACCTTTGCCAACTGAGTTAGACATAGGTTTTATATTCACCCATGTTTATCCACACAATGAATTTTGATGATATTTTATAGAATGGTGGGACTAAGGAACAATTCATTAACTTAGGAATTTAAAAGAAAAAAAATTTTTAATTTTTTTATTTGAGATATTTCCTGGTAAGACCAAAGTCTTCTATATTGGCTTGTTATATCTGAACTGGAATCATAGTACAGATTATGATCCCAAGAAACTGATAGATGTCAATAGTCGGAAATTATATGTGGGGGGAGGGGGAGACAAAACTTAGTTGTTGCCCCTGCTGATTTTTATTTAAAGCTTTGAACATTTCTCTTGGTATTTATCATTAAATTATTATCTTCAATAAAGAAGTTAAGCAAATGTTCTATATTCAGCCTTTTTTTTTTTTTTTCTATGATATGTCTCTGATGACTAGTTATTTCAAACCTTTGATTCTGCATAGACTTAAATTGTAACCTGTAACCTAATTCTTATTGACAATAGCATTGACAGAGATATACTCTCTTGAACTATTTTCTTTAATTTTTTTGGTAATCAGATAAACTCTACACTGGCCTGGTCACTTTTGTCAATTCATTCAGTCTACTTATTCTTTTGTAAGGTTCCCTATTTTTTGGATCTCATCTTTTCCAGTTGACTTCATATTAACTTAAACTTGGTCTTTTTAATGTTCTAAGTTTATTTTTAGGGGGTTGTTGTTTTGTTCTTTATATTCTCCACAACAAATGTATGAAATATTACACATAGCTTTTAGTTAGGTTTTTCTGTCGTTGAGGTCTGGTTTTTGTGAAGTAGTTGTATTGTGTGGTTTTCCGTGGAAACCTACCCTAATGTTGTATGGAACACAAATCCTTGTATACGTTACAACCCAGTTGTCTGAGGATTACAGAATATGCCAACTGCAGAAGAGTAAGACACCACTCCCAATGAGAGTCTTGGGTATGACACTAAACCATCTGATGGTGAGGTTCCAATTCTGGAGCTTTGTGGAATGTCGAGTGTTTCTTAATTGCCATTACTCCCAAGTCCATTCTGACCTAGTACCAGAGTGATAGTACCTGTTAAAGTCCTGTCTATAGATTAAGTAGAACTATTTAATCATTTACATAACTTGAAATGATTTAAAAAACGATATTACCTACAAACTATTGTTTTCAAATCATATATTTAATTTTTATATATATATATATATATATAGGATTTCGTATTAAATAAGGATTGATATGCCATAAAACGACCAACCAATTTGTATAAGTTAGGCTTATTATAGTTTTATAGTTGATTTGTTTTCATTTAAAGATCCTAATGTTATTAGGAAGATATCACTCACGCACATTTTTATTTTATATAGTATCAGAGTTATAGCTTCTATCTGATATTAGAGGCAACAAACTTTTTTATGCTGAAGCAGAGCTAGAATTAAAAACCAAATACAAACCTGCATCTAAAAATATCTTGAAAACTCATTATACGCTGATCCAGTGGAATTCACATTATCCAATTATGTTTATACATCCTCTTGTTTGTACATACATTATTAGGGCAATTTTTTTTTTTTTTACTTGAATTATTAATACTAGTTTATATTTGTTACACCAGCCAATGTTAATTGACTTACCTACAGTTCATCCATATTTCAGTTAAGACACTTTCTTTACAGTATTCAGTTTTTTTTCTAAAGAATGTCATGGATTATTTAGTAAGAAAAACATGGCATTATCATATACACCCAAAATAAAGTTTATGAGTCAGATTTTATCTCCTATGTTCTAATATTCCTGGTAGATAATTTTTGTTTTTTAAAAAAAGTCTTAAGTAATGAATTTTTATTAAAATCATGATTTTGTAATTATCATGTTCATAATAATTTTAGATATTTTCAGTGAAAACCCATCTACAAAAGATAATTATGTATGTCATTTTGATAAGAAATAGGACTCGAAAACCTGAGGTTGATATTAAAATTGTTGGTTATATCTCCTATGTAAATATTTTGCTCTTTCAGGATAAATAAAACAATTTTGATGCCAACCTCAGCTTTAATTTTTTTATCATTTTGTCAGATATCATATTCAATACAGTTAATATATATCAGTTTTTTTTATATTTGTTAATCATTTTAAATAATATGAAAGTAATAACTTGATAAAATAATTTTGTAAATTTTCAGCATCCAGATGAAGGTGAAGAAGTTGAGGAATGTTCAGATGAAGGTAAATTATATTTATTCTAATTGTTTATATTTTATGTATAGATTACTGTAACAAATAAAAAAAATTTATTCTTTTTATTTATTTTCATGTCATTTATTTTGTATGATACAAATGCATAATTTCATTTAGAGATTGTAATAGTTTTTCAAATCCTGTTTGTTTTGTATGAAATGAGTTAAATTTCATTTGGTTCCAAATATTTCCTTATAATATTTTGAAATCTTAAATTCAGCTGACAGTTTGAGAAATTAAAAGCAGCAATTAATCCTTAAAAAGCATAGTAACATTCTTATGTTACTATTTTAATAAAAATATACATATATTTAGTGGATTAAGATTAATGGATTTTGATTACAATGCATATTGTAAAGGAGTTTTTCTGTGTGTAATGTATAATGTATACTTGCCAGTTTTTGTCATTCTTAGTCAGGTCAATTAACCACTGCTTGTTAAAGGTTTACGAAATGACAAATAGAAAGATGCAGCAAAAGAGACAATAAAGCAGAAATTCAAGGTTTTAGCAGCACTGGATATTTAAATATAAGACATTTATACATTTATAAAGAGCATTTTTTTTTTTTTTTTAACCATAATGCAGATGAATATGACTCTCCTTACTCTAAAAAAAGAAAAAAGGGGTGTCACGGATATGGCTCTAAGACTGCACCCAGTGGTGAGGCTGCAATCCCTGAGAGTGTAGAGTCACTCTCTTTGTTACCATTACTCTTTAGTCTACTCTGGTCTGGAGTGGTCTCATCTCTGGGTCAAATAGATCTGTTTGAAAATTTTTAGTAAGTCATATAACTGCAAATTATTTGTATTAAGAATAGTTACTTGAAGTTATAATTGTTTGCAGGTGGTTATCATTTGTTATATGAAGCTAAATTGTGTTCATCTGGGTTCAAGGGCACCAAGTTTTGAAAAGTGGGTGGATAACAGACTATCACATCTAAAACATACGGGTTATTTGACGCACTTCTCATACAAATGTCCGCACGGGAAAAGATATAAAACATGAGAGGTGATTGGGGAGGGGCAGTGTGATCTTGGCGATTTACAAAACTACTATGTGCAAGTCGACAACAGAGGAGAAGACAACGAAAAAGTAAAAGACACAGGCAGAGAGAAATTGATATCTTTGTTTTGTTTCGCCTAGAAAAGTGACACCAGTGTTGGACTCTGATGCACTCAGATATCTTCTTTTTGTTTACGTAAATTGCTGTAAAGAAAAAAAGTTAAAATTTTACTATATTTTATTTTGATCTTTTCTTTTTCCAGACAAATCTGAATCTGAAAGTGATGATGGATTAGTAACACCATGTGCTTTCTTGAAAAAGTCCCCTGCAAACATTGATACAGAGGGTAAAATTGAGGTAAGTGTCAACACCATTTCAATAAAGCAATAATTTTTTTTTTTTCTTAACTATATTTTATGCATGTATGAAGAAAGTAATGTTTGAATAAAAGTTCTGTTTTATTGATTCAAGTAATTGAAACATTTAGGGAAAAGTAAAACATTACAAATAAATACTTTTGTGCTTGTAATTGTGTAATCTGAGATAAAAATGGAAATTTATTTGCAGTAATAAAAAGCAACAAGTAAATTTTATTTGCATACTACTTGTTGCTATATCATTAAAATCATTTAAGTGTAAAATCCACCCTCAAATTTTCTTTTTAAAGTAACTTTGATTTATAATTCACGGAGAATTTATGAATGGGTTTATAATTTAGCAACTAGTAGGATGAGTCCATTAGAGCTCTAGCCTCGGTTCGTGTTTGACCTTTCCCTTCCCTAATCCCCACTATAATCAACCTTTGGTTCATTTGACCTTGTGTCATCCTGTCTGGTGGGAGGCAGACTCAAATAACAACTAGTAGGGTGAGTCAAATGTTTTGCAATATTTTGGTAGTACATGCTAGTTTGTAGCATGTATATTCCGGGACAAAAGCAGTTCAAGCTGTAGATAGTTTTTGCTATGGTTGATAGTATAGTCATAATTGGTGCACTGCTATGTTGTGCATTACTTCATTCTGTATGTGATTTGGAAGCCACACAGAAGAATATACAATTTCATCTCATTCAGGAATTAATGTTTTTATGTGTTAGAACTAGGCCATAAATCCCATGAAAGTAACCAAAAACATTGGTTGAGTGAATTGCAAATCTTTTTAATATTTCATTAGATTTACAGTTTATTAGAATTAATAAGACACATAGAATGTTTAGAATCCAAAGTGCTCTTTGGTTTCTTCTACTATTTTTATGCAAATTAGGATGTGTATGATGGTAAAGGTGGTATGAGAGAGATGGGTTACTACCACTTTAGAAGTGGTAGTAACCCAATTATCCTATAGTAAAAATATAGGGTATGTATTTGATTTAAAATAGGATAACTGGAATTATGTTTGGGTTTGAAAATATCTCAAACTATGATTTTATTATTCATTGTTTTTGATAACTGGGAATAAACATTTAACAAACATCAATTATTGCAATTAAAATTAGTTTCCTTTAATACAAGGCTAAGAAAAATCTTTAGTACATTGAAATAAATATAGTTTAAGTTTTGTTTTTTTGTTGTTTTTTTTTTTAAATGCAGGCCTCTTCTGATGATGATGATGAAGATGATGATGATGATATTAACTGGTCTAATTCTGGACTTAGTGAATCCTCTTCTGATGATGTAGACTACGATGGAAATGTGGCATCAATGTTCTTAAAAAGGTAAGTTTACATTCTCATCCTGTATTACCAAATAATTGCAGTTCCAAGCAGTAAAACATTAAAAATTAATTAATTTGAGATTTATATTATTAAATTGAAAATCAATGATTTTTTTTTTTAAAAAAGAAAAAGGTCAATAAAAACTAGTTGTGAAATTTCTCATTGTTTAAAGAAAATTTTATGGATTTAAAAAAAAAAAAACAGTATATCCTTTATCTATCAGTTTATGAGATAACAATTCCTCAATAGATTGTTCATCAAAATGCTGTTAAAGATACTAAGTAATTATATAACCTGTGAGATCTGTTTGATATTAGTTATATACTACCAAACTTAGATTGAATTACATCTTTCTCCCTCACTCTGTATCTTCAGTATATGTGTAATCATAGCTCTCCACGGTTTTCTTTCTTTTATTATTTTCAGGAATACTTACTACTTTACAGCTCTTATATGTCTTATTGATACATATTCCTCCATCCATTTACTCAACCTTATCAATATCCTGAGTATGATACAAAGCTGAATCTGATAGTAAAATAAGTAAAAGTTAATTATAAATGTATAAGTTTCAGCACTTCACCTATATATGCTGTGCAAAATTAATGTAAATAAACTAATTACAATATTTGGGTACTATTTCCTATATTTTTTATTTATTACATTCTTAAAGTAAAGGATAAGTTTATCTATCTGCATGTTCATCCAGGAATTTTCGTCTCTATAACACCTATGTAACTACAATCAGTGTTTCAAAAAGTGACCATTTTGAAATGATAGCTAAGTTATTTACTTTGACATTCTCTAACAACTATCAAAAGATATTTTAAAAGTTCTTAAATCAGTATTTATTTTAATTGTTTTGGCATATGTTGACCTTTTTTATGTTTATATTACAGAACCCCTGCTGATGGATCCAAGAAGGATGACAAGAAGAAAAGGAATAAGAAGAAGAAAAATAAAATCATTGAGGATGAAGATGAAGGTGAATGGGAGGAGGTGAAAGGAGGAATTCCTCTGGTTATGGTAAGTATCTAAAAAAAAATTATTTCATGATTTGCTGGTTCTTTCATAACAAATTTCAGAGCAATAAGTTTACTTTTTAGTTTGCTCAATTCTCCTCTTTAATATTCATTAAGTTGTATTGATTTTATATGTTAGTAGATGTATAGAGAAATCATTTATTTGACATATACATATTCCACATGTTTTAATGGTTATTGTAGATAATGGACTTGATGAACCAAGTTCAAATCCTAGATGATACTTTGTATTTCATTGCATGTTAATGCCCTTGGGAAAGTTATGAATAACTCTTCTTTTTTTTTCTCTCTCTCTCTCTCTCCTTCACTTTGGCTAAATAGTAGGTCAGACTAGGATTTTTAGCTGTGATAAGGGAAATGGTCTAGGATAAGGAAAGATTCTGAATTTTAAAAACCCAAGAGAGAATCTGTTACACCATTCTTCTGTTATCATTTCATCCAAAAAGTGTGATAGGTTTTGCACAAGCCTTTACTGCTATAAACGTCACTTCTGTGTTTCATTTACTCAATTTTGCCTTAGTTAACGGTTGACAGGAAATCAATGGACTAACATATTGTCAAAATAAAAGAAGAGCTAATATTTTCATTGTATATAATACTCAATGTAGTAATTTCAATCTTAATTTTATATAAAAAGGAATTTGACTACTAGAGCAGTTAACTTGATGGTTGCTTTATATATGTATTGTTGAACAAAAATATCTAGAAATAAGAAAAACTGAAAGCAATAGTTTGATGTGGGATAAAATTTTCACCATATTTGTCTTAGATGGTAGTGAAGTGAGAGAGTACCTATTAAAAATGATTTTTTTCCTGAAGGTGTGTATTTACCAACCCCTCTGCATGGACAGGATATGACTCAGTCAATTTTTAAGTGGAGTTTAACAGGTTTTAGTTCAGAATTTACCTTCTCCTAGACTGGTTGCCTAATGAAAGCTAAAGAACCCGGTCTGCCCTACTATTTACCCATAGCAGGAGTGAGTATAATTAGATTCATAGTTTTCCCAAGTGAAAGGTATGATTCCAGTTATTCTTCCTCCAGCTATGGGTAAACATTAGGGCAGACTGGGTTCTTAAGCTTTCATTTTTTCCTGAAGGTCTGTTTAGTATGGTTTTATATCATTGATGTTTCTAACACACAATGATCACAAGCAGTTTTTTTGGGGTTTTTTTTATCTTGGCATGAAGACTTGAAACATTTGTCAATCAAATAGAAAAGGAAAATCCAAAATAACTATATAGATGATGTTTACTAATAGGTTTAAATGCCAATTACTAATCAAGATTTTTGAAAAAATTGATTGCTTAGTTATCTTTGTTTTTAATGTTAAAACATTGATACTGTTTTTAAAATGATTGCAATGAATATTCAAATGTCTTCCTTTATTTTCAGATTGTCTGTATAATTATTTTTATATTCATTTATTAAAACGCGTAATCATATATAAATTAATTCTATATGTATTTTTATAGATAAGCAAAATATGCTTAATAATTCAACAGAATTTTAAAAATTTTTGGTATTGTGGTTTTTATAAGTTTACAAAAACCTGATTGATTATTATTTTGGAGTTAATGTATTTTATTTTATTTTATTATTTTTTATTTTTTTCCCCCTTTAGGAAAAACCTAAGATGTTTAGTAAAGACACTGAAATCAATCATGAGGCTGTCATGAAAAAACTGACTGAGATCATTTCAGCTCGAGGCAAGAAAGCAACTGACCGTAGTGAAATGATTGGCATTTTAGAGGAACTTCTTGTTGTATCAGAGAACAACAAACTGGGTCCAGCCATGGCTTGTAAAATCATGTTTTCCATTATAGCTGCCATTTATGACTACAATCCTAACATTGCCACAAATATGAAACCAGAAATGTGGCAGAAGTAAGTAATTTGATTCTTCTTCATTATCATCATTCCAAACCTCACACTGAAATTAGCCCAGTTGGCTGGGGCTGTAGAATACACTGACTGCCCCAACAAGTGTCCTGGATATGACACTAAACAATCTGATGGTGAGGCTCCAAGAATGCAGAGTACCCCTTCATTCCCAGGTCCACTCTGGCTTTGAAAGAGTTCTATCTATAAGTCAAATAGAACTATTTGACATTTAAACTGTGCACACAAATGACTTATGCTAAACTGAATTGCTTGAAATAGAACTGTTTAATCATTTAACTGCATGTAAACAAATGACAGATGTTTAATTGAATTGTTAGTTATACATAGCAATACTTGAAAACATTAAGCTGTATGCAAATAAATCATTAATAATAAACAGAATTATTTGTATTTGATAGAAATTAGTGAAACCATTTAACTGTGCAGAAAAATGAAGTTGGGCTCATTTAAGAATGTTATCTACAAAATGTGTTTAGAAATCATAGATTTAATATGTATATAATGGATTTGGCTATAAATAATCTACAATGATTGATATACCATAAAACCAACCAAACCGTCCACTCCTGAAATGTTAACAGCCAAAATCATTCTCTGTAAAGGGATTGACAGGGAAATTACCTCTGACCATATATTATTCTTTGATTAGATACCTATTTGAGTCAGATTAGATCATGGTGTTACTTGAACTTTTTATATCAGTTGGGCCATGATAGGAACTCTCAACAAGTGAATAGTGTCTGCCTAAACCAAATCTTTGAATTTTTTTTATTTTCTCATTATGAGATTGTTCCTCATTGTTTAAAAAAATTTCTTGAATTAAAAATCCAAATGTTTTGACATGTTACTAACCTGATATTTAGTTTAGCTGATAATCTTTTATGTCAATTTTTATTCTCTGACATTTTTAACAGTATTCTTATTTTTTCCAAACATGATAACTTCATTATATACATTGATCTTTTTTCTTTTATCTTTTCAGTTGCCTGTCATATGTAATTAAGCAGCTTACTCATTTAGTTGAAAATCCTGACATTTTGGTCAGTGAGAATATCCCAGAAGACAGTGAAAATGTTGAGGTGAGAATTTTTATTTTATTCATTCTGGCATTATGCTTTAAATATCAAACTGAAAAATATAAAAAGAAATTACAATTTTCATAATAGAAAAACTAGTTTATAATGTTAACAATTAAGAGTATCCTAATACTTTTCTATTTATTTATTTGACATATTTTGGAGTAAAAACAGAAAATAGCTTTCAAGTTTGTTTTTTGAGCATTTAATTTGACCATTACAGTTTTGCCTTTCCATTTTAAAAAAAATAAAAATTTTCACATTACTAGAAAAGTTATAAATATTAAAGTTAGCAAAAAGACAAAACAAAAAAGATCCCCTGTAAATAATAGAAGGCTTTAATGAGTTTATCAAACATCACTGAAAAATATTTCAGTTGATTTTATTCAGTTTTCTCTTAAGCACACTTGTAAATCCAGATATGTAATAGATCTTCAAATATTGATTTTTTATTTATTTATTTATTTTTTTTTTTCTTTCTTTCTTTCTTTCTATAGACTTCTCCTTACCGAGTGCGAGGTTGCATCCTAACTATTGTAGAGAGGATGGATGAAGAATTTAAGAAGATGTTACAAGGATGTGATCCTCATAGCACTGAATACATTGAACGGTAAGTTTTGTATGCTATTTCTTTTGAATCAATGCAAGAGATGAAGACCCATACTGATATTATTGTTTTTCTTTCAATGTATCAAATGCCAACTTTTGTTTTTGTAAGGATATTGCAAGTGATCGTTATCTGCAAACAATAAAAAGGCTGTCTGGTTTATATTTAGTGTTTCTAATAAACAATTTTTAGTCAAATTTTTATTGTTACAGTTTTGAAAGGATTTATGAAAATATTTTGCTAACATTTCAATTTTTCCCACCTAAAACTCAATCTTTTTTTTTTTTTTTTTTTTTTTTTTTTTTTTTTTATTATGTAGTCTTAAGGATGAGCGCACTGTTTGTGAAATCATTGAGAAGTTACAAAGTTACTTGGAAAACAACCAAGTACCAACCAAGGAACTGTGCAGATGTTACTTAAGAAGAATTGAACATATGTACTACAAGGTAAGACTCTTAATTCTGGTTTATTTTGGAATTGTTTCATTAAAATATCAGTTGCTTTTCTTTTCTGTCTCAAAAAAAAAAAAAAAAAGAAATCCTCATATTGTGATTAGTAGGAATTTAAACACTTGCTGATGCTTTAAAATGGTTGAATTAGGAAGGATCAGAAAAAATAAATTTGCATGCTAATTGACTGTTGTGATCAGAAAATTAGTTTTCAACTGAATTTTTTTTATTTGATTCAATTTTTAAAAAAACCCAAAAAACATGCTTAAAAGCCATTAAATTTTATTTCATTTACAAAATTTTAAGTTATAATTTGTTTATATAATTTATAATTGCAAATAAATAAGTTATTTAAGTTATCTCCCTTGAAAAACTATAATGCATATGGTCAACATGGATGTTGAACCAACACTTATTCACTTGCAAATTAGGACATTTTAACACTATTGCTCTTACAACAATCTCACTATGATGTGCCATTTTTGCTGTATTATGGTTACATACTGACCAGAATCCAATCTTTATAATATAGATGATAGATATTTATTACCTTATACTCAAGAACAAAATAAAGGTCCCTAAGTTACTTCTTTTAATCCAATTTGAACATTTCTAAATATTGAAATACATGTTCACTCAAATGTCCTAATATTTCTAAATTGATATAGTAAAACATTTAAAAAAGACTAACTCTAAAAGTTACAAAAAGTGTCATACATGATCAGATAGAAAGTTGACCATCATATTCTAATGTTATACAACACCATCCACGTTTTTAGGTAACTACCATTTTCTTTGTTGAGTATCAATGATAACAACATTGTGCAAGACATAATTCTGAGTGAAATTAATCAGTCATCGGCAGACTTGTTTTTGGTGGCCTCATTGGAATAATTTCAAGTTATTACAAATTAATTGCTAAAAAGTAGTTTGGATTTTATTGCATTTAAGAATGAGTGTTATTTTTGGTCCACCTAAAATACCTCAGTTTTTTTTGGGGGGGGGGGTGCGTTAAACACGCTAGTGTCCATTGAAAATCTATATCTTTAACAGTTTCATAATTACAAATACTGGCTTTTTTTTTTTTTTTTTTTTTTTCTCTCAATCTATCTTTTTATTTTTTTATTAATGAATTATTCAGTTATAGAATTGTGGAAAATCAAGATATTATGGCAACTTTGAACAAGACATGAAGTTGTATTTGCAAATTTGTCTTTTATAAGCAATGCTTTAACACTGTGGTGTCCTGATAGAACATTAAATTAGACAATTTGACATGCTTTTAAAATCCATCAATTAAATGTGATCTTCAGACTACTTCCACCCATGGCAGAACTGTTTTCATTACTATAAATAGGACAAGAAGAAAAAGACATTTTTAAAAAGCTGTATTATGTGATAAATTAAATGTGGTGAATTAACTTATTTACAGATATTTTAAATTTAGCAAATTAAAATACAAAAGCATTCCCCCCCCCCCCACTCATTCAATTTAGCTAGCAAAATAATTAGGCAGAGTTTTCATCCTCGTTATCATCCTTTTCTTAATTTTTTAAAACTGTATCCAATGATTTTCCATAAGTACTTTTAAATTGTTTTTAAGATTAAAGAACTTTTTAAATTTTTTTTTTTTTTTCCAAATTCAGACTGACACTGGCATTAAAAGCAGAGAGATAATGGACAAATTATGTAAATATATCTATGTCAAGGATTCAACTGACCGTCTGCGAACCCATGCCATTCTCTACCATATTTACTTCCATGCCATCCATGATCGATGGTATGAAGCTCGTGATTTGATGATGATGTCTCACTTGCAAGACAATATTCAGCACTCTGATATACCCACCCAGGTGAGATTATTTCTTTCATATCCTTTTAGTTGAAGCTAATTATTTCATTGTCAACTGCACGTCTCCATTTTATTACTATGTTTAGGATACTGATTTTATTTTTATAATCTTATTACAAATATTTAATCATCAATGTTTTTAGCTTGAACTTAAAATTTAGTATATTAGTGTAATAAAAGTTTTAAATTTATCACCTAGAGTAATTGGATTATTGTCTTCATTAATTTTTTTTTTTTTTTTTTTTTTTTTTTTTTCCATAAAATTTCAGATGATGCATTCTTTGGTCTTCTTGGAATGTTTCTTGTTGAATACTCTGAATGATAAAAATTAGCAAAATTTAGACAAATAAAATTTTTAGTCACAGATAAAGTTGATAAGTATATCTAATCATTTAAACCAAATATTTACAAATTATAATTGTCTAATGAGAACTTTTGTATTTTTTCTTTTTATTTCTGTTATATTCAAACCTATTCCAGCCAAACTTGACATTCCCATTTTTTAACCTTTATCCTGCAATAGAAATTTATGATTTTCAACAATTATAACACATGCATATCATCAAGTTCTGAACAGTTGAAATTATGGATGTAAAAATTGAAGACAAATAACTCTTTTTGTCCAAAAATTTTTAATCCAAAACAGCGATTAGTCAGAAAAGGTCTGAGTTAGTAAGATAAGGGTTACAAATGTAATTAATTAGAAATATAAAATGAAACTGTCAAAAAAAACTATTATTATTATATATGTAATAGTTGGGTACTAAATCCAATGTTTTGAGTTATTGTTGGTCATATTTTGAATGCATTTTTTTTTTTTTTTTATTATATAGATCCAGTACAATCGTACAATGGTGCAACTTGGATTGTGCGCTTTCCGTCAAGGAATGATTAAAGATGCACATAATGCTTTGGTTGATATCCAATCAATTGGACGTGCAAAGGAATTACTTTCTCAGGTAAAATCTCTTTATTCAAACTCATTAATAGAAGGAAACATTTCTAATAAATGATACAATTATTTCACAAGTTGAACATCTAAATTTACAGAAAGTTAACAAATTCAAGAAATTAATTTTAAACTTTTATCTATCTTGGCATTTGTTCAATTATTCTTAAAAACAAAACTATTGTATATATAAATGCTTACTAAAATTCTTTATAAAAAATGTAAATATTTCATTAAAGATCTTGATAAATTTAAGTTGACTAGTTTCCAAGTATTGTTTTGTTTTTCTTCTCTTTTTCTCTAAGTTCAAAAAAAAAAAACTAATTACAAATTCTAATTGCCAAGTAAAATTGATTTTATAATAAAACAATATATTTAAACTTTGTATCTGCTAAACTTTGCCAGTTAATATTTTGGCTGAATGACTACAATTAATCCTACAACTTCTCCCATGTTTTGTTTTATTTAATTGAATATTTTATTTAACAATAAAATTTTCTTTTAATAAACTTAATTATCCTAGACAAGAAACCAGTCAGGTCTTTTTTGACGTTGTTAACTGTCTGATTGATAGATTACACTTGTCTGTGATGTTTTCAAGGTTTGAATATATAATAGCTGATTTTGAGGCAGTTTTTTATGCTGAGTCTAAAAATCATACTCATTTTTTCAAATCAGATCAAATTTTTAAGATACAAGCTCTGACTTGGTTGGTTTGGTTTCTTTGTTTAATGGCATATCAACCTTTGTAGGTTATTTAATGCCAAAGCCATTCTCCTTGAAGAACAGTTGTGGTACTATTTAACCCATAGCTGGGAGGATAAGGAGGTTCATACCTTTCCCGAGGGTATTTGCCCAAAAGTGAACATAATAGTGCGACTGGAGCATGAACTTGCGTACTACGATTCCACAGTCCATCGCTTTAACCATTACACCATGAGGACACCCCCGCTCTGACTTGGGATGTATAGAACAGTATTATAACTATTTATTTTGTTGAATTAAATAATGCTGAATTTAAGGCTGATATATTTGCAGAAAGCTCACATTGTGTCATAGTAAACTGAAAAATACACAAAAGAAGTTATTCATGGATGAAAGGTCTTTTTAGAGAATTCCTCCTGTGCTCGGCAGCCACCACATCCCGTTTCAAGCACCAGTAGTAGTCAGCAAGAAAGTTTACATCCCACTGGCCTTGGTAGCACTCTTCCATAATGCAGATGTCTTGGTGAAAGCGCCCACTTTGCTCTTCACTCAATTCTCCACAGTTCTTTGGAAAATAGTCTGTGACAGCAGAAAGTGCGCTTTGAATGACATTCATGTTCTGAGTTGGCAGAAACTTTTCAGTAACTCTTCAATTTCTTTCTCGTATTCTGCACTCTGATAGTTTACCAGGAAGTTAGTAACTGCTGACTTCAGTGACTGTCAGGTGGACAGTTCAACTTTGCTCAGTGCTTTGTCAAAATATGAGTTTTCTTATTTGAGGGCTGTCAAATATACCAGTCATGAATTTCTCCATGTTTATCCATGGAAACTTCTGGAGGAAAGCAAATCTGCTGCCTTCTCTGTCCATTGCCTTCACTAAGTTCTTCATTACTCCTAACTTGATATGTAAGGGTAGAAGCAGTACTTTGTTCAGTTTAATGAGAGGGTGAGACTGAATATTATGTGAGCCAGGTTTTAAACCTTGTCTTAACAGCCACTCTTCTCTGATATAATGTTGGTTGTCAACCTGGCTGTCCCTGAGACACAAAAAACAAGAATACTTTGTGTATCCACCTTGAAGCCCTAGGACCAGTTCAACCACCTTAAGATCTCCACAGATCAATTATTTGTGCTTTTTGTAATTAACATCAGACAGCAAATGATCCATGCTGTTGTGACTTTCTTTCATTATGTACTGAATGCCCAATAGAGATAGATGAAAAACTATTCCCATTATGTAGAAGAACTACTTTGAGACTTCTGCTGGATGAGTCAAAAAGTCTTCATTCTGTAGCATCATGTTTGTAGCCCATTGATTTGGTCACTCCAGCAATATTGTTACAATAAACCGATGATGACTTATCCTGAAACATGAAAACTGTCTTAATTGTCTCTCATGGTTTCAATACCAGCAGAATGTTGTTCCTAGTGCCAATAGATGTTTCTCTTTGAAACATGAACTCAGTAGCTGAGCAGACTCTTTTAAAAGGTTCAGGTCTCGTGTCAGGTCATTGAGTTCTGCTCATGTCAAGGGTACTTGCTGGTCATCCTCTTTTGGCTTGTATATAACATCCCTAGCTACAACAATCCTGTCACTGTTCAGAATTTGATCTATTTTTCATGTTAGCATCTGGCTCAGGAACAGGAAGGTCTGGGCTATGAGGGATTGGTATTTTGGCAGAAGGAACATTGGCATATTGGACATGGTGGTTGTTCTTGCGATTTATTCCTTTTAGATTTATCATGCAGAAATAGCTGTCTGTAATGTGATCTTTGACTCTTCATCCAATCCCTGAAGTTCTCCACATTTTACTGCAAATGTGCAGAGCAAATGACTTATCTTGATCCCCTAGCTTGACTCCAAAGTAATCAATGATATGTCTTCACAAAGTTAGTGATTTTTTTTTTGCTTGACAGTTAGGAAGAACCATATTACCACAGATATAACAGAACCTGTCCAAATTATTCTTATGCCTATGATCCATTCTTACAGGAATACAAAGCTGAAAAGAGAAAAAAATCAATCGGCACTCAGCTCGTTGTTGATACTTGACACAGTATATTAAAATGAATTTAGGCTTTCTAGGGTACATTGTAGTTAGGTACACATACAACATTATATAAACATCAGGCACCCATGATCAGCTGTGACAAGTAGAGTCCACAAATTTTTGGATTAGTATTATTACTGTGTACAACTGGTGAAGCATCTTAAAAACCAGACCTGACCAAACACAATGAATGGTATTTTTGAATTCTGAATAAAATGGCAATCATATATCACTTAATCAACCTTTGACCTTTAGAAAAAAATTTTTAATACTGGCCAGTGTTGTAATATATAAATTCATAGTTATTTATTTTTGTTCTCCATAAAATAGTAATCTGCTTAAAATATAATTTAAAAAACATTTTGACCTTTTTTAGTGTTTACTTTAGAATGAAAATTAGACAAATTTTTAATGAGATTTTTATTTATTTATTTTTCCAGGGATTGTTATTGCAAAGACAACATGAAAGAACTCCTGAACAGGAACTGATTGAAAAAAGGCGTCAAATGCCTTACCACATGCACATCAACCTGGAGTTGCTTGAATGTGTCTATTTAGTTTCTGCTATGTTGATTGAAATTCCATACATGGCAGGTAAGTTGGCAAACAGCAGTTATTTATCCTTTTTACCTTCCTCACCCCCACTCCTTCTTGTTTTTAATTGTTATAATGACAAATATTTATTATTGTGGATTTTGCTGTAAATAATTGATGTCAATATGAAATTGAAAAAACATGGTTTCATTATTAAACATCAATTTAAAACTTACAGGACCAAATTTACTAAACTTTTTATTTACAGGTATAACAAGTATTTTCAGTATTTTTTTTCTTTTAAAGATATCTATAATTTAAACGAAATGAAATATTTAAATAAGAATATTATTATTTTGAAGACCTTGAAATAACTTCTTTCTTTTTTTTTTTTTTTTTTTTTAAGAAGAATATCTAGAGATTGTCAAGTTCTAATTTTGTTTAACTCAAATTAAATTGAATAAAATGTATTCCTTAACTGGAAATTGGAAACTTGCAATTTAAAAACTTTAATATATATTTACTTTATTCATTTATTGTATTGCAAAAAATAAATTTAATGAAAAAAAATAATTCAAGGCCAACTACAAGAATTTTCTCTATGGTTGAATAATAATAGATTGATTTCTATTGAAATTAAAGTTTTTAGATTAGAGTTTGAATGGTATTTTCTATCTTTTATGTAATCAATTACAATGTGCTCCAACAATTTTGAATAAAAAAAATTTTTTTTTTTTTCATGTTTAATTCTTTAAAGAAAATAGACTATCTAGGATAAGTTTTCATATAAGCAAATGAGAATATTTTAGCATTTAACAATCATATTGAAATCAATCATTTTTTATAAGGTAGAATATAAAGGACAAAATGCACCTGTTTAATCTTGTATTTTTTGTAGAAAAGAAAAATCAGTGGTCTATTATTTAGAAGTATTGTTTTTCTAAAAGTCTTATAAGCAGAATTGTCTAATCAGAATAAAAATTTTACTATATGACATATTTGCATTGTCTACTTTGTTATGCTTCTCACAAAAGAGTTGTTTAATTTTTATCATTCTGTAGGTGACTTGATTTGCTGAACAAAAAGTTTATCTTGTCACTGCTGGTGACTCACCAAACAATAATTGGTTTGAATTTCACTGGTTGTGTTATGAGTTATTAAGTTGATAAAATCTTGGTGTCCTTGAAAATGCAGTAGAAAAAGAAGTAATACAAGTGAATAATGAAATGGTGAAGTGAACATTAAATGTCTCTCAAGTGCATAGAAACCTCTTCATTTTTATTTCATCATTTCAACTATAATATGGAAGATTTCAAGTTTACTCAAAAAAACTAAAATTCAATAATAAATGGTGAATATTTTTGCAATTTAGGAAAAAAAATTAAAGTTTATATCCATTATTTCCTCCATAAAAATTAAGTTCATGGAAACATAAATTATTTATTTTCATACAAATACAGAAATTCCCCTCTTAATTTCACTTTTCATGAATACTTATTATTTGTCATGAAAATATTGCTTAAATTTATATAAATATTAAGCAACCAATGTCTGAAGGATATAACAGAAAGCCTAGAAATATATTTTTTTTTACATATTTTAGTTAACTAAACTACTAACTACTCATGGGTTTAATTGTACAAGTTTGATTTTGACAGTTGCCTTTTATAAGTTAATTTGTCAGTTGATAATTATGTGTGTGTGTGTATATGTATGTTTGTGTGTGTGTGTGTATATATATATATAGCGTCCTGCATGTCTACCCACACAGAAGAGTTGGGATACAACGAAATAGTCTGTCTGTGGATGACTATATGTATATAGATAATTATCTTGCAGTCTTCTAATATGCACATTTTTCTTATTTTGATAGCTCATGAATTTGATGCTAGGAGACGTATGATTAGTCGAAACTATCACAATTTACTTCGCAACAGTGAGAGACAGACACTGACTGGACCTCCAGAAAGTATGAGAGAACACATTGTAGCTGCATCAAAGGCCATGAAAACTGGTGACTGGGAAGCTTGTAAGAATTTTGTCATCAATGAAAAGATGAATGGAAAGGTGAAAATTGTTTTGCTTTCATTTTTTGTTATTCTAATAAATGTCTTTTTTCTTTTTCTTTTTTTTTTTCTAGCATCATGTTTTATCTGAAACTTTTGTAACATTTAAAATGAATTGATAGCTTTGATCATTTGATTCCATTCTTTGTCAGAAGTTGTCTTATATTATTTAAACTTTTAACAAGCTAATGTATAGAGATCTTCAAACAAAAGAACCTTCTGCATTTATATAGATTCTATATTTTTCTCAATCATATATTTGAATATTGTATTTTATTATATCAGTTCTAATCGTTTGGAGAGATTATGATCTACCTGCTTTAATATTTTGTTGATTCATAATACAAGTATAAAAGTTTGTTCTTTTATTGCTATTTACCTATAAACACATTTTAGTTAGAAGTATATTTTGATCATTTGTCAGTTGGAAATTAATTATAACTGAGGTCAAAAGTTTACATTTTCTCTCTTTCTCTTTCATCATTTTTATATTGTTTGTATTAAAAATCTTGAGCAAATTAGATTTCAGTTGTATCTCTTTTATATTCTCTGTCCAATCTATTTTGAATTTTACATTTCTTAAAAGTACTGAAAATTGTGTAAACTTGACCTTGGCTTGCATATGCCTGAAATCAAAGTTCTTCTTTTACAAAATAGTTTAAATATCTTTTGCTAAAATTCCCACTGAATTGTCTTTTATGTTCTTAGGTTTGGGATTTGTTCCTGCAAGCAGACAAAGTACGTGCTTTGATCACTCAGAAGATTCAAGAGGAAAGTCTTCGTACATACTTGTTCACATACAGCAGTGTATATGATACTCTAAGTATGGTTACGCTTAGTGAAATGTTTCAGTTGGAGCCTGCTGTTGTCCATTCTATCATTAGCAAAATGATCATTAATGAAGAATTAATGGTAAGTTTTACCTTAATCTTATTTAATAGGCGTTAGCAGACTCTTTTTTTTTTTACACTTATCCTACTAAATCCAACTTCTTTTGACCTATTGTTTAATTGCAACTGATCATACCCAGAACTTGAATGTAACAGCCTTTTGACAGCATATGTCATATGATCATTAATGTTCATAAATTTTCATATTAAGGTAAGGGTTATACTGAATAATTAGTAAGCAGATCTCTCAACATTAACATCTTAAATTTCGTTTTGACCTCATTTTATTCAAATATTCACAGTAAAAAATTTAATAAAAAAACAACAAAAAAAATTACTTGAGATTTTTTTTTTTATGTTCATGTTATAACAATATTGTATTAAAAGAAATTTAATAATTCCTTGTAAAAATATATATAGGATACTTAAGTATAATCAAAAGTAGATTTAGTATTATTTCTCCTTTGTTTAAGCAAAGATATTGGAGAAATTACTAAAGTACAAATCATATCCTTTAAGGATCTTATTTTGTATGTATGTTACTGTAAATACAATTGTTAAAATGATCTTAAAGAATAAAATCATTTCCAATCTAATTTGAAACTTAATAGTATAGAATCTTCATTTATCCTCACTGCAATCATAATTTCTCAAGGGAGATAATTATTAAAAGCTAATTAGCGTACTATTTCTGATTTATTTGCAATTATAATATAAATTCTGTTAAAAGGATGTGACTTAACAACTGTCAGTGATCTCCAGAAGTAGCCTTTAAGCAAGTATAAAATGTGCGATCCTATCATTTGACAGAGACTTTTATATAGTTATTAAATTCAATCTCTTATATGTATATAAAGTTTTAATTTTTTTCTATCTTTTTGGTTGAATCAGTTGACTGATTATAGAATAATGATTTCTATTGCTGAAAATGTGATTAATATTTTGAATATTGCAACATCTTTAAAAACAAATGTTGAGTTTATGATTAATAAATAATTGATAATAAAGCTATTTTTAATATGTGTATTTGATATTGATGTTTTTGTTTTTTTGCTGTAGGCATCATTAGATGAACCCACTCAGACTGTGGTGATGCATCGCACAGAACCGACCCGCCTACAGTCTTTGGCCCTGCAGTTAGCAGAAAAGGTGGCTAATCTGGTTGAGAACAATGACCGCATTTTGGAAAATAAGCCAGCCTTGAACTACTACAAGACCGGAGGTAAGTCAGCAAACCAATAACTTTTTTAATTCTAAATTTTATTTATTGGAAATTAAGGAATTGACTTTTTCTTTAATGTTGCATATGCAAGCTTATTTTTATCCAAGATGAAAAAGCTGTAATATTTAAAATGAATCTTTTTCTCTGCTCTTTAAATGAAAAATAGAAAGGAAAGAAAGTCAAACTGCTTTTAAAAATGAATTATCACATATACTTATATATCATGTAACTTTCTGAGACTTAAATTTTAGCCTAATATTTGGGTGGTTGCACCCTATGCAAGAAACAAATTAGGCTTAATCTTGGCAAGCTATTTACACACACACACACACACACACACACACACACACACACACACACACACACACAATATTTGTATCTTGCATATGGTGCAACCCCTTAATATTTGGTTAAAATTTAGGTCTCAGAAAGTTGCATGATACACAGGTATATATGGTATTTTTATTTATAAAGTTTGGTATAAAAAGCTTTAAGAGCAAACATAAACATTGAAACAAGAGTTTCTAATAGGAACTCATTAAAGTAATGTTCAAAGAAAGCTGGTCTGATGTCAAATATTCAGCAAAACCTAATTTTATGTTTGTAAAAGAACTATAAGAATATGTATATTGGGTTTAGTAGTTACAAAGATGTGTATGCTATGTTTCAGAACAACAAGGATGTGTATACAGTGTTTAGTAGCTGCAAAGATTTGTATTTGATATTTTTCCAGAATTCTGAAATATTGAAAGTATTTTTTATTTTATTTTACTTCTCAGGCTACGACGGTAATCAACAGATGAATCGGTTGGGAAGACGTGACAATCAGTGGAATAAACGTGGTGATTCCAACAAATGGGGTAATCACAATGATTATAATCAGCAGTGGAAAGACAAGAGAGACAACTGGAAGAACAGAGATAGGGATCAGTGGGGCAACAAGTGTAGGTTTCCTTTTTAATAATCCTTCTTCCCTCATTGTTGTCAGCCCAGTCGGCTGGGGCTGTAGAATACATCGACTGCATCTCTGCAGAGGGGTAAGACTCCCCCCAACGAGTGTCCTGGATATGACACTAAACTATCTGATAATGAAGCTCCAGTCCTGGAACTTTGGAAAATGTGGAGTACCTGTTTGTTGCCATTACTCTCAGGTCCACTCTGACCCGGAGTTGTAGTACTTGATAGTGTCCTATCTATGGATCAAATAGAACTGTTTAACCATTTAACTGTGTGCAAACAAATGACTGATGTTAAATTGAATTGTTAGTGTTACATAACAATGCTCTGTGCAAATAAAACAATTGTTGTTAGAGAGCCATGTAAGTTTGTGTAAACAAGTGATTAATATTAAATAGGATTATTCATATTAGATAGGAATACTTGAAACCATTTAACTGTATGCAAAAATTGAATTATTGGTATTATTTGGCTCTACATGGAACCATTCAACTTTGTGCAAATGAATGAATAATGTTGAATAGAATTATTAGTGTTAAATAGTAATACTTAAAACACTTTAGCTGTGTGCAAATAAAACTATTAGTGTTAGCAGAACTTGAAACTACTTTGTGTGCTAACAAATGATTATTATTAAATAAAATTATTAGTGTTAGATGGCAATATTTGAAACCATTTGACTATTTGTAAACAATAGCAATACTTCTGTGCAAACAAATTAGCTCTTCTTCATTTAAAAATATGATTACCTACAAACTATTCACTTACAAATCTTATATGTGTAACCAATGAGCTCTGGCTTGTTTTAAAATGTTAACTACAAATTATTTATTTACTAAAGCAGGATTTAGCATTAAATGACCAGAAGGGTTGATATGCCATCTAACCCAACCAGCCAACCTCATTGTTGTTGATGTTATTATCTTTGTAGTTTATTTATCTGTATTTTGCACTATTAAACTGTCCCACTTAGCCCCACCACCTCAGCAATCATGTTTTAGGAGTTAAATCCTAAGCCTCTCTCTCTCTTTTCTTTTTTTCTTTTTGCTACTGCTGACTCTCACTAAAACTTTCATTTCTTATTCAAAATACTTTCCTGTCTATTGAAAATTATGGAACATTTCCCGATATTATTGCTACACTACTGTATTGGTTGAAGTTTGAAGTCCTAAAATTTTAACAAAAAATTGGTGTTGAGTAATAATTGTGTAAGTTTGAAATTTAAAGATAACAACCCTTGACTTGAAAATTTAATTCCATAAATGATTAATTTTGTTTTGACTTTAAAAAATCTTCCTTTTGACTAATTCTAAAGATTATGGTGCATATAAGAAATTTGTTTATCTTTCAAATCAGATTACTTTTAAGGAAAGTAAAATGGAAGTGTATCTTACACACATATATGAAGTTGCAATATTTCAATTAAACAGTTTTTATTGAAGACTACAGACAAGTTTGTTTTTTTATTTATTTCTTAATATAAGCTTCCCAGGCTCATTCTACCGTCATTGCTTAGTTTCAAGGGCTCCCAAATTGAGATATTGAAAGCTTTTGGGAAGATACATTTTGAAAATTTTTACATAGGCTTGAATCTTATACAAGAATATAAAATCATTTGAAAAAATAAAAAATTTAGAACAAGCCTTGTCTATCATTTTCAATAAAAACTACTTATATATATATATATATATATATATATAAAGGATATAAATTTGACTGTATGAGGAAAAGCTGGTAAAACAAATAATCCAAAATTTTATGAATTTATTATGAAAGTCGATGTTGAACGTTTTGATTGTAATAACCTTCTTCAGGACTTTAAATTCATGAAAAATGTTAATATAGCAATGGATGTTATTTTCTCCTGGTATTTTATCAAACATCCTTTGCTATTTTAACATTTTTTCATGAATTTAAAATACTGAAGAAGGTTATTACAACTGAAATGTTCAACATTGACTTTTATAATAAATTCATCAAATTTTGGATTATTTGTTGTTTTTTTGGGGGGGGGGGTTCAATTTTTCCTCATATATAAAATGTACACACATATAGTAGGACATCATTTACCATAGTTTTATATATAGTTGACTCAAGAAAACTTCCTATTACACTAAAACCTCTTGGAAAAATATATTTCATAAGAAAAAGACAAATGGTATTTTGAAAATATGAAAAAAATTCTAAATTTAATTTCCTTTATTTACTACTGAAATGTTAAACTCGTTTAATTATTATATTTGGTTTGCTATAAAGTCCCAAATATTTCTTAGTGATATTTAACTATTTAAGCTTATTTGAAAGTTGTCATAAAATGATTTGAAGTAATAAAATATCTCTCAAATGGGTCAACATAGTGCTAGTGTTAAGTGCCTTAACTTAATATTTGATTAATAATGACCCATTGGGCTGTCAAACCAACTGTGATGCTAATATTTCTGATGGACCAATTTCTTGAAAGTTTTTTGGACATCAAGCAACATAGATATATTCACTGAAAGGTATCTTGAAATATACCTACAACAAACGAGATTCTACTTTGTGTGTGTGTGTGTGTGTGTGTGTGTCCACACACACACACACTATATATAATGTGTGTGGATATGTTCTGTTGTAAATTCAGTGACTTTCAAATTTAGATTTTTCTTTGATATTTGTGTACCTTTTTATTGTTATGCATGTTTGAGTAAATACATACAAACACACATAACAGAAATATAAAGATTGCTATTGTAAATTATTGTTACAGATTTGCGCTTTTTTTTTTTTTTTTTCTGTGATCAAAATATAAGAACTGTATAGAAGAGCAGCAACATTGCTTTCCTTTTTTATTGCAAATAAGGATACTAACACATTGCAAACTCTTACCATTTATAAAATGTTATGAATGATGTCTGTAATGGGCTTCAAACAATTTGTTTTGCTGTCCAACTGTTTCTTTTTATGTTTTTATTGATTTTCATTCTTATTCTTTCTTTCTTTTTTTTTTCTCTCTCTAGCTCGACGAGATAATCGTGGTTCTCGAATGTAATAACTACATATGCCAGTTGAACCTATCTTTTTTAACAAGTGGCATGATTAATCGTTATTTTCTGGCCTCGACTGTATTAATAAAACTTTTTGTCACTTATGAATAATAAAATTAATAAAAATGGTTTTATTTATTTTTTATTTATTTTTTTTTCTTGGTGGAAAGTTTTAAATTTAAATTGAAAAAGCAATTTAAAATGTTTTACAAGAATAAATATTTCTTTTAAATATACCAACAATCTGATTATCTATACCTGATTATCATGATGATGATGATGATGATGATGATAATGTATAAGGTGTTTCAAAAAATGTGTACTAAAAATAAATAATGTTCAGTATTGGTGGTAGAACATATGTATCTAAGTTAGGATAGCATAGATTGTCAACAGAACTTAGTAACTTTTTTTTTTTTGCCTATGTGATCAGGGTCTGATTCTTGCTTATCACTATGACCTAATTTAGTTACATATGCTATATCACTGATATTCAACCCATTTTATTTATCAAATTTTTTGAATTTTTCTCTGAATTCAATCTGTCTAAACTTCTCTCAGGTGATGGTATGTACCTCTTCACATTGGGCAGGATGTGACACAAGGTCAATTTCTAAATGGAACAGATGATTTGGCAGCCCATTTGGCTGGAGCTGTAGAATATACTGGCTGCATCTCAGCAGAGGTTGTAAATCCCATCCCCACCACTAACAAGTGTCCTGGATATGGCATTAAACCATCTGATGGTGTAACATATTGACCCTCGACCAAGTCGTCGATCAAAAGATGCACCTATGTCAATAAGCAGAAGAACAGCGAAACAGGTGCATCCAGTCTAAGATATCGGAATATCACCTTGACCTGTAGACATGGTTGAATTCGGTGCAGATGCGTACACCCACAGGAAGCAGGTGGGCATGAGACTATTATATAACCAGGTGCCACAGACGGCTTGGGTCAGTCAAGTCAGTTCAGTTGCAGTTGGAGACAAGATGCCTGCGTGAGAATCAGCTTGCAGCCCTCAGTGACCCACGGTTGAGCAGCCTAGCCAGATTGCGAAAGAAGTGCTGCTATGGTCAGAAGAACTTTGGGTCAATATGTAGCAGTCTGTCTCCGTCTCCTACTCACCTCTCACACATAAACAACATCAACCCTTTCGAGAATAAAGTGTGAGAGGTATATTTTTATAAAGAAGTGTGTTCGTTCATTCATTGAAGTCGTCATTATTGTTGACTATGTTTCTGCTTATATTTGTGTATGTTTCTGCCTATAGTTGTATTATGGATATACAACAATGGTGAGGCTCCAATAATTCTGGAGCTTTTGGTAATGCAGAGCACCCCTTCATTGCCATTGCTCCCAGTTCTGCTCTGACCTGGAGTGGAAGCACCTGATAGTTCTATCTGGGTCAAATAGAACTGTTTGACATTTAAACTGAGTGCAAACAAATGACTTATGCTAAATTTAATTGTTTGAAATAGAACTGTTTAATTATTTAACTGTTTGTAAACAGATGACTGGTGTTTAATTGAATTGTTGGTGATACATAAAAATACTTGGAACCCATTAACTGTGTGCAAAAGAATGCACTCAGGCTCACTTAAAAACCTTTTATCAACAAAATGTTTACAAATCATATATATTGTTATACGGTCAGAGAATTCTTTACACATTGAGAAAACAAACACCCTTTGGGACTTCTACATGCAAGCTCCTAAAACATCTAATGTATTCTCCAGAGATCCAGTTGCACATATGCATAAAGAAATAAAGGCAAATATCCAATCAACTAAGTCCCAGTCTTCGAGGAATGGAGAAGACTAACACGGCCCAAGGAACCAGAGCATTTATTATGAGAAGAAAAATACTAAAAATATGATGGAATATCCTATTGAATAGAAGGTTTCTTTAGTATGGAATAGTGCATACAAGTTATGGACAAGTGAATATGCAAGTTCATGAGAGAAATATTCAATACATAGAACTTGTTTCTGTGAAGCAGCTCGACTCTCTTTACTTGAGTTTTCCTTGGTGCTCATATCTGTTGTTTTTCTTCCTAGTATTTTCAAAGGGAACACCTAAGATTCATTCATTCTCTGTACGAAGGCTTCTCCATAACAGTCTTGTTTAGGGATTGCTGTGGTAGGCTGGCTCCTTTGTGGTGCTCACCCTAAATCAGTGCCGACCTTTCGTTTTGTTTTCACATCATTGTGGTCTGTCTCAGACCAACTTTCTTCCGTGCCCATTTTAAAGACTTCCTATTTGAATTTGTTTCAGCCAATCACTGCCCGTTAGACTGATTGCTGCTGATAAACTCTATTTTTAACTTGAGCGCTTGCCTGCTGCTACTATAGCTTGGATTTCGGGATTACCTTCTATTCGTTTCTCCCTTATTATTTTTATTGCCTTTCTCATTGTGACACACTCTCTTTCTCTGTAACAATATGTATAAAGAGGATTTTGTATTAACCTACAACGGTTGATATGCCATAAGAGATATCAATCTGCCATAAAACCAAACTAAACATGGTTTGAATTCAGTTTTCCTCCTCTCAGACTGCTTGCCGTAAGATAATTAAAACACCCAGTCTGCCATACTTCTCTCCTCATAGGGAGATGAACTTGTACCTTTCCCAAAGGTATTTAGCTGAAGAGAAACAGTCTCGTCTAGGATTTGAATTTCGGTTTACATCTGGAAAAGCGAATAAAGATTCATTGAAAAGCTCTAATGATATTTTTAAAAGCTGAAAAGTAGGTAAAGAATAAGAGTAAATGCTGCCGTTATCCTTGCCTTCAGTTCATCTTTGGTGTTGCACGGAGTTTTATCTCTCGCGCTCCTCACATAATAATCAAGGGGATTGCTAATTGGGAAGTTAGGGAGCCAAATTTTAGGAGTGATGTGGTCGCAGAAATTTTATCACTGCCAACACTATTTAAATTGAAAAAGCAATTTAAAATGTTTTATAAGAATAAATATTTCTTTTAGATATACCAACAATCTCGCTATATCTGATTATGATGATAATGTATAAGGTGTTTCAAAAAATGTGATACTAAAAATAATGTTCTGTATTGGTGGTAGAACATATGTATCTAAGTTAGGATAGCATAGATTGTCAACAGAACTTAGACAAAAAAAAAAAAAAAAAATGTTACTATGTGATCAGAGTCTGATTCTTGCTTATCACTATGACCTAATTTAGTTACATATGCTATATCACTGATATTCAACCCATTTTATTTATCAAATTTTTTGAATTTTTCTCCGAATTCAATCTGTCTAAACTTCTCTCAGGTGATGGTATGTACCTCTTCACCTTGGGCAGGATGTGACACAGGGTTCTTGTGTGGCATAGCGTTGAGCCCTGTTACTAGGTGTAGGGTCTTCCAGTTGTATGTACAGACGTGGTGAGAATTTTAGTGATAGTCTCTTACAGGTTAATTGGACGAATAATCTTAAAAACTTATCCAATCTTACACCGTTATTAACTGATGTTATTTTAATAGTCAATCAGAATACTTCGTGTGAAATAATACAGAGGTTCATTACTGCATTTCTTTTTGTGATGAATAAGAATCAATATCAATAATCAATACCACAGGAGAACAAAGATTATCTGGATTCTGTCTTTCCCTAATTTTGCGGCCCTTTACTATATAATACTGACAAATCTTAAGATATCCTAGTGTTCCACCCCAACCGTTAGAAAACAAGAACTTGTCGACCAGCAAGAGCTTACATCATCTCTGCCGGAAGAGATGGATGATAGGGACGGATAAAGAGAAAGATTCAGGGAAATCCGTGCTATCTGCTCGACTTGATTATATATATATATATACTTCAACAATCGAAACCACACACGAGCATGATGAGCAAAAAAGTTCGATATTTTACTTGTTGATTAAATGATCAATCCCATAAAACAGAAAATTAAATTCGGTAATCAAAAACAAATGTGATAGTGAACATCTGAATCGCAATCGATATGCCTCATTTGAAGTATCTTGATGGCTGTAGCATGTTGTTGTTGCTACATTTAAAACAAAGTTAAGATGATTCGATTTTTGTTAATAGAACACCAAAATGGTTCATTGTTGTGAGATGTTTGTTGGTGCAATGGCGTCAAAATTCTTACCGAATATTTTTTCAATCCAGTTTACAACTTAATAATTACAGTGGAGGTTTGCTTCGAACAATTCATAACAATTTCTAAAGGAAGACAACCATTGGATACTCATAGAATACTTCCCTTATTTATTTATCCAAGGACTCAAATACCATTGGGAAAGGTATGAACCCCTTTGTCCTCCCAGCTAAGGGTTAAATCGTACCACTACTGTTCTTCTAGGAGAATGGCTTTGGCACTAAATAACATACAAAGGTTGATATGCCATTAAACAAAGAAACCGAAACCGGTTGAAGTTGTGTTAACTCTACAATTTTGAATGTAACTACCCCCACCTTTTGTTTGGGTTACTGTACAAAAAAATGGGTAGAGAAACTTTCTTCTCTTTTTAATGGTGACGAGAAGCTTCACGTAAAGGTTGGCATTAGATGGGGAAAAAAATGAAAAGACACTAAAATAATAATGCGTGTTTGTAAACTTCTTTCGTGATAGTAACAGGTGACAATAGCAATGACGTTACTTTAAATGATAATGCAATAATTTGCAATTATAGATTCTATAAATCGGGTGTCACTTGACATCGAGCTTAAAGGCTGTCAAAGGTGGCATTTAAGTTTGTATAAGCCTAATATGAACGAATGAAAATTCATTCAAAAACTTTAATGATATTTATGAAAGCTTAAAAGTAGGCAAAGAATAAGAGTTGTGTACTTTTCACTTCACTCTCACCATTGACGTTCATTTCTCTGTAATTCATAAACATTTAGAAATTCCAAATGGCATTCATAAACATCCAAATGATATTTTACAAGAATCAAAGTGTTCTCTTCAGGAAAACATTGTATGTTTGACCCTATTGACGCAGGTGTGGTAGTATACAGACTTAGCTCTATGTATGTGCATGTGTGTAGACACATGGGTAGAAGTGAGTACATGTATGTCTGTGTGTATGCACGTGCGGGTGTATACATATGTGTATGGTTGTGAGTTGACCATAGGTATGTATATACGTATACGTTCATATATGAGAGTCCGTATAGGGGCTGAAACATAATTGCCAAGTTATGTCGAATATGTGTTTGACTGTATACCACTAATTTTCCCCTTACTAGTATAAGTAGAGATGGTCAGATAAAAGTGGAGCTGCGATTTGAAAGCGGTTTAATTTTATTATCACACCTTTTGGGGTTTCCTGGAGACATGTAATCGGGCAATATTTTTATGTCCATTCTATGGGTGACTAAAAACCTACATATATGCAACAAGTCAGTTTGCTAAGCGGAGGGAACCGTAGAAAAAACAGAGATGGGCCGACAGAATGAACAGATTAATAGAAGGGATACAGAAATACAGAGATAGACACAGAAGCGAGAGATAGACAGTAGTCTAAGACGATCCGCTAAAAGTTAAGTCCGAAAATCTAGCAGTCTAGTTTTTAAGTAAGAGAGTTTCGCGAGCCGCCTGCGTGGCGAGAGTAGGACTCCACAGGCCATAATTTTGCAAATAGTAACACACACTTCCTCCTCTGTTAAACAACATTGATTCAGCTTTTTGTTTTCGCCTTTTTCTTCCTTTGTGGAACCGTCCCGGACTCAAACATTTCGACCTGCAAACACGACGTGGGGTGAGATTGCCATTTTGCGAATTGCATGACCCACGGACGATCTCCCACATTTATTTGCTTGTTTGTTTTTGAGGGAGGGGGTGTCTCAAGCGTTTTGCATTTTTCCTTCATAAATTAGTGTTGTTTGATTTGAGGGAATTAAATTGAGTGGGCTTTGATATCGACGACTTGAAGTTTTGTTTGCGTATATTTGTCGTATATTTGTTGTATTTGAGTACGTGTAGCCCAAAATGCCACATTATTTGAGTTCGACGAACATAATTCTGATGTTTGTAAAAGTAAAGTAAGTAAGGCTCCCTTTTCAGTAGCCTCTACACCGAGGGGTAACGGAGGGCGCTACTCCATTCCCTGGATTGCTCCACTTTTCCCTTGATCTTTACCTTATAATGCTGAGCATAAAGTACCATTTTTTGAGTTTTTGGTATGACTTGACCTGGGATTGAACCCTGGTCTACCGGAACATTGGCGAATACTCCGGTCCAGATGCTTGTAGCAGAGGAAATGTAACATTTTATTTTCACGACGAATTAACAACATCTTTATTACCTGAGCAAACACGGTAGGAAGAATACAGGAATGATATGAAACACTAAAAGAGAATATTATAGAGAAAACTCCTTTGGTGTCGGTTGAGAGACCTTAATAGACTGAAATTTGTCGTGCGAAGACTTATGTCAAAGCCTAATACCGTGTGTGGTTCAACACGAGGTTTGTTAGGGTAAAAACCTTCCCTGCTGGGAGACATACACATTTGTGTGTGATTCTTGTTATCTTGTTGTCGAGACCGGAACGAAGAAAGAGCGTTAGACTTTGCCGCGCTGTTTTGTATGCTTATGTTGGTCATGCCTCCTTCCGGCCACTAGAAGTACTATTTGGAAGTCAAGTAATATAATCCGTATAGATTGATTGATTTTAAAAGCGTGTCAATACATGTGGAATTATTCTAGCGAGGTTAGTGAATCACATTCATTGTATTTTCATATTTACATTTTTTGTGTAATTTCTAAAGTGTTTTTTGTCATTTTTTCCATTCGGCCAATCAAACACAAATAATTCTTAAACTTATATATTTGACCCATAAATGGAACCCTATTAAACACGACCACTCCAGGTCAGGATGGACCCGAGAGTAATGGCAGTGAAGAGGTACTCTACACTCCCTAGATCTCCAGAACAGTAGCCTCGCCATAAATATAGTTTAGTCTCATATCCCTCAGTAGAGGATACAGTCAGAATATTCTAAGCCCCACCGACAAAACATTCAGTGATTTGTAATGAGATCTTTATCTTGTTTTCAAAACTAATAATTCTCTCCTAACAACAAGAGATGGCCACTACAACTTAAAATCTTTATTCCTTCATTGAAATATCAAGATTTGTCTGCCCATCGAGATAATATAACATATAATAAGAAAGTTCTTTACTTTATAATTTGATTATTACCGAATTTATTCGAATTAATTATTTCTATTATCGATACTATATCTTAAATTTACCCAGTCGGCTGGGGCTGTAGAATACTCCGACTGCACCTCTGCAGAGGGGTAAGACCCCCCCCATGAGTGTCCTGGATATGACACTAAACAATTTCATGGTGAGGTTCCAGTGATGCTGGAGCTTGGAGGGATGAGGAGCACCCCTTCATCGCCATTGCTCCCTGGTACACTCTGGCCCGGTGTGGTAGCACCTGATAGGGTCCTATCTATGGGTTAAATAGAAGTAACAGCATACTTATGCTAAAGTGAATTGTTTGACTAAACCGAATAGTTTGAAATAGAAATGTTTTTGACAATTAAACCGAACTTACATTTAAACTGCGTGCTTATGCTAAACTGAATTATTTGAAATTGAACTTTTTTTGACATTGAAACTGTACTTACGCTAAACTGATTCATTTAATATAGAACTGTTTTGACATGTAACTGTTTGTAAACAAAATCTGTACTTATACTAAACTGAATTCGCTGAAAATTTTTTTCATAATTAAACTGTACTTACATTTAAACTGCGTACTTATCCTAAACTGAATAGTTTGAAATAAAACTATTTGCGCAAAAATGGATTTGGCGTTAGATAACCTACAAAGGTTTATATGCCATAAAACCCAACCAACCAACATATATCTTAAATCTTTTACTGGTAATCTGCTATTATTAACTTACACTTTATAAAACAGGAAACATTTTTTGAGAAATTTCACTTATGAATACTGTTGTATAACTTCTGTTTCTCTTAAGTGAGTAATTACATTACCCTGTCGGTGGGGCTTAGAGTACACTGACTATCCCCTAGAGAGGGATTAAACCCTCAAATAGGTGTCCTATCAGATGTTGAGTGTACACTTCTGGAGATCTGGGGAGTGTGGAGTACTCCTTCATTACCATTACACCCAGGTCCATTCTGGTCCAGAGTGGTAGTACCTGTTAGGGTCCCATCTATGGGTCAAAAAGATCTGGTTAAAACTTATTCGATGTAAAACGCTTAAGAAACAACAACACAAAAAATGTTGATATGAACGGACGATGAACTTGATTGCCTAACCTCTGGTCATAAAATATCCCTAGACGGGTTGACATGGCGTTAAAATCAATCAAGTAATCAATCCTCATTATATTATGAAAAAATAGTTTTATTAGAAACAAATAACATTCGGTTTAAGGAATGTGGGTTCAAATTGTTGTTTGTTTTCTATGGGTCAAATAGATTTGTTTGAAAATTATTAGTAATTGGAATACTTGAGGCTCTATAATTTCTTGAAATACTTGAAACCATATAACAATGTGCGAATTATTTATTTCAAGAATAATTACTTGAACCTACAACTGTTTGCAAATGATTCTCATCAATTATATTGGTAATACCTTTATCAGAATCAGAAATATGACAGTAATTTGGTGCAAGAGATGATTATTTAATCGTCCCTACTCACCAGGTTCCAATATTAGTATTAGTGTATCCATTGAGATTTACTTATAAACATTAAGGAAAGACAAGATAGACTCACGTTAACAATCAATACACATATAATAATATGTAAGAATAATAAGCAACGTGTCCCAAACCGACTTAGGGAGCCACGCCCACAATCCAAGGGAAGACAGTTATTTTTGTCTCCATACAATTATTTGAAACCATATAACTACTTGCAAATTATTGGTGTTAGATAAGAATACTTGAAAACAAATAATTTATATATATATATATATATATATATATATATATATATATTCCGAAAACCATCTTGTTCATTTATGTTTTTTCAGCCAGTGGAAGTGCTATTATTTTATGGTCAGCTTTTGAATTCTTGTAATTTTTAACAAATCCTAAAGGCCCTTAAATTTTGGAAGTAGCTAATAAGGAATGATTCTTGGTTTGGTTTCTTTGTTTAATGGCATATCAACTCTTTTTAGGTTATTTAATGCCGAAGCCATTCTCCTAGAAGAACAGTAGTGGTACTATTTAACCCATAGCTGGGAGGATAAGGGGGTTCATATTTGCCCGAAAGTAAACGTAATAGCGCGACTGGAGTACGAAATCGCGTACTACGATTCCGCAGTCCAACGCTTTAACCATTACACCACGAGGACACCCCTCAATAAGGAATGAGTTACTGGGTTATAATAATAGGAAGAAAAATAATTCTATGGACATTTCAAGCGACAAACAAATGAAATCTCACACGAGAAAACTTGGACGTGGATAAGAAAGAGAGAAACAAAATCTCTTCTAATAGCAGCACAAAACAACGCCATAAGGACTAATTATATTAAATTATATAATTATATAATTATTATTATATAGATAAGACGCAACAAAATGAAGGTTATGTGGTGATAGAGATGAAACGATCAATCACATACTAAGCGAATGCAGAAAATTTAGCCTAGAAAGAGTGCAAGACAAGATATGACTGAGTGGGGAAGGTCATCCACTGGGAATTGTACAAAAAATTGGTATTTGACCCTACGAACAAATGGTATAGGCACAAACCAGAATCTGTCCGGAAGAATGAGACGCACAAACTTCTCTGGGATTTTGAGATACAAACAAATCACCTAATCTCGGCCAGACGACAAGACCTAGTAACAGTCAACAAAAAAATAAAAATAAGAGAACTGGCAGAATAGTGGACTTTGCTGTCTCTTGCAGACCACAAAGTAAAATTGGATAAAAGTGAAAAGAAAGATAAGTACCCGGGTCTTGGTAGGGAATTAAAAAGAAACAAAAAACTATGGAACATGAAAGTGACAGTGATACCAATTGTAATTGGTGCTCTAGATGCAGTCCCCAAAGTATTGGTGCAGGGATTGGAGGACTTGGAAATAAGAGAACGGTTAAAAACCATCCAAACTACAGCATTATTAAGATCGGTCAGGATACTGAGAAGAGTCCTGAAGACTTGAGGGGACTTGCTGCCACTCAAACTCCATTGAGAAACTATCAGCTAACACTGATGTGAAAAACTCTCAAAAGAGTAAAATGATAATAATAATAAAGTGCAGGAGAATATGATTGCAGAGCAGTATAAACAGCAGCTACTTTATCACGCTTTGGTTTAGTTTGATTTACGGCTTATCAACTCCAGTGGGTTATTTAATGCCGAAATAGTTTTATTTTTGTACATATTCGATTTTTTAAATGACTATAGTTTCTGATAAAAGCCAATGTTATATACAAGCGTGTGGTTGCAAGAAAAATAAGACTGACCAGAAGATTTTTTTTGTTTATTGAATAACTAAAATAAACTAGCGTATGAAATATCTGGCCGGCTGACGGAGGGTTATCTATTCGGCAACAAGCAATTGCTTTGATCTGGTCAGACGGTGTTGTCAGGTGACGCTCTTAGCACGGTCGTCGATTCAACTGCTCGTGTGACCTCTGCTTGGTCTATTTATATGTTCCCGACTTAAAACACCGGCTCCAGAAAATACTACTTGTGGAAAAAATGATTGGTAGAAAAATAGACCTTTTTTATAACTGAGAATTTTCTGGGGATTTTGGATAGACTATGCGCGGAGCTTATGCGCAGAAGCCATGATTTTCTCAATTTGACACTGGCTGTTGTTGGGTCAACATCCGGTAGCTGTTATTTTCTTCAGCAGTGTCGATGTCTGTCGGTCTGTGTTTTGTGCGTTTTAGTAGTTAGGCGTGTAAACAGTTAAGTGGGTGAATCACAAGATATTTGATGTATTTTACTATAACACCAACTTCCTTTAGGAATGGCATAATGTTTTGTATATTGTTGTTGTCGAACGAGTTCTCTCATATTTCTTGCTCTGATGAAACGTTGTCTATTTAAGTTGAGTTTGATGCTTTCGATCAGTATTTATTTCACTGTGTAAGGAGTTTTATTCACCGGGCACTTTGGTTGGTTTTCTTTTGTAAAAAGAAAAGTATGTGTAAGACTTGTGTGTCCTATACGGGATCGGACCAGTATCATCCTCTTCTTTAAATAATACATTTTGGGATGTCTTTCTCGCTTATAATATCTAATGGTAGATCTTTTGCTTTGGTTTCGACACTTCAGATATATGTCAACGAATTTATTAAAAAGGGTTCACGTGGTTCTAAAATATTTGTTTTTACATACCTTGTATAAGGTGCTGATAGTTGGAGAGTGAGTCAGTCACGTGCATACATTTCAAAGCATTTTTATTAACTAACTAGGTTGTTGCTAACAACAGCGTAAAACTAAAAAGGGACCGCTTAAGACCTTACGGTACTATCATAACAAACGTCTTTTACTCTTGGAACACCTTTCTGAACGATTTTATGTAGAACGGTTAATAAATTGACATATTCAATGAAAATCTCTCTCATAGATTCAATAAATTTCCAAATATTTGTATCTCAAACACTGACAAAAATCTTTACCTTTAATAACTATTATAAACTTGAATGAGAGTTCTAGTTATGGTTGTTATAGTTACATCGTTCTACACGTCTAGTAATTAAGAGCTGCGAATATTCCATCTCATGCATTTGTGGAGGAGAATATAAAAGATATTTGCTTAAACCTAAAAATAAGTTTGGAATGACAGACAGAGACAAAGAAATCAGGAATGGCTAATCATGTGTTAAGATAAAAGGGAGAGAGAGTCATCACCCCTGTAAAATGAAGTCGAAATAGAGAATAACAATAGATGATAAGGCGACTGATAAAATAAATCATTGCATATATTAAACTCTAATTATCTCATCAGTATGCCTACTCTAGAAATAAACACGATATGAGAGTCTTTAAGAAAGAAAGTATATTAAGCTTAACACTAAAAAATGCACCATCTGATTACACTAGGAATTGTACAAAGAGTTAAGTGGAAAAGGCAGATAAACGACATTTACCCGGAAGAATCGGCTAGATTATCTTCGCCTTCTACCTAAGTTTGCCTTTTTAATTAATCAATAGATTTTTTTCCAGTAGAAACTTTCGCTTTTATATATTTATTTACCCAACCATTCAGCCATAGGCAGATTATAACACAAGGTTATTTTTAAGCGGTTTGAATTCAGAGATTTTCTTCTCTTAGAGCAGTTGCTGTTCTAAGGCTCGAGTCCAGTCAGCCTTATTGTTTACTTATAGCAGAAAGGATAAAATAAGGACTCATGTTTTTATGAAGGGCATTAGCGCGAAATGAAACTTTTTTTATATTAATACAGGGACTATCATTTTATTTTTGGATAATCACTTCTTATTTCCACATTTAGTGCTTTTTAAACTTCTTTCCACATTTAGCGTTTTTTTTAGACTTATTTCCCCATTTAGAGTTTTTTAGACTTATTTCCCCATTTAGAGTTTTTTAGACTTTGCTGGTTGGTTATGACATTTTACTCTATAGTTTTTGCAATAATGACTGGAGGGAGCTTTAAATAAATTGATCCCAAAAACTCAGAATTACCCAGCAAAGTTTTTGACGTATATATAAACAATTCTCACTCTCACTCATTTGTTCCCTAGCCTAGTTTGGTCTTAGAACGCAACTCATATAGCGTGACTTGGACAGGAATAGGCTGGTCCAGGTCTACAACTTTGAATTCAGAGTTTCCTTCTCAAAGACCGGTTGGCATACCGAGGTTAAAGAGCTCAGTCTGCCCTTCTATTTACCAATAAGTGGAGTGAGAATAATTGGGTTCATACCTTTCTCAATGATATTAGCGCACTGAGAAATGCAAACAGTCTCATTCAGGATTTGAACTCGGGTAGTCCAGTCCCATAAGCGTCTTCAATATATGAACAATAACAATGAGAATAACTGTACCTTTATGTAATTATTGACTTTGGTTTTGTATACGAAAATCTACAGAGGAGTTTCATTTCTGATGTAGCATTGCTGATGGCTGATGAGATCAATACGTGACTTGCATGTTCTTCTGCATTGGTTACAGGAGAAGTGGGCTAAAAATGAACCTTTTAGGGAACTTTGTTTTTACAGTTATGTTTCTTCTCAACACTGGTTCCTTGATTTAAAAAAAGGTTCTAACTAACTAACTAACTATATATATATATATATATATATATTCACTTCTATTAACAGAAGTATTATTATCCATTATTTGTAGTCGATGCCAAAATAGAGAAGATCTTCTTTAAGAAAATATCCTTGTACTTTTTCTGTGTGACTCCCTTTCTGGCTGACATGTGAACATTTTGTCAAATAGAGGACAACATTCTTTCACCCTCGATACTTAATGCGTCCAAACTTGTTCAGAATTTTCCAGTCTTACGAAAGTTTCTTTTTACGTTTTTGTCCAATCAACAAATCAAATTTTTTCCTGCCAATGAAACCAGCGTGAATCCGTGGTAAAGTGTGTAGTCCGACTTACCTCCTTTTATAAATGGTTATGATTACTGTGATAATACCATTTTGATTTTATGCTGTTGTAAGTGACAACCTAGTTAGTCAGGGAAGATGCTTTGACATGTGCGCACCTGTTCGACTCACTCTCCAACTATCAGCGACTCATACTAAGTATGTAAAAAAATTTTTATAACATGCTATGAGAAATGACGTTAGCTATGTTCCTCGGACCTCATTTAATTTAGAACTTTGATTCTTTTGGTCGAATTTTTTCCCTTTTCTTCATTAATCATTCTAACTCGCCAAAAACAAATAGATTTCCTGCACCCAAATCATAATAAAGAAATATTAAATAGATTTCCTGCACCCACATCATGATAAAGAAACATTAAATAGATTTCCTGCACCCAAATCATAATAAAGAAATATTAAATAGATTTCCTGCACCCAAATCATGATAAAGAAACATTAAATAGATTTCCTGCACCCAAATCATAATAAAGAAACATTAAATAGATTTCCTGCACCCACATCATGATAAAGAAACATTAAATAGATTTCCTGCACCCAAATCATAATAAAGAAACATTAAATAGATTTCCTGCACCCAAATCATAATAAAGAAACATTAAATAGATTTCCTGCACCCAAATCATGATAAAGAAACAGTAAATAGATTTCCTGCACCCAAATCATGATAAAGAAACATTAAATAGATTTCCTGCACCCCAATCATAATAAAGAAATATTAAATGGATTTCCTGCACCCAAATCATAATAAAGAAATATTAAATATATTTCCTGCACCCCAATCATAATAAAGAAATATTAAATAGATTTCCTGCACCCACATCATGATAAAGAAACATTAAATAGATTTCCTGCACCCAAATCATAATAAAGAAATATTAAATAGATTTCCTGCACCCAAATCATGATAAAGAAACATTAAATAGATTTCCTGCACCCAAATCATAATAAAGAAATATTAAATAGATTTCCTGCACCCAAATCATAATAAAGAAATATTAAATGGATTTCCTGCACCCAAATCATAATAAAGAAACATTAAATAGATTTCTTGCACCCAAATCATAATAAAGAAACATTAAATATATTTCCTGCACCCCAATCATAATAAAGAAATATTAAATAGATTTCCTGCACCCAAATCATGATAAAGAAACATTAAATAGATTTCCTGCACCCAAATCATAATAAAGAAATATTAAATAGATTTCCTGCACCCAAATCATGATAAAGAAACATTAAATAGATTTCCTGCACCCAAATCATAATAAAGAAATATTAAATAGATTTCCTGCACCCAAATCATAATAAAGAAATATTAAATGGATTTCCTGCACCCAAATCATAATAAAGAAATATTAAATAGATTTCCTGCACCCAAATCATAATAAAGAAATATTAAATGGATTTCCTGCACCCAAATCATAATAAAGAAATATTAAATAGATTTCCTGCACTCTTGATCCCATTTTTATTGGAAGACACTTTCTAACCATTATTTCGACATTGCACCAGTAGTTCATAATATTTTGATTTCTTTCTTTTGTGAGCTTCATCGATACGTTCTTCCCATGGTACAGTTAATTCCTACATTACAATATTTTTTCATTTTTGTCTGGCTACTATGTGGTCCAGAAATATTAATCTTGATACTAAGTCGACTCTTTATTCTCAGTCTGTTGCAGGTGACAGGTGTTTGGTTTGAACTTTTTCGTTTTATTGTGTTTCTTGCTGTTATATACAAGCGTTTGGCTGCAAGAAAAATAAGACTGACAAGAAGATTTAGTTTTTTTTTTTTTTTGTTTATTGAATAGATAGAATAAACAAGCGAATGAAATATCTAGCCGGCTGACAGGCGTTTATCTAGTCAGCGACGAGCGATTGCTTTGATCTGGTCTGACGATGTTGTCGGGTGACACTCTCAGCGACGGTCAAAATTCAACTGCCCGTGTGACCTCCGCTGGCCCTATTTATGTGTTCCCGACTTCAAACACCGGCTCTAGAAAATACTATTTGTGGAAAAAAATGATTGATTGAAAAATAGACCTTTTTTTTTATAACTGAGAATTTTCTGGAGATTTTGGATAGACTATGCGCGGAGCCTATGCGCAGAAGACATGATTTTCTCAGTTTGACACTGGCCGTTGTTGGGTCAACATCCGGTAGCTGTTATTTTTTTCTGCAGTGTCGATGTCTGTCGGTCTGCATTTTGTGTATTTTAGTAGTTAGGTGTGTGAAGAGTTAAGTAGGTGAATCAGAAGAAATTTGATGTATTTTACTATAATAGTGCCAGCCTTGAGAAACATTATCTCAATATTCCCTGGGTTAGATTTATTTGTACGGATGCCTGTACAGACTATATAAGCGATAACTTTTGAAATCTAGTCGTGCCGCCATCTGTACTGTCCTTCAAGTGCTTTTGGGCAGCTGCTCACTTCTAGCACACATGCATAATGGGCATAGTACCGAAACCGTTTTGTACAAAGGTTTGTGGGGCTGGGGAGAATATCGTAATATCGAAAATTTAAGGTTCGCATGGTCGTGCCATATGTCTTACCTTTTTATTTTTCGTTGAAGTATTGAGTTCCAATTTGTCCATGCTTCCTGTTATTTTAGTCCGACCATTTTTACTAATCTATTTTCGTCTTCACCCTTATGAACTTCATACTGTATGAATCGACGTTTCTCTTTTCCTGCGGTCTTGTCCACGCGAATAGTCGGGAAAACATAAGACCCGCGCACTCTGTTGTGACTGCTCCTAATATTGATCATTCCCAGAGTCATTCTTTTGCCACTTGCAACAAAGTTTTATATGTTTTAGTTTGGACAAATCTGATCTGAAGTTTTCCAATCACACAAAAATGAATTTAAAAAATTGGGGTTTAAAATTAGTCTGTTTTAAAATTAGGTCATATTTCTGTTTCAATTAAGATTTGAAATCTTGAAATTCAAAATCTTCCAAAAGTAAAGTGATATATAAACACCCCTGGACAAAAATATAAGACCACCCTCAAAAATGAAGAAAAAGATATTGTTTACAATTTTTAAATTAAGATAATCAGATATATGAATGATAAGGTTAAGAGACATTTAAATTTAAAATAATAAGAAATTTTAATACCCTTTTTATATGTATATTAGCGTTTATGGTAAATTTTAGAATTTATTTTTGACATAACTATGAAACCACCAATACAAACTAAAGAAAAAAGGACTTAATTTAATTGAAAAAATATTACATATACTCTACGTAATATAAAAGCTATTAAAACTGTAATACTTGAAATACTAAAAACATAAATGGCTAAATTATATGAATTTGAGAAAGTGGGATTACAGCTCTGAAAAGAGTTGGAAAATCTCCGAGAGAAATTTCGAAGACCTTATGACGCAGTAAAATCGTTATCTGCAATTACTTGAAAAGTCCAAATAAGTATGGAACAAGAAAACCGACTGGCAGGCCAGAAAAATTATCACCGCAATCAGGAGAAGAATTGTTCGTGAAGTAAAAAAAAACAAACTTCGTCAATATAAAAAATATTGATATCTCCAGTGGATGCTCCTTGCAATACTAGAACAATTAAAAGGCATTTAAACAACGAAAAAAATTAAGCATGAGAAAATAATTCATCGTCCAAGATTAACTATGAACTACGAAGAGAAACGACAAGAATATGCTCCTCAATATCAAACATTGAGTGCTAAAAATGGCGAAAAGTTTTTTTCTCAGACGAAAAGAAATCAAATTAGAGACAGTCCAGATGGCTTTCAGAAGTACTTGCACGCAAAAAAATTTCCAGACGAGAATTACTTAACAAGGCATAGTGGAAGAGAATCTCTTATGATCGGGGGGGGGACTTCTGATCTTCAGTAAAACTTAGACTACAATTTGTTAGTGGTCGACAAAAAGCTGCAGATTATGTGAAGATGTTAAATGATTTATCTCTCGCACAAGAAAGACGTCGTCTATGTGGAGAAGAATAGATTTTTCAGCAAGATTATGCTGCTCTCCACAATGCATCAATAACAAAGAAATACTTGTTTGAATAAAAAAAATAAGACTTCTTGAGCTCTCAGCGTGCTCTCCAGACCTCAATCCTTTAGAAAATTTGTGGGGATTGATTGTTGCAAAAGTTTATGAAGAAGATCACAGCACTCAGCATTTTCTAAACTCAAAAACGCAATCTTAGACGTATGGGAAAAATACCTTTGGTTCAACTTCAGAAACTAGTTGATAGTATGGCAATCCGAATTTTTGAGGTTATCAAAGCCAACAGCGGATCTACAAAATATAAAAAAAACAAAAAACAAAAACAAACTTCTTTTATATTCTATAATTCTACTCATTGGTCTTATATTTGTCATAATGCTAATACACATATAAAAAATGAATTAAAATTTCTTCATATTTTAAATTTAACTATCTTTATGCCTTCTCTTTCATATATCCGATTTTAATAATTTAGAAATTGTAAACAATATCTTTTTCTTCATTTTTGAGGCTGGTCTTATATTTTTGTCCAAGGATATATATATATATATATATTATTAGACCAAAAATAAATTAATTTCCGAGTTTCATCGAAAAAAGTAAAGTCCCTACTTTTGGATAAAATTTCAACAAAAATATAATTTATTCGCTTTGAAGTCAAAATCAAAGAGGGTGTGTATGACTTTGAATGCGTTGAGTAAATGTTTACAACTTGTAACTGGTGATAAGATAATGATAATTTTCTTGGTATAAGACTGGAGGTCAAAAGCGATACAAACGTATAATCTCATCTGTGTGAGAATAGAATCGCGTGTTCTTTGATATCAATGACTTGAAGTTTTGTCTTCGCATATTTGTTATATCATAACTCAACACTACAATTATTTAAGCGCGAGGGACATAACTCAGACTCTTGTAGCAAAGGAAATGTATTATGGTTTAATATTTCTTCTTGCTAATAAAAGTAAAACAATTCACAACCAACAATATTAATTGGCTGAACCATATTTTCAGAAATGCCATGAATTACTAAAAAAGTATTATAGAGAAAAGTCTTATCGTGTCGTTGAAGAGTCTTTTGATATAAATCGAGAGTCCGTAATAGAATGGAAATTATTGTGTAACGATTTACGTCAACAATGTCAATGCGACACAAGGTTTGCTGGGGCGAGGGCCTATCGGAAAACCTTCACACACATGTGTGCTTCGGGACAGGACCGGACAAAGAGAGAGAGAGTTTCGACTTTAACGCGCCCTTTTATTACTTCTGTCACGCCACCTAGCGACCATTAGAATAACTATTTGGAAGGTAAGGGACGTAATCCCTACATTTGTCGATCAATTCTTGATTATTAACTGATAAATGATAAATTTATGTGTTTATTCGAGAACAATAAACTCGTTTTTAATTACAAAGCTCCACATTTGATATGTCTAAACGTATCGGAATAAACCCCCACTCGAATCATAGCCTGAAAACTTCGCTAACAATTCTCCAATTTTTAACTTGAAAATTGGCACTGTTTCCTGAACAACATTGTTGCTTTGTTCCACTGAGATTTTAATATTCTCATTAGACAAACCATTCGCACATTATTCCATAGAGATTTCATTATATTCATGTTTTACTTTGTCTAATTTTGTCTTGCATTGAATACAATTGTTGGGATTTTTTGTTCGATGGTTGTAAGCCAAATTTAGAAGAACCAAGAGAAATTGAACCAATGAAATAATAATGGCTATGGTAGACTTTAATTCTTTCTTATTTTCAATTAATTTAACTTTTCTTTTGTTTTCAAACAGGATTTGGTAATCTCGTTCAGCAATGTAGAATGAAAATTTTGTTAACTTTATATTTTTACTATGTGAAAGAAAAACAGGGAAATGGTTCGTGGAAGTCTTCGTTGAAATAAGATTTGAACTTCTAAGGGGAAGAATAAGTGGATTCTTGACCAATCAGAACGTAACATAGAAAAACTATTTTCTAACCAACCAGATTTTGCTGTGTCGACATTACTCAGAGTCATTTAAAAAGGATTCCAAAAACAATAAGTGCCTGTCTGTTATTCTATGAATAACACAAACACACCGATTTTTCCACAACTGACATTTAGAAAAACCGAAGGAGAGGCCAATTCATTTTAGTTAGACTTGTGTCGTATTTCTCAAACCATATTTTTATATCACATCCCACTCACCTACTCATGAACTCCATCTGGATTTTTATCGGCACAACTCAAAGACAGATGGTTCGCTCTATGTACTAATTATTAATAAATTTATTTATTATTGTTATTGTAATTTTGTCTTCTTTTCTATCAACACTAGCCACAATTCTCCCCCACACACACACACCTTAGCCTGACCGACAGTTTTAATTCTATTACATTGTTGGCTTCTGTACTTTCAAAGAAAATCTATCAGATAGGAAGCCACGTTGATATCATTTTGAAGAATTCGATTTGATATAATGTCACTTTTATTTCAGATGAAGTTTTTAATGAAAAAACTTCTTTGTTACTTCTTGAATATTGGAATGAGAGACGAATCATCAAAAATTGGTAAAAAAATTCCTTGTCCATATTTACTGCACCTTTCCGTCACGAACAGGATGCGACACACGGTTATTTTTTAAGCAGGGCACAGCTGGTTTGAATTTAGAGTTTTTCTCCTTCTAGACTGATTGCCATACTAAAGAACCCAGTCTACCCAACTATTTTACTCATTGATGAGGAGTAGCGAGAAGAGATGAATTCACACTTTTCCAAGAGCATAAATACCAAATGAAACGCAAATAACTTTATTTAGGATTTGAATCCTTTTCCTTTGACAATAACCGTTATGCCACTGGAGCCTTCACAATAATTCCTTGTCGGTACTAATCATGTAAAATTGTTTAAAAAGAAGAACTTTTTTCTAAGAAAGTCGAAAAATTATCCCTAGAGAACTTTTCAAATCGCCATCGACGTCGTTTTAGAATCAAATAATAAAAAAAAATAAGTTCTATGGATATCATATTGAGTTCGGCCGACAAGGCAATTTTTTCACTCCTTAAATGATTTATACAAATACAATTACATTGTTGACAATTAAACTAATGCATGTTATAAAGTGAACGTAGAGACATTATTGAATTACTGCTTAAGTTTACACAGATTAATTTGAAAAAAAATTATCGCCGTTGGAGGAAATTTTAACTTTCGAGTTGCTTCCAACTATACTCTTGTGTTGGCTATAAATAGCCGACACAAACGTCTGACTACGCTTCCTTCACTTTGACTGTTGTAATCAATAAGTCCCTCTGGTTCTGAGGATAAAAATATATTCTTTTTTTTATGTCTTTTCGCCTTTATTGATCACTTACATTTCTGAACATTTATTATCTGATTATTTTCTAAGTCCACAGGGACGATAAAAACTTCCGTAAAATCAATGACCTTTTTTTGTGAAATTGCATATCTTTCTGGAACTTTCATTCTTATACTTTGTCTGACACTGATTTTATTCAAATGTTCTATTTAATTGTATCTACCAATGAATTGTTTGGTAAATCATAGTGCATACTTTTATTGCATACGTTTATAGGGAGGATATCTAGTCGAGTCCCCACTCAATAAAATCCAATATAAGTATTGGTATATCCACTGAATAAACGGAAGGAAAGACAAGATAAACTCATTCACACGTAAAAAAAGTTGGCGACCGTAGTCGAGGGCGACCCGAGGGTTCCCTTTTCAATAGATACTACACCGAGGTGTCGAGGAGGGCACTACTCAATTCCCTAGATTGCTCCACTTTACTCTTGATCCATACGTTATAATGCTGAGTGTTAAGCAAGGCGGCATCAAGTACCATTTTGAGTCTTTAGTATGATTCGGCCTGGGATTGAACCCCGGTCTCCTGCAAAATATATATGCAATAAGTATTTAGAAGAATAAACAAATGTGTCCTAAAAGATAAAATATAAATATATTGTTCTATGAACAAGCAGTATATGAAAGGGTTACAAAAACTGTAAAAGTCTTACGTCTTTTCGTTTCAATGACAAGACGAGAGACAAAGTTCATTACTAGAAGAGACAATATCTACTGTTCAAAGAACAGAGATAAAAAGGTATGAAAAAAGAGAACGGGGTGGATTCTGGGATTGTTACATGACCACAAGGAGGACAGGGAGTCTGTGAAGGATGATGAATGTCCATACGCTACATTTAATACTTTAGTACAATTGTATTCTAATATTTTACTTTATATTATTATTTATATTATTATTGCAAAAGAAATAATCATTCAATTTTGATAATATTTCGAATTATGTCAGTCTTATCATGTGTTATTTGTAATTAAACTTGCAAAGATTACTGCTTATTTACCGCACATTTTGGTTCCAGTGTTTGAGTTTTTCGCAAGTATTCCGTCGTTTGGATAGATTCTTTTTCACTGAATCTTTTGTTGTTAAACATATTATTATTAATTATACGTGGTGTATTCAATAATTTTCCAGACTTTTTTGTACATGCATTTAAAATTGTCGTAGACTCTTGAAAATTCAGTATGTTATTGCTATACATCTTATGAGATGACTGACCAATTTGTATGATTTCAGGTTCAAATGAACAGCTACAACAGCAATTGGAATACACCCCACTAAAGCCTGATTGTCACAGCTGGTGAATTTCAAAAATTCAATCTGGACGTGAGGACACTTTAGAAGAACAATATGCAATAAAATTGTGCTTTAAACTTGGAAATAATGCCACAGAAACGTATGGAATGTTTCAGACTGCTTTTGGAGCATCTTGCATGAATCGAGCATGAGTTTTTGAGTGGCATAAGAGATTCAAGGAGGACAGGGAGTCTGTGAAGGATGATGAGAGGTGTGGGAGGAGTAAGGAAGTCAATACACCACAGTTGATTGGCCAAAGGGTTAGGGTTAGGGTTACTATGTTGAGTTTTTAAGGGAGTTCAGGTAGAGATAACGTCAGAAGAGGCCAGCATTCTTCAAATCAGGTCAGTGGCATTTCCATCGTGGTGTAATGGTTATCGCGCTGGACTGCGGAATCATAGTACGCGAGTTCGTACTCCAATCGCGCTATTACGTTCACTTTCGGGCAAATACTCGTGGGAAATGTATGAACCCCCTTGTTCTCCCAGCCATGGGTTAAATAGAACCACTACTGTTCTTCTAGGAGAATAGCTTTGGCATTGAATAATCTACGAAGGTTGATATGCCATTAAAAACAAAGAATACAACATAGTGTTTCAGGGTGTTTCGGAAAAATCGAGATCATTTTGTAATCTTTCAAATTCTCTTTCAAATGATCTCAAATTTTAACAGCTCAAAATTCTATGTTTAATTTCTTTTTCTTTTCAGGCATAAAAATGCCATTTTCTGGTGGAAAAAAAGGTGTTTAAGAATCAAACATAAAATTATGACTGATTTCGCGACATGTTGTCAAAATTTAAAATCATTTGAACGAGAATTAAATTATTAGATTACGAAACGATACCAAATTTTTGGAAACACCTTGTATAAACAATCTACACGCAAAATCTATCAACACTGGATTCTTAACAATATTTCTAATTGTTCTACGATTTTCCACACAACTAAGTCTTTATAAAATGTCCCAGAAAACTAAAATGACTGAAACTTTTGGCTTAGAAAAATGTAATTTATTTCCCCTAAGGTTCGCTTTTCATTGATAAAAGTCTGCGACGGATTCTCTGAATCGATAGTAACACGTAAATCTCTCCAAGTTCGCGCCAAGGCCACGGATAGGCACAGAGATCCTGGTAAGGTGACATTGTAAGCACTCAAAAGTCCGAATATAACCAGGGGCTATAGAATTAAAAATGCCTCAAGGAAAGGCTTTTCTTCTTTTCTTTTCTTAACAGACGTGGCTACTCCGATTCTCCGTACAGATTTTCTTAACAATTTCCGTTTGCTGATTGATCTCAACGGATGACAGTTGATCGATTCGGAAACCGATCAATTCCTGCATTTTTACTCACTTGTTTGGTTTGTGTACAAAGATCTCTGTTCAATACTCAGTGAAACCTTCACAGTCGATAAGGGTGCAGTCTTTTGGGCAACTATATTTCAGTCACACAAGTTAAAATGAAATTTTAAAAAAGTATAAATTCCAGAGCCAAATATGTAACCAAAAACCAACCACAACCATGTCTGCAATTTGGTCCTCCCTCTGGTTATATGAGCAATCATATATGCATACCAACCGTTCACATTTTAGTTATTAGCTGAATGGCGTTACGTGTTTGTCTTCGTTCTCTGATCGAAACAAACCACACAACATCACATGTCAACGTTATAGTGCATTATGTAACACAGTCGAATATCTTAAATGTGTTTGTACAGATGGTATTTAACGAGTGAAACCAAATCACGTCTCTTAATATCTAGTTTTCTTTTACTTCATATATTAATTTTGCAACAATCACTGATATATCCTTTTCGTGCGTTTTTTTCTTTTCGGAAAATGTTGTTTGTTTGTGCATTTTATTTATTTTGTGTCATGTAATTTTTATTTATATAATATATCTGTTTTCATTTTCATTTCATTATATGTTATTCTTTAAAATATTTGCGGAGTACATGTTTTTCCACGCACCTATCTATTTTACCCAGCGAATAATTTCGCCTTGTAAAATAGATAAGTGCAATTTGATTGACATTTGCCTGATCAAAATCGATTGCAGCACCCCAGTAGATTTACTTTCGATTAATTGATTAATTTCAACGGCATGTCAACCCATCGGTGGTTATTTTTATGCCAAGAGATTAAGGAACCCCGTTCGTTGTACTTTCATTTTTTGTGCCGTTTCTTTTAAGATTTTTTTATACACAGTTGTATGATATCAAGTATCCCTATCTAATACACATAATTTGCACAGTTATATGATTTCAAGTATTCTTATCCAATACCGATATTTTGGAACAGATATACAGGGTGCAGAAGCAAAATTATTCTAGTATGATAATAAACGACTCTGTTATAAAACAAGATTAATTTTAATTTAAAAAAATAAACAACAAAATAAGATCGATACAAAACAGTAAATTTACTCAATATGGCCACCATTTTTTAAATAATTGTATCAACATGCATTCTAAACGATTGCATGTCTTCAAAAGAAATTATTCACGCATTTTATTCCATTTCTTCTCAATAGTATTCTTAAGCGAACCAATATTTGAATGGAAAGTTGCATTTGTTTTGTTTTCTAAAACGCCCCATAAAGTGTAATCAAAGGGTTTAAAGTCTGGGCTAGATGGAGGCCATAAAGAAATACCAATTATTTCGCAAATTTCTTTTTTTGGCTTGGTTTCAGCGTTAAACAAATCAAAGATTCTTTGTCGTGCTTGAATAATAGAGCTAATCATAAAAATTTAGATTTATCGCGTTTTTTTGTAAAATTGGACGAATTAGACTAAAAAAAGCTCTTAAAAAATATTTCATATTTTGCTTCTGAATCCTGTATTTGACCACTTGTAATATAATGGACGAGGGATTTTTTTTGGGGGGGGGGTAGTTAGGCTGAGAACCTTTCGGCTCAGTGCATGGGTTACTGAGGTGCAATATTAACGCAGGTGTTCACGCGCGTGCGCGCGGGTGGAGCGGACGTGTCACTCAGAGATGTCACAATAGCCTGAGATGAGAAACGGGGCTAGCAAGTGTGAATGACGTCACGCACCGGAAGCGCGCGGAGGATTTGGGGAGATTATGAAAAAGTCAGTTAGTAGACTTGAGACTAGACAACGGACGAGAAGGGTTGACTTTCGCTTGCTCGTGGAGACCTTGGACAGGTGTCGAACGAGATGGGGGGCAGATGAAAAAGCCAGAATAGAAAGAATTTGTATCTCTCTCCTTGTGTCGAAAAAACCTTTAAACTCAAAGGTAATGAAAAGTTTCGTACCCGAACTAAGAAGTCGTAAGTGTTTTTCGTGTTTCGAGATCCTATGTTATATATATACGAACATTATATGTTCATTTCACACATATCCGGATATCTGGCTATGTTACACACTAAATCGGACCCTATTAGGTACTACTACTCCAGGGTCAAAGTGGAACTGGGAGTAATGGCAATTAAGAGGTATGCCATACCCCTAAGAGCTCCAAAAATGCAACTTCATCCTTAGATGCAGTTTAGTGTCATACAGGACACTCCCATTCAACGTATTCTAAGCTCTGTCGATCAGGTGATACATTTTAGAGAAAAATAAGGGATTTCTTTTAAGATATGCCATTGATATGAAAATCCTTCTTGCCGATTAGTAAAACTATACAACTTTACAACTTTTATCATCGGGTTTTACGTTTTTGCAATTACAAAAGTTTTAAATATCTGATTTCATCTTTGTATGGATAACTGCAAGCCAGTTACCTCCCCTTTGTTCTTCAAAATGACGACGCCGGATACTAAACACGTTACACAATCTTTCATACCCAGTAGTTAAGGCGACTAATAAGTTAGTGACTAAGCGATATATATAACCAAACGTCATGTCAAATCAGATGTTCGTCATGTGTGACATAACCCCGCAAGAATAAAATAAAATAAAATAAAATAAAACCAATCGTCACTCTCGACCAACATACAGCGAATTTCTTATTCTTAATGAACGAACACTTTTCACGCATTTTCATCGATATCAACGGATCGTTACTTCAATTTAACCGTGATTTTTCTGTTTTAACTTGTACAAATATACTTGATGACTGACACACGAGCGGAAACAGCTACTTGTATTCTGGTTATAGTATTGGAGTTACTCCCTGACGATCACAGCGGATAGACTATTCTGACGACTGCCCTTAGACTATTCAGTCGATTGTTTCTCCTAGAGAGGGTAAAACACCACCAATAAGGAGTGTCCTGGGTATGACATTAAACTGCATCTGATGGTGAGTCTTCAGTTATGGAGATTTGGAATGTTTGGAGTCCCTTTTCATTACCATTACTCACGGACTGGTCGTACCTTTCTATGGGTCAAATAGATCTGTTTGAAATGGTTCGTATTCGATTGAACTGTGTGCAATAAATAAATAGATAAATAAAAATTCTTCAGAAACAACAACACCAAAAATGTAAATGTGAACGTACAATGAACGCGATTTCTTAACCTCTAAGCATAAAATAACCCTAGATGGATTGATATGCAATTAAAATCAATCGATCAAACAACTGACAGAGGACGATAATTCACGTATAATTTATTTTTTTAATAATTGACCACAGTCCCAAGTTGTACAAGAATTTAGCATCCGCAAACCAAAATGGACTAGTCGAAAGCTTTCATGAAAACTACTCTAAATGCCAAATTAGATCATATTCACTGACTTGGTCGTTTGCCTATAGTTCTTCTCGGGTTAAGAAACGCTGTCAAGATCAATTTAAATCGTTTTTCTACACAGTTGATTTATAGAACCACATTATTATACCTGCTCGGATGACTTGTAATCAAAACGCTCGTCGACAATACGGATTTAATGTCTTTTGTCGACAAGTTGAAATTAAAGATGACACAATTGGCACATACTCTAGAAAAAGAAAATTGGCAATCGATATTTGTTCTACATTGTTTGTATAAAAGCCCATCAGTGGGGTGTCGTTAAAAAATGTATTTGGTTTGATTTCTTTGTTCAATGGCATCTCAACCGTTATGGGTTATTTAATGCCAAAGCTAATGCCATCCTTGTAGAAGAATAGTAGTAATTCTATTTAACCCAGAGCAAGTGGGTGAGGGATTTAATACCTTTTTCAAAAGTATTTTCCTGAAAGTGAACGCAATAGCACGACTGTATTCGAACTCATAACTGTGTCACAATCCTGTTCGTTAGCCACAACACTACGGGGACTACGGAAAAAAAAGTTCGAAGAGTAAATAAATTAGTTTTCGAGTTACTTCTACCACACTTTTAACCAGGACAAAATGAGTTAAGATCTTTGAAAAAGTTGATTTGGTTTGGTTGGTTGGGTTTTATGGCATATCAACCTTTGTGGGTTATTTAACGCCAAATCCATTTCTATGTAAGTTCAAAAAAGTTCAAGTCTGAATATTAACTATTTCATCAATTCATTTAATATACAAATTTGGAAGTAATAATATAAGATATTATTTCAACTTACTATTTTAACTATGTTTTCTTCGTGATCATTTCGTGATATATCTTCTCTGTAGTTTTACTGAAAAAGGTTGACAATTCTAATTTATGAAAAATACTTTCCATTGATTTTTGCCACAGCTTGCATTAAAACCAAATTTCGTCTGTAAGCCAAACAACGTATGAATAAAGCAATTGGATATTTTCCCTTCCCATGACTCTATTCTTTTTTGCCTAGTACACTGGGGCTGCGCTAACTGCTCCTCTGCAGAGGAGAAAGCCCCCCCCCCTAACGAGTATCCTGGATATTACACTAAACAAGCTGATGGTGAGGTTCCAGTAATGTAGAAGCTTTGGGGAATGCGGAGTACCCCTTTATTGCCATCGCTCCCAGGTCCATTCTGGCATGGAGTAGTAGCACCTAATAGGGTCCTATCTATGGGTCAAACAGAACTAAACTGCGTAAATTCAGCTAAACTGAATTACTTGAAACAGAACTGTTTTGACATTTAACTGTGTGTAGACAAAAACTATACTTTTACTAAACTAAATTCTTTGAAATAGAACTGTTTGATTAAACTGAACAGCTTGAAATAGAAATGTTTTGACAATTAAACTGTGTACTCACGCTAAACTTAATTGTTCGAAATATTTGTATAAAAATGGATTTAGCATTAGATAACCTATAAAGGTCGATCTGCCAAAAAACAAAAAACAAAAAAAAAAACCAACCAACCAACTATTATTTTTCCTCACTTTAACACAAATAACAGTTTTAATTCTATCATATTGGTGACTTTGATACTTTCACAAAAGTATCTTTCAGATAGGAAGCCACATCGATCTCAATTTTAACAATTCTGTTTAATATGATTTTACTTTCATTTCTGATGGAAGTTTTTAATGAAAAAAATTTCGTCATTTCTCGTATATTTGACCGATAGAAGAGTCATCTGAAATTTGTCCCAAATTCCTTGTCCGTATGCAACACGAGGCCAATTTTTAATCGGGATACTACTGATTTGTATTCAGAGTTTTCTTTCTCCTAGATCAGTTACTGTGCGATGGCTAAAGAGCACCCAAACAGCTTTGTCTAGGATTCGAACTCGTTTAGTTGACGGTAACCGTTATACCACGAGAACCTCCACAAAAATTCCTTGTCGGAACTAATCGTCTCAAATAGCGAATTGGTCAACTGGTAGAATTTTTATTAAGTTGAAAAATCCTTGCGAAAGAAACTTTTCACCATCACCATCAATATCATTGATTTAGAATCAATTAAAAGAAAACCACGAACATCGTAGACCACATCATACAATAAACATAGACAGATAGAAAGGCTAAGAGATAAAGCAATAAAAATAAGATCGAAACATACAATAAATGTGCACGTTCTCTTGGCAACCGTATTTTGCAGGTAATAAATCCGAATAAACAAAACGAATTCAATATGAAAACTCGCTAACATTTCTTTACAACAAGAGTCACAGAAATGAGGAACTGTAACATATTGACCCACGACCGAGCTGTCAAATAAGAGATGCACCAGTGTAAATAACAGGTGCATCCGGTCGAAGATATCAGGGTATAACCTTGACTGTGGACGGGTTGAATTGGGTGCAGATGTGACGTCCACAAGAAGCAGGTGGGTGTCAAAAAATTATATAACCCAATGCCACAGGAAGTTCGGGTTAGTTGGCGTCAGTTAGTTGGAGATAAGATGCTATAGAGAGAACCAGCACCCAGCAGAGGGCTATGGGCCCTCAAGACACCCGATTGAGCAGCCCAGCAGAACGAGAAAGATGTACTGCTAAAGGCAAAGGAACTGGGGGTCAATATATTGCAGTTTGTTCAGTCTCCAACTTATCTCTCACACATAACCCTTTCACAACCCTTTCGCAACCCTTTCGAATAAAGTGTGAGAGGTATATTTTTCTAAAGAAATGTGTTCGTTCGTCATTATTGTTGATTTTGTTATTCACTTACCTAGGAAGTAGCGTCGAATCAACCGAAAAGGACATCGACACGAGGTTAACGAAAGCATGGACAGCTATCAATAGGCTATCGATCATATGGAAATCAGACCTAACCGATAAAATGAAACGCAGTTTCTTCCAGGCAGTGGTCACATCGATACTGCTATACGGGTGCACTACATGGACGCTAACAAAACGGCTAGAGAAGAAGCTAGATGGCAATTACACAAGAATGCTGCGTGCAATCTTGAACAAGTCCTGGCGACAACATCCCACAAGACACCAACTGTACGGCCACCTGCCTCCCATCACGAAAACTATTCAAGTTAGACGAGCCAGACATGCAGGACACTGCTGGAGAAGCAGGGACGAACTTATAAGAGATGTACTCTTATGGACCCCCCACACATGGCCGTGCAAAAGCAGAACGACCAGCACGAACATACATTCAGCAGCTGTGTGAGGATACGGGATGTTGTCCTGAGGACCTGCCTAGGGCGATGAACGATAGGGAGGAGTGGCGAGAGAGGGTCAGGGATATCCGTGCTACCAGCGCGACATGATGATGATGATGTATATGTATATAGTTGTATCATGGTTGTGACTATACAACAGAACAATTTAAAAAGAAAATAGGTAAAGTTTTTGATTAAGCACCCACCATCAAACTTTTTTTACGGTTCATTTTTTTAAAATTTCTCTGGGTTATTATTTAATGAATAGCAAAGATTCATTATGTCTGTTGGGGATATTGCGAGATGTGTCGGATGTATAAAACAAAGTTTTGAGGTAGTACGTGTTCCTCGCAAATAATTTTCCTAACAAAACAAAAACAAAACCTGAATAACTTTAAAATAAAGGTTTATTATTCAGATGGAATAATCTGCTAAGGAACTCACAATGTGGTTGTTGTTGTTGTTGTTTTCGCTCGCTTGTCCAGTGTTTAATTTCTATAGTAGTAATTTTCCTTATGTTTGTCTTTGGTGTAAGAAGAAGGGGGAATTTGTCTTTGCTTGACAGCGTGGCGCCTCTCAGGTTTTGGTGGAGTAAGGGAACAGTTCAGTAGCTTGGCTTTTTTTTTCTGTCAGCAGCGGCGATCTGTAGAATTGGTTCATCGTTTTCTTTTATAACCTCTGAATGGATCCAAACGGGTATGAATGTTTTTTTGGGGGGAAAATACTTGATTGGTTTAAAAATATGTGGGCGCGAATTTTGTGTATGTGGTTTTGATCCTTTTTTTCTCGAATGTTCTAAATTATTTCCTTTGTTGATTGGTTTAAAAACGTGGGTGCGAATTTTGTGTATGTGGTTTTGATCCTTTTTTTCTCGAATGTTCTAAATTATTTCCTTTGTTGATTGGTTTAAAAACGTGGGTGCGAATTTTGTGTATGTAAATAAAATTTACGCTACATGTCAAACATTTTTGTAAAGTTTTTTTCTTAAATTTTGAAATGGTTGGTGATTGATTTGATTATATGTTCATGCTAAAACGGACCTTGACTTTATGTCAATGATTTTTAAATAAACCAAAAAGCTAGACTGGGGTACATATTCCGAAACTTGACGAAAAATGAAATTAACACCAGAAAATATGAAGTAACAATAACAGCTGCCTTACCAACTCCTACTACAAGAACGCTTTATGCATCAACCTGTTCAAAGCATCCTGGGAACTCCAAACCACTTGTAAAATTAATTAATCATTGATAATTCATTAATGTTGCATGTTTGAGGAACAAAAGCAGTTTTCAAAGGTTTGGATGACAGTAGGAAAAATTCGGGGCGTCGCGGTCGTCATTTCCAGGATCCGTCCTGTCAGTTTGGGCTATAGAATACATTGAGTACACCTCTGCAGACAACTCTCTCCTAAATTGTATCTGATGAGCTTTAGGTTAATGTGCAGTACCTCTTTTATTACCATTACTCACATGTTCACTCTGACTTGGAGTGGTAGTACCTGTTAGGGTCTCATCTATGGGTCACATAGAACTGTTTCATCATTTATGATACTTAAAACCATTTGATTGCGTGCAAACTAGTGATTGATATTTAATCAAATTATTAGTGTTAGATAGCAACACTTGAAACCATTTAACTGCGTGCAAATAAAACTATTTGTTATGAGTAAACAGTAGCACAGTCACAATTCTTTAACCTTGGCTTGGAAAACCAATATAAAAGGACAACACTAAATTCAAAACAGCTGTATTCCAGTTAAAAATTGACCTTGTGATGCATCCTACTCGGGGTTGACTGATTGATTTTAACGGCAAGTCAACTCGTTTAGGATAATTCTATGCCTTGAGGTCAAGGAATTGCGTTCGTAATTAATTTCTTTTGTGTAATTGTTCCTTAAGTGTTTTTCGTTTTGTTTTTTGTTTTTAATTTTTTTTTGTTTTTTTTTTTTTTGCGCACGGTCCTCTCAAATAGGAATAAAATTTTAAACAGATCTCTTTGACCTTTGAACTGGAGTGAGCTTTGGAGAAATAGCGATGAAAGAGTACTGTACACTCCCTAGATTTCCAGGGTCGGAGCCTCACTATCAGATACGGTCTAGGACTCCCCTTTTGGAGAGTAAGGGTCTTACGCCTTTGGAAGAGATACAGTAAACGTGTTCTAAGCTTAGCTGACAGGGTTTGTGAAGGGGTTAAATAAATACATACAATCAGTTCTACTTTCAATGGGATTATAAAGACGCTTTGTGATTGTTATTGTTTTCGCAGTAAAAAATAAATAAGACTTGTTCAAGTTTGTGGATTACATTGCTTATTGCATTTATTACAGGAAGGAACATTCGACACTTTTTCATTCTTTATTTTTTTGTACCTTTGTCACTAAGATGGTATTCATCAGTCAAAAATATAAATGGCTACACGTTTTCTTTAGTTGAAAAGGAAATTTGCTGAATATACTTGGGCGATTTGCAATATTTTGGTAACTACGGCCACATACCTCCCATCTAACAAACCATCCAAGTGAGACAAAAAGACATGATGGGCATTGTTAAAGTAGTGAAGACGAACTCATAAGCGACATTACTTTATGAACTCCTACACATATATGTGCCAGTGTTGGTCATCCAGCAAGGACTTACATACATAAGCTCTGTGCGGACACTGGATGCAGTCTAAAGGACCTGCCAGAAGCTGTGAATGATAAGAAAGCATAGCGAGAGAAGGGGAGAGAGAAGGAACAGCGAGTTGTCAGCGTAACTTGACGATGATAATAAGGCACAATCGGCAGTTCCGGACTCTTTCGTTAGGGTCATGGAGGTGACAAACTGCACTGGACTGTGAAATGCTGAGTTCGCCTGAATGCTACTTGTTGGGTTTTCCTCGATGGCTTAGAGCATGACCTCTATTCACGCTTTTAAACCTACTTGACCTTGCTTGATCGTCGAAGTTCTTGCAGCCAGAGCAAAATTTCTTCAACCAACCGGTTACTATACTGTTGTTAACTGTGCCTTCATCTTTCGCACAACAAATGTTTTTGGTTGCTTCTGCTACTTATGGCCAGATTCGAACTCGTAAAGCATGAGTTCCTATTTGAGTATCCATTGCACGTTCATCTATGCGGCTTTTAAATCACTCACGGTGTGAAGCAATGCACAACGTGTCAGCACACCAACTACCACGATACTACCAGCTACATCGGTTACTTAATATAGTTTGAACTGATTAAATCACGTGATAAACACGCCTCAAACTAACACGGACCAAAATATTGTAAAACCTATTACTTACCCAAATACTTTAATGAACATTCATTGAAGAAATCTGGTGACATTCTTTAAGAATACAGAGTGTAACAAAATAGATGCAACCCATTAATATGAGAATGATTTATTACTGAGACAAGTGCAATGGCACTCATTTGGAATATGTCCTTTAAAAATGAATCCTTTGAGCTAGAGACATCAAATCAATGTTTTTAATTGTTATTATATCAGCTTCCAGGTCATCCAATCTTTTTTTTTTTTTTTTGAGTTTCTTGTCTTAGTAATAAATTTAATGGGTTACATCTATTTTGAGACAGATTAGAATGATTTTTGTCTCCAAATAAGAAATGATGCCAAATATTTTTCCTCTCTTATCCAAGGCATTGGGATTGAGGATTAATAGTTGTTATAGTAGATACTATTTTCAAATCTGAAACAAAAAAAGAACCCAACATTATTAGTAGTAGAGTTATTAGCAGTCACATGGGTCCCATGTATATTGAGACACCCTATATAACCATGTCTATTGAGTCACCTTATATATTCCACGTCAAATGAGGAGCCGTTATCGCTAAGCAGTAAACAATAATTCATCCTTCACTTCCACAAAGATTTGCAATTGAAACTATTTAAAAAATGAATTTATGAAAAGAATACATTATCGCATAATTTTAAAACTATGACCAATTGGAAAACATTTGCTTAACTGTCTTCTTGAATTAATCTGTTATCATTTAATAAGTTTTGTTTAGTCTTGTACACAGGTTTAAGGTTGTTTTCAGTATCTAAGTGATCATCAACCTATATAACGAGCAGCCTCATCGTTGCCGAAAATAAGTGATCTATCAGCGTGAGACAAACAAGACTTACTGGGAATTGTTTGAGCAGTAAGGAACGATGCTCTCTAATGGATTCATACTCTGGGACACGCCAATCAGCAAAGACTTACATACATGAACATACATCAATTAGGCTCATCATTGCCAAAATTCAGTGATCTAGATTTCAGCGTGACTTTAATAGATCTGTATAAAGGAAAGTGTAACAGCTGCTGAAACGGGTCAAATTTTTCTATTTGTATTCATGCAACTGTTTTGTAAATTCAGTCTATTCTTTCGCCACTGCAAATTTGTTTGGTATTGTGTTGTGATGACCCATTTCTTTCGTTCTGTTTGTTTCGGAGATCGGGTGAAATCCTCAACATTATCAAATATGCATTTCTTTATAACACTATTGCATGGAAGAATTTATTTGCGAGATCTAATTTGGCAAAACTGTCGTGTTAGCGAGATTTAGAATACACTGAGTGTATCCCCTAGGGAGGAATAAGACCTCCTCTCGCAATAAGTATGACACTAAACTGCATCTGAGCTCTGGAGCTTTAAGGAGAGTAAAATCACCTTTCATTGACATTACTCTCAGGCCCACTCTGACCTTGGGTGGTAGTAGCTGTTAGGGTCCTATCTATGGGATAAATAGACGTTATAACTATTTATAGTTCGACCTCTAAACATAGAGTTGGCTACTAGTAGAATATATGAAATAAGCAAATCCTACACATTAGTGCTTATATTTATAGGAATTCACAATTTATTGCGCTAACCTGAAACTGAGCGGATAAACAACATACCGTAGTTGTCAGACTGGCCGTCTGGGTACTATAACGTTTCGGTAAGTGTTTACAGTCAGTGTATCAGTTGTTGGAAACTGTTTTGTGATATAACATTAATATAATTCTTAAGCTGTATGAAAGTTTTCTTATTTTATATTAATCTCTGTGTTAATTTGTTAAATATGTTCACCAAACACGAATTCAAGCCCAGTCGGCTGGGGTTGCAGAATACACCGACTGCATGTCAGCAAAGGAGTAAGATCTCCTCAATAAATGCCCAGGATGTGACACTAAACAATCTGATGGTGAGGTTTCAGTAATGCTAGAGCTTTGGGGAATGTTGAGTATCTCTTCATTGCCATCGCTCTTAGGTCCACTCTGGCCCGGAGTGGTAGCACCTGATAGACCTATGGGTCTATCAGGTGCTACCTGTCAGAAAACCCAAACAAACAAACAAACAAACAAACAAACGAGCTTAAGTTGGAAATGTTTGTGTCAATCTGCTGAGGTTACAGTAAATGGTGTATATTGATTATTAGAAGTATTGTTTAACTGGTTGATCATTCACTGATAAAAGTTTGGATTTTTAGCCTTGATATATAAATCGACCCCTAATTTCGTAAAAAAAATTTAGGCTTAAAAAGTTGACTTATACGCCGCAATTTACAGTAATTCAAAATAATTAATCATTACATTGATATATCATCACATTCACATAAAAAATCCATGAAAACAACAAATATTTATTCATTAACATAATTATAAACTTTAGGAATACAATCGTCTAGACAATAATTAATTAACTTGGAAGGAAACAATTTAGTATCATGCGTGAACAGAAAAATGAGAACGCCCAAACTCCATTGAGTGAATAAAGTTTAAAATTGCCAAACTAAGATGCTAGATGTAAATCGGATGGTACAACGGTCGAAATGTTGTGACATTCAAAACGAAGATATTAGTACGAGTAAATCATGATAGATGGACTGTTTTTAATGGTATGTCAACTCATCTGTGGTTATTTTAACAATCGGTAATCAACGAGCGAAACCAAATAGAATGCTTCTTAATATCTAGTTTTCTTTTTCTTCGTTTGATATTAATTTTACAACATTTATTAATATATCGATTTCGTACATTTTTTCTTTTCTCGAATTGTATGTTTGTTTGAGTTTTATGGCACATCAACCTTTGTATGTTATTTAATGCCAAATCCATTTTTATACAAATAAACAGTTCTATTTCAAACAATTCAATTTAGTGCAAGAGCTGTTTCAATGTTAAAAACAGTCCTATTTCAAATTAACATGTTTTGCATACAAAAACAATTCCATTCCAAACAATTCAGTTTAGCATCAGTTGGCAGTTTAAATGTTAAAACAGTTTTATTTCAAGTAATTCAGTTTAGCATAAGTACACAGTTTAATTCTATTTGACCCATAGATAGGACCCTATTAGGTGATACTACTCCATGCCAGAGGGGACCTGGGAGCGATGGCAATAAAGGGGTACTCCGCATTTCCCAAAGCTCCTGCATTACTGAAGCCTCACCATCAGATTCTGTAGTGTCATATCTAGGACACTCGTTGTGGGGGGGGGGTCTTAGCCCTCTGCAGAGATGCAGTCGGTGTATTCTATAGCCCCAGCCGATAAATGCAGTTTGCTTGCACATTAAAAAATTGCAGCGGGTCTAATTAGTTAAAATAGTACCAAAAAAAATTTATCTTGAAAAATTTTTCCACTATAAACTTGAAAAGGTGCACGAGTAAAAGTAATACCAAAGATTTTAAATACAAATTACTTTATGACATCAATGACCATCGTAAAACCCTGACGTAATATGGGTAAATATTACTCGTAATGATAATTTCATATCTAAAAAATATTTACAAAAATTAGAGAATTAAATGGGCTAATTTTTCAACATCAGTTACTTTGTAATTGAAGGAGAGTGTTGAGGAAATGTCTGCATTAACATACAAAAACTTCTGCAGTAACATACAAATGTCTGTAGAAATGTAATTTCTATAGAAATGTTATACAGTACTTTTATCCGCCCTGTCAGCCAAGGCAATAGAATACCCAGACTTCATCGATGCAGAGGGGTAAGATCCCCCCACACACACACACCAACGAATGTCTTGGACATGACACTAAACTGAATTTGATAGTGAAGCTCTAGTTCCGGAGTTTCAGAGAATGTGGAATACCACCAGGTCCACTTTGACCTGGATTAATAGTACCTGTTAGGGTCCCATCTATGAAATAAATAAAACCATTTAATCATTTACGATACTGGGAACCATTTAATTATGTGCAAACAAATGATTGATGTTAAATTGAATTATTAGTATCATATAGTAATGCTTGAAACCATTTAGTTGTGTGCAAACGAATGAGAGGTGTGAACTAGAAATTTACTTGGAATCATTTTGAGATGAGGCTTCTTAATCTGAGAATTAATTTTTATTTATTGCGGACTTTTTGTCCACATCTTGGTAGTTTTTGTATTGTTTCTTCTTTCACTACGTTTCGGCCAAATTTCACCTCTGGCCTTCTTCAGGTGATTTACCGCGACCTCGGATAGGAATGCTGAGTCTTGTAACCGTATCCCCAGTAATTACTGCCTTCCATAGTTGTTGTCTATCGCACCACGTTTTTGACCAAGTAAACCTCTGGCCGGCTTGGGTAGGATTTGAAACCGCTATCTTCTGACAATGCTCACCTGGAGCCGTACAGACTCAACGCCTCTATCCGCTGCGCCACGGGCTGCGCCATTTAGTGTCCTGGTTATGACATTAAACTGCATCTAATGGTGATGCTACACTCTGGTGACATTATTTGTGTTAAATCGCAATACTTGAAACCCTTTAATTGTGTGTAAACATTAAACAGAAATACTTGAATAAAAATGGATTTGGCATCGTGTATAAACAAATGAGCTCTAACTCGTTTAAAAATAATCTTACCAACAATGTATTCACATAAACAGGATGCGGCATTAAATAACCATCAAGAGTTGAGATGCCATAAAACGAAATAACTTAACCGTTAAGTAGAATTATCACTGTTAGACAACAATACTTGAAACCATTTAACTGGCTCGTTTGAAAATAATTTTACCCACAAATTATTCGCTTACAAATTATATATAGAATATATATGTATAATATAGAATATATATATATATATATATATATATATATATATATATATATATATATGTATAATATAGAATATACATGTATGATATAGAATATATATATGTGTATAATATAGAATATATATGTAAGATATAGAATATATATTGATAATATAGAATATATATGTATAAACAGGATTTGGCAGGGGTTGATATACAATAAAACGCAACCAAACCTTACATTCATAACTTTGCGGAACATTTACATACATCTTTAACTTGTAACAACCCACTCACCTGCTATATTTCCTTAAGCTTTCCCTCTCCCAACAACAAAGAAGATGGCGACTGAGGGTCACTGCCGATATATAATGGGGGGGGGGGTGAAATATAACTGTTTAGTAAAGAATTAACTGAAACCGACTTTTATCTGGATGGTGAATGTAAGTATTACATTTCTAAATTTTTTTTTATATTACGGCAGACATTTCCTCTGCGGGATATTCTAGACAAATACTGAGTGTCGTATTATTTTCATCTAAACAAAATAAAAAAAAAAAAAAGCTGGGGGTTACTCAGAATTTCACACACAGATAAGTACACACATACACAAAGACATGGGAATTTAAGAAAAGATGTGGGAACAATTTCAAAGCTAAAAATTTATTATATATTCCTTTCGAAAAACAAATATCATATCCAAACTTAAATGCTTAATATGGTCAAAACATTGTGTAATAGCAGAAGGTAAACTAGAGTGTGTGTGTCGATTAATGGGTGATTGATTCATTTTAACGGCGTCTCAAGCTGTCTAGAGTCATATTATGCCCCGAGGTTAGGGAATCGGTTTCATTATACGTTCATTTAGATCTTCAGTTTGTTGTTTCTTAACAGGTTTGTTGGTTGGTTGGTGGTTTGGTTTCTTTGTTTAATGGTATATCAACCTTTGTGGGTTATTTAATGCCAAAGTCATCCTTATGGACGGAAAGTAATGGTACTTTTTAACCTATGCCTTGTGGGATAAGGATTTAAGAGTTTGTTGCCCAGTTGGCTGCATCTCTGCAGAGGGGTAAGACCCCTCCAATGAGTGGATATAACACTAAACAATCTGATGGTGAGGTTCCAGTAATGCTGGAGCTTTGGGGAATGCAGAGAACCCCTTCATTGCCATCGTTCCCAGGTCCACTTTGGCCCTAAGTGGTACCACTTGATAGGTTCCTATTTACAGGTCAAATAGAACTAAACTACGTACTTATGCCATACTGAATTACTTGAAATAGAACTGTTTTAACGTCTAAACTGCGTATTTATGCTAACCTGAATTATCGGAAATAAAACTGTTTTTACATTTAACTCTGTGAATTGTTCAGTTGGCTTGTGCTATAGAATACATTGACTGTACCTCTGCAGAGGGTGACCACCCCCAACGAGTGTCCTGGATATGACACTAAAGAATCTGATGGTGAGTGGCCCGTAGGGGTAGTAACTAATAGGGTGCTATCTATGGGTTGAATAGAACTAAACTGTGCGCTTGTGCTAAGCTAAATTGTTTGGAATAGAACTTTTTAGACATTTAACTATGTGTCAACAAAAAACTATACTAATACTAAACTGAATTGTTTGAATTAGACCTGTTTGTCTAAATTGAATAGCTTGAAATAGAAAACTTTTGGCAATTAAACTGAGGACTCAAGCTAAACTGAATAGTTTGAAATAGAACTGATTGTGTGTACAAAAATGGATTTGGTATTAAATAGCCTACAAAGGTTGATGTGCCATCAAACCCAAACAACCAAACCAACTATTCAGAGTTTGTTTTGTTTTGCTTTTTGCTCAAGGTTTTATCGAATGCTAATAAATTTTAAACATATCAATTTAACCCAGGTCAGAGTGGATCTGGGAGTAGTGGCATTGAAGAGGTAACTTCTCACACCCTAGATTTCCAGGACAGGGGCCTCACGATCAGATGCAGTTTAGCGTCATACCCAGGACATTGTGTAACGATTAGTAATTATATGGATATTCCATTATGCATGCCATCACCCTCAAACTCAAAGATATTAAGATAAAACTCGAAAAGTTGTGACCAGGTTTTATTTTGAACAATCAAGTGACAAGTACATTTGTTGTGTGATGTTCTATTCTTGGAGAGAAAAGGAATCAAATACACCAGAGAAAAATGCTGACGTTTTTATCAAGATTAAAACTAAAACAATTTTGAAGTAACAAGTAAAAACGTTTTCCAACTTTTTGTCTGTTACAGAGAGCGGGAAAATTTTCTTTCTGTTTATAGAAATATCAAATTGTTTTAGTATGTGACTACTGGGTGGAGTTTCTTTTTTTATTTCTATTTATTTATTTATCTATTTTTTGTCTCGACATTTAACTAGAGTCGGCGTACACAGAATAAGCTCTTCCTAAATTGTATCTGTCTCTTCAAAGCAATTTTACGTCATCCAATCCCATAAAATTCTTTTATAATGTGAAGAGCATCGTTTATCTATTTATTTCCACATTTTGCTCTTTCAATCTGCCGATACTTAAATTGAAAATAAAGCATTATAGCCTGCTTGCATAGATCAATGGTTAGCTAACAAGTTCTTGCACGACTTCCGGTCAAATAACACTGGAAGCTCCAATTTCCGTTTGATCATCGAAGTTAAATAGATTTGAGCCTGTTCAAAAACAGCAAGTACTGTAAGTGACCTAAGACCTGTGTGCTAGACTAAGTAAAAGTTACCAAATAACTACAAGTCCTTGTCTAGTATACTACTACTGCATCTTGACAAACAACGAGGAACGAAGAATATAAAAATATAATCTTATATTTTTATTCTTGGACAGTGATGCTCGTGTGGAGCAAGAGGGCCATCAGAGAGAGTTCAGATACACAAAGTAGCTGTCGGGAGTCGGAACAGCCAGCGAGAACTGACTTTAGCCAAAATTCTAGACCTCGTATAGTCTTAAAATTCCCACACGAACTACATAGCAACTCCTCTTCCCCAACGCAATGCTTGTTTTTCCTTAGCCATGGTTTACATCAACGTAATGTTTGTTCTCCATTAGTCACAGTTTACACCCACGCACTGCTTGTTTTCCAGTAGTCACTTTGTAGATTTTATCTACGTTAGGATGTATCTTTCAACTACATCCTCCGGGTTCATCGCAGGTCAAGGCAATATATTACATTTGCTCTGTCACCAAGGGTCGTTTGACGCTAAGAAGGATAATTAGTCAAGTCCCCACTCACTAAGATTCAATATTAGTATTAGCATATCTATGATAAACTGACACTAAATAAACGGAAGAAAAGACATATAGAAACATTCAATCAACATAATATACCTACAAGTAGTATTGACAAGAATACACAAACGTGTCCCAATAAATAAAATATGCACATATTGTTCTGTGAACAAACAATATATGAATGGAGCAAAGATAGAAAAATTATGACTTGATGTTAGGCCCAGGGTTAGGAGATGAGACAACGTCTCCGCCGTTTAGAGAACAGAGACAAAAGATGAGGAGGGAGACTCCTCGTAGCGTAGTGGGTGTTGCGTTCAGTTTCGGATTAATGCCCCAGGGGAAAGGCATGAACTCTCTTATCCCCAACTATGGGTTAAATAGTATGAATATGACATAAATACACAGAAGGAGTCTCGTGACGTAGTGGTTAACGTACTTGACTGTAACATCTTATTAAGCGAGTTCGAACTCTAGTCACGCTATCACGTTCACATATGGACTAAAACTCTTAGAAAAGGTATGGATGCTCTTAATCCCCCCCCCGCGCCTCACTGTGAGTTAGATAATACCACTACTGTTCTACAAGGATAGCTCTGGCATTAAATAACCCAATAAGGTTCATATGCTGTTAAACAAAGAAACCAAATTAAACCAAAAGAGACTGAGATGAAATCTCGGATATTCACATGTCCCCGGATACCCC